>OY992785.1:16076508-16701508 GCA_963921375.1 Tiliacea citrago
TACCAAACCCAACACAGCTTGGAAAAGGCTTGGCAAATGATGACTAACAATCTCCACATGACCTTTTTTCTCAATAAAATATGAGGAAAAGGTGCCCGTTTACTACCAAATCGCCTAGTACCGAGACTGATCAAAATTTATTTTCCTATCTTTTCAGGACCCAACGGACCTGGATCATGTAAGTTTTCTAAAATTTAGGAAGAGATAAAGAAGGATTTTTGGAACGCATTGCAAGAAAGAAAGATGAAAGAAAGAAAGAAAATACGTTTATTTGCGGTAAACATAACGCAAAGAAATAAAACACAAAAACGAAAGAACAAGTTGAGGGAAAATATGCGTCACATTCACGCAAAACGGCCATCGCTCAGCATAATGCTGCGACCCTAAGCGAGACAGAGCCCCAGCGCTGGTTTTCAGCGACAGCCGAAAAAATCCTCCTTTATGTCTTTCGTACATTTTCTATGCACCAACGCACTCAGGCGGGCTGTACCGCACTTTTTTGTATGAAACTATGCTGCGGCCTGCCCCAATCTGCTTTACGCCAGTAGCACACCTCCGCCGCGAAACCATAGCAGCGAAACCGCAGTAGTTAAATTGTACTGGTTCGCGTCATGTTTCGCTACTCGCATCCGATTCGAGTAGCGGAACATGACGCGAGCTAGTACAATTTAACTGTTGTATTTAGAGATGTGCTACCAGCGTAAGTCTCTAAAATTATAAAACCTTAATTTTACTTACATTTTTCAATTTATTGTTTCCAGGGCAAGGCCAGCCAGGCAAGCCCGGTACTCCCGGTAAACCTGGCACTCCTGGTACACCAGGAACTCCAGGCACCGCTGGAACACCCGGATCACCAGGCACGCCAGGTGGACCAGGTAAACATCATAATATAAATTAATATAAATAAAATAAAACAAATAAAAATATAAATGTGTGCGTGTGTGTGTGTGTGTATGTGTGTGTGTGTGTGTGTGTGTGTGTGTGTGTGTGTGTGTGTTGTGTGTGTATGTGTGTATGTATATTAATTTATTATTATAAATTAAAGTCGCTTTGCGTGTCTCTTTGACTGCGTTGTTCTTCTAAACATTGCAATAGATTTGGATGTTCTTTTCACCATCATTTAGAGAATTTATTCTGGAAGATTTATGTGTATAATACTAGCTTCTGTCCACGACTCCGTTCGCGTGGAAGACTTAAGATACACAATATACTACTATTTATAAAAATGATTTTATTTATTTATTTGATACTTCAAACACACAAATGTATAGAGGCGGATTTTAATACTCCCTCTTGGTCATGGTCCAGGCGGCCCAGGTGGCCCAGGCGGCCCAGGTGGACCTCCAGGCAGCTACTACCCCGGCAGCAGCGGGACCCCAGGCACCGCAGGATCTCCAGGCACCCCAGGTACTCCCGGTAGCCCAGGTACCCCGGGTACCCCAGGTACCCCAGGATTCCCAGGCACGGCTGGTACCCCAGGCTACTACCCAGGTAAGACGTGACTAACGCTCGTTAACGCCTAAATTACTGGAAAGTATACAAGGTAAAATTAAATTAGTTAGCGAAACTCCGCAGTGTGTGAAGGGTAGGTATCAATAAGTAAACCATCACAAACAAAGAAAACTGATTTTCTCAACTCATACACTTCAAGTAACTAGGTACCAAAAAACGCCTTGAAATCGTTTTTGTTTGATTGTGTTTAGTTAACGATACTCATCACGTTTGCTAATTTCACTAGCTTATTTATTTTCACCTTGTATATTTCTACTGGCAGACCTAATAACTACTTAACTTTAATCAGTTCAATGTTGGGTTCATTCTAGTTGCTCAATCATTCGAAACACGGGAAAGTCATACAAGTTTCGTTTAATGTTAGAGAAACGAAAACAATCACGGAATTTACTGAAGGCATTTTGAGAATGTCACGAATCTTTTCAACAATGCCTTCACTAAATTCCGTGATTTGTTTCGTTCGAAGTTTTTATTTTACCGTCTAACTTTGTGAGCGGTTCAGTGCCATCAGTAACATAATTTAATGGTATTTTTCATTCAAATTACACGTTTAAAAAGCGCCTGAAACATTATTAATGCAATTTAACGCACCACAGCTTTGTCGCTAACGCGCCCATTTGTGCTAACTCTTTCAGGCACAGGAGGATATTACCCAGGACAACCTACAGGACCAGGTACGAAATCAACTACTAAACAACTATCATAACCGGAGATCGGAATAGGTCAAGTTTAGGTAAATAATACCTAAACTTCGAGGAAGGAAGTAACATAAAGCGGATAATACCTCCTCTAACATCCCAGAATATTAATAATGACATTTAAATCCCGGGCCCGGGGTCCCGTTTCTCCCTCGAAGATTAGGTAAATAAGCTCTACCTATTCCGATCTCGATCCATAACTCATTTTTGAAAATGTTAAAATGATTAAGAATTCAAAACAAATTCACTTTTTTGTGGTTGTGCAAAATAAGTGGATTATTTTATTAGGCCTCAAATAAAAAGAGGAATTTATCATTTTTATGGCACTCCGCCATACATTGACATGACGTGATGCGGCCAAACTCTTTGGAGTAGGATCATAAATCACGCTACGTCCATCAATCAGTATGGTTTTAATGTGAAATGCTAAGGTTAGAACGCACTATGAACAAACGCCTGATTAATATTGGAAATATCATATTCTAGAACTTCTACTACTTGAAAACCCTACTAAAAAGAACATTGAATCTCTTTTCGAAATGGAATCTAGTACAGTTCTGTTGATTAATTAAAAAACTGCGAGTAGGTACATACATATTTTTTTTTTTTTTTTTTTTTGGGTGGGAAATCATCAAATAACTTCTCCCGCTCTGGGTGGAGCGGGAGGGAGTGTCAGACTTTTACTGACTAAAACCCACCGTGTTCCTTCAGATGCCTGTGTGCCAGGGCCACGATATCCCTTTCGGACAGGCTCGTAACCCTGGCAGAATGTATCAAAATGAAAAAAAGAAACGAGATTCAGATACACATGAGAAATCTGAAAGAAACGAGATTCAGTCGGATACACATGAGAAATCTGAAAGAAACGAGATTCAGTCGGATACACATGAGAAATCTGAATCACCAATATACTTGGGGGATGCGCTAAGGTATCCCGCGAAGTTCAAATTTTCTTAAGTTTCTGCAAATTTTACTGATTCTGACTATTGCTGATTCTAATGATCATAATTCTGTAAAACCATATTTGTTACGACCGCGAATCATATTTAGATCAACATACAACCTGTTACTGACCTGCAAATTACAAAAAACGTAACAAAATTTGAATGTCGCGAGCTACCCTGACGCTTTCGCATTAAACGTAATTGTACCGGTATCTCTACAAATACACCTAGTGCGTTCTAATCTGAGGGACAATTCCAATATTTTTAAGATCCTTCGCATTCTCAGTCTGAGTCTATCAAAAATACCTAGATTTTACCTACACTTTTGACAAGTTTTTGATAATGATTACCGCTGAGATGAGATTGCGGCTACATTTTAAACGATTTTAGTTCTGGGAATTGGCCTTCTGGTAGCTTGTGTGCTAACAAATGTTACATAACATAAAGCAGCTTATAACCGTTTGTGTCTAACCTATCACTGTGTGTGGCTTTAGGCGGACCATTAGGTCCTGATGGCTCATTTGGCCCTGGATACTATCCGGGCACGCCAGGAACACCCGGTAGTCCCGGCTCTCCAGGCGCACCAGGGGGACCCGGGGGCCCCGGCGGCCCCGGCGGACCAGGTAAACAGAAATAACGGTTGTAAAACTACCCTTAACGAAGCCAAGAGTCAAATGTTCTTCCCATCATCATGATATTTTTTTGCACTGGGAACCTTCTAGTTACGGCGATATTGAATGCACCCATATGCACAATATTTTTCGTGCGTTACATTCCGCACTACAGTAAATTAGTAGATTACTGCATCGAGCAAAAAGTGACTTCTTGTTGCACCGAGTTTTAAATTGGAGCCCGAGCGTGAGCGGAGGCTCTAAAAACACGAGTGCAACAAGAAGTTACGTCGAGCGAGGTGAGTAATCTGCTTTTCTTCCAACTACTACACCAATGGCTTCATAGTTTTTGTAAGCTCACGAAAATACGCTAAAAACACACTCTCGGATACAGATTTAACCTTTCTTTCGTTTCTCCAAGACATGAAAATTTCATATGACTTTAAATATCTAGCTCTAGATTTTTCTGGTAATAGGTTATCAATTACAAACAGTCTCTAATTATTTTTTATAGCTTCCGGCGTTAACGATAACGCAGTTTCACTAAGAGAATCCATTTTTTTACTAATTCTGATGAAATTTATTTAGAAATAATAAAATAAAAGAAAACAAATTGGCGCGAACTCTATAATTTTTACAGCTGAACATTACGAATTTCATCAGAATTAGTAAAAAATGGATTCTTAAGTGAAAGTGAGTTATTTTTAAGGCGCAGACAAGAGGCAAATGATAAAAGTAGGCTTGTCTTAAACAAAAAAAATACCAAATCTATATAGTTTGTGGTAGCGGTATAAATATATGTTATTCTTGAACATATTTCTCAGCACTTAGTTGTTACCAAAACACGTTTAGAAAAAAAATCTCGATACAAATTAACGGTAAACTAACCCTTTACTTTGAGTTTCAATCCAAAATATCTGTATTAAATATCATCGTACGGTTATTATTTAATTAATAACAAGAATGTCTTATTTGCATGCAGAACTTGGTTGTTTTTTATTTTCGATTACTCAACATATTTTTGAGTAAATAGATTAATTGCTTCACATTTTGCAATAAATTACAAGCGTTGTGTCAGCGCGCTTCTCTTTCTTTTGTATGCAGTCTGACAGTGACCGCGGTTTAGCTGTTGTCAGCGTCTTAACGCCTGCACCTAAAAAAATGAGGCTCTGCTTCTAATTGATAACCTATTACCAGAAAAATCCAGACCCAGATATTTCAAGGCATATGAAAATTTAATGTCTTGGAGAAACGAAAGAAAGGTTAAATCTGTACTCGAGAGCGTATTTTTAGCGTATTATTAGTGAGCTTACGAAAACTATGAAGCCATTCCACACAGTTGGAAGAAAAGCAGATTACGCACCTCGCTTGACGTGATCTTCTATTTCACGCCAAAAATATTGCGTAGATGACGGCTTCGTGGTGGGTCTTATAACAGCCTGTATAATCTCAACAGTCACACTGTCAGTAATATCATTAGATCCTCGATGGTCTGCAGCTGACAGCACTGTTGACTGGTAAGTTTCTAATAAAGGGTGAAAAGTCTGTCAGAAAATAACTGAGCATTTGTTTTATTTTCAGGAGGTCCAGGAGGCCCAGGAGGACCCGGTGGTCCTAACGGCCCCGGCGGTCCCTCTACTGGCGGATACTACCCAGGACAACCGGGTACACCAGGCAGCCCAGGATTACCCGGCACTCCAGGAGGCCCAGGAGGACCAGGAGGTCCAGGCGGCCCCGGTGGACCCTCCACTGGTGGTCACTACCCAGGACAATCCGGCACACCAGGCAGCCCAGGATCCCCTGGAACTCCAGGAGGACCTGGAGGACCAGGAGGCCCGGGTGGCCCCGGTGGTCCAGATGGGCCTAACGGTCCCTCTACTGGTGGTTACTACCCAGGAAAACCAGGCAGCCCAGGCTATCCAGGAAGGCCTGGATCACCAGGAACACCAGGCGGACCCGGAGGACCAGGCGGACCAGGTTCGTCTCTTTTTCTAAATCTTTATATCATTTGTGCGGACGTTATCTACTTTATAGTTATATAATTCAGTGACAGACAATAATATAATTCAGTGACAGACAACGCACAACCACTGGGTCTAGAAGTAGGAAATTTGACACAAGTTAATTTTTTTGGGATTCTTGAAATTTTCTGTCTTAGGATTATTGAAAATCAAAACAAATCAACAACAATCATATCCTAAAGTAATAAATAGGGGATGAAAGTTTGTATGGAAGTTCCTCATTTTTGCCGATGGGAAACCCATCGGGTGCACGGCTTGTACCTAATATAAAATATAAACGAATAGTCTAATTATTTATAAAAATATAAACTAAGAAAGGCACATATATTCACGCTTTTATGGAGGACAGAATATCAAATACTAGAGACCATTTCATGCTTTGTTCATTAAATGCTTCTTCGCTTTCGTCGCCTTCAGGTTTCAATATAATTACGTACCTACTAATAAATTTGAATCAATTTCTACTTTTGTAGGAGGCCCCGGTGGTCCAAATGGCCCCAACGCTCCTTCCACTGGCGGTTACTACCCAGGACAACCCGGCTCTCCGGGAGCACCAGGCTCACCAGGAACACCAGGAGGCCCAGGTAAACCACTACGTACTTGTGTACCTATTTTATTTATAACTAGCTGTCCTGACAGACGTCCAGTCCACGTTCGAATCGTGAGTTATGGTCTTGTGTTTATACAATAATCCCATAGAAAATAGCACTTTCTGTTTTTCCGATTCTAAATCGGACTATAATTACGAAGAAAACCAAATCGGTCCAGCCGTTATCAAGTGATGTGCATGTCGAAGGCAGATTGTATGATTCGTCATTATACAAACGGCGCCGTCCGTTTACAAACGCTCGCAGTTATGCAAAATGCCTAAGACAAAATGTAAATTGCCTTGTATATACACTCGCGAGCAATAATCTGGAATCACTTCATCGTCCGCTGCTCGAAACAAATGTTTACAACTTCTATGCAATGAACTATGGATTGTGGCATATCATTTGAAAGGCAGTTTTGTTAGCTTTCAACCTCTTTCAATATCATAACCAAAGATTATTCACCTTATGTCATGGAACGTAAAACAAAAAACATCATTTTTTTAAACAAAACACCATATTGTTTGGTAGTTTCCGTGAGCTCACTAAAATACGCTAAAAACACACTCTCGGATACAGATTTAACCTTTCTTTCGTTTCTCCAAGACATGAAAATTTCATATGCCTTGAAATATCTCGCTCTAGATTTTTCTTATCAATGCAATGGTGGTTATCAATTACGAGCAGTCTCGGATTATTTTTATAGCTTGCGGCGTTAACGATAACTCACTTTCACTAGGAGAATCCATTATTTTACTAATTCTGATGAAATTCGTAATGTTCAGCTGTAAAAATTATAAAGTTCGCGCCACTTCGTTTTCTTTTATTTATTGTTATTTCTTTACAGCCAGCACGTATTATTTTTAAATCTCTTTGGTTGTCTGCGTACATTTTATATGGAACATATGAGAACTACTTAGTCACTGAAAAAGTTAAAAAAAGTAACAACAAAGAAGCAATGAAAAACATACACTCATTTCTGCATAGTTTTATCGATGCAGTAATGAAAATACATAAGGAATCATTCGAGGCGTGAACTCTATAATTTTTACAGCTGAACATTAGTAATTTCAACAGAATTAGTAAAAAATGAATTCTTAAGTGAAAGTAAGTTATTTTTAAGGCGCTGCGAAGAGGCAAATGATAATAGTAGGCTTGTCTTAAAAAAAAAAATACCAAATCTATATAGTTTGTGGTAGCGGAAAAAATATATGTTATTCTTGAACATATTTCTCAGAACTTAGTTGTTACCAAAACACGTTTAGAAAAACAACGTGCCAAAACGTTTTTCGAAAATAATGACAATATTTCCATGCATGTTTGAGAAAAAGCAGATTACGCACCTCGCTTGACGTGATCTTCTATTTCACGCCAAAAAATATTGCGTAGATGACGGCTTCGTGGTGGGTCTTATAACAGCTTGTATAATCTCAACAGTCACACTGTCAGTAATATCATTAGATCCCCCATGGTCTGCAGCTGACAGCACTGTTGACTGGTAAGTTTCTAATAAAGGGTGAAAAGTCTGTCAGAAAATAACTGAGTATTTGTTTTATTTTCAGGAGGTCCAGGAGGACCCGGTGGTCCTAACGGCCCCGGCGGTCCCTCTACTGGCGGATACTACCCAGGACAACCCGGTACACCAGGCAGCCCAGGATTACCCGGCACTCCAGGAGGCCCAGGAGGACCAGGAGGTCCAGGCGGCCCCGGTGGACCCAATGGCCCTGGTGGACCCTCCACTGGTGGTCACTACCCAGGACAATCTGGCACACCAGGCAGCCCAGGATCCCCTGGAACTCCAGGAGGACCTGGAGGCCCAGGAGGACCAGGAGGCCCGGGTGGCCCCAGCGGTCCAGATGGGCCTAACGGTCCCTCTACTGGTGGTTATTACCCAGGAAAACCAGGCAGCCCAGGCTATCCAGGAAGACCAGGATCACCTGGAACACCAGGCGGACCCGGAGGACCAGGCGGACCAGGTTCGTCTCTTTTTCTAAATCCTTATATCATTTGTGCGGACGTTATCTACTTTATAATTATATAATTCAGTGACAGATAATATAATTCAGTGACAGATAATATAATTCAGTGACAGACAATATAATTCAGTGACAGACAACGCACAACCACTGGGTCTACGAGTAGTAGTAGGAAATTTTACACAAGTTATTTTTTTTTAGGATTCTTGAAATTTTCTCTCTTAGGATATTTGAAAATCAAAACTAATCAACAACAATCATATCCTAAAGTAATAAATAGGGGATGAAGGTTTGTATATTGTTTGTATGTTTGTTTGTTCCTCATTTTTGCCGATGGAAAACCCATCGGGCGCACGGCTTGTACCTAATATAAAATATAAACGAATAGTCTAATTATTTATAAAAATATAAACTAAGAAAGGCACATATATTCACGCTTTTATGGAGGACAGAATATCAAATACTAGAGACCATTTCATGCTTTGTTCATTAAATGCTTCTTCGCTTTCGTCGCCTTCAGGTTTCAATATGATTACGTACCTACTAATAAATTTGAATCAATTTCTACTTTTGTAGGAGGCCCCGGTGGTCCAAATGGCCCCAACGGTCCTTCCACTGGCGGTTACTACCCAGGACAACCCGGCTCTCCGGGAGCACCAGGCTCACCAGGAACACCAGGAGGCCCAGGTAAACCACTACGTACTTGTGTACCTATTTTATTTATAACTAGCTGTCCTGACAGACGTCCAGTCCACGTTCGAATCGTGAGTTATGGTCTTGTGTTTATACAATAATCCCATAGAAAATAGCACTGTCTGTTTTTCCGATTTTTCTTTCCCGAAAAACCTCAATCGGACTATAATTACGAAGACAACCAAATCGGTCCAGCCGTTATCAAGTGATGTGCATGTCGCAGGCAGATTGTATGATTCATCATTATACAAACGGCGCCGCCGCCGCCGTCCGTTTACATACGCTCGCAGTTATGCAAAATGCCTAAGACAAAATTTATATTGCCTTGTATACAACGTGGCGATTAGGTTATCACATTAATTCAAACCACGTATTCTACATTACGTATTTTAAGCATACATAAATAAAATAATTAATAAAAGTTAACATTCTACCCGTGAGACCTTTTTTTCCCTTTTAGTATTTAACAACATCATGTATGTATATAACGCCCCGCGCGTGAGCGCAAGTACCTACCCTCCGCTAGTCTCACTGTCGTTTGGCGTGTGCGCCGTAGTATCAAGGGTGGATTATTTATTGCCAATTTTTACGCTATTTAGTTTGTTAGAAAAATTCAGTTTTCTATTTTTAGGTCTATTTTTATTTTTATTATTTTAACAGACTGATAACAACTTGTAATAACCGCTGTACTATTTAATGTGATAACCTAATCGCCACGTTGTATACACTCGCGACCACTAATCTGGAATCACTTCATCGTCCGCCGCTCAAAACAAATTTTTACAACTTCTATGCAATGAACTATGGATTGTGGAATATCATTTAAAAGACAATTTTGTTAGCTTTCAACCTTTTTCAATATCATATCCAAAGATTATTCACCTTATGTCATGGAACGTAAAACAAGAAACACCAATTAAAAAAAAAACACCATATTGTTTGGTAGTCCCGAAACCCTATAAAAAGGGGGCGTTTATGAAAATTGATCATCAGTCCAATATTTCACGTCACTGGAATACTGAAGCTAAAAGAAAATGGAAACCACACTAGAAGCCGCTCAAGTCGTCATCCTAATCCAGCAAGCATTGTCTCAGCGTAATATCGCTCGACAGGTTCATTTGAGCCAGTCTTGTGTCTCGAAGGTATAGACGAGGTTAAGGGAGACTGTAAACTTAGTCCGGAGACCAGGATCTGGACGACAGCGATGCACTTCGGTGAGAGATGACCGATTTATTGTCACCTCTTCTCTCCGAAATCCGGCGTGGACGTCCAGCAGCAGCTCAGAGAAGTTCGAAGGAGGGCTGTCAGCGAGTGGACAGTGAGGCGAAGACTCAAAGAAGCAAACTTGACCCCGAAAAGGCCAGCCACGGGACCTAAATTGTCTCCAGCACACCGACAAGCCAGGCTTCAGTTTGCTCGCGATCACTTAGATTGGGATATCGAGCAATGGAGGCGAGTCCTGTTCTCGGACGAATCCAGGATGTGCCTGCATGGTAGCGACCGTCGACAAAGAGTCTATAGGAGACCGGGGGAGCGATTCACACGATGCTGTTTTGCGGAAACAGTGGCATACGGGGGTGGATCCTGTATGATGTGGGCGGGGATATCTATTGAAGCAAAAAGGGAGTTGATTTTCATACCTGGTGGAGGTCGGGGAGACGGGCTAACCGCAGAAAGATACATCAACGACATTCTGCTAGGCTATGTGCTCTCATACTGGTTTATTGGCGAAGATTTCCTGCTAATGCACGATAATGCCCGCTGCCACACCGCTGCAGTGACTAGACAGTACCTTATAGAAGTCGGGATTCCCACACTAGAGTAGCTGAAAAGGCGGGTACGAGGAAGATGTCTAGCTCCGGTGTCAATAGAAGACCTGAAAACTGCTTTAGTAGAAGAGAGGCAGGAAACCCCGCAAGATTCCATCAGGATACTCATTCGGTCAATGAAAAACCGTTTACAGGCAGTCATTACGGCCAGGGGGGAACACAAAATATTAAGGGGTAAATAACATAAATTTTAAATAAAAAATGTATCTTTTCATATTACTTCCTATTAATTTAGACGTCCACAACTTCGATCTGTTGCAATAATTCTCTAAATTTAGATAGAAATTTTAATTCATTTTAAATCTTTTTCATATGATTTGAAAGCTAACAAAATTACCTTTTAGGTGATATACCACAATCCACAGCTCATTGCACAGAAATTATAAAAAATTGTCTTGAGCAACGCGCGATGAAGTGATTCCAATTTATTGCTCGCGTGTGTATATAATATTCCACAACTTTTGATGGACGAATCAAACACCTTTTATAAAATGCCGTTATTTTGTTATCCGGCACGTAAAAAACGCTAGTGTCCATAAAATCTGGTGCTTGGAGGACTCCTGCAAAATATTATTGGTACAAAAACTGTCGAAAAATTGTGAACTGTAACAAACTTGCTTGCGACATTACGCACCTTGCACTAATGCTAAATAGCCTGTCTAGTTGCGATCGACTTGGAAGTAGCGTTCGCTGGCCGCTGCCGCGGCACCGCTCACTTCGCTCGCTTGGCTCGCGCGCAGTTCTCACCTAACCTAACCCATTTCACCCAGTTCACAATTTTTCTACAGTTTATAATCTATACTAACGGTTCTAACAGTTTTACGGTGACATAATAGGTACTTGATTTCTGGAATAAAGTCTGAATTGTCCAACCTGTGTACTATGATGGTCATCCTATATCCCTACCATAACAATCAATGTCGGAATTGAACAATTGAACGAGTTGTAGTTTGCCTTCGGCATATTTCAGAACTCCGAGCGTTTTTAAACGAACAGCGACGTATGTATAATTACGAATCATACAATCTGCCTGCGATATGCATACCAACGAACTCCACTTGTTTTATTTAGATAGATTATGATACCTTTTTAATATACCTACTTTTTTATTCACTCACTTTTTTTTCACTTGTCAAATTATTTATTTCAAATAAACATTGACAAAAAAAAACATTAATCATTAGAATCAGCAATACTACTAACTCTCTTCGTACTTATAAAGTTATATTACTAATTCTAATGATTATAATTCTATAAAGCCATATTTGTTACGGCCGCGAATCATATTTTAATCAACACACAACCTGACAGACCTGCATAATGCAAAAATCTTTTCAAAATTTCGCGGGCTCCCTTCTTAGCACATCCCCCTTAACGCTACAACTTATTCTTTCTACAAACGAGTGACAGAAACAGAACAATCTGGCTATAAGTTAAATGTTTCTACTTGCTTAAAAGAGTCATGTACTTATAAGCTTAATTTCATTTAGGTGGTCCCGGTGGCCCAGGTGGACCGGGTGGACCTAGCGGCCCCTCCGGTGGAATAACTTATCCCGGACAACCCGGCAAGCCTGGATCTCCAGGCTCTCCCGGATTACCCGGCACTCCAGGAGGCCCAGGAGGACCCGGAGGACCAGGTGGCCCCGGTGGTGCAACTAGCCCTAATGGTCCTTCTACTGGCGGTTACTACCCAGGACAACCCGGGACACCAGGCAGCCCCGGCAGCCCCGGATCACCCGGCACCCCAGGAGGCCCAGGAGGACCCGGAGGTCCAGGAGGCCCAGGTGGACCTCCTAATAGACCCGGTGGACCTTCCACTGGTGGTTACTACCCAGGACAAACCGGAACACCAGGCAGCCCAGGTAGTCCAGGATCACCCGGTACCCCAGGAGGACCAGGTGGACCCGGAGGTCCAGGAGAACCAGGCGGACCCAATGGACCCGGTGGACCCTCCACCGGTGGTTACTACCCAGGACAACCCAGCAAGCCCGGATCTCCAGGCACACCCGGCACTCCAGGAGGACCAGGTGGACCCGGAGGACCAGGAGGACCAGGAGGACCAGGAGGACCGGGAGGACCAGGTAATTTCTATAAATGTGTTTGTTACCATTACGTCGCTCAATAAAAACAATAGGGTATTACCCAAGTTAAAAAAAAAAAACTCGAAACGTAGAAAAACGATACAGTAAAAACAAATTAAATTATACATACAAAAAACGGCGAAGTTCTAAGCGATTTAAAGTCTATGTTAAACAGAGATAGCACAATGCGATCTGAAGTCACAACACAGAAACACCATAGTAACTTCGCGCTATTCTGGCCGAGTATCATGAAATAATGACTAACAAAGCTTGTAACTTCTCCATATTTCTAACGATTTTTTTTTGCAACATCATTTGAAGTAAGTATTCATTCATGTAAATTTTTGATAGTAGTGCAATACCCTATTGACACAGCGCGATCTATTATAGTATTATTCTGACGTGCCGTTCCATCTTCGTCGTACGGTGTGGTTCCTCAAAATACTAAACAGCCACTATACAGATTACCTAGATTAATTTCCAGATCAAACATTTTTACACAATGCTTGACTAAGTATTTATGAATAATAAAAAAAAAAAATTAAGTATAACGACGTAGATAAGATAGATAGATAAATCATTTATTTAGTTAAGTGCGGTTGACTGTACTATGAATATGACGTATCGTTTCTTTAATTTTGCGAACATTCTATTATTTTTGTTGTTTCTTACCAGATTCCCAACCAGGACAGCCAATTCAACCGGGACAGTCAGGGAAACCAGGACAACCAGGATACCCAGGCCAGCCAGGTCAACCTGGTAAACCCGGACAACCAGGATACCCGGGACAACCAGGCCAGCCAGGACACCCTGGACAGGAAGGACAACCCGGTCAACCCGGTGGACCTGCACAACCAGGTCAGCCAGGATACCCAGGACAACCTGGTAAGCCCGGACAACCAGGATACCCAGGACAGCCAGGCCAACCAGGATACCCTGGACAAGAAGGACAACCCGGGCAACCCGGTGGCCCAGGGCAACCAGGTCAGCCAGGATACCCAAGCCAACCTGGTAAGCCAGGCCAGCCAGGATACCCTGGTCAAGGAGGACAACCTGGTCAAACTGGTGGACCTGGACAACCAGGACAGCCAGGATACCCAGGACAACCTGGTAAGCCCGGGCAGCCTGGATACCCAGGACAGCCAGGCCAGCCAGGATACCCAGGACAGCCAGGCCAGCCAGGATACCCGGGACAAGAAGGACAACCCGGTCATCCCGGTGCCTCTGGACAACCAGGTCAGCCAGGATACCCAGGTCAACCTGGTAAGCCTGGACAGCCAGGTTACCCAGGACATCCAGGCCAGCCAGGATACCCTGGACAAGAAGGTCTACCCGGTCAACCCGGTGGACCTGGACAACCGGGTCAGCCAGGATACCCAGGCCAACCAGGACAACCCGGTCAACCCGGTGGACCTGGACAACCAGGTCAGCCAGGATACCCAAACCTACCAGGACAACCTGGTAAGCCTGAATCAGAAAGTCAACACGGTGGACCCGGACAACCAGGACAACCTGGTAAACCCGGGCAACCAGGACTCCCAGGACAGCCAGGTAAAATATACTAATTGCAATATTTAAGACTAGACTTCAACTGCGTCTTTCACCAACCTGGTGATGTCATACGTTAAAGAACCTTTTGAGTTAGTAGACAGAATTAAGATTGGTTTGATGGCACAAACAACACAAAATACATTCACGGCTAAATAATAACAGTCGCACGGGTGATCCATCAGGTTAAGCTACGCTTGCCGGGGTTGGTCCGTGAATGAGTGACCATCTTTACATACCAAGACTCCTCCATGCCTCGGATAGCACGTTAAGCCGCTGGCCCTGGCTGTCATTCGTGGAAACCTCTGAAGCCCGAAAGTCTGACAACCAACCTTACCAAGGGGTATCGTATTACCCAGTAACTGGGTTGTGGAGGTCAGATAGGCAGTCGCTCCATGTAAAATACCCGATTGCATCCCGTTGGAGTGGAAGCCGAACCCAACATAGTTGGGAAATGGCTAGGCAGATGATAATTATGATGTAGATATATGTATATGTACTACCTAAAGTTGTAGATTTTTTGTTAGTACCCAACTTCTGCGTACAAAATTACCACCATATAATGTGTCTTTTTGCGGGGAAATATATTCTAACTCTGCGTCTTTTTGTTTAGGTGAACCAGGACAGCCCGGACATCCTGGATACCCAGGAGAACCAGGCAAACCTGGACAGCCTGGATACCCAGGACAGCCTGGCCTACCAGGGCAAGGAGGACAAGGACAGCCTGGGCAACCAGGATACCCAGAACAACCAGGCAAACCAGGACAGCCCGGATACCCAGGACAGCCAGGACAACCAGGACAGCCTGGACATCCAGGATACCCAGGGCAGCCAGGCAAACCAGGACAGCCCGGATACCCAGAACAGCCAGGACAACCCGGATACCCAGGACAGCCTGGACAACCTGGATACCCAGGAGAACCAAGCAAACCGGGACAACCTGGATACCCTGGGAAACCAGGCCAACCTGGCCAAGAAGGTGGACCAGGACAGCCTGAACAACCAGGATACCCAGGACAGCCAGGCAAACCAGGACAGCCTGGATACCCAGGACAGCCAGGACAACCCGGATACCCAGGACAGCCTGGACAACCTGGGTACCCAGGAGAACCAGGCAAACCAGGACAGCCCGGATACCCAGGACAATCAGGTACAACTAACTTAATTATTTAAAATGTTACAATTAGACCATCACATTAAATCTTGAGTCAACGGTGTGGGTTCCGCTCGGCTAGAATGAGTAAATTCAAATAATTTTCTTTGTTTCACCAACTTCATTAAAGTACGTCTATCGCTCATTCGCTAGGCATGAAATTAAGTATCTCTGGAAAATTACACGCACTTATAAAAGACTTCGTTGAACTAGTAATTTCTTCTTCAGTTTCTTTTAAGAAAGAAAGAAAGAAAAGGTTTGGCGTTAGGTAACGTAAACCTTTAGTTAATAGTATTAACCATACGCTTACGTTACGTATTAAGGCATGCTATCCGGATATGCGTCAAATATATTATTCGGATATAATTTGTTTTACTATCCGAATAAACAAATAGTATGGATAGTTCCTTTTGTTCCTTTTTTTATATTAAATCACATAAAAATCAGGATTAATATACATTTTACATTGTTTTAATAAAATTGGTATTCGTAATGATCAACTCACATCAATCAACAAGGTGAACCAGGACAACCAGGACAGCCCGGATACCCAGGCCAACCCGGAGAACCGGGTAACCCAGGACAACCAGGATACCCAGGACAGCCAGGACAGCCAGGCAAACCAGGTCAACCCGAATACCCAGGACAGCCAGGGCAACCAGGTCACCCAGGACAAGTAGGGCAACCCGGTCAACCAGGTGAACCCGGACAGCCAGGATACCCAGGTCAACCAGGTGAACCCTACTTCATATTTTTTAACATTGCACTTAAAACATTAAATCTCAAGTCGACTGAGTTGGTTCCGCTTAGCTAGAATTCATTATTTTAACATATGTATTAACCGCAAAAGCCGTTTTTTGTTTTTTATTTTAATTAACTCTGTTCTTTCATGTTTAGGTGAACCTGGACAGCCCGGACAACCTGGATACCCAGGACAATCAGGAAAACCTGGTCAACCAGGATACCCCGGACAACCTGGAGAACCAGGCAAACCAGGACAGCCAGGACAGCCTGGCAAACCAGGACAACCCGGATATCCAGGACAGCCAGGGCAACCTGGCCAGCAAGGTGGCCCAGGACAACAAGGATACCCAGGCCAACCCGGAGAACCAGGAAAACCAGGACAACCGGGATACCCAGGACAACCTGGCCAACCCGGATACCCAGGACAGCCAGGGAAACCAGGCCAGCAAGGTGGGCCAGGACAACCAGGATACCCAGGTCAACCCGGAGAACCGGGTAAACCAGGATACCCAGGCCAGCCCGGCCAACCGGGATACCCAGGACAACCCGGAGAACCGGGAAAACCAGGACAACCAGGATACCCGGGACAGTCTGGACAGCCAGGTGAACCAGGAAAACCAGGACAGCCAGGATACCCAAGCCAACCTGGTCAACCGGGATTCCCTGGGCAACCAGGCAAACCAGGTCAGCAAGGACAACCAGGTGGGCCTGGACAACCCGGAGAACCAGGACAACAAGGTCAATATTAAGTGATAATTATATGAACACGTATTTAAAAGTTACTTCAGCAATTATAATAACGCGGTGACTTTCCAAACTAATTGAGTTTTCTGGGCACAGAATTGTTTGCTAGTATTATTATTGTTATTTCTCCGTTTCACCATTACTGAATCAATATTTCATTTCAAATAACGTCCCCATCCATACTCCATACTAAAAAATTATAAACTGTACCGTATTTGGAAATATTGTATTTCTTGCAGTTTTTACAATTCTAAAGCTGTAAAAAACAATATAGAAAAGAAAGGTTTGTACATTTGTCCTTAATGCTGATAAATAACTGCAAGGCCATATTTTTTAGGTACTCCAGGACAACCCGGATACCCAGGACAACCAGGCCAGCCTGGATATCCAGGACAGCCAGGTGGGCCAGGACAGCCTGGTGAACCAAGCCAGCCAGGCCAACCTGGATACCCAGGACAACCTGGTAAACCAGGTCAACCTGGATACCCAGGACAGCCAGGTAAAACTTAACTTCAAAGAGCACCGTACCCTACCCTGTCCGTTACTATTTTTTGTAAACTTTCTCAATCCCATGTGCTTTTTAGGGTTCCGTACCCGAAGGGTAAAACGGAAGCCCCCCCCCCCCCTATTACTAAGGCTCCGCCGTCTGTCTGTCTGTCTGTCTGTCTGCCCGTCTGTACCAGGCTGTATCTCATGAACCATGATAGTAAGACAGTTGAAATTTTCACAGATAATGGATATCTGCTGCCGCTATAACAACAAATACTAAAAAGCAGAATAAAATAAATATTTAAGGAGGCTCCCATACAACAAACGTGATTTTTAGGGTTCCGTACCCAAAGGGTAAAACGGGAACCCTATTACAAAGGCTCCGCCGACTGTCTGTCTGTCTGTCTGTACGTCTGTCACCAGGCTGTATCTCATGAACCGTGATAGTTAGACAGTTGACATTTTCACAGATGATGTATTTCTGTTGCCGCTATAACAACAAATACTAAAAAACAGAATAAAATAAGTATTTAAGGAGACTCCCATACAACAAACGTGATTTTTTTTGCTCCTTGTTGCTCTATATTGATAACGGCAATAGGTAGACCCTAGAAATATTCTCAGAATATTTAGTTATACATTCACTTTAAAAATAAATAATGAAATTAAAATAAAATAAAATATTTAAGGGGGGCTCCCATACAAAAAACGTGATTTTTTTGCCGTTTTTATAGATAATGGTACGAAACCCTTCGTGCGAGAGTCCGACTCGCACTTGGCCGGTTTTTTTGCTCGTTTTCGCTCGATATTGGTAACGGCAACAGGTAGACGCTTGAAATATTCACAGAATATTTGGTTATATATTCACTTTAAAAATAAATAATTAAATTAAAATAAAACAAATATTTAAGGGGGGCTCCCATACAACAAACGTGATTGTTTTGCCGTTTTTTATCGATAATGGTACGGAACCCTTGCGCGAGTCCGACTCGCACTTGGCCGGTTTTTTTTATCTTTTCGTTAATTTTTCATTTGCTTATTATCCCTTTTATCTATTAAAGGCGAGCCAGGTCAACCTGGAAAACCAGGACAACCTGGACAGCCAGGCTACCCAGGACAACCCGGACAACCAGGAAGACCAGGACAGCCTGGAGAACCAGGATACCCCGGACAACCTGGAAAGCCAGGTAAAAATTAAAATTTACGTCCCTTGAAAATATTTTTACGAAAAAAGTAGAAAGGCTCTAACAAATCTACACAATTTATTTTTCTACCTAACACTGATTGAAGTAGTAATTTCGTTTACTCCACCATCCGTCATTCTGTAGTAGTCGTTTAATGCATCCATTTAACAGTAAAACAGTATTCAATCCGTATTTTAATATTTTTCTTACTTTTCTTTCTTTCTTTCTTTATTTGATTTTCACTCATTCTTCTTAAAAGTATTAGGTTGCCTTCTATGTACATATTGCACAAAAATACCTTTTATGTTTTTAAAGGTGAGCAAGGACAACCCGGTCAGCCAGGACAGCCCGGGGAACCAGGACACCCAGGACAACCGGGATACCCAGGAGTACCTGGAAAACCAGGTCAGCCAGGACACCCAGGACAGCCAGGATACCCAGGACAGCCTGGACAACCAGGATACCCAGGACAACCTGGGCAACCAGGCCACCCAGGACAACCTGGAAAACCAGGTCAACCCGGATACCCAGGTCAGCCAGGACAACCTGGTGGACCAGGACAGCCTGGGGAACCAGGATACCCAGGACAGCCCGGACAACCGGGATACCCAGGACAACCCGGTAAACCAGGACAGCCCGGACAACCCGGTGGACCAGGACAGCCTGGGGAACCAGGATACCCAGGACAACCAGGACAACCGGGATTCCCAGGACAACCCGGTAAACCAGGGCAGCCAGGACAACCCGGTGGACCAGGACAGCCTGGTGAACCAGGATACCCAGGACAACCAGGCTACCCAGGACAACCTGGAAAGCCAGGTCAACCCGGATACCCAAGCCAGCCAGGACAACCCGGTTACCCAAGCCAGCCAGGACAACCCGGTGGACCAGGACAGCCTGGTGAACCAGGATACCCAGGACAGCCCGGAGAACCAGGATACCCAGGACAGCCAGGAAAACCGGGATTCCCAGGACAACCCGGTAAACCAGGACAGCCAGGACAACCCGGTGGACCAGGACAGCCTGGTGAACCAGGACAGCCCGGAGAACCAGGGTACCCAGGACAGCCAGGAAAACCAGGATCCCCAGGACAGCCTGGACAACCAGGATACCCAGGACAACCTGGACAACCAGGCTACCCAGGACAACCTGGAAAACCAGGTCAACCCGGATACCCTGGCCAGCCAGGTCAACCCGGTGGACCAGGACAGCCTGGGGAACCAGGATACCCAGGACATCCCGGACAACCCGGATTCCCAGGACAACCCGGTAAACCAGGACAGCCAGGACAAACCGGCGGACCAGGACAGCCCGGAGAACCAGGATACCCAGGACAACCAGGCTACCCAGGACTACCTGGAAAGCCAGGTCAACCCGGATACCCAAGCCAGCCAGGACAACCCGGTTACCCAAGCCAGCCAGGACAACCCGGTGGACCAGGACAGCCTGGTGAACCAGGATACCCAGGACAGCCCGGAGAACCAGGATACCCAGGACAGCCAGGAAAACCAGGATCTCCAGGACAGCCTGGACAACCAGGACACCCAGGACAACCTGGACAACCAGGATACCCAGGACAACCTGGACAACCAGGCTACCCAGGACAACCTGTAAAACCAGGTCAACCCGGTGGACCAGGACAGCCTGGAGAACCAGGATACCCAGGACAACCCGGTAAACCAGGAAAGCCAGGACAACCTGGTGGACCAGGACAGACTGGGGAACCAGAATACCCAGGACATCCCGGAGAACCAGGATACCCTGGACAGCCAGGAAAACCAGGATACCCAGGACAACCCGGTAAACCAGGCCAACCAGGACAACCTGGTGGACCAGGACAGCCCGGAGAACCAGGATACCCAGGACAACCCGGACAACCCGGATACCCAGGCCAGCCCGGAGAACCAGGATACCCAGGACAACCTGGACAATCCGGATACCCAGGCCAGCCCGGAGAACCAGGATACCCAGGACAACCTGGTAAACCAGGCCAACCCGGATACCCAGGCCAGCCAGGACAACCTGGTGGACCAGGACAGCCCGGAAAACCAGGATACCCTGGACAGCCAGGATATCCAGGACAACCCGGTAAACCAGGACAACCAGGACACCCTGGTGGACCAGGACAGCCCGGAGAACCAGGATACCAAGGACAACCTGGACAACCTGGATACCCAGGCCAGCCAGGACAACCTGGTGGACCAGGACAGCCCGGAGAACCAGGCTACCCAGGACAACCTGGACAACCCGGATACCCAGGCCAGCCAGGACAACCAGGATACCCAGGACAACCTGGTAAACCAGGCCAACCCGGATACCCAGGCCAGCCAGGACAACCTGGTGGACCAGGACAGCCCGGAGAACCAGGATACCCTGGACAGCCAGGATATCCAGGACAACCCGGTAAACCAGGACAACCAGGTCACCCCGGTGGACCAGGACAGCCCGGAGAACCAGGATACCCAGGACATCCTGGACAACCTGGATACCCAGGCCTGCCAGGACAACCTGGTGGACCAGGACAGCCCGGAGAACCAGGATACCCAGGACAACCCGGATACCCAGGCCAGCCAGGACAACCCGGTGGACCAGGACAGCCAGGAAAACCAGGATACCCAGGACAACCCGGTAAACCAGGCCAACCAGGCCAACCAGGACAACCTGGTGGACCAGGACAGCCCGGAGAACCAGGATATCCAGGACAACCTGGACAACCTGGATACCCAGGCCAACCAGGACAACCCAGTGGGCCAGGACAGCCCGGAGAACCAGGATACCCAGGACAACCTGGTAAACCAGGCCAACCGGGATACCCGGGCCAGCCAGGACAACCCGGTGGACCAGAACAAACGGGATACCCAGGACAACCTGGGCAACCAGGATACCCAGGACAACCTGGTAAACCAGGACAACCAGGACAACCCGGACAGCCAGGATACCCAGGACAATACCCAGGTATGTTTCATTAGATTTCCAAATTGTAATAATAATTATTTAAATTCTCTCTGTACATCAATTTTATTGTCAAAATGAATATGATTAGGTAGTTCAAAATGTTTAATAGGTATCTTTCGTCTATTCGTAATAGATATTTTTACATTGTAAACAACACTTTATTCTAACTGAAAAAAAAAGAAAGAAAAATTGTTTATTCTGCACAAACTAAACGCACATTACAATAAAATAACACACCACACTGCAAATTCAAACCATTTAATGTCTTTTAATTTTTACAGATTCCGAAGGGTCACCATCGGGCACTGGAGTCCAGCCACCTGCAACTGTACCATCTGGTCAAATGCCACCATTCCCCATCTACGTCATTCCCTACCCACTGCCTATCGTTCCTAGTCCAGCGTCATGCCCATGCTATCTGCTGAAACCTGGACAGAACGATACAACACAAGGACAGCCAGGACAACCGCCCCAGGCAACCGCCCCGCCACAGTACCAACATCAGAACCAGCCGCAGTACGCACCTTACGGTATCATTGGATTTGTTCCCGTGGTATTCGTACCATACTGCCCAGGAAATGGTTCCGGCATGAACAGCGCTCAACAAAACTTCCCAAATGCAGTACCTGTGCAATACAACTGCGCACAATGCCAGGCCAACAGAGACATTTACCAGTACTTCGGTAGACTGAATAGAGGACGAAGCACAAGCAATGATTACTTCAAAGATCTCAAAGAAATTAAATCACTTAACGAATTGGACGACCTTCTCAGAAATCAGATCAAACCTTTACAGAAGAGTATACGCACTATTGCTGCTCATCCGCGAATACTTGACGAAACGAACGAAAAGAAAGAAGAAAAGAAGGATGTAAATAATAATGAAAATAAGAATGAAACTAAGAATGAGAATAAGAATAAAAATAAGAATGAAACTAAGAATGAAAATAAAAATGAACATAAAACCAGTACTAAGGTCAAGAAAAACTAAGTAGCTAAGTTGGTGGTATTGGTTGTATGCCAAGAATTTTTGTAAAGTTCTTTGGGTACCTACATACAACCTAGATAATTTTGAGACTGTCTGATGGTAAAAATTCTTGGACGATCTCAAAATTTGGAAGATGACGTAAAGCACAATATTTATTACCCACAAATATATACGTCATTATTTTTATAATTATAGTAAATTGTATGATATTTAAGTATGCTAGTATTTTATTATTTCATGATACGCTTCTGTATGTAATATTTACAAATTAAAATTTTCAATTCGATGTTGCCATTTATGTTGTTAATTGAATTTCATCATTAGCGCCATCATAAATGCGAACTGTGAAGAAATAATAAATGATATTATCAAATAATAATCTAGTCGTTTTGATCAATCGCACTACATTCCCCATCGTATATACTCGTACCTATTTACAGCTAAATTACATCCAAGTGCGCTTAGCACACACACATTCCGCAGTAGCCTAGTCGAGATTCTCTAGAAAAATAGAAAATTGAAATATTTTTGAGTTTAGAACACTTAAATGTTAATTTGTTCATAAACGTTTTTTTTATTGTAATAATCATGGTATTCTATTTATAAACATTATTTAAATATTCCAAATATATTATATTAACGCCGTAAAGACGCATCTTTGCCGAGATTTAAAAAAAAACACCTCCGTATAGAGAGGAACGTCTCTGGCGCGAGACGATGTGAATAGAGGCATTGAACCAATTTGTACTAAGTATAGGTATAAGTTATCTGTGGCAATTTTTATTCCCGCACACGTGTTGCAAAATAAAAAATCGCACGCGTGTGAAATACATTGCATTGTGAACCTAATCGTAGTGCGATATGAACCAGTTTTCGAGGAAGTGTATTGAAAATTGATCTACCGGTGTCGCGTCGCGCGTGAATGAGCCTTCAGAAGTTTATGAATGAAAGGAAAATATTCAAGTACATATAAGTCATAACAATATTGGTACCCATACAAGTCTAAACTTTCTAAATAGCCCTCATTATTTTCTCAGAATGTCAGAAATCGCAAGCACAGAGTACATTTTATATAGGGTAATCGCAAGCAACATTTAATATCCTACAACATCTAAACCCTATCTAAATTCTGTTCTTAAAGCAAATAAAATTATAACGCGTATTCGTTCGAAATTCGAAATTTAAACATTTTGGTAATTTTCAGTTAGATTTCCAGTCTATCTATAAATGTTAGCTGACTGTTGCTTTATCATAATTATGTTAGTTCGTCGAGAATAATCTGTAAGAATGCATCAGTTGTAACGAATCTACTAGCCTATTAAAAATAAAAGGGTAAGTAGACAAGTTAAATATATGTATATTGTTGGAGTTAATTTAAAAAATAACTAACCTACCTAGCACTCTCAGAAAGAAAAACGTGGGAGGTTTTATAAAGAAGGTACGAAACGGCGCTCAGGTTTGACACGTCAGACCTCGTCAGCTCTGAAGCATCCAGATCCGCTTCCCAGATGATTTGATAGGATCACAGGCAGTGTAGAAGACGTCTGGCCTCGTTAGCTCAGAGGCCTGAAGATCCGCTTCCCAGTATCACAGGTAGTCCAATCCAGGTTTCTTAGGTAGTGGATGGTCCTCTTAGCAAGAACGTAGTACCGAGAAGTCTGAGTATGTTATCAAGGTGAAATGAATATAGACCAATTGCCAGACTTTTGTAGAGGAGATGATTCCTTGAACGCTTCCAGATCAGATCTCCCGGAATGTGTCAGAAGTCCCTTTAATATCCGAGTCTGAGGTGTTATTTTTTACATCATCTGTTTTTCTGTTCTTTACAGAATTTAATTTCAAATTCAGTGATCGAAAAAGCCAGACATATTCGTACCAAAAACCTCTTTGATGAATTCTGAGACCGTTTCAATTATTATTATAAATGTAAGTTAGGATACAAATATTATACAGTAAACAATTATAATTGTCTATAAAATACAATATTTCTGCTAAACATATTGATAAAAATAATTTAAATTATATAAATCAAAAGTAACCTTCATGGACTAAGCCAGTAAGAAAACTATGAGAGAAAATTAGAAGAAAAAATAATGACAGCTTGACAGCCTGACGTAAGTGTCGTAACATTGAAAAATATGAAAATTAAAGAAAAAAAAAAGCGCGGGAAACTTAACTTTGAGGACGTGTCCTTTTTTACTTAAATTGAAAATAATTAATTAACTTGTATTATAGGATCAGTAGTAGTAGTTTTAGTGTTTTATCTTCTTTCACATTTATTTTAATTATAGTTCTGTATATTTTCTTCAGTAGGGTAAGTTTTTTTTACTAATATTTCATAGCGGGAAAATGAAAGACCCGCCTGACCCGGGGGACTTTGTTCCCCCGGCAGGCAATTTTGTTACTATAATTTCCAATTAATCGGGCATGGATACCGATGGGTCGTCGTCGGCTCGCCATTTAAAAAGAAGCCGCATACATGTGTGCAAGAATTGCAATAAACGCCGTCGTATCCGAAAAAATCAAGGTTCAGAGTCTTTGGGTTGTGGTTGCTTGGACTCTACACCTCCCTCTATAACTCCATCGGAGCCTAAAAGCTCTGAAATAATTGTTTGTAAAGATATTCCGGATATTCCTGCTCCGCCTTCAGTTATTCCCACTCAGATTGGTCGAAAAACATATGATAAAACTGACAGCGCGCCATACGTTGTTCATGTACAAAAAATATTAGTATCACCAGATGATGGAACGTCATTGCACCCTATTACATTTGGCAAGTTCCTAAAACACAACGCTTTCCAAAATATTATTAACGGTAGCGTCAAAAAAATCGGGCGTAATAAAATATCTATTTCTTTTTCCAATCTCCTGGACGCAAATTCTTTTATTACACATAATAGCCTTGAAACATATAATTATAAAGCTTTTATACCTACTTTTAATGTTACTAGAATGGGTTTAATACGTGGTGTTCCTGCGGAATGGTCTCCAGAGGAAGTTATTGATAATATAACGGTACCAATTGGTTGCGGTCCAATTTTAAAAGTCAGACGCCTCAATTTTAAAACTGTTGTTGATGGTACAACCATTTGGAAACCATCCCAATCAATAGTTATTACTTTTGATGGGCAGATTCTGCCTAAAAGAATTTTTATGTGCTATAATGCATTACCTGTAGATTTATATATTTTCCCTACTGTACAGTGTTTCAATTGCTGTCGTTTTGGTCCCACAAAAATTCAGTGCAGGTCCAAACCTCGTTGTTATAAATGTGGCCAAGGCCATACTGGGGACAGTTGTGAAAGAGAACAAGAAAGTGCATCTTGCTGCCTTTGCTCCGGTTTTCACTATGCTACTAATAAATCTTGCCCAGAAATGTCTAGACAAAAATTAATTAAAACATACATGGCACAAAGTTCAGTATCTTATGCAGAAGCGTCAAAAATGTATCCCCCAGTTACTAAATCGTATGCCGATACACTTTTGTCTTCTCCTTCCAAAAATTTTGCAGATACTCCATCTTTCCCTTCTTCTAATAGAATGCCTGTTTCAAGTAGCTATAAAAAAACTGTCTTCCTTAAACCACGCTCGCCTCCCAAATCTGTACAAGGATATAATAAAGAGGCTCACAACGCCATTATTAAAGATTACGACATTCCTCAACCAGCAAATGGTTATGCTTTTTCTAATCATAACAATGGACAAATTGATGCCAGTTTTTCCATAAACGATTTTCTTTCTGCATTACACAATCTTCTGTCTCAGTTCAACATTTCACCGTCCAACGTTGCCCCATCTTTCAATGTATCACAATCCATCCTTAATGGACAACACATCCAAAATAATCCAGTGGAACTGCCGCAGTCTAGTAAACAAAAAGAGTGATGTTATACATCTTTTAAACAAATATGAGCCATTTGCCTTTGCTTTAGCAGAGACTTGGCTCAAACCTAATCATATTTTTAAAATGAATGGTTATTTAACCATTAGAGAGGATAGATCTGATGGGTATGGTGGAGTAGCTATACTTATCAAGAATTCTATCCCTTTCTCTACCATTACATTACCTCCTCATAGTGAGGAAATTTCAATTGTAGCTATTAAAGTGCATCATACTTGTCTTGTTTCTATTTACATTCCTCACCCTTCTTTTTCTGTTCTTCAAGAGATGAATAATCTCGTTTCTTTTCTTCCAAAGCCATTATTACTGGGGGATTTGAATTGCCATCACCAATCATGGGGTTGTTCAACTTCAAACTGTTATGGTGATGAGTTAATAGATATAATAGACTTACACAACTTATGTGTTTTAAATTCTCGAGCTGCCACACGTCGTTCAGATCCCAATCAGAACCAAAGCGCAATTGACCTTTCTATCTGTTCTCCAAACTTAGCCTCTTCATTAACTTGGCATACTTTAACCTCTACTTATGGTAGTGACCATTTTCCAATAGTTATTTCTTATCCTCTTTCCAAACCAAATGCACAATTAAGGAAATCAAACTTAAAATATAAACTGCCTAATAGAAATAATACTGACTGGGGCAAATTTAGGAACATTGTTGACAGTAAACTTAGCTCCTTGTCCGTAATTTCTGGTGGCAATGAAAATAGTTGTGCTGAAGCTTTAGCACACATATTAATTGCAGCGGCTGATGAAGTTTTTCCTGTAAAAAATAACAATATTAGTACAATTCCCTCGCCTCCGTGGTGGGACTCTGAGTGCACTGAATTGATTAAAAAACGTAAAGAGGCTGAATATAATTATAACGTTGATATGTCTGATACGAATTTTGATATCATTACTAAGTTAAATAATGTAACTTATAAACTTTTTAAAAAGAAAAAATTTTAATCTTGGCGTATTTTTTGCTTATCAATTTCACCGAATACTCACCCTACGATTGTCTGGCGCAACATTCTTAGATTTAGGTCCATATATAACAACCCTTCTCCTATTCCTGATTCTTTAGCCAGTGATTTTTGATATAATATATCCTCCGCCTTGGGTTCCTGAGGCTAAGGCTATTTGTACTAACCATAACCTGTCTCTCGTTTCCAATATCCGAGACACTCATACGACGCTAGATCTTGCATTCACTCTCACTGAATTAAAGGTTGTTATCCATAAAACTAATGATTCTGCACCAGGCATTGATGGCATCCCGTTTTCCTTTTTTGCTAATTTAAATGATGAAGTCCTCAGTTATTATTTAGAACTTATTAATTCTATTTTTTATACAGGAAACATCCCTGTTGAATGGAAACGTCAAATGGTGTTGCCATTCCTTAAACCAAATAAACCTCCTTCTGATGCTTGTTCATACCGTCCCATAGTTTTGTCTTCAATTATGATGAAATTAGCGGAACACTTAATTAAAAATCACCTAGAATGGTATGTTGAAAGTAAGGGTCTCTTGGCAGAATCACAATATGGCTTTAGAAAAGGTAAAAGTACAACTGACTCTTTAAGTATATTAACATACGATATTCGGTTATCCTTCTCTAATAACCAATCCACCGTTGCAGTTTTCCTTGATATTAATGCAGCTTATGATAATGTTGTCTTATCGGTTTTACGAAATAAATTAGAAGCCTTACAAGTTCCATTGAATTTGTTGAATTTCATTATTAATATCTTGACTGAACGCTCTGTTAACATGTTAATAGGAGACCATGAGGTATCTCATCTTGTATGGAGGGGTCTGCCACAGGGTTCTGTGCTCAGTCCCCTTCTATACAATATCTACACTTATGATTTAGAGTTATCCTTAACTAGTCATGTTAAGGTTCTTCAATATGCCGATGATTTATTATTATATTCTTCAAGTCCATCTGTTGAGCAAGGTAGCTCTGCCATCAATTCTGCTTTATCTATTTTGGCGTCATGGTTACATCTAAACGGTTTGGATTAATCCACGTCTAAAAGCGCGGCTGTTTTATTCACCCGGAAGAGAAATATTCCCATAGTAAATCTCCTTTATAAGGAAATACCTATCCCAGTTAAAGATAAATTCAGATATCTAGGTATAATACTTGACTGTAAATTAAGTAGTGTCCCTCATTGTGAATATATTGTTAACAAATTTGAAAAACACCTAAACATGCGTAGATGCCTCTCTGGTGTGTGGTGGGGTGCACATCCCTTTTCTTTGAAACTCATTTACAACGCAATCATCAGAAGCACTCTGGATTATGGATTGTTCGTTCTAGAGCCAGGTAATGTCATGGCTTTTAAAAAATTGAATCGCATCCAGTCTAAAGCATTACGCATTATTTCAGGTGCAATGAAGTCTAGTCCCATTAATGCACTCCAAGTTGAATGCGGGGATGCTCCTTTATATCTTAGAAGACAATTCCTATCTGACAAATATTTGTTCCGGATTCTTCAATTCTCAACTCATCCTCTCATTCCTAAACTGGACACATTAGTGTTGCAGATTGAATCATCAGATTACTGGTCCCATAGACGTAATCCTTGTTTAGTTGTAAGTTATAAAAAATTCTTTTCACTTTCTTTTCCTATTCACCGTTCTAATAAACTTCCCATATTTAGCAATAGTTATGAGAGTTTACAATTCAGTCCCATTATAAAATATAACTGTGTAAGTAAATCAGATCCCGATTGCCATTTAAGTTTTAATCATTTTCTGGCTGAACACGTAGAGTACCACCATATTTATACGGATGCTGCCAAGCCTTCTCCGACGGGTTGTGTTGGAATAGGTACTTACCATTCTCAATACAACATCGAACAAAAAATAAAACTGCCTCCGGAGACTTCTGTTTTTACCGGGGAATGTTTCGGCATTTTTAAAGCCATAGAATATATTCGTATTTTAAAGCTCAAAAAATCTATAATTTTTACTGATTCTCAAAGTGCTCTTCTAGCCATCAATAAATCCGCTTTCGAACACAAATCGCAGTTACCTATCATTTATTTAAAAAGAGAATTTGCGTTCAGGACCATTTCTGAGGGTAATACACTACAATTTGTGTGGATTCCGGCCCATGCTGGAATCCATGGCAATAAAGCGGCTGATAAACTTGCCGGTGATGCGGTGCAGTGTGGGGACTTAGTTCCTTATACAAATTTTAGTTATGACCTCGTATCGTTACCAAAGACTTTTCTTCGGGAAACCTGGAAGGTGGCTTGGGATATCGGAAGCAAATCGAAGGGACGTTATTTTTCGCATATTCAACCCGACGTTCCAGAAAAACCGTGGTTTGGCAGGGCCAAGTTTGGCAAGATGGAGACCTCCATTCTAATACGGATGAGACTGGGTCATGTTTGTTCTCCAGCTCATCTTGCCAAACTTCATATCATCGACGATCCCATATGCTTGTGTGGCACAGATGTAGGCGACTTAGATCACATTTTTTTCTCCTGTCCCTTATATGACCGTTCTTCCTTTCTTAGTAACCTCTTATCCCTCCATACTCCTTTTCCTACCTCAATACTTTCTTTACTTTGTACAAATAACCCTCTTGTTTATAAATGTATAGTTTCATTCATTACTCTAAATAATATTAAGTTGTAATTTTTTTTTTTTTTTTATAGTGTAATTAACGTAATACTTCTCCTATCCCGTCTATCCTAAATCCCGTTAAAATTTATATTTATATTAATTTTGTTTCCCTACCTTTTTATAAAACTAAAACGTGACATTGGCTAAATGCACAAACCGTGCGAAGCCAGAAGAAAAAAAAAACTAATCGTTTTAGAACGATTCGCAAAATAATAATGCAAAACCAATAAAAGAGTATAATACATAATATTAATGAATGCAAAGTATAAGTATATGATGTAGTGTCTGTAGTATGTAGATACTATACAGTCAGTGCATCAGTCTTGTGACATTAGGTAGTATCATGGACCTATAAAAAAACTCGGACGGATTCTCGTTAACAGAAAACTGTGTCACTCAAAGTCAGTCAGCTCGCTGTACGTACAGGCCGGCACGCACACATTCACAGCATACTCACTCATTACGCGTGCAAACGTCAACATAGTCGACACGTCCTACGCGGCAAAAAAGTATTGAAATACAGCATGTCTTGTGTGGTGAAATGTTGTAAAAACCGTAGCGATCGAAAGAAAAAAAATCCAGGAATCACGTTTCATAGGTAAATTAATAATTCAACAACTTAGTTCCCAATTTTATAGATTACAATCAATCTTCATTCACTAGAACAAAAAAAATCATCACAAGGCCAGTGTTGTCAATATTCACGTGTGCAAATTACCCTAAATATATGGGAAATTTATATTTCATTTAATCAATTCAACTTATTTAGGTTATTTATTACTAGTTATTTTATATTCTTCTTATTAGATTTCCTAAAGAAAATGAAGTATGGAGAAATTATTGAATTAAAAAAAAAAACGAAATTGTAACTGTCAAAATGACTAGATTAAAAAAAAAAACTCAGCATTTGGGATGTTATACAATAGATACAGTAAATATTTTTTACAATTAAAATATTTTCAATTATTAACTATGTTTTTAATTGCACATATTTTCATAGGGAGATTTGGTTCTTACCATTAACTTGTTAAAATAGCACGGTATAATTCTGCCGACATTTCCAAGAAACTTGTCTCTCGACCTGTCGGTCTTAAAATAAAACAATAATATATGGGTAAATTTGGCTAACATGGCAACCCTAAATTCACACACAGTTTTGTCTTTGCGGGAATTCCGTACGAGTTTTTTTATAGGGCCATGGGTAGTATATGCAGGAACGCTGGCGTTCATTACGAGTAATTCAATAAGAAGAAAAACTTCGCAAGCAATGGGAAATTGCTAGTGAAGACTGCGGAGTCGACCTCAGGACTAACTGCTTCTCACACGGACAACTGTACGTCACTTGCTCCCGCGTCACCAATCTTGAGTCTCAGTATATTCTGCCTGCTAAAACCAAAACTACAAACGTATTATACAGCGGGGCGAGCATGGCCTACTGTGACATGGCTTGAGTTTATATCACAATTTGGACGATAAAACCGTTTTGTCTTAAATGCTAGCACGGCGGCAGCGTGAGAAAATTTCTTGACATGTAACATAACTTCTTGAGTTTAGTTGGGACTCCAGGTCTTATTTAAATAAGGGCGCACCCATTTCCCAGTCTTTTTTTTCTTTCAACGGTTTATACGCCTATAATTTTACATTAGAAGTAATAGAGCAGTTAAATTCTGTTTTAACTTTTGAGACAATTTTATATGATGTACCTACCTATTATTGTTTAAGCTGTTGGTGTATTTATTGAATAAATAAAAGTATGCCAACGCGTGAAAAATCACTCGCTCTTTTTGTACGAGAGGAGACTTTTATTTATTTATTTATTGAATAAGTACACCAACAGCTTAAAAAATACCTATAACATTGACTTAAAAGTTAAAACAGTGTATAGTAAACACAAAATGTAAAGTATACATAAATTATAGGTGTACATACGGTAAAAAATATTGGACAGCAGCAGCTTAGGTAATATAATAGGTAATACGGGCTGGTGTCCGTAACTCCACGTCAGTGCGCGTATTTTGGGTACCTATGGGTGAGAAAATCGATTATTCGATCCATCCCAGCTCCTCAAGGAAGGCCAGCAAACAGCAGCGGTTTACTAAACTAGTAGTCAAACTTAGTTACTATAATAAAAATAAAATACATGTGAACCTGTAAACCAAGAAAAACCGGCCAAGAGCGAGTCGGACTCGCGCACGAAGGGTTCCGTACCATTATCTATAAAAACGGCAAAAAAAAAATCACGTTTTTTGTATGGGAACCCCCCTTAAATATTTGTTTTATTTTAATTTAATTATTTATTTGTAAAGTGAATATAGAACTAAATATTCTGTGAATATTTCAAGCGTCTACCTCTTGCCGTTATCAATATAGAACAAAAAGGAGAAAAAAAATCCACGTTTGTGGATTAGAATAAAATAAATATTTAAGGGGGCTCCCATACATGGGAGCCCCTTAAATATTTATTTTATTCTGTTTTTTAGTATTTGTTGTTATAGCGGCAACAGAAATACATCATCTGTGAAAATTTCAACTGTCTAACTATTACGGTTCATGAGATACAGCCTGGTGACAGACGGACAGACACACGGTGGAGCCTTAGTAATAGGGTTCCCGTTTTACCCTTTGGGTACGGAACCCTAAAAACTAAACTAAACCATCCACCTCATTTAGAGGCTGCAAGTCCACGCGCAATTTTTGACACAAATAAACCACCAGACTTTTTCAAGCGGAAAATCCGTTGGTCTGGCAACTCGAAAGGATTATTTAGAGTCCCGAATGTTTCTCCGGAATATTTTCCTACTTTGGGCCTCTTGCTTTCGGGCAAGAACACAATTATAATAATTTATTGCCATTTGGTGCAGATTACTGCAGCAAATGGCAATAAATTATTATAATTGCAGCAGCAGCAGCAGGAACATAGTTTTTTTTTCAATTTTAAATCTTGTCACCACCACTGAACGCACGTGATAAATTTTTCTTAATCATCAAAATGTCACATTTGTGACAAAATGGGTGCGCCCATACTAGCAACAACACACAACAACACAACCCAACAAAACACACAACACAATACAATATAGAATCCCAACTAAACGTCAAGAAGTTATGTCACCCATCAAGAAATTATTTCACGCCACCTGCACCGGCGCGTGCTAGCATGTAAGACCAAACGGTTGGTATCAACCCAAACTATGATTAAAAGTCATGTCACAGTAGCCCGTGCTCGCCCTTGCAACAAGAAAAGCACGTCGCGCCTCTAGATTATGTCACATGGTTGCCCTTTTTTTTGTAACACATGACATAATTTATCATGTCTTGACAGAAACGTCTTGGGTACGCCCGTGCTAGCCTCGCAGGGAAGTTTTATAAAAATAACGTAACATCACGACTATTCCTCGAAGGGTAAGCAGAGGTGTACCCACATTTCGCCAGATGTTTAGGTCCCATGTAATAGGGGGTGAGCCTGTTTTTAGGGTTCCATACCCAAAGGGTAAAACGGGAACCCTATTACTAAGGCTCCGCCGTCTGTCTGTCCGTCTGTCACCAGGCTCTATCTCATGAACCGAGATAGTTAGACGGTTGAAATTTTCACAGATGACGAATAAGGGGGCTCTCATACAACAAACGTGATTTTTTTTGCCGTTTTTATAGATAATGGTACGGAACCCTTCGTGCGCGAGTCCGACTCGCACTTGGCCGGTTTTTATATTTCTATCGGGCGAGCCTATTGCCATTAACCGGGCACAAATCCAGACTTCGGACTGTTACTGAGAAATTCCCGATGGAAAACTCAATAACACTTTGCCTGACCCGGAAATCGAACCCAGGACCTCATGCTCAACAGTAACGCTTGCGACCACTAGACCGAAGAGGCAGTTTTTTATAAAAATGTGGCTATTATTTTAGTATTGTGTTGTCTTACGACTTCCACGCGAACGAATTCGCGGGCAGAAGGTAGTAAGGTATAAATGAAGAATAAGCAAACAGGGAACAATTAAGTAATTCCATAATTTTACGAATACCTTTTCGATTAGGAATAGGGATTCCAAACTCACAATACTTTCATAATAAGGGTCAACGTTCGCTGCTAAACATGTACCTACCCGGTTACCCGGTTCAATGAACAGATTTGGGAATATAATCGCTTTAGAATACATTGCCGAATAAAACCATTTGTATACGAAATCCCCCTATCGCACGTTTCGCATATATGCATGTAAGTAGTGAATTACGTATCATGCATTGTGTACCACAACAGCCGTGACTCCGATGCGTCGTCACGGGTCACTGCGAGGCTCTAGACATTATCCTACAGCTCTCAGGGCTTCCATACAACTTACAATACATAATCCAACAAGTAAATGTAAGAATAAACATAAACTTTCATATAGGAGGACTTTTGAATACTTTTTATAAGATATTTCGTTTGCGATAACTTTGCACCAAAGTTATGTTAAAGAATCTAATCATTTTTAAACAGGTACATTTTTCTCTTTTATACATAGACTTTTTACCCGACTGCCGTTTTCGAGTTTATGTATGTACCTATGTCTATTTCTTTGGCACCCTCTTTATCCTAAACGGCATGGTGGATTTTAACATAATATGAGGTGTAGTTAGATTCGTCTTAATTGTGGGAGTGACATAGGCTATATTATATTTATACAATGCATCTGCAAATACAAAAAGGAAGGGGAAAGGAGGGGAGGGTGGAAGAGTATTAAAAAAATTACAACAATATTGGTATCAAATAAAAGCTACTCATAGAGAGCTTGATTACTTTCCCGTACTTAACTGAACAAAGCTTGAAATAAAGCAAATTATTAAAAATAACAAAAAAACCCGACTGCAAAACACGTAACTGAAAAGACAAAAACGAGCATTATAATCTATAGAATTCTGTTATTGCAGGCGGCCCCGAACAAACAAAATTTAAACCATATTTTTCAGGTTATTATGTTTTGCCCCCACCTGAAATAACAAAAAAAAATAAGCATAGTCTCGAAATATATCATAGCTCACTAGCAGTGCAGTTTCTCTGAGTACAACATAACGTAGTATTACACTTTTTAACTGTGACTGAACTATTCACCAGACAAAGACAAATGTCTCCTGTGGAGTCGGGAATGCCACAGGGTTGCGTCGCGGGACTTTTGTCGCTTAGTGAATACCAAGCTTTACATAGCTAGACTGTGTCGAGTGCCGCCGACCTGACCTTGTTCTCAAAATATAAATCAGCTAAATGCAGCACCGACAGCGTCTTTTACATTTTATGGTTGCATCGAGCCTCCTTCGTTAGTAAATGGGTGTCATCAACTTCAAGCAAATGCTAATGAGATGTTGATTGATTTCAATGTGTTGATGGTGACTATTTGTATAACCCAACGACGCAAAACGGATATTATAGGTAGTACCTACTTAGATGAATTTAGTATTTAATTCATAGTATAAAATTTGTATGGCAGCTTAGGTTAAAATCTGTCAGAATTTCTACAATGGTTTCCCACCAGACCTGTATATCAGGGAATGTACAAAGAAAGTCAATATTTAATGCAATCTCCAAAAAGCTGGCATAAACTAGAAGTATCGCTAAGAATTCAATGTATGAAATAGCCAAAACAGAAAGCTTTGACATTTTTACTGAACTAACATGTAGATTCACTACCTTGACATACCTACATTAAAAAAATTGCTGTCGTAAATACGACAATCTTATATTTTTTAAGGCATGGCCATTACAATATTATGTGAGTCATGTCCTTGTCCGAGACCACCATACTAAATCATCGGCCATACTGTTTTCAACATTAAACTTACATAGCTACCGTAATTGTCACACAAATTGTACAAAAACGACAATTTTGAGGACTACATGACAAGTTTATAATGGCTTTCGTAGGTAGCTGAATATAAATAACTCTAAATTCCTCGAATACATATGTGTATTATGAGGAAGTTTTATCAAAATAATGGTAGGTAGCTAATAGACTTTTAACCAAAATTAAAATTAAGGAAGCAACTCACAAATCGTCATCAACACATCTAGGGAGAGCTGCTTAAAATTGCGAATGTGAATAAAATGCTTATTAAGTATAGGACCGTATACAAAAAAGTTGCCAAATCTATATAGTTTGTGGTAGCGGAAAAAATATATGTTATTCTTGAACATAATATTAGGTTGGGGAAAAAGTCTTTTCGCATTATAGTATGTATACTCTATAAAATCTCTTTGGAATCTATTTGTATCTGGCTGGTTTTGGTATCATTCAATCCGGAAAATTTTTATGTCAAAGATGCACGTCGCCCTATTACGGATAAAATGGATGCCATTTTTGAAAAAGTGGAGCAAGATATCAGTAGTTACGACGTAGCTGAAGAACTGGGAATTGACCACAAAACAGTTTTGGCACATTTGAAAAAAACTGGGTACACAAAAAAGCTCGATATTTGGGTACCTCACGAGCTCACTGAAAGAAACCTAATGAACCGTGTACTCATTTGTGATTCTTTATTCGACGTAATGAAACCGAACCATTTCTGAAGAAGCTGATAACTGGTGATGAAAAGTGAATCACGTACGACAAGAACGTGCGAAAAAGGTCGTGGTCAAAGGCCGGTCAGGCTTCACAGACTGTGGCGAAACCCGGGTTAACTCGCAACAAGGTGATGCTGTGTGTGTGGTGGGATTGGAAGGGCATTATTCATTATGAGCTGTTACCAACAAACAGGACCATCGATTCTGAACTCTACTGCGAACAACTGATGAGATTAAAGCAAGAAGTTGACAGGAAGCGGCCGGAATTAATCAACAGAAGGGGTGTGGTTTTTCATCATGATAACGCTAGACCTCACACATCTTTAGCCACTCAGCAAAAATTAAGATAGTTAGGCTGGGAGGTGTTAATGCATCCGCCTTATAGTCCTGACCTTGCACCTTCAGATTTCCACCTGTTTCGGTCTCTTCAGAATTCTTTAGGCAGTGTCAGGTTAACATCACGGGAGGACTGCCAAAACCACTTGTCGCGGTATTTTGATCAGAAGTCCCAAAATTTCTATAGCAATGGGATCATGTCCCTACCTACAAGATGGCAAAAAGTTATCGAACAAAATGGTACCTACATACTTTAGTTAAATGTAAATAAACTATATTAAAAAATGTTTTGAATTTTCTTAATAAATGCGAAGAAACTTTTTCCCCAACCTATTATTTCTCAGAACTTGGTTAATTGTTACCAAAACCCGATTAGAAAAAAATTCTCGATAAAAATTAACGGTAAACTAACCCTTTACTTTGAGTTTCAATCCAAAATATCTTTATTAAATATTTAAATATCAACGTACGGTTGGTAATTTAATTATTACCAAGAACATCTTATTTGTATGGTTGTTTTTTATTTTCGATTACTCTACAAATTTTTGAGTAAATAGATAATTCCTTCATATTTTGCAATAAATTACAAGCATTGTGTCACCGCGCTTCTCTTTCTTATGTATGCGGTCTGACAGTGACCGCGGTTTAGCTGTTGTCAGCGTCATAACAGGAGGTGATTTTGTTAAAATATTTAATACTAGATGCGCCCCCCGGTTTCACCCGCATTAGTCTTGATCCCGTGGGGATATCGGGATAAAGTATCCTTTGTCCTAATCCACATCATGGTCCTACCCATGTGCCAAATTTCATCCAAACCCGTTCAGCAGTTTTAGCGTGAAAGCGTAACAAACAAACAAACAAACACACTCACTTTCGCATTTATAATATTAGTTAGAATAATATTTCCTTTTTATTAAATCTCAGTGCTCTCTCGTTGTTATAGGTGTAAGTGCAGGGAGAGATGCTGCTACCCGTGTTAAAAAACATTAGTGTTTCGCCATTTTGTAGTTTAGTAAACGGGTTCAATACCCTGCAGTACTTCCAGACATTAGACAGTTTTCGATTATTAATTTTCCTTCTCGCTTTTTGTGGTAGTGATTTCGTGAAAAGGGACGGAAGTGACAGCTACTATAAGTACGTAACTACTTTTAATAGCGTGGAATTAGTAAGTTGACGGCACGGTTGGCGCAGGAGTTAAGCGATTGACTGCTGCGCTGCGTGTCGCGGGTTCGATTCCCGCACGGAACAAATATTTTTATGACCTATAAGTATTTGTTCCGGGTCTGGCTGTTTGTGTATGTGAGTTTAAATGTTTGTAAACGCACCCACGATACAGGAGAAATTCCTAGTGTGGGGCAACGTTTCTATAAAAAAAAAAGAAAAAAGTAAGTAGTGTTTATCTTAGGAGTGTTTGTATACAGGGCGTCCCACGGATATGCCACATGGAGGGAAAGTACCTTGAATATTGTAGATGGAACATTTTACTGAAATAAGACATTATTTGAATTAAAAAAAAACAATTTAAACTCCATTCATAGATATTTAAATAATTACATGGTTGAACCGGAAATCGATCCCGTTACAGGAGAAAAATAATCACCCTGTAGCTTTATCATACCGATCGAAAGGCTTCATCATAAGGATTATTTTTTGCATTGTTCACAAATAAAAGGAAGACCATGAATTTTAACATTTTTAATACGGAAGGAAAGGAAGTATGTCCTTACGGCAATGTCAGCTTTTCATTTGTCTGAACAAAATTTCACGTCAAATGTCAAAATTCATGGTGTTCCTTTTATTTGTGACACTATGTTATTTTTTTGGCCTACGGACAGTTTTTGTTGTATCCAATCAAATGTATCAGATTCAAGAAACAAAAGGTGTGTCAGGTAATCCTATAGTTCCTACACTTTTGTAGCCACTAGATCATTTGTCATCTTGCTGACTGCCAATCAGTGTAAGATTAACTTCCTGGTTGTAAAAAAACACTGTGTGAATTATATATTTCATGTTTAGAGAACACACTGTGTGAATTATATATTTCATATTTAGAGAAATATGAAATATACTTACAACATTATTTTTAGTATATGCGAAACCTGAATATAGTTTGTTCAGAATAAGGAACTGAATCGATTTCAATGATTTTTACACCATGTTATATTTTGTTCCAAAAATATTTAAGTGTGATGGAAAATGTTATCACCATTTAATTACTTACAAAACAATCGCCGTACGGTTAGGTACCTACTGCCAAATTATTATCAATGACCGCAAGACGACCCTGGAGGCGCGGGGGCGCCGTTAGCATGTTTTTGTACGGACAACCCGGTAACATAACAACCTTATAACTTTGTGATTTTTCATGATACAGTTTTGAAATTTTGTACATAGTTTCTTTACATAAAAATACTAGACACGTGTTTCAGGTTTCGCATATATACTAAAACTAATATTGTATAATTATAATTCACACACACACAGTGTGTTTTTTTACAACCAGGAAGTTAACCTTACACCGATTGTCAGTCACCAAGATGACAAATGATCTTACGTAACTAACTTGATAGAGCTTGATAAATGTCTAATTATACCTAATTGTTCCCAGAGCATTGCTTACCGTTTAGAACTATGACTGCATCTAGTGGTATAGTAAACACGGATGACTAATACACCATTTTGACATACAATTGTGTCGCTCAAGAAAACGGTTTTCCCTACTAACAACATTGCTTTAAGTTTAAGTACATCATTGGGCAATCCTATTAAGGAAGCGAAGGTAACTGTTACGCCCGTACTCGTTCTTTTAGCATTGGAAATTAAAACAAGCTTGCTTGTTTGGACAGAGTGGTGAAAGATCATTGCTGACAACTGTACAGTTACGGAAATTAACTGTAAATCAAATTGACACCCTACGTCTATTTGCCGTGTTAGAGCCATTTCATACAACTGTCAAAGAATGGCAGTTGTGATTTGAATATGCAGACAATTTAAGGTGATTTATATTTTGTTTGTTTCAGTCCCGTAATAATCCAACAAGATCTACATTGTATTCAACTGTATCAATCGAAGAGTTTTTTTTTAACATTTAATTAGTTTTTTTTTTTTTACCTTTCTCACTTGTTTTCCCAACTCACTTTAGACATTGGCAGAATAGTGGACACCGGCTTTGCTCGTCATATAACAAAAATAGAATAGAATAAGTTGATAGAAGTTGATAGTCAATTAGCTTAACAATAAATTTCCCTGACTTTACCTACGTAAATGATGACGATTAGTTTGAAGAAGTCGTGTGACCAACGAAGGGATGAGTGCAACCTTGGCGAGACGACCTCCAGCCAGCCAGTCAAGCGTGAGAGTAAGTACAATACCTCCCGTATACATTTCATCAATTATTTGTGTTAATTATAGTATTTTGTTTACTTTGTTAGCATAACGTTTCTTGAACGGTCCTTTTGTATTATACTAGTAGGTACTTAACTTTGGTAAATCCTTCACCGTGTCCATAAGTTCCAATACTAACTGCACGGGACCGCAAAACGAAGTAATTTGACTTTGAATAGCATGTGATCGAAAATTACCGGACGTGTCCTTCACGACGACGTTGAAATATTTTTTTCGTTGTTCTTTATAAATCATTTTAAATACATCATTATTTTTTGGAAAATACCATAACTATTGCACATTTAAAGGCTCGTACAGACTTGCGCGATATCGCGGGCAGTGACAGGTAACGACATAGAAATATGCTACTAGTGTCGCGTCGCACCCGCGATATCGCTCTTGTCTGCACTAGCCTTAATACATACATATCTATCTACATAAAGTCACGCCTTCTTCCCATGGGGGTAGGCAGAAACTACAAAACGCCACCATCTGCTACGATCCTTACATCAATCAATCTGCCTAATCTTTTCCCAGCTATGTTGGGGTCGGCTTCCAGTCTAACCGGATGCATCTGAATAGGTACCAGTATTTTACATGGAGCGACTGCCCATCTGACCTCCACAACCCAGTAGATAACTGGGTAATATGATACCCCTTGGTAAGACTGGTTGTCAGACTTACGGGCTTCTGAACAGCTAAACGTGCTTTCCGAGGCACGGAGGAGTCTCGGTATGTAAAGATGGTCACCCATCCACGGACCGACCCCAGCAAGCGTAGCTTAACCTGATGGATCGACCCGTGCGGCTGTTATTACTTAGCCACGAGCTCCTCGATCCTTACTTAATATTTAAGTATATTGGAGTATCGACATTTCAATAATTGACCGACGGAAAACTGTCAGCAATTTTCAAAAAATCCAAGAAAAGAAAGAAAAAAAATGGTTTATTATAGATATCTAATGCACTGCTCGTATAGCGAAAATATCAGAAAATGTCGGCCCGATTGGGAATGCTGTCACTGCTTGAACAGAATCGAACCCAGAACCCCGCGCTTGACAGCAATTTTTGGTAGGAAATTATCAAATAACTTCTCCCGCTCTGGACGAAGCGGGATAGCGAGTCAGACTTTTACTGACTAAAACTCACCCGTGTTCCTTCAGTTGCCTGTGTGCCAGCAACTGAGCCTGCGAACGTCAGACCAATGAGAGTTATTGATGGAATGAAGATCCCCATAATACTGCAGAATTCCTTAGGATTATAATTTACTAATTGCTAACAGGAACAATGTACATTGCATCAAAATAATGTACATTTTATTAATAAAAACCAATATTAAAAATTCACTACTATAATTTGAACTTATGAGATGCATGAACTTGACAACGTAAACATTAATAAATACCGCCATTGTCCATTTCGTGGTACCGAAGTACCGATGCAAATAGTCAGCTTCAGGGTTAGTCGCAGAGCTTCCGTATATTGTCATGCATGCAGTTTGGGACCACACCACTACCTCCTGGGAGCATAGAGGTATCATTATATTTATAGCGATTATGATTGTATTACGTTTACGTTCGTATGCGTCAGTCTTCTTGACAGAAGGACGAGCTGCCTACAAACGGACTCATTACCTCCCCAGTGACCATTGTCAATTACAAGACAAAAACTCCCACGGTTTATAAGGTTGGAACGTACGCACACGTACACAGAGCGCATCTCCACCTGTAACGTACTACCTGTGTCTGTGATTTACTCTAAACATTTGGTGAAAATCAAAATACGTAAAGTTTGTTCCTGAAAAATATTGCTACCGTAAGTAATAGCTTTAATAATTATTATTTGGAGATTTTTATAGGTTTATTTTGGTGTGTGTAAATATTACCGTAAAAAAGCGAAATAAATAATATTTAAGTCGTACCAGCGACCCAGCCTAATATAAAATAATGGTTTATAAGTAAATAGCTAAATACAATTTCATACAGGTAAAAACTGTGTAAAACTAACTACCTAAATCAAATAAATTGAAAATTATAAATATTTTAGAATCACTGCTATCATAATAAAATTAATACTTACTTATCACGCTTTAATTTAGCAGGAGTAGATACCAGATGGGAATACTACTTTTAACAGTTTACCAAAATCTGTCTGGATTCCACCCAAAACTTACGGTCTCGAAACAGTTCTGCTGCTGGTCAATTTCGAAACCACTGCATTAACAAAAGGACCTGTCAGTCAAATGACTATTGTTGTACTCGTATGTAGCTTACTACCTAATCCCCAAATCGCAATTTAATATTGAATTCAGTGAAAGTTTGCAATTCAAACGTAAGTTATTTTTTGCAGTGGCCAATTCACGTTTACTTTGTATACATTATGCAATTTACATTTCTTACACGACTATAAAATATTACTTCTGCTAGAAAAAAAATATCATTGTTTTATCGTCAGTACTTCTGAGCATGAGGCCCTGGGTTTGATTCCCAGGTGGAGTAAACTGTTTTTCCAACAGGAATTTCTCAGGTGCAGCCCGGATTTGCAGGATTTGTGCCCGTTTGATGGCAATAAACTCACCAACTATGGCGAAATCGAAATGTGGGTGTACAGTACACTATAGGTACACCTCTGTCTAACCCTTCGGGTATTACAGGCGTGATGTTATATGTTGTTATTGTAAAGTAAGTATCTTCTTAAGCAAAACACAATTTTGCAAGTTCATTCGAGCAATTTGCATGACGACGTTAAGTAGATACCTACCAGGCACCTACCTGCATGAATTTATGATTTAAACGCTTTTGTTAGGCTTTTATGGATTAGTGTTACTCTTTGTTCTTGCAAGGATTTAAGGCTCGTACAGACTAGTGTGATATCGCGAGTGCGACGTGGCACTAGTAGCACAATTTCTTTGTCGGTGCTTGTCCCGCCCGCGATGTCGCGCGAGTCTGTACGAGCCTTTAGCTTGTAGGTACCTATAATATAATATGTCTTATAATTGAATAAATAATGTTTCAGGCAATGTACAAAGGAATGTCGATTTCAGTACCTACTCCCTAGGTACTGAAAGCGACATTCCTTTGTACATTGCCTGAAATAATCAACCTACCTTGATGAAAACTAATATTAAGTAGTTAATAACTCCGTTCTACGGTAGCACCTGTGGCCTAGTTTTGAACTGCACTATTTATGTACCTATACTCCATTTAAAATGAGATTAGAAATTTAAATAAACTTTTTTACATTCTGTTCAACCGATTTTGACTTCTAAGGATGGCATTAAAAGCAAATACGTGGTTACAATGCCAACTGTTTATTTTAAACTGTTTATTGTCATCAACGCAATAGATGTCAAAATCGGTTGAACGGACTGTAAAATAGGTTTACTTAAATGTCTAATCTTATTTCAAATGGAGTATAAGTAACCCATTTGACTCTTAGTAAAATCGTAAAAGCCCAAGTCAAAGCCAAAGATGTATTCAAAGCTATCGTTTCGTGTACTAGCACTTTTACACAGCTTTCAATGCCAAAAACCGGCAAAATGCGTGCACGTCCGACCACGCACAATGGGTTCCGTAGTTGGGATGAATTCATCCCAAGAACAAACTCATTGTAGTTGAAAAAAATTTTCGGTTTGTAGAATGCTGGAAGAGATTTCTTTAGAAATAAGCATCACCTTTGTACGTATTTTTCTGTTCCTTTTTCCTTATCTGTTTATACATAGGTGTGTACATAAACTGTTAAATAAATAAATAAAAATAAATGTATTCTCTTAAAGAAAACAAACAAACACACCACACATCAAACAGTGCACTATCATAAGAGTAAATCATACAGTTATAAGGTATCATATTGACTCAGTAAGTCGATAAAAGGAAAACAGGAATATTTCATATTTATTAGGCTTAAGATTTTAAATGCAATACAAAAGGTTGTTTATCATATACAGGCATTTTTTTTCTGAAACCATAGACTTCTTATAAGTTTTCCTGTAATCTATATGTGCAGAATTATTTTCTATTTTTAAAAAACAAAGTTGGCTCTTTATTTACCATTCCTCCGGGAGACCGAGACCAATGGGAATGGTAAATTTCCATCTAGTTTCTTAAATAACTTAAAACTATTATTTTTTTAAATTATAAAAAAATATATCTGAAATATTTGCAACAAGCCACTTCATTTGATTTATCATGCACACGGTACAGTTTGCAAATCATTTTTTTTTACTTTTCTAATTTGCACTCCAAAAGTGACCCCTAATCAAAATTCATTTATTTACGTTACACGACCGTGTTTGGGTCACAGAAATTCATATTTAATTTTCAACTTAATCGGTCCAGTAGACTCGGAGCAAATTTGCTGTGACAGACTGACAAACAGACACACGAGTGATCCCAAAAGGGAAGCGTTTTTTACTTTTGAGGTACGGAACCCTAAAAATAATATTCCTATGAATGGACTGATCTGGATCTGAGTAAAAAGCCAAATTACTTGAGCCGCTCTTTCTCGGTTTTGGAAGATAATGAACAGGTACAGGCAACCGAACATCAGTAAATGGTAATAATATTTAGGTCAAGTCAAAGTCAAACCATTTATTTCAAATAGGCACCTAAGAGGCACTTTTGAACGTCAAAATTTACAAAAAAATAGAATTGATTCTAGTTGCCCCTTCCAAAAGGTAGTTTCGTATGGAGAAGAATGGGCAAGAAACTCCACCGTTACTCTTTTAAAAATGTTTTACAATATTTTGTTTGAGTACATTAATTATATGATTTTATGTGAAGACGATGCACCTAGCTAGAATAAAATAACTATACCATAATAGGTAAAAAGAATTAAAAACTAAGCAATGAAAAATAACTTAATTATTAGTTATATACATGGTGCTCACATATTTACAAACTCGGTCGGAGAGTACTCATTTTAACCACCTCAAGTATCTACCTACCTACCTTCACCCTGTCTAGAATATTAAGTGTAATGGTTAAGATTAGGAACATTATGGACATACACAAGTCACAACACAACGAGTCCGTATTCGAACTTGAACCTCGACAATGAATAATTGAGTAGGTTATTTAACTACTATTGAACCTACCCATAAACGTTGCGTGAGAATAACATAGTCTTAACAACGTGATCATTATTGTTTCGAGGGTCAAAGGTGTTGGCATACTAATAACTTCGCATAGAGCTAACTAAAATACAGCGGAACTTGGAAGAACGGAACTATTATGTATGAGCGATACGGTACATTCCTGAGATGTTGTGAGGTTTCATATTAAATTAATAAGGTCGTTAGATTATGATGCATGCTTACTATGCCTAAAATTTAAATGTCGTGGTGGCCCGGAAGTGTATGCTGCTCGAGCGTGAAGTTGCGGGTTCGAATACTGACAAGTAACAATGTCACATTAATTGAGCAAGCGTGTTATTCAATGCTCTTTCGTTCTCTACACACGAAGCGAAGGCGATAGGAAAAATTTATAACGCTATTAGGGCCTTATCATACTAGCGGATTGCGAGCGTCCTCAAAGCGGAGCGGGCGCGCAACGAATAGGTTACGGGCGCGCAACGAACACGCCGCGCATGCGCAGCGAATTCGTTGCGAACGCGCGACAAGATCGCCGCGATAAACAGCGTGGACGCCATTTATACTTGCTAAAAACTCGCTAACAACACGCGACGAAAACGTTACGTATTTGCCACGCATCCGTGACGTCCTCGCTGTGAAGCCGCGGCGTATTCGCTGCGTGCCCGTCCCGCCCCGCAGCCGTTCGCAAACCGCTAGTATGATAAGGCCCTTAGGTGGTACCTATTATTTTCACTTTCTTGGTTCACACAGTTCATAAGTTAAAAATAACTTAGGTAGGTACTACATGCATTTTATTTCAAGAGAATGGGCACCGGTGCATGGCCACTCTAACCAAGCGTGGGTTATTGTATTGACAAATCACCAAATTGCCGTTCATTGATAGGTGTACCTACCTACCTACCATACCTACTACTTCTACATATTATACGGTGGCTCATTCACTACCCATGCTCAGCACGTTGATATTTAATTCGGAATTGCCTATAGCAGCCATACTCAAAGTGTGTTCCGCGGAACCCTAGGGTTCCGCAAAGCCTCTGTGGGGGTTCCGCAAAAATACTGGTCAGAATAAAAATAATACTAATGGAGTGTCTACCTACTATATTTTATTTTACTCTGGTACCTGAGTAACATAATATCAATCTAAATATTTCAACAAAAGTAAAAAATATGTAAATTTTAATGTCCAGTAATATGATTATTAATGAAGAATACACATAAAACCATTTTTGATTACTTTAGGGCTCCGTCAAATATTTCGTCTCCAAAAAAGTTTGAGAACCACTGGCCTATAGGAACTAAGGTAGATTTTATTTAAACCATGAAAACCCGAGAAGTTATGCTTTCTGATGAGCGTGTTTACTTTTAGTTCAGATACCTAGTCAATTGATAGCTCTACAGTCTCTACCTATAGTTCCTAGGATTTGGTAGACTGTAAATTTGTTAATAGGTGATTAAAGATAGACAGACTGACAGACTCTAGCTTTCATTAAAAAATATTAGTAGATAATAATATGAATACTTTTGCCCGCCAGATGACTTCGCGGATCATTCTTCTTCTGGCTGCTGTAGTGTTATTTGAACACACGTGTGCTGCGCCGGCTAGCGAAGCTTCGGGATCACTTAAATCTGTTGCAGACTCTCAGGGTCTGAACGATGACAAAGACGACTTGAAAACTGCTGCGAGCAGTGGATGTAAGACACGTGGGAATTATTGTGTGTATTATAAGTTATAACAGATTAATATGCCTACATACTTAAAGAACGAGATTTAAGGCTTTCCTAACGCAAAGTGAAGTTTGATAAATAATGATTAGCAATCTACTCATCCAGGTACCTACCGTCTCAGCTGAAAGCAATGGAAATAATATGTAATTCTTTTTTTTCAGACTCAGCTGATCGCTATTCGGACTGGGGTCGATACCAAAGCGCTCAAGGAGTAACAGGATACGGTTCTGTAGACAGCAGATACAATAATGGAGGATTCGGGGGTTACGATAGCCCTTACGGCTACAATGGTTATGACAGCAATCCGAGATACGGTGCAGGTTACTCTGGCAACTCAGGTTACGGAAGTTACGCCGGTAACTCGGGTTATGCTGGCAACTCGGGTTACGGCAGTTACTCCAGCCCAGGTTACAGCGGCTACAGCAAAGGCGGTTACAACGGAGGCTATGGAGGCTACGGTGGTTACTCCGGCAGTGGTGGCCTCAACTCCTACTACGGCTACAACAATCCATCGTACCAGGGAGCAAACCACTTAGGATACGGCTATTATAGAAGACCCGGATACGGCAATATTTACAATAGCGGCATTACTCCAAGCTTGGTAACCGGCTATAGGGGTTACTCGAAGAAGTGAGTTATTTTAGGAAGATGCTATTTATTTTCAGTGTAAGTTACCAAAGTACATCCAAAGTTTATATTTTAAGTATATCATCGCAGTCTCGTTCTCAACTGTACCTATAGCCCACATTCATAATAAATTATGTACTTTAAATTATAATAATCGTTTTCTTAATGAGACCTTTACCTTAAAACGACAATATTTTTTTTTTAAATATTTTTGTATACATTGGCGTGTTTGCGGCTATTGTTCGATGAATGTAAAAATAAAACAAGAAATGCACAATTTAAAACTTTATTACTAACAATGTGACATACACGTTATCTTAAAAACATACATGTTATTTCATGTTAAAGACGAAAAATAAAGACAATTATTCTAAGCCACTGAACCTCCATTCAAAGTCAGTTTTGTAAGCGCGGTGGACAAAAAACGGATGTGTTAGTCAGACCCTGAAACACTTGTTTGCTTTTTCATCGATTTCAATGCTCTTTCACGAAGTTTTTTTTCCAAATCTTCGTTATTCACCTTTCCCTCCTCTTCCTCCTCCTCGGCCTCTTCGCTGTCAGAAGAGTCATCCTTCTTCTTTGAGGATTTCTTATGCTTTTTGTGTTTTTTGTGCTTCTTAGAATGTTTCTTATGTTTCTTAGTTTTTTTAGACTTCTTAGGTTCATCACTATCAGATTCTGAATCAGAGTCAGAGACCTTCTTCCTGGCCTTTTTCTTCGATACCTGATCACTGTCTGAAGAAGATTCTTCTTTCTCACGTTTCTTAGCTTTCTTTTCAGTATCGTCGCGTGATTTGGATTTAACTTCCTCTGAATGCTTTGCTTTTACAACTTTCTCTTCTGCCTTTCTAGTTTTACCACCACCATCTGGTGAAGTTGCACGTTCTTTCGAAGGTTCTAACTTCTTCGAACGTCTCGTTTCTTTTTCGGAACTTGTGTCGCGTTTAACAACTTTCTTCTTGCTAGACTTTTCATCACTGTCAGAACTGTCATCACGTGAATCATCAGTGTTCTCAATTTTCTTTGACTTACTTTGCTTTCCGTCACCCTTTTCTGACCTCGAGTGTTCAACGGTTGTATCTTTGTTACGCTTTTTGGACTTTTTGTCTACATCAGATTCTTCTGGAATGTTCTTTTGCTTAGATTTCGAGCTCTTGTGTTTAACTTCTTCTTCTGAGCTTGATTCCGAACTAGATGAACGCGCTCGTTTTTTACGTGATTTCTTTGCCAATTTCTTTTTAGCACTCTTTTTGCTCTTCTTCTTCCTATCATCTTCTGAATCGCTTGACGAACTATCTTCTGAATCACTTTCACTTGACGAGCTTTCCTTCTTGGGTTTCTTTGTTTTTTTAGAAGTAGCTTTATCTTTGCGTTTTACTTTAGGCTTGGCCTTCGCCTTGACTTCTCCACTAGTCTCACTCTCTGATTCCGATGGTTGCGTTTTGCGTTTGCCCTTCTTTGCTTCTCTCGGCTTAGCTGTTTCCTCTTCGTGTTGTTCTTTCACTGACACATCATCTCCGGATCTATCAGACTTCTTGTGTTCAATTTCGTGTTTGCGTAGGAAAGGTGAAGGAGTACGAGATAAACTCTTTGAAAATTCACGCAACGTCGGAATCGCAATGATATCTTCTCTTTCTTCGTCATCAGATGATTGCGCTGGCTTTGCCTGATCATCATTTTGCGGAGCAGGCTTTTCATTCGCCACAGATGAATCCCTACTTGAACTAGATACAGCTCGTTCTTTAGACTGTTCGCGCGGCAATGACTTTCGCTCGGACGACTTCTTACGCAGTTTCTCCAAGTTTTCTATAAAATAAATGGAATACAGCGTTATTTTTTTTGATGGTTTCAAAAATGGGATTGATATTGGGACGGATTATATCCGCAAGTCTACGTTTGAGCACATATTTTGCTTAAGGATGGGTAGTTGTATCACTCAATCCTTTTCTGCGAAAGGTTAATAAATCTATGGATGTTACTGGTTTCATAATTGGGATATAAATTATGACAGAATGACTAACCTTTTCGGGGAATAGAGACAGATTTTTCCAATCGTTCTTTGATCAGGTCGCTGGATCTTCTGTCACGTGACTTCCTGTCTCTTGATCTTCTTTCCTTGGTGCGATCCTTGGATCTCCTCTCCCTGTGGTAAGAGTTATATATCAATGTTTCAATTATATTTAAATACTTTCCACTGGCCGTTATTTTCAGTTAAACAAATACATTTTACGAGTCTTAATTAATTATATTCAGAATGACATGAATTCTTTTGAAAATATCATAAAGGAATTGAATTGGTAGTGGAAAACTAAACGTAACGTGTAATTAGAGCTATTTTTCTGAAATCACATAAATTGGAAACTAAATTGTGAACGCAGTTTACACGAAACCGACAGGGACTATGAAAAAGAAATGCCAATTTGTGATTACCTAGACCTATCTCTCGAGCGCCTATCCCTGGATCGTCTGTCCCTCGAGCGTCGCTCGCGCGAGCCGCGGCCCGAGCGGCGTCGAGAACGAGATGCGCTCCGCCTGCGAGACCGGGAACGTCGACGATCACGAGACCTCATCACACAAATGATCGAACAATACATACATTCAACCCCTTCAAGTGAATACTAAGCTAATCAGCATACAAGCTACCTCAACTGAGTTGACCACAAAATAAAGAAATATGTTACCTCTCTCTAGTAACGCGTCTTCGTGAACGTGAACGCGTCCGCCTGCGTCGTTCCAGTGAGCGGCGACGTTCTCGGGACCTAATAAAAAAAAGGCAAGATTAAGAACCATTCTGATTATTCTGTAAAATCTATCTAATATGAGCTACTACGATGTCCTGATGAAGTAGAAAGTTAAGTGTTGATATTATATCTGTGAGGCAGGATCGATAAATTTGTGCAACACGGCGCATTTTTATCAATGCAATGGTATTATCAATTTGGTCACCATAATTAAAATTAAAAAGGCGTTGATTTATATTGAAATGACAGATATAATTTATTAAGAGTTTATTAGTGTTCAGTTTAATTTACTATGTGACATACGGACTATTTATAAATGCAATTATACAGATACAAACAAACATTAAACAAACAAGTTGTCTTTAGGTCATCATATTATTATACATAAGTAGATATTGAGAACATGTCGAGCCTGATATGGAAGAATATCGTAAGCGACATAATGTAGGTATTTCACTTTTTCAAAAAATAAATAAAAAAACTATAAAATACCTCTCCTGTAAATTTTAATTTATGTCGCTTACGATGTTCTTCCTTATCAGGCTCGATGTAACAAATAATTATCTCTCTTTTTTATGAGTACAAAGAAATTTATGACAAGTTCACCTTTCCCTCCTCTCTCTTTCACGTCGCCTACGTTCTCTTTCTCGCTCCCTTTCGCGTTCCCGTTCTCGCTCCCTGTCGCGGCGCTCTAACGACCGGCGACGGCTGCTGCGACGACGAGATTTACTCCTGTTTCATTTATAAGAACGTATTAGTGGATAAATTGCAAAAGTGCAATTTTTCAGCATATTGTCCTTGTGCGGCAATACTCACAGTTTCGGACTCGCCGGACGAGCCGAACTCTCGCGCGGTCGCGACCTAGCCGCGTAAGAGCATGAGTAAAGGCTCTGATTTATAAATTAATTGGGTACCCCCGAAAAAAATAATACAGAAAAAGTTGTTTCGCTTATTTACCTTTCTCTGCGGGAACTGCGTCGGGGGCTGACGCTAGTCGACGAATCGCGGTTTGAGCGATATTGGCGTTTCTTATGTGACGACCTTTTCTTTGCACTACCACCTATAACAATGATAATCATTTGACTAACTTATTGATAAAGCATAAGAAGAGAACTTCTTGAATTATTGGAAATTAATAATTTTCTCATTAGAGGTTGTTAATAAACTACAAGATGGGAGGCGAGGAGGACAGGAGATCTCAATTATACTAACGTGATGATGCAGATGTGGATCGTCTTTCACTGGACGAGCGCCTGACTTTTTCAGCTGGTTTTTCTTCGGCGCCTTTATCTCCAGTGGACCTGTATAAAGCGTTTTGGTAAACATGAGCATTCTTTAATAGTTCTAGATTCTTTAAAACTTGATGCAAATATGATGCGGTTATTTAATTTTATAAAAATGTAATTCTTTATAAACTCACTTTGCGGGTGAAGCTGATCGAGACTTGCGGCCTTCATCTTCAGTTTTATCTTCCTTGGGCACATTTTCTTTGCTCTCATCTCTGCTGGTGTCATTCGTCGTGTTGTGGTTCACCTCCTCCTTTACCTCGGGCTCTTCTTTGTTCTCTTTCTCTGGAGATTTTCCATTTTCTACCAAATCACATTTGTAATTAAATGATTTTTTTTATGTTGCTTTGATGCCATGATGCGATCTGTCCATTTACTGACATTCAGCATAGTTTGTGTTAAGATTTTGTTTAGTCATGCTTGGTATGCGCCCAGTGGTGCATCCACATCAATCCGTTGTATGGTGTGTCAGTTGTCATAGTATCAGGTCTTGTGGGGGTTTGTCTTTTAACCATATATGAAATATAACTAAACTAAACACTGCTACTCATTAAATTTTATATGTATGTATAGGTATGTCAGAGGTTATAGTAGTTTTACCACTTAGAGATTGAGATTTATTAGTTTGTGTAAATACATCACGATACCGATAACGTATGAGTTACTGAGCTTATATTGAAAATAAGAAATGCTGAATAACCGCATACCTTTAGGTTCAGCTGCTTTAATCTCTTCTACATGTGAAGACTTCGACTGGCTGCTCCTTTCGCGACTGCGCCTCCTCGAGCGTCGCGGGCTGCCTCCGTTGCGGTGCCTAAATAATACATTAAAACAATTGAGTCTAGGAAACCTAAAACACGGACCTGTTATGAAAACACTTATTAAAGAATAATGAGACCAGCATATACTTAGCACAGTGAATAACACATACGGTTTGAATTAGAACACTTAGCTCGTTTTGGTATCATGGAAGTGTGAAATCGAAATATTTAACATGAAAAGGGCTCTTACAAAGATATTATTAACCATAAAATGTGACTCACTTCCTATCAGCGGAACGGTCTCGTGTCCTGGAACGTGAGCGACGCCGCTCCCGGGAACGACGCCGGGACCGCGACCGAGTCCGCGATCTGCGACGATCCTTTTCTTTATCCTTGTCCTTCTGCTGTTCCTCCTAGAGTTATAATTGACACATTAATCTGTTTACACATACAAAGATTTGCTAATGGATAGTATTTAAAACAGAAGCTACTGTTTTAAAGGCCGATGAGTATAAATGGACTGCTTATTGCTTGATTACTTGAACAAGATGAAGTCAATTATTTACCATTCTTTTCTTAATCTCTTCTTTCTTCTGCTGTGTGAATGACTCTGGTATACCATTCTCGCTGGCCTGAGCACTCAGCAGCAGCTCCCAAAGTTCGCCCATGAAGAGACGCGCATTCTTCCCATTCAAGAACCCAGTTAAGTTGATCTGCATTTTCTTGGGACAAGGGAACTAGGAGGCGAGGATACAGGATCGGGAAAGAAAAGAGCTTGCATTATTAATCTTCATCAAATTCGTTATTTTACACCCTACCTTTTGCCCATATTTTAACTCTATTTGTTCCACTAATGTTTTCTCAGTTACACAAAAAAATAAAAACAAGTTTTAAGGAAAATAAAAATAATTGAAAAGCCGTTAAGAGCGCCGCGTTTAGGTAATTGGCAATCGATGATCAGCATAGAAATGACTCGGGTAAGGAAGCAAGTGGTATGTACATGTTGCGTAATATTAATTTTCATTAGTGCTGGAGCCGGATCAGCGACGACGACGCGCCGGCAGCGAGAAGACGCGGCGACGCGCGCTGGCTGCTACGAAGCTCAGCTTACGCGGCGACGCCGGACGATGATGCAGCGCGGTCTTCTTTCTTCAACCACTTGCATCTGTAAGGGTTTTGCGAACACAACCACATTATGCTGAACGCAAGGCCTAAAAATGGGACTTCCATACCTCGAGTCAAATCAATCAATCTCTTAACGACTTTAACAAATCTGTTATCAATACATTGACCATTTAAATGTCGCAAACAAGGGAACTTCCACTGCGTTTGATGCTTTACAGTTAGCATGGTTATAGTATTTAATTTCCCCGTAAATACCGATTGAGAATGCTAAGGGCCTCCGAAAGAGCGGAGCCGGCGGGCGGCGGCGGGAGCTGGCGGCAGCGGGCTGAGGCGGCTTCGACGGCGCACTAACCGGTGTGGACCATAAAAATATCCATACGCAATCAATATACATTTGACATCATACTTCAATTGCAGTTTCCTTTGAACAGTGATAGATTATATAAACTTCCTGAATAAGTACCTATTATTTAGTTATTTTGAGAAATTAAGTAATATAATCTAAAGTCTTAACTGTAAAGAAACTGCAATGATTACATTTTTTTATGAATAGAAATACACAACATACGTTATAAAGGATAGGCACTCACCTTCTCCTCAAGCTGGTTGTTGACATAGTCAATGACTACATCATCTTCCATCTTGAGTATTTCTGTGATCTTCTGGGTGATCCAAGGCTTCAGCACATCCAGCTTCACCTTGGACATGTCCACCTGCATACAATAGCTTATTAATAATATAGTAACCTTCAAAACTACAGGGGTTTAGGAGGTTCAGTCCAATTAATTTGAAACTTGGTATCAATAATCTTGACCAAAAAATAAGAATTGTGAGTTTCTGGGATTTTTCGAAAACCAAGCCCCTAATTGGGTGAAAAGGGGTATTCAAGTTTTTAGGAGAGGCTTTTTATATTCAAACGGCCAGGTTTAAACCATTGTGTCGTTTTTTTTATTTCAAACCAGTGGCCGTCTAAGATAAAGTTCGTAATACAAAAACTGTTTTTAAACCGGAGTCTAAGTTGTCAACTTTGTATTAAGAACTGTATCTCAGACAAAATAAGGTTTGAAGTTAGAAAATGACACTATGGTTTAAACCTGGGTCTAAAGATAAACCTTGTTTTGTAATAAGGCCCAGCATTTATATCAATTAAACCATTTACAGGCACTTTTGAATTGTCGTGGAGTTGGTCAATAATAATATGAAGCTAGTCACACATTCCGTACTTGCTTTGAAACTTGGCACAAATACTTATGTATCTTTAGGTAAATAATAAAGATGGTAATTATTTATTTCCAAAACTATGCTTTATAGGGGGTGATGAGGGTGTTGAAGTTCGTAGGGGCAAGTAAGAAATACGACTTTAGTAGCTCCCATCTCACTAACTTATGTTAAAAAAAAATCTTACAAGTCAATTAATGGAAATTTACCTACCAAACGATTTTTCAAGATCAGGGGGCGGTGAGGGTGTTGAAGTGCGTAGGGCAAACTAAGAAATACGACTTTAGAAGCTCTCATCTCACTAACTTATGTTAAAAGAAAGAAAATACGTTTATTAGCGGTAAACATGACGCAAAAAAGAACAAACACAAAAATAAGAAAAGGTTGGGGGAAACATGCGTCACATCCACGCAAAACGGCTATCACTCAGCATTATGCTGCAACCATATACAAGACAGAGCCTAAAAAAAATCTTACATGTCAATTAATGGAAATGTACCTACCAAACGATTTTTCAAAGATCAAGCCCTATCAGGACGAAAAGGGTGAAAAGAGTGGGTATGTATGAAGACTTGAAACTTGGGACAAATATTTATTTAGGTAAATAATAAAGATCATAATGATTAATGTTCCAAAACTTCCCTTTAAAGGATGTGGTACAACTGGTACAAGGTATGTGGGGAAGTTCGTAGGGGAAATTACAAAATCCGCGTGGACGAAGTCGCGGGCGAAGTGTTAGTTTAAAAAATATTGTTGATTTGCTTAAAACTGGTTGTTATAACTGATTGAATTACAAGTTATGTGTTTTATTTATCATTGAATTGAATTGGATTCAGATTTTAAGATTTGTTTTATAATCATCAATACTATTCCTGTGTCCCAGCAGTGGGAGCATTATAGGCTGATCACGTATTAATTATTTTATTAAAGGGTGTTGTATAGTGTTATTTTTTTTAAGAATTTAATGTCTATTTGTATTTCTAATGTACCTGCTGAGTTAAACAGTCACCAAACTTCATCTGCTTCATCAGCTTCTTCTCCTTGTCGCTGAAGCGGGTGTCCTGCTCCGTACTTGTGCCCTAAAGCAGCATTGAGGTTATAATTTTAACATTGTAATTGAGAAATTAAAACAACAATTACCTACACTGATTCTACTGGATTTTAAACAATAATCATTACTTCGTTGAAATGATCCATCACGCATTTAATATAACAGTGGCACATAAAGAAACCAAGTAATAATGAAATCCATAAGTTGTCAACCTATCTATTTTATCTTTAGATTCGTGTACAAGTTCTCAAAATATAGCTCTCGACCGTGAAGTGATCACGGTCGAGAGCTATATTTTGTGAAGGGATTACGAGAAGGTACGATCTTATTACAAACAAGCGTTCGCATTTAGGTTGAAATCTAAAACTGCTTTGTAGTTCATTCCTGCTGCTAAAATGTATAGCTATCATCAATGAAGATCGCAGTCAACCGAAACATAAACATGCATTTTTATAAACACATTGGACATACAAATGTAATAAATTTCGTTTGTCTTACCGTATACATCATCATTTTTAGGATGAATGTTTAAAATCAATATTTCACACGATGGAGCCTAGGGCGAAGATCCCAAGGCGTGAGGACGCCGAAGTCGTCCTCACTTGAATTCTCTTAGAACACGAAACTACAATAGCCCGTAATAACCAATTGCTGTTATCTGAAAATAACAGAACGCATGATACATAAATCTCAGCACAATCCTTACAAAATTACAAAAATCTGCAAAACGAGAAAATGTGACTAACCGCCATATTGAAATTAAAATCAAGGATTGAGAAGTTGAGAACACAGACTAATTGAGAATTTGTAGAATAGAGTCATAGAGTAGAGTAAACAAATACAGAAACTCAGAAATATGAAGGAATAGAGAATTTGAATAGTGGTGTGCACATGGAAATGACACAGGAATTAGTAAGTACTCTATTTGAGTGCGCCTCTAGGTATGTTGTACACACCTTAGGTACACACGCAACGACTTTAGTCGCCACTCGCCAGGGCTTAGATTTAAGGGGAATACGGTAGCCCGCGTAATTCCAATTTTCCTAAGTTTTTTGCAATTTGCGATTTTTTTTTTAATCGCAGAAACCACATTTTTTTTCTGTGACCCACTGGGTTGTGCTTGAGCACTGGACGAAGTTTCGCCAAGTACTTCTACAATTTTCCTGTTTAGGCATCGCTTCATAGTTCATCAGACAGTTTTGCCGATACTTCTTTTATACATATACGATCGCCGGGACATGGGTTTCTTGTTGTTATTCATTTGTGTCAGGATTTTACAGACCATATCATCTATACTAATATAATAATAATAAAGAGATTTATTTTAAGTTTGTGAGGTTGTAGGGGGTAATCTTCGGAATTACTGATTTGATTTTGAAAATTCTTTCACTAATGGGAAGCTACAGTATTGCCGAGTGTCATAGGATATATTTTATGTTAAGAAATTTTACGCGGACGAAGTCGCGGGCAGAAGCTAGTTAGTAATAAATAGAGAGAAACAATCAATGGGTTCTGTGATATTCCTTGTGGTGCTCTTTGATCCTTGAACGATGTGCACTACGTTTCTCTCCTGTGCCCGGGTTCTTGTAGACTCAACCGCTCATTGCGTTATTTACATGGTTGAGCAGACAATTTTTTCGAACATATGGAGCAATGGCTTAGCAATATCCTTCAAATTCATTTAGATTGTGATTATTGTGTGTTTACGCAATTAGGGTGCTGACTTGTCCAGATACACACACAAAAAAAAAAGTTATTGAACATACGGACTGAAAAATAATTTGTTTTATCAATCATTCAATCACGTTGACCCAGCACTACGCAAATCCCTACCCCTGTTAGCCTCTGTACTGCGTTCGCGCCAAGGAATATACTACTGGTAATACAAAATATAATTCCTTCGTTTTTGAGCTCGGGTGTCATTTTTGTAAATAGTAATGACTAATAGAAGCTATATCCGGCAAAAAATCCGGCGCCGCCGCGGTGCCTGCAACTAAAGTCACTGCGTGTGTACTTAGCACTCGAGCATTAAACCTTGCTCTAAGTCTAATAGCAAGAAACGTGATCCTTATAATTTCGTCCTGTCTGTCTATATGTTACACTTCACAGCCGTTTTACTCGGAGACTAAACCATTTCGATAAAATTAAACTATATTGGAAGGAAGGCGTATTCTATAAACCGCTAGACAAAAGTGAAATTACGAAAATAACCACAGAAATATCTTTGTTTTTCACAATGTCTTTGAGAAACACTATGAAATACAAACTTATTTTAACTGTCAATCATCAATTCTTGCTCAATATTGTGACCAGTATAAGTGCATGCATTAATTCATTCCGACTACGGAACCCTTCACTGTGCTTGGTCTGACACGCACTTTTCTACCCTTATTTATCCATCTCCTGGGCAAAGGCCTCCCTCTACTTCTTACGTCTTTTGCGATTCCACGCTTTCTTTTTCTGAAGTAATCCATCCAGTTCATCCCATCCCACCTAAGGGCGGATCCAGCCACCGAGTCAGGGTCACATAGTCGGAGTCCAGTCAGGACAGGCTCCAATCAGTAGCAAACTAAGCCTGTTGGGGGCCCCGGGGTGGCAAAACAAAATGAGCCCCCCGGGTCTTCTCAGTTTATGTAGGTATTTCTAGTAACATTTTGCAAAAGAATAATAATGACAAAAAAACACAAGATAATAAATAAATAAATAAAATAAAAAAAATATTTTATTTCAGACAAAAAAGTCCATATTAAAAGGTTTAACAAGAATTTTGCTTATATCTAGTGTTTTTAAAAATGTAATTAAAAATAAAAAGAAAAACTCAACACACCCACACTCAGTAGGCTCATCGGTCTCGCAACACATGGAGTTCAGTGAACCTACTGAGCAGAACAGTATCTGTTCTCTCGCCAATCATCCTTAGGACGCTATTCGGGCTCCCCCGTACCCGTCGCACCAGCGATGTCACTTTTTTACGCATAATAGCGTAGAAGTCATCTACGCTGGCGTCAGCAAACACTGCAATATCGAGGGAGCCGAAACAGAGCCCTAAACACATTATTATACTGGACGCGCACGGCATTGTAGGCTTTTTGTGTAAAGTTTGCCCACAGGCCGCTCGTGTAGAATGTCTGGCAGAATGCCTTGAACATTGTTATTTTAACAGGTGCAGTACACCGAGCGAACCTGTGTGCCAACATATTACCGCGCACCGACAATGCCCTGCGCTCCCTCTCAATGTCTAATTCGTCACTTAAATTCTCAGTCACAAATGTGTCCCAGATATTTAAACTGTGCAACACGACTTAGAGGTACACCATTAAGTAATATAGGTGGTATAAAGATATTGTTTTTATTTTTACATTTAAATAACATGAATTCACTTTTACGTTCGTTGTATCTCAGGCCATGTTCCACAGCATAAATCTCATGTATATGATAATGTAACGTGCGTAATTATAATCTACCTACACCATATAGGCCTCGCAACCGGCAGAATTGTTTTGTTCAGGCAGGTGCATTTTCATTTCCTCAATGGTAGTGGTAGGACGCGAGAGTGAGCGAGGCGAACTCGTGCACATCGTCTCGGAGTTCTCGGTTAGGTTTCTATTCAATATTCTTACCGAAATCGGAGATGCTTAGTCGACTTATGCGGAAATTTTGAGAGCCAGAAGAATGTAGAATGCAAGAGCGAGCGGAGTAAGCTCGAAAATTTTAGCACACCGCCTTGTTTTTTTTAGGAAAATTCATACATAAATAGGAGTTCCTTTGTCCAGCTTGTTGTCTTGGAGAGCAGTGGTGGCCCAGTGATAACGGCCGCGACTTACGTTAAGAGGTCGAGGCCTAGAGTATATATGTTCTGTGGGTCGAGGTCGTAGATTCGAACCAACACTTTAGCACCCAACATTATTTTGCTTACGTATACCTCCAACTCTAAACTGCTTCTTCCTGAATATATACTCACCGTGTTTGGGATACCATTATAAACTTCTTAAGACCCCAACCGGGAGTCGGGGGTGGTTTGTCATGACACTATTCTGGGGTATTTAATGTGTCTGTTTGCTCAGCTTCCTTAGCATCTTCATAAAGCTGCCGGAAAATTATGTCATTCTGTTCCCTTTTTTGTGGTAGGACACTCATTGTATCATTTAATTAAAACGTCTTTAAAGTACAACATGGTACTAATTCCATGGGTGTCATCGACACATCGGGTGATCGGAAGTGCGGCTGCAAACGAATGGGGCAGCGGGTGGCGCGGCGCGATTAAATCAAACTTGGAATCGTGCGAACAATATTTATTCACAATGAAGGAACTGCTGCATCAAAATATTTTTCATTTCTCATACTCGGAAAGTAGTGTTTGTTTGATCTGAGTAGTGGGTGGAAATCGCTGCTTCCCTCCCTAGGGTGGGAATGAATAATAATAAAAAAAAATATATCGTTTACAAGTGGTCAGTTCTAAAAACTTTCAGTGTATCTAGTATCTAGGTGTAGGTTCCATTTGGTCGTTTCTGGCGAAGAGCCGGCAAAAAGCTCCACGGCCCATCATCACATTAATATAATATCAGAGGGGCAATTCTACTAATTTTAAGAACGTTCACAGTCTGATCTCAGTCTCAATCTGTCAAAAATACCTCTTATTTCCCTACATTTTGACAATTTTTTGACGTTTGTTTGTCGCCAAGATGACATTGCGACTAGATTTTGAACGTTTTAAATTACGAGAATTGGCCTTCAGATCAGCACATTATTATGCGTGTCGTTCGCGCATGTGTAGCTAACACATACGGGGCAAGTTGGCAACATGAAACAAAGTATTTATTTTTATTATCAATGAGATAGAAAATTTGTCAGGGGTCGACCTAGACACAACCCGGGGAGGGCGGGGGCGAGCCATGAGTCCCATGACCCCCCATGGATCCGCCCTTGACCCGCCATCTCCTTCATGGCTTAGCATGACCCCGTGACCCTATTTCACTGTTTCAGGGCACCACCATACTCAGTTTTCACACATGTCAAAATATAGATATTTTTAAAATTTTATTTTATAAGACGTAAACCATAATAGGGAATATGCACGTAATTCAAAACGTATCCATTATTTTATTATACATTGTGTAGGAGTCAAGAAACAAATACCAATATTTTTTACATTTTATAATTAATTACTTGTTTTATAATTAATTAATTTATGTTGCGTTTTTTTGGTGGAACGGAACGCAAACTCAAAACGCCTCCTATTCGAAAATGCCGGAAGTGACGAAACAAAACATGTGAATAAAATCTATTCTTTGCTAAATGCTTGAAATCTCACTAAGGTAAATATGAAAGTGCGATTTCTACTTGAATAAAGCATAAACAATAATTTCATATATTAGATTTGGGGCTAAAAACAGATGTAAACAAAGATAAAAATTGGAAACGACGCACAGTGGGCCCATACTGAAAATTTGTGGACTTAGGCAACAAAGTTCCAATATCGATGCGATTTTTTTTTTATATGACGTGTTATAATATTCCTGACAACTTTTATGCTTGTAAAATTTCTTCTAAAGTTGATAGTTTGTCTTGAAAAAAATTATTTAGATTTTTTGTATGGAGCGAATCACGTTTAATTTTTTTTCTTCAATTGTACTAATATGTTGGGTGTGTGGCGTGAGTATATGATAGCTAGGGTCATTCTCTATCCACGAAAGATAAAATCAACGCCGGCTATCCGCGGCAGCGCGAGTAATCATTCAGAAAAAAAAAAATGTTTTGTAAGTATTTTTTGCCATTTCAAATAAATTCAAAGTATAATATATATTTTGTATCATTAGGCTGATTGAGCTTCTTTTTATTAAATATATAGTTTTAATAGCGCATAGGTACTTATAACTAATTATACTGGTAGAAATTTAGTTATTATTGCTATGTTATCGGTAGCACCTGCATTGTGATTGATGACTCATTTGTTTCTACGCTTGGCTAAGCGCATAACTAATGAGTCATCGTAAAATGCTCGTCTCTGATTGGCTGTGTTATTTTTTTAACTGCACGTTATCTATTGTTGAAAAAATATGGTAATAACTTTCAGGTTATACTAATTTTGTTAATGATAGGGCAAGTCTTTTATAATTATCTACATAATCAAGCGTATGTATTATATATTATAGTATAAGTTATCGTACGTATGATCAATATGAAACGGTGAAGTAATTGTAGCCCTGAAAAGGGCTGTTTGTCATATTCCTAGCCCTGATGGGCTTTTGTAGGAATAATCTAGAGCCGGATTTCATTATTTCTTGTTCCAGAAATGCTAGTGGGTCCGGCAAATTTTCTGACTCTGCTATGCGGCATTCTTCTTCCTCCATAATCTCACTGTCACAGGGAGGCTCAGTAGTCTGTAACAACTGAATTGCTTCAGGCAACAACTCATTATGAACCTGTTTCGTTATTTTAGGCCTTATGTAGGATATGTGGGGATCAGAGCTTATTAGAAGTCCATGGAGAATGTCTTCGTTTGTTGCTATTCTCCCCGTTTTCCGAGTGTGCCTCTCCCTGACGTTTCTGAAGTCCTTATTACGGCCTTCCGAAGCTTCTTCAGATAAGGTACCTAAAACGAATAAGTACATAAATTTTAATTTCAAAACGTAATCGAGTCAAATAATACATCAAACTATATTTATTTTTTACTTACCGATTGGCTAAACACCAAAGTGGTTACAGATAGGGTATATATTATGTTCTGTGTTACAGATGTCCGCACCGTGCATTAGACGTTTATGTACACTAACTGGCATGTAGTACCACGAATAGTGTTGCACGTACACATCAGCTGTTTCTCTACGGTATCTTCAAAAACTTTCACAGTCAATGTTTTTGCCTGATGATATGGCTTGTACAGACGCCAGCAGGTCAAGCTACCCGAAACTGTCAAATTTTCCCAATCAACTTTGAATCTTATGCTGTGGGGATAAAGTTGAAAATCTATTAAAGAAATTTGACAGATTGTAGTAGCTTGATGTGCTGGCGTCTGTACGAGTAGAATAACGGAAAATCTGAAAATCAGATTTTCGTCAATTCCCGTTATTCTGGATGTTCTTTTATAATCTTGGAAAAAGCGCCTCGCAGTATTCTCGTCATTTGTAGTTCCAAAACCCTAAAATGGGAAAACAATACTGTAATATACAATACATAGAGATATAATACACAAAAAACATAAAAAGAGCGAAAATTAAATACATACCATCAATCAGCATTCCAATTTGCTCACAAAACTCTTATTGCGTGGTATTTTTTTTAGCTTGTTTCAAAGCCTTATCTCAGACTCTTCAGACTTTATAAAATCACCTGTCTGTGAAGGAGATGAGCTAGAAGACACTAGCCGAAGAGGGACGATGCTTATCATGACTACTGATGAATCATCGAACTCTGTAGCTGTGTTTGACGTTTTCTGTTTATAATTACTCTGCGACGAAGAACCATCAAGTCCCCATTTCCAGGTCAACTTGAGTTCTTCATTTTGAGACCTATCAACAGAATTAATATCTAGTAAAATCCTCTTCACAGTGTGGTCCAATAGCGCTTGCAATTTAATGTTAGCTCCTTTTTCGGTAATCTCCATACTCTCTTGTGGTGGGTAACATCTTTTCTTGGCATTTACAAGCTTTGGATAAGATGGAAAGGCAGCACAGTTTTCTTCTTTCAGAAATTGTCGAAGAGCTAAGTACTTCCATTTCGAGAGCGCAACTGATGTATAAAGAGCTAAACACTTATCTTCAGAGACAGTACTTAAGCTCTGCTTTTTGAATAGTCGCTCGTCTACTTCGGATAGCGCATCTGGATTACTGGAAAGGTATTCGACCACTTTTGCCAGATTCGCTATGAAAACTATATATTTAACTAAAAAGAAGTTCAAAACAGCTAAATAAAACAAAAATATACTTTGAATTTATTTTAAATGGCAAAAAAAATCTTACAAAACATTTTTTTATCGAATGATTACTTGCGCTGGCGCGGATGGCCGGCGCTGATTTTATTTTTCGTGGATAGAGAATGACCCTAGCTATCATATTAGGTTGGGGAAAAAGTCTTTTCGCATTATAGTATGTATGAACTTGTAATAAAATCTCTTTGGCTATACTATTTGTATCTGGCTGGTTTTGGTGTCATTGAAAGTTTAAATTTTAAAGAACATAATTCCAAATTCAAATTAGGAAAATGTGTGATTTTCATTTGTTTTTCGTACTGTCAAGATGAGTGAATCTAATGCAGAAATTCGATACATTTTAAAATTTTACTACAAAAAAGGTAAAAATGCAACGGAAGCCGCGAAAAAAATTTGCGATGTTTATGAACCTAGTGCAGTGTCTGTGAGAGTAGCACAAATTTGGTTTAAGTGTTTTCCGGAAATATTGATGTCAAAGATGCACGTCGCTCTGGTCGCCCTATTACGGATAAAATGGATGCCATTTTTAAAAAAGTGGAGCAAGTTTGGCATATCAGTAGTTACGACGTAGCTAAAGAACTGGGAATTGACCACAAAACAGTTTTGGCACATTTGAAAAAAACTGGGTACACAAAAAAGCTCAATATTTGGGTACCTACGAGCTCACTGAAAGAAACCTAATGAACCGTGTACTCATTTGTGATTCTTTATTACGACGTAATGAAACCAAACCATTTTTGAAGAAGCTGATAACTGGTGATGAAAAGTGGATCACATACGACAAGAACGTGTGAAAAAGGTCGTGGTCAAAGGCCGGTCAGGCTTCACAGACTGTGACGAAACCCGGGTTAACTCGCCACAAGGTGATGCTGTGTGTGTGTGTGGTGGGATTGGAAGGGCATTATCCATTATGAGCTGTTACCACCAGGCAGGACCATCGATTCTGAACTCTACTGCGAACAACTGATGAGATTAAAGCAAGAACTCAACTTCTTGCTTTAATCTCATCAGTTGTTCGCAGTAGAGTTCAGAATCGATGGTCCTGCCTGAAAGCCGGAAATAATCAACAGAAGGGGTGTGGTTTTTCATCATGATAACGCTATACCTCACACATCTTTACCCTCTCAGCAAAAATTAAGAGAGTTTGGCTGGGAGGTGTTAATCCATCCGCCGTATAGTCCTGACCTTGCACCTTCAGATTTCCACTTGTTTCGGTCTCTTCAGAATTCTTTAGGCAGTGTCACGTTAACATCACGAGTGGACTGCCAAAACCACTTGTCGCGGTATTTTGATCAGAAGTCCCAAAATTTCTATAGCAATGGGATCATGTCCCTACCTACAAGATGGCAAAAAGTTATCGAACAAAATGGTACCTACATACTTTAGTTAAATGTAAATAAACTATATTAAAAAATGTTTTGAATTTTCATAAAAAATGTGAAGAAACTTTTTCCCCAACCTATTATACTCACGCCAAACACCTAACATATTAATACAATTAAAGAAAACAAATTAAACGTGATTCGCTCCATACAAAAAAAATCTAATAAATTTTTTTCAAGACAAATTATCAACTTTAGAAGAAATTTTATAAGAATAAAAGTTGTCAGGAATATCATAACACGTCATATAAAAAAAATCGCATCGATATTGGAACTTTGTTGCCTGACTCAACAAATTTTCAGTATGTGCGACGTCTTGGACCAACACACGAAACATAATTACAAATCAAACGAACTTACCTGTGAGTGAAGTTCGATGTTAATTATGTGAGAGTGTTGGTCCAAGACGTCTTGCGTGAACAATGACGTCACATCATGACCGCAACAGAAACGGACGTTTGAACTGTAGTAGAAAATTGTTGGAGTTTCATAATTTTTTTGAGCATCTTTCGGTAGTTCAATTTAACTTTCAATACTTTTCTTAGGTGTATATTACTGTCTATTATTGATTTAGTGAAAAAAAAAGTACATGCTTATTCCCTATTATGTTGCCATGTCGTGATGACCCAATGGTTAAAGGCCTGTCTATTACGCACAAGGGGTTCAAATCTGGGTAAGTACCAATGAGTTTATCTTGGACATATCTGACATCGGTGAAGGAAAACATCGTGAGGAAATCTGGACTTACTTTGTAAGTCTGAAATCACCAACCCGTCTTGAGCAAGCGTGGTGTTCAATGCTCATGTCTTCTCTATATGAGAAGAAGGCTTTGCCCTGCAGTGGGACAATAATAGGCTGGCATAATTATTATTTTTCTAGCTTAACTATTTCTAAAGCCTTTCTAGTCTAGACCCATCTAGAACCTTTTTTTTTTAAAGAAAGTAGGCGACAGTGCCTAATTCCGCCCAACCCAACTGGATCCTTCTGTCGGCTTCTTTGTCAAAGTTGTGTCTACCGAGCTTGATGACTTGTCCTAGGTAGACATACTGCTTCACAACTTCGAGAAGCGACCCTTCGATGTGGATTAGACTCGGCAAGACGTGCGAATTGTACATGACTTTTGTCTTGTCCAAATTCATGCTGAGGCCAACCCGCCGAGAGGCTCCGTTTAGGCTGTGCAGCATCTGGTCTAACTGTTCCAGCGTCTCTGCCATTATGACGATGTCATCAGCAAAGCGAAGGTGTGAGATGTACTCGCCGTTCAGGTTGATACCCTGTCCAGTCCAGTCCAGTCCAGCGTCTTGAAGACGTCCTCCAACGCATCGGTGAACAGTTTTGGGGATATCACATCCCCCTGTCTCACCCCTCTGAGCAGTTGGATGGGGCTGGTTTTCTGATCTTGGATCTGGACAGTCATCGTGGCAGCGTCATACGTTTGTATGACGCTGCCACGATGACTGTCTCAACACTTCTATGTAGCGACAGTCAATTCGACATCGATGTAGAGAGGCCAGAACTGCTCATATTTCGATGGAGTCAAAGGCTTTCTCGTAGTCCACAAATGCCATACACAGCGGCTGGCTGTACTCCTCGGTCTTCTGTACAATTTGCCGAACAGTATGGATGTGGTCTACGGTACTGAAACCTTTTCGAAAACCGGCTTGTTCTGGCGGCTGGAACTCGTCAAGTCTCTTGGCGAGACGGTTCGTGACGACCCTCGAGAACATCTTGTATACGTGGCTCAGAAGTGAGATAGGTCTATAGTTCTTCAGCAAGTTTTTGTCGCCTTTTTTGAAGAACAGAACCACCGCACCTCTGCTCCACGCCTTTGGGCGTTGTACCATCTAGGATGACGGAGTTAAAGAGACTCGCTAGCTCCTTCAGGACTGGAGCCCCGCCCGCTTTAAGGACCTCTGTCGTTATTCCGTTATCACCAGGTGCTTTGTTGTTCGAGCTGCTCGAGAGCCGCCCTAATCGCCGCCCTAATCTCGCTCTGGTCGGGGATGTCCTCCGTGTAGTGGCGCGTTAATTTGGCTCGATGGTCATCTGCACTATGACCCGCTGGTTTTGGCATCCGCGTTGAGTATAGGTGCCCGTAGACATCCTCGACTTCCTCGGATATCTCGGGCTTCGAAGTCACGATTCTGCCATCCGCAGTTCTTGGTTTCGTCAGATGAGACCTCCCTAGTTGCTGAGCGAACACTTTCGACCCTCGGTTCTGCTCAATCGCGACCATGATGTCGCGTGTGTTGGAGCACTGAAGGTCGCGTCGCGTCAGTTTCCTAATTTTTAGGTTTAAGGTTCTCCTAACTGATGAATACGGCTGCGTGGCTGGCAGCTCTCGTCTTTCCCTCATAAGCCCAAGAGTCTCCGAGGAAAGTTTGGACACCTTACTTTTTCGCTGCGACGGGAAATGTCTGCGGGACACGTCGCGGGATATTTATTTAGCACAGACATAACAATTAACTTATACTTCAGAAGAAGTAAAAAAATACTAAATAAAAACCAATACCTACATAGTGTTAAATGCGGCTGCGCCAAATAGAAAACTCATAAAGAAACTCATGGGAATTCACTGTAAGCGAGTAGCAGTAGCACAGCACCGCACCGCGCACCTGTTGATGTGGCCACGATGTGGAAATGATGGTCCTTATTTTTAACAAATGGTAGAATAGGTAGTGGCCGTTCGGCTGCCATATACCTTTGCCCCGTCACATTTTTTAAGTTTTAAAACCACTGTGCACAGACAGTAGTACCTACTGTTTTTGTTTTGGTTTCGGTTTTGGCGCATTTTAATTTTGTTTCCCAAAAACTTTAATTGAACTAAGTTTATTTGTATGTAAATAAATAATAAATGTACATTGTTTTCTGAAAATAGTTAAGACTAGTATTCTGACTACTAATAAGACTCGGTTTTGCGGTTTTATACATAAACTTGCAAAAGTTACTACATTATGTAGGTATGTAACTTCTGACAATATTATTAACTTTCTGTGTTTGATTTTAAAATATTGAGTAAGCGAAAAGAGCCCAACAAGAATTTGCTGCAATTATTTCTGTTTGTTGAATATCACTTTAGAATGGAATAAAAAAAAGTTGGTAAGAACTACTAATATTAAATACTTACCTACATATTTTCATGCTCGATTAATTTGATCGAAGAATGTAGTTTTGTTTTGGACAGTAAGCCTGTGCGTGATTCCTGAGAGCACGTGTAGCTTACAATCTTTTTTTACCGAAATGTACAATACTTTACTGATAATCTCGGTAAGTAGGTCTTGTCATTTCATTTCCAATTTTGAACAGAAATATTACAATAAATACCTACACTGAGAAACGTTCTAAGCTATACCCTAACAACCTAATACTTAATCAACGAAAGGTTAAAAAGTTTAAATGCAGAAGTACTTAATTTTATAAGTTTAATAACTAACTGATTTCATTTCTACAGGCACTTTTTTTAAATATCACTGTAATAGAATTGAAGACCTACATTGTATTTCTAAAATTCATGCTTGGTGAGAACCTAGTGATTTGTAGGATCAGTATTTTGATACTTGAATTATGATGACAATGTATTAAAACCCAGATCTAATAAGTACATATTTTCACACAAAACGTTAGGTAATTATTTGACATAATCACATTAATCACTGATAGTGACCCCCCAAACTAACTGTGTTACTTTTATTTGAATGCTCATTAATAGAATTGCATAAGCTAAAGTTGTTTGTCTTTTATTTGTTACAGATATCATTGAATAATTGATAACAATTGAACTCTGACATTGATGTAAGATATTTACTAGCAACGTTTATGAACTTCAGTCTCCAATCATTCTGAATTTGGATATTGTTCTGTTTGTACATTGAGTTCAACATGTGTATAATACGATTCTTCTGTTCTGAAGCATTTAGTGCACATAAGACAAAGGAGATCCTTGATAAGTTGCAACTAGTTGATGCTGATGTAGCTCAGTTGTCAACTGAACTCTGTTACCATGTGGAGCTACGAGAAGGTTGTGACTATCTTAACATCAATCAGATTAAAGTTCTGAAGTGGTTGCTCAGTTCCCCTCTACAGCCTCAAGCTTTGAGAAATGAGACTGTGTACAAGAATGTGCAAGGAAATCAAATTGTTATTGAGATTGGGCCAAGGTATGTTAGCAATATTTACTCATTTATGTTCTTACATTAATTACATCAAATTAAAATTGTGGACTATGTACCTAATTAAACAAATCTTGCAGGTTTAATTTCTCAACAGCCGACTCAAGTAATTCTGTTCAAATCTGCGAGAGTGTTGGCTTGCGTGATGTCATTCGGTTGGAAGTTTCAACAAGATACCTTATCACATTTGCAAAGGCAAAAAATATCCCTGAAAAGTTACATGAGGCCTTGGCTGCACCATTGCATGATAGGATGACACAATGTATTTACACAAAGGATAATCTTCCTAGGACTAGTTTCAATGAAGGATTGCCAAAGGATTTAGAACCATGGTTTGTGGTACCTCTCCAGAAAGAAGGTAGACCAGCTATGGAGAAAGTCAACCAAAAATTGGGTCAGTTTTATGAGATTCATTTATACTTTAATTATTTTTCAAAGTGTATAAATCAATGTAAACTAACCTATTACGATTTCTTGTAGGGCTTGCCTTTGACTCCTGGGACATGGACTTTTATATGGATATGTTTGTTAATAAATTGAAGCGTGACCCAACAAGTGTTGAATTATTTGACCTTGCTCAGAGTAATAGTGAGCATTCGCGTCATTGGTTCTTCAAGGTACGTTGTATTGAAATCTCTTATCATTAAACTTATAAAAACCTATAAAAAATATTACCTATTATGATTGTTTTTTTCCACAGGGGAAACTAATATTAGATGGTGAAGAGATAGACGAGTCTCTAATTGATATGGTAGCTTCAACACAGAAAACATCAAATGACAATAATGTCATTAAATTCGGTGACAACAGCAGGTACGTTGAATTATTCAATAGAATTTTAAACAAGGAAATTAAAATAATATCTCAACCTAAATTGTTTTTTAATTATAGTGCCATCAAAGGTTTCCAACATACAAAACTGCGGCCAACAAATGTCCGCGATGCATCTCAGATTGTTAAGGAGGTGACAGAGTCTGACATCATATTTACGGCCGAGACTCACAACATGCCGACTGCAGTGGCACCATTTAGTGGAGCCACTACAGGCACTGGTGGACGTATAAGAGATGTACAGGGAGTAGGACGTGGTGGACACACTGTTGCTGGCACTGCAGGTTACAGTGTTGGCAATCTGCATGTACCCGGTGAGTACATATCCAATACATAAATAAATAGACAAACACAGTTTCATAAAAAACTGGATACTTTTTATTTGTTGCATCACATAATTTAACTTAAGTATACTTTTTTAATCTTATTTTCTAGGCTATGAAATGCCTTGGGAAGAGAAAGGTTGGGAGTACCCTAACAACTTTGCAAGTCCCCTGCAAATCATTATTGATGCCAGTAATGGTGCATCAGACTATGGTAACAAGTTTGGAGAGCCATTGATTTCAGGTAAAATTATTTTATTATCTCCCATTTTTATTAGATAAATTTTATAATATTTCAATGTACAATAATATAATTTCATGTGTATTTATAATTTTGAATTGCAGGATTTGTTCAATCATATGGCTTGAAGAATGGCGATAATGCCAGAGAGGAATTCGTGAAACCAATTATGTTTAGTGGTGGTATTGGATACATGCCCCACAACATGATTAAAAAAAATAAACCAGAAAAAGGTTTGAGGCAGCTTCTCATTTATTAACCCATTGTTTCATAGACCTTTCTTAATTTCTTGAAGATCTTTGTGTGTCTTCCATTTTTTGTTGAGTCATTTGCAATCAGTGCCTCTTATCGAATTTTTCAATTATCTTTGTTTCTGTGTAGTAAGACATCAAATAATACTTTTCTGTCTACTATAATAAGTTAATTCCTTCCAGGTATGATGCTGGTAAAGGTTGGTGGTCCAGTCTACCGTATAGGAGTGGGTGGCGGCGCCGCTTCGTCTGTGGCCGTGCAGGGAGGCGACTCAAGAGATCACGCTTTAGATTTTGGAGCAGTGCAAAGAGGTGAGATAGCAGAGCTAATCTTTTGAAATATGCACATAATCATCAAGTCTTTAATCTTCCAAAGGTTTTGCGGATATTTTATGTTGTCGAAAGAAGTAAGAAAAACGTTTATTTAACATGTACAAGGAACACAGTTTTTACAAATTGAAAAACTAACTTAGAACGCTGTCGCCAGGATAACGGTGATATTTCAACTACAACATACAGTTTGGTAAAGACGGTATAGTCAGCCTTATTAAATAAAGTGCATCTAAGGGGTCCCCGAAACAATCAATTACAATTATTGATCAATCTCTTATCAATTTCTATTGTAGTAATATTGTCAATTGCTTCAATTGCACAAGGTAGACGATCTATTTGCGCATCAAAGTGTATCAATCGCGTAAAAATTGACAATTGCAATTGATCGTTTCGGGGACCCTTAAAAGTGAAGCAAATTATTTTACTAATACATATTACATACAAAGCTTTACAACAGGTGATCCGGAAATGGGAAATCGTCTCAACAGAGTTGTTCGAGGATGTCTAGAAGCGGAAATCAACCCTGTTGAATGTAAGTAAAATGAAAACTGAACCTTAACAACTAACAAATAAGACACCATTTTTGATTTTCTTGTGTTCTTCACAGCTATCCATGACCAAGGCGCCGGTGGTAACGGCAATGTGCTCAAAGAGTTAGTAGAACCAGAAGGGGCAGTCGTTTACAACAAAGAGTTTCAGTTGGGAGACCCAACTATCACCACCCTAGAGCTTTGGGGCGCTGAGTACCAGGAAAATGACGCTTTACTTTGTTCCAAAGAAAATAGACAGGTTCTTGAAGGTAATTTTTTAGAAATAATTTAGGTGTAAGTAATTCGAGCATCTATTATCTTTATGAGAAAACCTCATAATTATAGAGAAGTGGAAAGCCTACTAAAGTCAATTTGTTAGTGTTGGGGACAGTAATCTGTTTTGAAAACTTTTTAGAAACTTTAAATTATTCCTTATACACCTATATAAAAAAGTACTATGTGTTATACACCATTGTATCTCTAGCTCTCTGTCACTAATTGTCACTCAATGTCACTCAACTCTTCTTTTTCTTTACAGATATCTGTCGTCGTGAAAGATGCCCTGTATCATTTGTAGGCGAAGTCACAGGAGATGGTTACATGAGCCTTGTGGAAGATTCATACACCAACAAGTATTTGAACAGAACTGAGAGGCTCAAACCTGACACCAAATCTAAGTTGCCATTTGATCTTCATTTAGAAGCTGTACTAGGTATGAACACCATTTGATTGTTGTAAAAACATATTTGGAAACACCCTGTATTTTATGTTAGAAGACGCCATTTTATTACGTTATCCTGTACATACCATTTGATTTGTCCTAAATAGGTATGTCATCAGTTGTATTAATTTGTTTTTATGACAATATTCCACATAATTATCATATTCGAGGTCACTTACACTTTTGCGTCATAAATGTACACATATTAAATCTCGCTATATTAGCAACATACACACCGTTTACTTGTATCAATACCGATATATAGATAAGAGCGTTTAAATTAAGCATTTACGTCAAATGAGAGACAATAATCATCTGTTTATACGCAATAGTATGTACCTCGAAAATAATGTCCTCGGATCTATTATGTAAGTAGAATGGTCTTGTTGCTCTAGTGGTGACAAACTGTTGAGCGTGCGGGTCTGGGTTCGGTCCCCATGTTGTGGAGTGTCACTTGATTCGGGCTCAGTTAATGGCAATCTGTTCCCCACCACAAATGTGACTTGTGGCATAACTGGCATAATGTTCGTCCACCTTTGACCTCTGCCTATCACTTCAGGGGGAACACAGGCGTGATTTTATATTAAACTAAATATTTGTTTTTTATCTAGGTAATATGCCAAGGAAGACATTCGATTTGATCACTGAGAAGAGAACAAAACTGCCCCTGTCTTTGCCACAAAATATTACAGTTCATGATGCTCTCAACAGAGTTTTGAGGCTGGTCAATGTTGCTAGCAAGAGGTATTTGACGAACAAGGTAGGTTGATTACATCTTCGTTTAGAGATTTTTTAGAGATACAGAAGACCATTTTATACTGCATTATTTCGTCATATCAGCTTGTGGTTAAGTAATAACAGCCGCATGGGTTGATCCATCACGTTAAACTACGCTTGCCGGGGTTGGTCCGTGGATGGGTTACCATCTTTACATACCGAGACTCCTCCATGCCTCGGAAAGCACGTTAAGCCGATGGTCCCGGCTGTCATTCTTGGATCTTTGACAGTCGTTACGGGTCGTCAGACGCCCGAAAGTCTGACAACCAGTTTTACCAAGGGGTATCGTATTACCCAGTTACTGGGTTGTGTAGCTCAGATAGGTAGTCGCGCTGCATGTAAAATTATTATTCAACTGCATCCGGTTAGAGTGGGAGCTGACCCCAACATAGTTGAGAAAAGGCTAGGCTGATTGATTGAGTTTGTTATATAAGCTTTTTTTTTTACTGAAATTGACGAATTACCGCTGCTTGCGCATTGATTGATCGTGTTCGATTCTCACACAGAACAAATATTATTATGACCTACAGATAATTATTCTAAATCTAGTGACTTAGCTTGAGAGAAATTGTGTAAAGCCCCACAAATAAAAGATGTGCGAGAATATTGTAAAGTTACCTCGCAAGGGAAGTGTGTAAATGACCGTGTCAGCTTCTTCCGTACGGGTGACAATATGAGTCATCGGGTGACCATATTGTACTGCTGAATGGGTTGCGTTTTAAGTTGATATTGGAAGAGCTTCAAATAAAGCCTTATTTATGTTACATAGGTGGACCGTTGCGTCACAGGGCTGATAGCTCAACAGCAGTGCGTAGGTCCACTACATACGCCTCTCGCGGACTGTGCGATCATCGCACTGTCGTATTACGACCTCGTCGGGTCTGCTACGTCTATCGGTACGCAGAATATCAAGGGTCTGTTGGACCCTGCGGCCGGTGCCCGCATGTCACTTGGTGAAGCCCTTACTAATTTGGTAAGTATTGTTTTTCTAATGTTATTCGAATTATTGATCTTGATATTACAGTTTGGTGTGGTCGGTTTGTCAAGATATTTGCTACTCGTTCGTGCATCAACTGTTAAACGGATTAAGATGAATTTTGGCCCGGATTAACAGATAGGATACTTTCTATATGGGTTATAGTTACCCTAGCCAGCAATTTTTTTTCTCAATGTAGTACAGACGCCAGCCAGGTCAAGGTACCCGAAACTGTCAAATTTTCCCAATCAACCTTGAACCTTATGCTGTAGGGATAAAGTTGAAAATCTATTAATGAAATTTGACTGCTTGTAGTAGCTTGATGTGCTGGCGTCTGTACGTATTCAAAAGTAGCTGGTAAGCTTTAAAAAGTCACAATTTATGTTAATTGCCTTTACTAAACATGCACTATATCCAGGTGTTTGCGGGCATAAGTGAGCTAGAAGACGTGAAGTGTTCAGGCAACTGGATGTGGGCGGGCAAAACAGGTGCCGAGGGCGGAGCGCTGTTGCAGGCGTGTCGCGCCGTGTGCGATGCTATGGGAAGCCTCGGTGTGGCCGTAGACGGCGGGAAGGACTCTCTGTCTATGTGCGCGCAAGTCGCCGGGGAGAAAGGTCTGTTTTGAATTTAGAATCTGAGATAATTATGAAGTTTTGGAACAAACTCATTGGCATACCATGACAAAGTTTCCAGTGCAAGTATAATTTTTTTGGACCTCTTGTTGATATATGATGAGTATGATGACATTATGATTAAGAATCTTTTCTTTTAATCTACTTTGAACATATAATGCAAAAGTAGATAATTTATATATTACTTTAACTTTTTATTACAGTGAAATCCCCTGGAACTTTGGTAGTATCAACTTACGCACCTTGCCCAGATATTACGGTAAAAATCGAACCAGCTTTATTAGAAGAAGGATCAGCTCTCGTTTATGTGCCAGTCAGCCCTGGAAAGTACAGGTTTGTGATAATGCTTGCTTAGTATTTTTTATAAACTAACTCGACAAATTAATACCCAAATCTAGAAATTAGATTATATAAAACTTAATATTTCGTTTGTGCTTCCAAAAGAATAGTTCTTTGAAATGATTCCTCTATAAAAAATATGTTGTTTCAGACTTGGCGGATCGGCGCTGGCGCAATGTTACAAACAACTAGGCGACAACCCACCAGATCTTGATAATACTGTTGTCCTCAAATCTTTGTTCAAAGTTACTCAGAAACTATTGAAAGGTAAGTCGTAGACGCGAAGTACTAGAGTTTAAGAAAGAGACTCACACAGGCCCGTGTGAGACGAAACACAAGAACGACTGCAAAGCCGATTACTGAGAACGACTACAAAGCCGATCTAAACCTCGATGTGTCGAATGGATGCTTTGCCTACGCATTTAACTCTATTCTATTTTTCTCAAACTTATTTCTTATGTATCTATTTCAGAGGGTAAGCTGCTGTCAGGACACGATGTCAGCGAAGGAGGTTTTGTAACCACAGCCCTAGAGATGGGTATTGGTGGTATTCGCGGTATGAACATCGATATCAATGTAGAACCTAATGTATCAGAAATTCAAGCACTTTTCAATGAGGAACTTGGAATCATTCTCGAAGTATCACGCAGTAATGTAACGTATGTACTCAACGAGTTCAAGAAGAACGGAGTAAGTGCCAAACAAATTGGCACCACAGGGAAATATGGAATGAATTCTGAGGTATGTACTTTTCTTAAAAATATATTTAGTTATAATAGTAACATGGATTAAATTCAGACCATTTTATGTACTATTTTAATTGTATTTGCAGGTCATTATAAAAGTCAATGGCAAAAAAGTTCTCGACGCAAAGTTGATTGACGTGTTCAGAATGTGGGAAGAAACAAGTTATCAACTAGAATGTTTACAAGCAAACACAGACTGCGTTCGTCAGGAATGGCGAGGTAGTATATTATTGAAGAATTTTAACAACATACAAAGCAAAATTAATTTATTTGTTATTATCCGTGCATCCCGCGGCCGTTGATCCCTAGCACCTGTAGACACAAAATTAAGAGTTTATAAAATCATACCTTTTGTCATGATTTTTTGAATGAATGACATGCCCCAACCCCAGCATGATTGAACCAGACTCGATTGCTCGAATGAACCCAAAGATAGACTAGCCCCTGGAGCCTCATGCTTCATGGGACTATGCTATACAATGGTCTGTACCATTGTATATCAAAGAGTTGACCGGGGGGCGCGATAATGGTAGGGAAGACGTGCCCTTGGTATATGGAAGGATTATTAGAGCCGTACCTGATATGAGCCCTCATACCTTTTGTCATGATTTTTTAATATAAAAATCGATGCCCGTCATGTCTCTGAAATATCGCAAGTTAATTTTATTTTACCCTTTGAATGTGTAATGTAAACTAACTGATGAAATTATGTTTCTTTGTAGGACTTGAGAAGCGCAAGGGAGTGACATACAATGTTACCTTCGATCCTTCAGCGGCTGTTATAAAGACAAAACCGATAAGAGTAGCTGTACTTCGTGAAGAAGGTAGGAAAATAAATATTATTATCACAAAGTAATTCGAAAATGGAGCGAGAGCTGCAAAATAGTTTACGATGGGGACGTCAAAATGAAATGGAAAGCCGCCAAAGGCTTTTTGCGCGATAAAACGTGAAACTAAATTACGGATTTTTATATTTGGACGCCCTATATTAAAATCTATATTTTGTTCTAGGCACAAACGGCGACAGGGAGATGATTGCGTCTCTAATGATGGCAAACTTCGATGTTTTCGATGTGACAATGAGTGACCTACAAAACAAGAAGATCACTTTGGACGCCTTCCAAGGGTTGGTGTTCCCTGGTGGTTTTAGTTATGCTGGTAAATTAAACTTAATATTTTCTTTTTAATACATAAAAAATGAAACAATCATTTGATAACATTTTTTTTTCCTTACAGATACGCTAGGTTCAGCAAAGGGATGGGCAGCAGGCATTCTATTCTCAGATTCGCTAAGCTCTCAATTCGCCCACTTCAAGAATAGAAATGATACATTCTCTTTGGGAGTATGCAATGGATGTCAACTGATGGCCCTCCTTGGTTGGATAGACCCAGAAACCACAACAAAGAGCGCTAACAAGACTCAAGTATTCCTCGACCACAACGCTTCAGAAAGGTACCGAAATCTCATTTATAAGGCGATTACATATAACATTAATAATAACAGCACCTATGAGTATGATTGGGAACGGACTACTAAGTTTCTCAATAACTGACTTCTTGACAGTTCAAAGGTGCCTAGTGGCCGATTTATTCAAAGTCAGATCTTTTATCCGCGGAATAAAATTGACGGGTCGACTGCCGCACGATTTCGCCTGACGCGCTGTTTCGCTATCCCGTGCTGGCCCCGCAGTGTGCGTTTAAACGTTAACACTATTAGTTTGTTGATGTGTTACGTTAGAGCGTGAAGTCAGAGCCGATATATCCACCGCTAAACGCTAGACGCCAGCAGGTCAAGTTACCCGAAACTGTCAATTTTCCCAATCAACCTTGAACCATATACTTTAACGATAAAGCTGAAAATCTTTTAATGAAATTTGACAGATTGTAGTAGCTTGATATGCTGGTGTCTGTACACATTGTGTTATGTTTTGGGCTATACGTTTTATTAACCACTACTACTCATGACATAACAGCACGGGTATGATTGGGAGCAGGCAACTTACTTAGACTTCTTGACAGTTCAAAAGTGCCTAATGGTGATTATCCAAAGTCAGATCTTTCATCTGTAGAATAAAATTGTCGAGTGACATTTTTAGTATGGAAAAACTAAAAAAAAACAATATTTATTTGCGGACTTAACAAGTCTTATTTGTTGGTCGAATTCACCCTAACTGAAATAAATACGTTAATTTTGATCTTGTAAGCATGTTATAAATTAATTCTTCTACTCTCTAGATTCGAATGTCGCTGGAGCGCAGTGAAGATAACCGAAGATAAATCGGACGTGTGGTTCCGTGGCATGGGCGGCAGTGTGCTCGGCGTGTGGGTCGCGCACGGCGAGGGTCGCTTCACGGTGTCGGAGCCGCGTCTGCTTCAACAACTGCAGAACAACGGACAAGTAGCCATGCAATATGTAGACGATGATGGTGCGCCTACCGAGGTCTACCCTATGAATCCAAATGGAAGCGCAGGTAGTTAACAAAATAAAGCCTACTAAACATTCTACAAAACCGAAGTGTAGGTGTCACAGCTGTATTCCCAAATTGCAGTCATACTTATGTGCGAAATCTTATTGCCCCATTTTGTGATGTTTCAAAATGTATAATTTCGTGATTCACGTTAATTTCAAGTTTAAAACTATCTATCATTTCTAAACATATGAGAGTGCGTCAGAATTTATCTCTCGGCCCTTTTTAATCATGGGATGATCTCTCATTTAAATTTTAACAATTTAAGATAATATGAAAAAAAAATTGGCTTGAATTGTACCTGGTTCTGTTGTTTCTGCCTTACTAAATGCGAAAATGGCTGAGTTTGACTTGTTTTTTAAACATGAAGTAAATCAATGACAGGTTGTCAACAGTGAGAGCAGTGATGGCCTCGACTTACGAGTAGGTCATGGGTTTGAACCCAGACAGGCGCTTTACTTTGTGTAAATTATTTCATTACCACTGCTCTCAAAACGGTGAAGGAAAACATTATGAGGAAACCGGCATGTCCTAGAACTAAAAATTCGAAGACATGTGATATCTACCAACCCGCACTGGGCCTGCGTGTTGGATTATGGCTTATTATTATCCTCTCTCACAGAGAGGAGGCCTGTGTCCCAGCAGTGGGAACATTATAGGCTGATTATGTATGTTGTCAACAGAGGGTATCGCCGGGGTGCGGTCCCGCGACGGGAGGCACGTGGCCATGATGCCGCACCCGGAGCGCTGCGTGCTGCGCTGGCAGTGCGCGCTCACCGCAGCTGCACCCGCCGGCGCCACAGACCGCGCCAGCCAAGCGTCGCCTTGGAAGAGACTCTTCCAGAACGCGTACTCGTGGGCTTCACAACAATAGATTGAGAAGCTAAACCATAACGGGTGTTAAGACGCCGACAGTCACTTCTGTTCTTCGTCATTTTTATATTTTTGTACTGGACCATAGCATCTAGTTACGGATTATTGAAAAAAGTTGTTTCCCCAGCAATGACTTTTGCTCAATGTTACTTAATTTGATGTTCAGAAAGCGTAGAGGACGGCCATGTATTGGGTCTTGTTACACCCTGTATAGACTGCTTCATTGAGGAAATAATATTGTCTAGCATTCACTACATGTGGGTATACAAAAGAGCCATTAATAATATTATAAGTTCTTTTCTTCCCCCGTTTTTGATGATATGTGTTAAAAAAAGAGCATTAGAGATGAATATTATAATTAGAAAAGGCATTCCTATTTTTCTGGAATATTGTTATGTTAGGTAGGCAGAGCTCCTAATTGTGCGATTAATATTATAGGTTTCAATAGACCATAGGATAAATATTATGTAGGTACAATATTTATTCTGGGCGCATAACGGCGCTTAAAATTGTGCAGTCTAAAACAATTGTTAAGGTCATGTAAAGAAATAATTATAGGGCCACACATTCTCCCAATTTACATTCCATGTTATTAATGCTTTTTGCCTTTTTTTTTTATAGGAAATCTATTTTTATATTAAAATTATATATGTATATTTACATACTATAAAATTTAAAGAAATAATATTTTATAATAGTACCTATATTCCGTTGGTTTAGGTAGTTAAATAAAGGGAAACAAAAAAACCCACGTGACGAGAGAGCTGTCAAGTAACTAACTAAACGTAATACCTGGCACTTCAGTTGGCATGCTAAGTCACAGTTGTACTCTTCAATTTACCAACGTTTTATTTCGTTGACGTTTAGAGAACATGTCTCTTTGGGCTCTTTACAATAGACAGATTTCAAAATAATATAGTAATATATAAATCTAACTAAATAATTGTGCTCAAGCAATTACATCTACGAAGAGTAGTATAAGAATAAATGATAAAGTTTAACATACAGTAATAAAAGAGGAAACTATAGTAATAATAATCAAATAAAATAAATTGACTATAAGTTACAACGTATTTTTAAACAAGAAAGTATCATCTATAAAAACCCTTTTTATGATTTGTTTACCTTTATTTAACTACCTAAACCTATGGAGTATAGTTAGTTTATTTTCTATGAAGTACATACAAAATCTAAATATTTTTATAAAATGATGTACAATATCTCGCATTGTATAGGATTTCCGTACAATGAGAGGTCAGCTTATACTGCAAATGTATAGCTTTATATGTAGCCGTGTGTACATATACAATCACAACATGTATTGTTTCAGAATATTAAATTGTTATAAGATACATTCTTCTTTTTATTTTGTTTTGTAATGTTGTAAGACTCCCATGCTTGTGCCGCGTTGCTGCCACGACTGTACTCATAAGTATTCCATAATTAGTCTTTTTTTATCGTACAGACGCCAGCACATCAAGCTACTACAATCTGTCAAAGGAGACGTTCACGAAATGTGTGGGGCTTGGTACTAAAATAATTGAAAATTTAAACAGCCTTCTGACCTATATAGGCTGAAAGAGGGTAATTATTTTGATGTCTGGGCATTTAATTTTTTTTTACAGCCTCCAGTTTTTTTTAAACTAGTGTTGAAAAATAAAATGTTCTACAAGCATTATTTATATTTTAGGGATGGCAGCCCTGTGGCAAATGACGTGACAATGACAACGTCAGTCAGCAGGACTCTGCTTGACATTTACAACGGATATTTAGGCTGCATTCCGTATTAGACTTTAATCGCTCACATCAATAATTTGCGTACCGAATTAGTTATTACGATTATGACAGCCGACAACTGTCATCAATTCGGTACGCTCGTGACCGCGCTCACGGTTGGATTACAGTATTTCTTTGTTTAAACACCACACGCACACATTTGTACACTTCTTCTTCTTTGGTTTGGCAACGGTAGCCAGAAGCACAATTTCGAAAATACCACGCTATTATAAATAAGATAAACCTCAAAACAAAACAACGCAACTGTCATTTTTGACAGCGGTCACGGTGATATTAATTTAGGGCATGGTCGGCGTTATCGCAAGATGGCGCATGTCATGACGTCATCTATGACGTTTCACGCGACGTTTTCGCGCTAACGCTAATAGGGAACGCGTTTAAGCGCTCTAAAATCGATTACAGCGATTATGGTCTTAATTCGGAATGCACCCTTAGTCCGAGTTTACAGCTTTGACTTTTTTCGATACGTTTTGTTATTGCATTGTCATGATAATCAATATTTTTTGTATTAATTTCATGGAGCTGCAGCTAAAATTATAATAAAATCTCAAAGTATTTAATAGAAACGGAAACATTAGCCACATAAAATAATTATATTGCATAGAAATGAATAAATAAAGACTATGTGCGTTTTGTTTGTATTGAAACATTTTTCACTTTTTCACAAAAATGGGCGCCTGAAAAAATCAGATTTAACTATAATCGAGTAGCATAATAAATAAGCTTTCTAATAAGATACATCACATTAGCGTTTAAAAATCGTCGGAATATTATACCGTTTTTGACCTCTCCTTTCTTTAATAGATTTTCAACTTTATCCCTACTATAAGGTTCAAGGTTGATTGGGAAAATTTTACAGTTTCGGGTAGCTTGACCTGCTGGCGTCTGTACCTATCCATGATGACGAAAAAGATACAAATGCGATGAAAACATAACGCTAATCAATATACAAATGACTAATTTTGAAAAACGGAATTCTATGTTTTTAATATAAAATTAATTTGAAATTAGAATTCTTAGCCAAACAAAAAATATTTTGATTTGTAATGGCCAGGGGGCCTAAAATGGACGCTTTGGCAGAATCATAATATGATCTGCGTACAGTTCATATCCCGCAATTCATCTGTTTGACAGTTTTGTATCGAGTTTCGTAAAATGGTCACAAATTATGAATTGCTGAATTGAAGTTTAATGTCAAATAGCAGCTGTCAAACAGATGAATTGCGGGATGTATGAATTGTACGCAGATCATATTATGATTCTGCCAAAGCGTCCATTTTAGGCCCCCTGTACTGCAGAACGGCAATTTCATAGGTAAAGACCAAATATTAAGAAAGGCATGAGTTTGTTTGTAAGACTCTCAGATTATAGAAAGAAGCAGATAGACCGCGCGGAAAAATAATGTGAGCCACATTTGTAGTCATGTGTGCGTAACAGCCACGTGACAGCACTATACTAAGAACACGTGCTTCTATATGTGTGTACGGTTGCCAGGATAATGAAAAAATTACCCGTAATATTTCATTTAGTACATGAAATAAACAATTTACTGTCTCAGAAAACTGCAGAGAAGAGTTATACATACATTATTCTCAGGTGGAAGAAAGCAGATAAAATAGAAACAAGATTCCTAAAAAATAATGAAGAATGGCTGAAAAAAACTTTTTAAATACGGTACCGAGAGTGCAGCAAAGCTTGGGTCGGCCATCGAAATTGTTTACAGAATTTAGCGAAAGAAATAAAACAAGAAAAGCTTACCACTTTTTAATTAACTCACTTTCTTGTTTGTCTGTCTTTCTGTCGTTCCGGGATTAGCTATCCGGCTGAAACTTTCAGGGTAGCTTCATTCATTTATTTCCGATTTCATACAAAAAACCAAAAAATGAAAAATTTAGGTTATGTTTTCAGGTTTGCGAACCTCTCGATCGATATGTTTGATTAAGTGAAACCCCTTTATAAAACCACTAAAACGTGTTATTTTTGCTCTATCTCGGTACCTTTACAAGTTATAGCGGTTTTTATGTTTTTTTTTTTGAGGTGAGGTCGGAATTGCATGTTAATAAATGGATTTAGAATACATTGTCATCGAGTAGTGAGCTACCCTGAAAGTTTCAGCCGGATAGCTAATCGGAAAGTGCTCGAAATTTAAGTTGCAAGATTCCACCCGGAACGACAGACAGACAGCAAAGAAGAATGTGACTTAATAAAAATGTGGTAATATAATCATATTCCTCTATATCAAGCCCTTTTATTTACTGTATTACATACCTAACGCGTTTTATAACTGTTTTATTTTGTTCTAAAATCAGTTCTTTTTATTAACAATATACGTCAAATTAACAACACCGTTAATAAAAATATCGCAAATGTATCTTGGTAATAAACGATACATTTGCGATATATTTTTATTTTGAGACACCAATATTTTATTGTTTTGGTAGCTATATTTACTTTATGGTGACGTTATCGACATCGACAGCCATATCATGGGTTTGGAACCCATGATATAACAAATCGCCTGATGTAATAATTATTATAAGAGAAAATCCATTAAGTAGTTAAGTACAGTGTACGAAGACACATACGTACTTATTTATTTATATACATACCAACCAGAAAAGGCATAAAACACTATTATCGAAATAAATATTTTTGTAAATCGATATTCCTGTATCATATACTTATTTTCCTAACTTAGGAGGTAAATGTTTCAATATAAACTAGCAACACCGAACGATTTTGTCAAGGTTTTGTGTTTCAATATGTCACTAACTTTAAACTCGTAAAATAATATCCAAATAGGCAAATAATCAATATTTAAGTATGTAAGATACTCCATCTTCTTTCTTTTGATTTTAGGAACAGTTTTTACAATGTTTAAAAACATAAAACGGCATTATTTTAAAATTATCTGTTAGAGCCCGTGACGTACTAACGATGCGGCGCTTCGTGCTGTACTCACGTACTGACTCGAGATTGTACAGACGCCAGCACATCAAGCTACTACAATCTGTCAAATTTCTTTAATAGATTTTCAACTTTATCCCTACAGTGTAAGGTTCAAGGTTGATTGGGAAAATTTGACAGTTTCGGGTAGCTTGACCTGCTGGCGTCTGTACCTATTAGCTTTTGAATTTGATTTGTTGGCCGCACTCTCGGTGTTCCGCGCGGTCTATCTGCTTCTTTCTATAATCTGAGGTAAGACGTATGCTATTTTAGTGACTTTTTTATTGTGTTTTTTATGATATTGTGGTCTGCGTTAAATATTTTTATATAATTATAAACAAGAAACCAAGTTATAAAATTAACTGTCAGATATTCATTGCCATAATATCCTGAATGGATCTTACTAGGTCTTTCCTTCGCGCTCTTTCTAATGCATCACAGAGTACGAAAAACCATCTTTGTGGGTCTGCAATGGAATCATATTTTTCCATTAGTTTTGTAGCTTTTACATCCAATGTTTTGTTTTGAAAATCAATATCATCAATGTCACGTTCACGAATTTTCAAATTCCTTGCAAGGTCACGCCAGAAACTACCAATTTCATTAATTATAGTATCAAAAATCCTCTGTCTCTTTCTCTTGCTCAGAGAACCCAATGGACTGCTGGTAATAAAACTGTCTTCTAGGTCTTTCTTATGACTTTGAGGCGTTGAATCTGTAACATAAAAACAATATTTAAATTTTTGGTACCTAACTTTAACCAATAATATGCGTGTGTCAAATATAATAATATTGTGAGCAGTGCAGTGTTAAAGTGCCCAAAAATCTTTTGTTTTGTGAATATGAATTCTATTTTTAGCAAACAATGCAACCTGGCGGCGACGTCATTAAAAGATGCCCACCGTATGCATATCCGGTAGGCTGAAACAATCCTTCCATATCCCAAGGGCACGTCTTCCCTACCATTATAGCGCCCCCCGGTCTACTCACTGCAGTTTCATGAAACATGAGGCTTCAGGGGCTAGAGGTTTCAAGCGTCGCCGACATTTTGAAAAAACCGGCCAAGTGCGGGTCGGACTCGCGCACGAAGGGTTCCGTACCAATATCTATAAAAATTGCAAAAAAATCACGTTTGTTGTATGGGAGCTAGAGAATACAATCCCGAGCATGTTTTTCAATCCCGGGCTTACGGGATTATTGAAGCCTTTTCCCGGGATCCCGGGCTCATCCCGGGATTAGACTATGTGGTTTCTAATAATAGTTGACCTTGAGAGGTCGTGACTAGAGCTTAAAGCCTCCAACCGGGGCGTTTTTTTTTTTAATAATAATAATTTATTCAATCAATTAAATAATGTTAACATTAAATACTATCATGAGTAGGTACACTTGACTTATGCTAGTTAACAAAACAGGTAGGTGTTGCAACCAGCACCCTTACTAAGTTATGAAATAACTTGTAGTAGGGGCAATGGTACAGGCACATACATACTTTATTTTCACAAAGGAATCGCAGGCAGAACAAGTGTTACAAAGAAAAAAACCGGCCAAGTGCGAGTCGGACTCGCGTACGAAGGGTTCCGACTTATAAAAACGGCCAAAAAAAAATCACGTTTGTTGTATGGGGTATATACCCATATATCATATAAAAATAAATATATCATATAATTTTTTTATAAATAAAAAATTATTTCAATTTAATTATTTATTATTAAAGTGAATATATAACTAAATATTCTGTGAATATTTCAAGCGTCTACCTGTTGCCGTTATCAATATCGAGCAAAAAAAATCTAAAAATAATTAACAAAAAATATTTAAGGGGGGCTCCCATTAGAGAATACAATCCCGGGATCCCGACCGTTTTCTGGCCCTGAAAATCCCGGGACTTTACTTGGCTAATCTCGGGATTTTCGGGATTGCCACAAACAAGTCTAGTTTGTATTCCGTAGTCCGTTGCCCCTTGAAAATAACCTTGCCTAGATTATTTTAATACATTACGATAAAAAGCAACTCGTACAATACGTAGGTACCCACCACACAGGTACAGTCCTAATAATTATGTTTGTCGTAGAACTTAGAAGGGACTTCCCCACTCGGAATACTTTAATACAACACTCTTAAGGTAATTCCCCAACGAACTAACAGGAGAATCACCCGATCATCTCATATCATAATATTGTTGCGGGTATTTCACGTCGGTCGGGGATTCCCTGTACGAAAGTAAAAATATGCAAATCAGGTTTTATTTTTTTCATTTATTGTTCTGTCAGTGACGGGTTACGTAGGCTACGTCAGTGACGACGGGTTACGTAGGCTACGTCATTAAAATTTAAAAGTCAATTATCTGAAATTAAGTATTTCAAATGGCGGGAGCAAAGGCTAGACCTACTTTGACCCTATCTTTGTCATCGCCACCTGATATTGCAAAATCTTATACATGTATAAAAAACTGCTTATTCATATCTCCACATTGCTTATTAGGTTAGTACTAAAAGAAACTTAACCAACCATTCCTGGTTCCATAGGCTTAGCATGAGAACCGTAGAGAAGTGTTTTAAAGTAGATAAAAATTACGCTTCTGTGTAGACAGCTGACAGTTTTCTACGAAGAAAGATAGACAAGCGATTTCTATTCTAAAATAGAGTAGAAATAGAAAGCATCATGCTAAGCCTGCTTTTAGAGTTTTAATTTTGTGTAATAAATGAAAATCACCAGTCTTTCAAAGAGCATGGGAGATGGGCTTCAAGTTAATCTTTGAGGATAATTGATGAAATTATTGATCCCCCTTAAAGTTTAAACTTTAAGTTAGCAATTACCCATATTTATGGGTCTTGAGATACTTAGCTCAAGATACCATCTTGAGATACTTAGCTCAAGACACCATCTTGAGATACTTAGCTCAAGACACCATCTTGAGATACTTAACTCAAGATACCATTTATTATTTTATGCTTAGTATCTTGAGATAATGCTTGTGAAGCATTGATGTCCCAATCACCCGTACAAAGGTAATGGGTAAAACTGTGACATTAGAAGGTCACTAGGCAACTTAGAGAGATTAGATAATAACTTATTGAAGACTTACTGGACTTACTTATTGTCTGGAGTCTTAACTGGGGTCATTGCATTATAAACATCACTGATCGTAAATGCTGTAGAGCTCCAGACCATAATCATGTAAAATATATGGAGTAGGTGCCGATATTAACTATTTGCTGTCAATCAATTACCCATATTTATGGGTCTTGAGATACTTAGCTCAAGACACCATCTTGAGATTCTTATATCAAGACACCGTCTTGAGATACTTAGCTCAAGACACCGTCTTGAGATACTTAGCTCAAGACACCATCTTGAGATACTTAGCTCAAGACACCGTCTTGAGATACTTAGCTTGAGATAATTGATGAAATTATTGTTGCTCTGCTATTATTACTAATATTCAGTTTGAAAAGCCTTATCAGATCCCCCTTAAAGTTTAAACTTTAAGTTAGCAATTACCCATATTTATGGGTCTTGAGATACTTAGCTCAAGATACCATCTTGAGATACTTAGCTCAAGACACCATCTTGAGATACTTAGCTCAAGACACCATCTTGAGATACTTAACTCAAGATACCATTTATTATTTTATGCTTAGTATCTTGAGATAATGCTTGTGAAGCATTGATGTCCCAATCACCCGTACAAAGGTAATGGGTAAAACTGTGACATTAGAAGGTCACTAGGCAACTTAGAGAGATTAGATAATAACTTATTGAAGACTTACTGGACTTACTTATTGTCTGGAGTCTTAACTGGGGTCATTGCATTATAAACATCACTGATCGTAAATGCTGTAGAGCTCCAGACCATAATCATGTAAAATATATGGAGTAGGTGCCGATATTAACTATTTGCTGTCAATCAATTACCCATATTTATGGGTCTTGAGATACTTAGCTCAAGACACCATCTTGAGATACTTATATCAAGACACCGTCTTGAGATACTTAGCTCAAGACACCGTCTTGAGATACTTAGCTCAATACACCATCTTGAGATACTTAGCTCAAGACACCGTCTTGAGATACTTAGCTTGAGATAATTGATGAAATTATTGTTGCTCTGCTATTATTACTAATATTCAGTTTGAAAAGCCTTATCAGATCCCCCTTAAAGTTTAAACTTTAAGTTAGCAATTACCCATATTTATGGGTCTTGAGATACTTAGCTCAAGATACCATCTTGAGATACTTAGCTCAAGATACCATCTTGAGATACTTAGCTCAAGATACCATTTATTATTTTATGCCTAGTATCTTGAGATAATGCTTGTGAAGCATTGATGTCCCAATCACCCGTACAAAGGTAATGGGTAAAACTGTGACATTAGAAGGTCACTAGGCAACTTAGAGAGATTAGATAATAACTTACTGGACTTACTTATTGTCTGGAGTCTTAACTGGGGTCCTTGCATTATAAACATCACTGATCGTAAATGCTGTAGAGCTCCAGACCATAATCATGTAAAATATATGGAGTAGGTAGTACCCATATTTATGGGTCTCCAGATACTTAGCTCAAGACACCATCTTGAGGTACTTATCTCAAGACACTGTCTTGAGATACTTAGCTCAAGACACCGTCTTGAGATACTTAGCTCAAGAAACCGTCTTGAGATACTTAGCTCAAAACACCGTCTTGAGATACTTAACTCAAGAGATACCATTTATTATTTTATGCCTAGTATCTTGAGATAATGCTTGTAATATTAACTATTTGCTCAATTACCCATATTTATGGGTCTTGAGATACTTAGCTCAAGACACCGTCTTGAGATACTTAGCTCAAGACACCGTCTTGAGATACTTAGCTCAAGACACCGTCTTGAGATACTTAGCTCAAGACACCGTCTTGAGATACTTAGCTCAAGACACCGTCTTGAGATACTTAGCTCAAGACACCGTCTTGAGATACTTAGCTCAAGACACCGTCTTGAGATACTTAGCTCAAGACACCATCTTGAGATACTTAACTCAAGAGATACCATTTATTATTTTATGCCTAGTATCTTGAGATAATGCTTGTAATATTAACTATTTGCTCAATTACCCATATTTATGGGTCTTGAGATACTTAGCTCAAGACACCGTCTTGAGATACTTAGCTCAAGACACCATCTTGAGATACTTAACTCAAGAGATACCATTTAATATTTTATGCCTAGTATCTTGAGATAATGCTTGTGAAGCATTGATGTCCCAATCACCCGTACAAAGGTAATGGGTAAAACTGTGACATTAGAAGGTCACTAGGCAACTTAGAGAGATTAGATAATAACTTATTGAAGACTTACTGGACTTACTTATTGTCTGGAGTCTTGACTGGGACCAACAGGCCATTGCATTATAAACATCACTGATCATGCTGTAGAGCTCCAGGCCAAATAAATGGCTCCATGTAAAATATATGGAGTAGGTGCCGATATTAACTATTTGCTGTCAACCCATATTTATGGGTCTTGAGATACTTAGCTCAAGATACCATCTTGAGATACTTAGCTTAAGACACCATCTTGAGATACTTAGCTCAAGACACCATCTTGAGATACTTAGCTCAAGACACCATCTTGAGAGGCTTGTGAAGCATTGATGTCCCAATCACCGGTACAAAGGTAATGGGTAAAACTGTGACATTAGAAGGTCACTAGGCATCTTAGAGAGATTAGATAATAACTTATTGAAGACTTACTGGACTTACTTATTGTCTGGAGTCTTGACTGGGACCAACAGGCCATTGCATTATATAATACAAAAGTAATATACTGTGTACTGTAGGTAATTATATTATATATGTACAATGATATCCACGAACTCCTCCATTTTCGAACAGGCTCATTTCACGTCTAATACTATTTGCCAACCCCAATTCATTTTGTACCTGTACTTCAGGATCTGGGGATTTCATACTCTTGTTAATTTCCAGCTGTAACTTTTCCTTTAATGTCAATTGGGGTTGGGAGGTCTTAGCTCAAGACACCGTCTTGAGATACTTAGCTCAAGACACCATCTTGAGATACTTAGCTCAAGACACCGTCTTGAGATACTTAGCTCAAGACACCGTCTTGAGATACTTAGCTCAAGACACCGTCTTGAGATACTTAGCTCAAGACACCATCTTGAGATACTTAGCTCAAGACACCATCTTGAGATACTTAACTCAAGATACCATTTATTATTTTATGCCTAGTATCTTGAGATAATGCTTGTGAAGCATTGATGTCCCAATCACCCGTACAAAGGTAATGGGTAAAACTGTGACATTAGAAGGCCACTAGGCAACTTAGAGAGATTAGATAATAACTTATTGAAGACTTACTGGACTTACTTATTGTCTGGAGTCTTGACTGGGACCAACAGGCATCATAAACATCACTGATCATAAATGCTGTAGAGCTCCAGACCGTAATCATGTAAAATATATGGAGTAGGTGCCGATATTAACTATTTGCTGTCAATCAATTAAATATTTATGGGTCTTGAGTAGAGAATACAATCCCGGGATCCCGACCGTTTTCTGGCCCCGAAAATCCCGGGACTGTACTTGGCTAATCTCGGGATTTTCGGGATTGCCACAAACAAGTCTAGTTTGTATTCTGTAGTCCGTTGCCTTGAAAAATAACCTTGCCTAGATTATTTTAATACATTACGACAAAAAGCAACTCTTACAATACGTAGGTACCCACCACACAGGTACAGTCCTAATAATATGTTTGTCGTAGAACTTAGAAGGGACTTCCCCACTCGGAATACTTTAATACAATACTCTTTAAGGTAATTCCCCAACGAACCAACAGGGTAATCACCCGATCATCTCATATCATAATATTGTTGCGGGTATTTCCCGTCGGTCGGGGATTCCCTGTACGAAAGTATAAATATGCAAATCAGGTTTTATTTTTTTCATTTATTGTTCTGTCAGTGACGGGTTACGTAGGCTACGTCAGTGACGACGGGTTACGTAGGCTACATCATTAAAATTTAGAAGTCAATTATCTGAAATTAAGTATTTCAAATGGCGGGAGACTTTGTTAGACATAAAAAAGACAGTGATACGACGTCAGTGTGGAGTTATTATTTAGTTGAGAAGGACGGGAATAGTGCTAAATGTAAGCGATGCCCAGCAATTCTCAAGACTTTGGGTGGATCAACTAAGGGATTACATACACATTTGTTATCAAAACATAACATCAAGGTTATATCAGCTTCAACAAGTCAAGATTCTGAAAATCTGAACACAGCACCGCCGCCAGCCAAGCGAAAGTTAGATAATTATTTTACTAAAAGTGACCAAAAAATACTATACTTTTGCAAGAAATTAAAAAACAGCACAAAATAAAAACGCTCGTACAGCTTCTACGCTGGTTGGAGGAATAGACAATAGATACTTATATGCTGTTTCTAAGTGATATCCACGAACACCTCCATTTTCGAACAGGCTCATTTCACGTCTAATACTATTTGCCAACCCCAATTCATTTTGTACTTGTACTTCAGGATCTGGGGATTTCATACTCTTGTTAATTTCCAGCTGTAACTTTTCCTTTAATGTCAATTGGGGTTGGGAGGTTTCTGACCTTAGCTCATCATCTGTTTGTGATCCTGACCTTGCTTCTTCTTCCGTGTAATCTCGACTATTAAGTAAGTCTTTTAACAATACTGTTTATTTGCTTCCTCACTAAAGCCTGTGTCGGAACTGGGAATAAGTCGTGCCATTCCAAATCCGATAATAACTGATTTTCAACATCCATTCGTGGATTTTGTAAATAATTTAACACGCCAGTTAAATCATCACTTCGTCGTTGCTTTATACGTTCCACTAAGGCTGTTTTAATTTTTTTGGCAAGTGCTGAGTTTTTGCTAGACAGTTGTTTTATAAGAAATTTCAAAGCGGCATCAGCTGTGCATAAATTAGCATCTCGCCGACAGATTGCTTCTACTGTCAATTTAATTGGGGTCAGCACATCAACAATTTTATTTACCAATTCAAAATCAACATCTTCTAAACGAATTGGATGATTGAGATCTATAAGAGCTTTTTGAATGCATGCTTTTAAAAGATAAAATCGCTCCAGCATTGTTAAAAGACTATTCCACCTGGTTTTACAGTCCAAAAGAAGTGACAACTCTTTTCCATGTTCAATTTTCACATATTTTTGAAGTACTGTTTCATTTTTCAATGGAGATCTTTTGAAATACACTACAACTTTGCGAATTTTCTTTATCAGCTCATTAATATTTTCATATTGTGTTAACTCTGGTACGTGTTCTGGCGCAAGATCATTTTGTGACATTACGATTAAACCTGATTCTGGACAGTCTAAGTCTTCTAAATGGTGTTCATCATCGCTGTCGTCCATATAATCAACAGTCACAGCTGGTTCATTTATAGTATAATCTGAGGTAGGGCTATCTTGCAAATTTTCGAACAGTGACGGCTGACTTTGGTAAATCCGTGTATTTTGCTAAGAGCAATTTTCTCAAATCATCTGAGGTTATGAATACACTGAATGGAAATCCATCTAATGCAATCATTCTTGCCAAAATATCATCCAGGCTATCGACGGCACTTTTAGTAAAATAATTATCTAACTTTCGCTTGGCTGGCGGCGGTGCTGTGTTCAGATTTTCAGAATCTTGACTTGTTGAAGCTGATATAACCTTGATGTTATGTTTTGATAACAAATGTGTATGTAATCCCTTAGTTGATCCACCCAAAGTCTTGAGAATGGCTGGGCATCGCTTACATTTAGCACTATTCCCGTCCTTCTCAACTAAATAATAACTCCACACTGACGTCGTATCACTGTCTTTTTTATGTCTAACAAAGTCTCCCGCCATTTGAAATACTTAATTTCAGATAATTGACTTCTAAATTTTAATGATGTAGCCTACGTAACCCGTCGTCACTGACGTAGCCTACGTAACCCGTCACTGACAGAACAATAAATGAAAAAAATAAAACCTGATTTGCATATTTATACTTTCGTACAGGGAATCCCCGACCGACGTGAAATACCCGCAACAATATTATGATATGAGATGATCGGGTGATTCCCCTGTTGGTTCGTTGGGGAATTACCTTAAAGAGTATTGTATTAAAGTATTCCGAGTGGGGAAGTCCCTTCTAAGTTCTACGACAAACATATTATTAGGACTGTACCTGTGTGGTGGGTACCTACGTATTGTAAGAGTTGCTTTTTGTCGTAATGTATTAAAATAATCTAGGCAAGGTTATTTTCAAGGCGCAACGGACTACAGAATACAAACTAGACTTGTTTGTGGCAATCCCGAAAATCCCGAGATTAGCCAAGTACAGTCCCGGGATTTTCGGGGCCAGAAAACGGTCGGGATCCCGGGATTGTATTCTCTACTCAAGACCCATAAATATTTAATTGATTGACAGCAAATAGTTAATATCGGCACCTACTCCATATATTTTACATGATTACGGTCTGGAGCTCTACAGCATTTATGATCAGTGATGTTTATGATGCCTGTTGGTCCCAGTCAAGACTCCAGACAATAAGTAAGTCCAGGAAGTCTTCAATAAGTTATTATCTAATCTCTCTAAGTTGCCTAGTGGCCTTCTAATGTCACAGTTTTACCCATTACCTTTGTACGGGTGATTGGGACATCAATGCTTCACAAGCATTATCTCAAGATACTAGGCATAAAATAATAAATGGTATCTTGAGTTAAGTATCTCAAGATGGTGTCTTGAGCTAAGTATCTCAAGACGGTGTCTTGAGCTAAGTATCTCAAGACGGTATCTTGAGCTAAGTATATCAAGACCCATAAATATGGGTAATTGATTGATAAGTATCTCAAGACGGTGTCTTGAGCTAAGTATCTCAAGACGGTGTCTTGAGCTAAGTATCTCAAGACGGTGTCTTGAGCTAAGACCTCCCAACCCCAATTGACATTAAAGGAAAAGTTACAGCTGGAAATTAACAAGAGTATGAAATCCCCAGATCCTGAAGTACAAGTACAAAATGAATTGGGGTTGGCAAATAGTATTAGACGTGAAATGAGCCTGTTCGAAAATGGAGGAGTTCGTGGATATCATTGTACATATATAATATAATTACCTACAGTACACAGTATATTACTTTTGTATTATATAATGCAATGCCCTGTTGGTCCCAGTCAAGACTCCAGACAATAAGTAAGTCCAGTAAGTCTTCAATAAGTTATTATCTAATCTCTCTAAGTTGCCTAGTGACCTAATGTCACAGTTTAACCCATTACCTTTGTACGGGTGATTGGGACATCAATGCTTCACAAGCATTATCTCAAGATACTAGGCATAAAATAATAAATGGTATCTCTTGAGTTAAGTATCTCAAGATGGTGTCTTGAGCTAAGTATCTCAAGACGGTGTCTTGAGCTCAGTATCTCAAGACGGTGTCTTGAGCTAAGTATCTCAAGACGGTGTCTTGAGCTAAGTATCTCAAGACGGTGTCTTGAGATAAGTATCTCAAGATGGTGTCTTGAGCTAAGTATCTCAAGACAGTGTCTTGAGATAAGTATCTCAAGATGGTGTCTTGAGTTCAGTATCTCAAGACCCATAAATATGGGTAATTGAGCAAATAGTTAATATTACAAGCATTACTCAAGATACTAGGCATAAAATAATAAATGGTATCTCTTGAGTTAAGTATCTCAAGACGGTGTCTTGAGCTAAGTATCTCAAGACGGTGTCTTGAGCTAAGTATCTCAAGACGGTGTCTTGAGATAAGTATCTCAAGATGGTGTCTTGAGCTAAGTATCTCAAGACCCATAAATATGGGTAATACCTACTCCATATATTTTACATGATTATGGTCTGGAGCTCTACAGCATTTACGATCAGTGATGTTTATAATGCAAGGACCCCAGTTAAGACTCCAGACAATAAGTAAGTCCAGTAAGTTATTATCTAATCTCTCTAAGTTGCCTAGTGACCTTCTAATGTCACAGTTTTACCCATTACCTTTGTACGGGTGATTGGGACATCAATGCTTCACAAGCATTATCTCAAGATACTAGGCATAAAATAATAAATGGTATCTTGAGCTAAGTATCTCAAGACCCATAAATATGGGTACTAGGTACCTACTCCATATATTTTACATGATTATGGTCTGGAGCTCTACAGCATTTACGATCAGTGATGTTTATAATGCAAGGACCCCAGTTAAGACTCCAGACAATAAGTAAGTCCAGTAAGTTATTATCTAATCTCTCTAAGTTGCCTAGTGACCTTCTAATGTCACAGTTTTACCCATTACCTTTGTACGGGTGATTGGGACATCAATGCTTCACAAGCATTATCTCAAGATACTAGGCATAAAATAATAAATGGTATCTTGAGCTAAGTATCTCAAGATGGTATCTTGAGCTAAGTATCTCAAGATGGTATCTTGAGCTAAGTATCTCAAGATGGTATCTTGAGCTAAGTATCTCAAGACCCATAAATATGGGTAATTGCTAACTTAAAGTTTAAACTTTAAGGGGGATCTGATAAGGCTTTTCAAACTGAATATTAGTAATAATAGCAGAGCAACAATAATTTCATCAATTATCTCAAGCTAAGTATCTCAAGACGGTGTCTTGAGCTAAGTATCTCAAGATGGTGTCTTGAGCTAAGTATCTCAAGACGGTGTCTTGATATAAGTATCTCAAGATGGTGTCTTGAGCTAAGTATCTCAAGACCCATAAATATGGGTAATTGATTGACAGCAAATAGTTAATATCGGCACCTACTCCATATATTTTACATGATTATGGTCTGGAGCTCTACAGCATTTACGATCAGTGATGTTTATAATGCAATGACCCCAGTTAAGACTCCAGACAATAAGTAAGTCCAGTAAGTCTTCAATAAGTTATTATCTAATCTCTCTAAGTTGCCTAGTGACCTTCTAATGTCACAGTTTTACCCATTACCTTTGTACGGGTGATTGGGACATCAATGCTTCACAAGCATTATCTCAAGATACTAGGCATAAAATAATAAATGGTATCTTGAGTTAAGTATCTCAAGATGGTGTCTTGAGCTAAGTATCTCAAGATGGTGTCTTGAGCTAAGTATCTCAAGATGGTATCTTGAGCTAAGTATCTCAAGACCCATAAATATGGGTAATTGCTAACTTAAAGTTTAAACTTTAAGGGGGATCAATAATTTCATCAATTATCCTCAAAGATTAACTTGAAGCCCATCTCCCATGCTCTTTGAAAGACTGGTGATTTTCATTTATTACACAAAATTAAAACTCTAAAAGCAGGCTTAGCATGATGCTTTCTATTTCTACTCTATTTTAGAATAGAAATCGCTTGTCTATCTGTCTTCGTAGAAAACTGTCAGCTGTCTACACAGAAGCGTAATTTTTATCTACTTTAAAACACTTCTCTACGGTTCTCATGCTAAGCCTATGGAACCAGGAATGGTTGGTTAAGTTTCTTTTAGTACTAACCTAATAAGCAATGTGGAGATATGAATAAGCAGTTTTTTATACATGTATAAGATTTTGCAATATCAGGTGGCGATGACAAAGATAGGGTCAAAGTAGGTCTAGCCTTTGCTCCCGCCATTTGAAATACTTAATTTCAGATAATTGACTTTTAAATTTTAATGACGTAGCCTACGTAACCCGTCGTCACTGACGTAGCCTACGTAACCCGTCACTGACAGAACAATAAATGAAAAAAATAAAACCTGATTTGCATATTTTTACTTTCGTACAGGGAATCCCCGACCGACGTGAAATACCCGCAACAATATTATGATATGAGATGATCGGGTGATTCCCCTGTTGGTTCGTTGGGGAATTACCTTAAGAGTATTGTATTAAAGTATTCCGAGTGGGGAAGTCCCTTCTAAGTTCTACGACAAACATAATTATTAGGACTGTACCTGTGTGGTGGGTACCTACGTATTGTACGAGTTGCTTTTTATCGTAATGTATTAAAATAATCTAGGAAAGGTTATTTTCAAGGGGCAACGGACTACGGAATACAAACTAGACTTGTTTGTGGCAATCCCGAAAATCCCGAGATTAGCCAAGTAAAGTCCCGGGATTTTCAGGGCCAGAAAACGGTCGGGATCCCGGGATTGTATTCTCTAATGGGAGCCCCCCTTAAATATTTTTTGTTAATTATTTTTAGATTTTTTTTGCTCGATATTGATAACGGCAACAGGTGTAGACGCTTGAAATATTCACAGAATATTTAGTTATATATTCACTTTAATAATAAATAATTAAATTGAAATAAAAAATAAAACAAATATTTAAGGGGAGCCCCCCTTAAATATTTGTTTTATTTTTTATTTATATATATATACCCCATACAACAAACGTGATTTTTTTTTGGCCGTTTTTATAAGTACGGAACCCTTCGTACGCGAGTCCGACTCGCACTTGGCCGGTTTTTTTCTTTGTAACACTTGTTCTGCCTGCGATTCCTATGTGAAAATAAAGTATGTATGTGCCTGTACCATTGCCCCTACTACAAGTTATTTCATAACTTAGTAAGGGTGCTGGTTGCAACACCTACCTGTTTTGTTAACTAGCATATTTAAGTCAAGTGTACCTACTCATGATAGTATTTAATGTTAACATTATTTAATTGATTGAATAAATTATTATTATTAAAAAAAAAAACGCCCCGGCTGGAGGTTTTAAGCTCTAGTCACGACCTCTCAAGGTCAACTACATACAAGATGACACAAAAAATATCTTACATTTTACAAAAATGCATTCTCGCAAACGTGAGGTTTGTTACAGACATAGCTATGGAGACAATGAGAGATAATGTTTTTGTAGAACTATTTTAAGTCGACCCTTAGACTTGACATGTAAATCTATGGATCGACTTAAAATAGTTAGCCACCGTATGCGCGGGATTGAGGACGGTGAGTGAAGGGTAGCTCGCCGTCCGATAAGGACCAGAGGGCTAATGGCGTAACACACTATCAGTAGGAATCTGTTTCAATTTGGCAGTTCAACAACATTCATTGCCTTATTTATGTTGTTAAGCAGACAATTTTTTCTAACATATGAAGCAATGGGTTAGCAATATACTTCAAAATCATTCCGATTCCGATTCAAACTGCGTTACGCAATTAGGGTAGGCCCGGGTCGACGGCGCGTTGTGTTCCACGCGCGCCTCAAAGAGACGTCAGCACGAATTGACGGGGTCCGATAGGGCCAATGTCTGCCAGGGTTGCGAGTTTGTCCGAAAGGGATATCGGGGCCCTGGCACACAGGCAACGGAAGGAACACGGGTGGGGTTTAGTCAGTAAAAGTCTGACACGCCCTCCCGCTCCGCCCAGAGCGGGAGAAGTTACTTGATAATTTCCCACCAAAAGAAAAAAAATAACTTGACATGTAATATCAGTTTTGGGGGTAGCTCATTCACTGAAGTTGGTATTACATACCTTTTTGTATGCTTACCAAAAAACTATGTTATTTTTGGAACAGCTAGTGTCTTCTTAGATAAACGAGTTGGGTACAAGTGCTTATGTTCCACTTTTTGGTCATGATTATTAAATTGTTCAGGCAAGATTATTTTTAAGATGGACCGGGAGTACCTTACACATTTTTATTTAAAGTTTTCTTAAATTTTTTTATCTATAGCCTACTTCCAGTTACCTTTTCTGCAAGATGTTAATTTTGTTTAAGTGTGTAGGGAATTTATTGAATGATGTAAGTATGCATAGGAACAGAATGTTGTAGTTACTCGTAGTTCGAGCCTTAGAACATTGTGTGCTGAAGTGTTACCACACATGGACTGGAAAAGTGTGAGCAGAAGTGTTTAATTAAAAGCATCTTAAATAAGTTGGTTACCCCTTCATTCAGCTTCGTGATATTAAATGATTTATTAAATTTATACTAATTATTACTCATAATATTATTGTGAGTTTGTATAAAAGGGATAGTCTTCAGAATTACTGATCCAATTCCGAAAATTCTTTCACTAATGGGAAGCTATAGTATTGCCAAGTGTCATAGGACATGTTGCAACCAGAAGCTAGTCCAGAATAAATCAGTTTTGTTATTATAATAGTTTAGTATGATTGTTTTAATGTAATCTACATGTTTTTAGGATGAGACTCTTAAGACGGAAGAACTGTTTGTATAAATATTTACTTATAGATAAAAATTACTTACTATAATAGTTGCCATACTCCCTCGGCATGTGGTTGCTTTCATAGTCTATTATTTTCTGCAACACATCTTTGGAGTTGGGGAGTTTCAAAGCAATTCTCTTCAGGCACTCTACGTTATCCTCAGATAACAAGTCTCGTACTTCCAGAACCTTCAACAGCTGTCCAATGCTGTTTATTTGTTCAAACCTTCTCACTGAATTGATGGTGTCTTTGAAAAACTCTTTCATGGAACTCAGTATTTCACTATGTCTTTCGTTTGTTCCCACTGAGAATACTATGTATTGTTTTAATTGACAATATTCCGACAAAGTCATTTTAGAGTCTTAACAAAGATCCTAAAACGAAAAGGAAATAATACACTGCACTAAGTTCCAACAACGTGAATAATTTAGATAAGTACGATGTAACACTGAGATAATTAACTCGATAATTAATATTCAAGTACTTGAATTTAGTTTTCGGACTTTTGGAGTTCAGCCAGGTTCAGTTTTGAGTTTACTGTTCCTGACGTTCCTATCAATTTGTCAAAAACGACCATGACATAAAGCAATGACATTCCAATTCACACAGTGCTTTTACCATAACTTAGATTAAAGCAAACATTGGTAATTCAATGGGATTTTGTGAGAATTAAAGGCACTCGAAATAAATTTACGTTTTTTATTAAACTTATTCTTAGTACATTTTATTTATGCGTCAGCATAAACGCGGTTTGTTTCGAAGTTTACAAAAAAACAACTGTCATTAATATTACAGTGTCGTCGTAAAACGAACTGCCGCATTGGTTTTCGTAATTTTATTTACGAAAGGGGGTTTCCCATTTCCACGTAGGTAGAGGCTATACACGTAGAGCGCCGTCATTTTACCGTTTACAAGCACTGTTGGCATTGTTATCGGGTTGCAAAATGCAAACTTTCATTCCCACAAACAAACGTAGGTACTTATTATAAGTAGATACCTAGATAAATGGTTGCCAAACGTGTGAAGAGTATGATTGGTTACCTATCATATGGACGTGATTGGTCTAGGATTTGAATAGAACAGAATTGTATAATCTTTATTTGCCAAAAATATGGCAGTTATACAGGTTCATAAATAATAATGATTAAAATAATTAGGCGAGGCGGACTAGGGAGAGTGCTAATGTGGTATTCCTGTTTAGAAAATATCGAATGGCGACGTACCTACTTACCTACCTTAAGCTACGGTCAGACTGTGCAGACAGAGTGTGTGTCAATCCTCGAATCAAGAGTTGAAGTTGACTTTACACAATTTATCTACCTACACAATAGATTATGTTGCGGTTTTCACCATCTGCATCTGCAGAGTTTATTCCGGAAGGATTATGCTGTGTATCATACCTACTTAATATTTAACTTAAACTACCCCGTGACTGCCTCGTGGTCACAAAGGTGACCGCCGGGGGTTTGAAAAATTTACAGGTTTTTCCATTAGGAACCAAGTAAGTAGTCCGGAGTTTGGAAGTGGCGGATTTTGGAAGTGACGGTGTGGTAAGTAGTACCTTAAATTCCTTTGCAAAGCACTAATCTCTTCTGTCGCGTGTTGGATTTCCGTCCCGTAGGACTATGAGATTGAGGGAAGAGAGTCAAGTGTGCCTGTGTCTGCGCAAACACTTATTCACTATCTATATGTAGTCTATAAAATGTCCTGCGTCGATGGCTAGTCTCCGGTAAGATTGGCCGCCATGGCCGAAATTCAGTCAGGAGGACTGTTTTACTTTATTTAACTTAGAAAACATAACATAACATCACGCCAGAATTCTCCGAAAGGTTCGTCACAGGTATAGGTAGGATACAATAGTTCACCCACATTTCGCCATTAACAATTTTAACATTAAAAAAAAACTAATAATCTAAATTGCCAATTTTTAATCTAACATACATAATATTTAACATTATTTAATTTAATTTTTATTTGTTGTATAATGTAGGTACCTAAACCAAATATTTAATCTTAGTTTAATTTTACATTCACTACATTACCAATCTATTTAATATTCAATTTTTTTTTGTTTTTTTTAATAATGTATCCTTACTTATTTTTTATTATTTAAATTAATGTAATTCGATTATTGATTTTTGTTTTTAAATTGCTAGATTTAAGCTTTCTTTTTTAATTGTTTTTTTTGTTTAATCTAAATTTATAGTGCATGTGGTGTTAGCCTGTAAGTAATTGTTGCACTTGTAAATGTATAGTGTGTACTTTTATATGAAAGGTATAGTGTAAACAATTGTAGGTTAACCTATTAATAAAAAAAAAATAAAAAAAACATAAATAAATCTCGATGTTTTGACATAAATGTATCGCCACAGCATCTCTACAATTAAGTCAGTTAACTCTACAATCATCTGACGTTCAAAGATCTAACTTCCATCCGCTTCGATCGAAGGTCTGAACTGATCCAATAACTTTTTAGTTTGATATGCATGGACCTATAAAAAAAGTTTATAAGTCCATGTTGATATGTAGGTAACAGGTAATACCAAAAAAACGATGGATGGACTGTATGCAAGATGATATGGCTAGAAAGATGATGTGACTACCGAGATGACGACTAATAGAGAATTAAAAAAGAAAGGGACATGGTGCGCCGACCCCAAATAAATTGGGATATGGGCAGAATAATGATGATGATGTAGGTAATAGGTAGGTACATACTTACCTATATGCCAGCTATAACCGCCTGAACCTCTTAAACACGTTTTGGGCTTCTAATGATGCACACGTTTTTCTTTATAAGTAACTAAGCTAGGATACCCCGACCAAATGGGTTAGGATAGTTTAGAATTGTGTTAAGATTCAATCGAGATGTAGGAAAACGGATAAGTACCTAAACATATCCAATAAATCTGAATATGAAGAGTAAACTATGATGTGACGACCCTAACACTTAAAGGTTTACCTGATTAAGCATTTAGTGCGAAAGGTAAGTAAGTAGGTAATTTGAAAAAGTCCCGTTAATAAACAAATAAGGCCGCTAATGAGCTCAATCATCGACAAAAACAAACTGTTACAGCTCCTTCAAAGTCTATGCATTTGAAATCACCAGAATCTTTCAATCAAGGGGTACAGAGAAACATAGACGAAAATATCCTCTTTGCTTTCACAATAGCGGACGTGTGGGCCCAAGCACAATAGACAAGCAGCCCAGCATCCCGATTCGGAGAGAACACAGTTATTAGGTAGTTGGTAAGTAGGTAATGGAGATACTTCTGTTTAATTTCTATAGGTATCTAGGTAGGTACCTTAACCTAAATAATGTGTTTTGGAACGACTACACCTAAACACTACAAAAGTTAATTAATAAAAACTACTTTCCATAGTTACTACAGTTGTTAGGTTACATTGAGCGTTTCCTTATTTGCTTCAACACTGCTCATGTACAGGGTTGGGCTGGGCATACGTGGTATAGGTAGTACCCATACGTAGCTCGTATTTACAATGAGTCTGGCCAAAGGCTTCTTTAGCACTACCCCGAACAAGTGTCCGCATTAAGAAGCATTGGTAAACACGCGTTGTAGCAATCATAAGCAGGTATTTTTATAGATATTTAGCAGTAATTTGCAGTAGGTACCTTCAGCTATTATTATTATAAACTATAGGTATTACAAATATATTATGTACTTACTTTATACTTATTGGAAAATATTATTTCTAAAACTGTATTTGTATGTCGTCATTTACTGATGGAGTCAATAATAGCAGAAACGATAATCACCCGTTTTATGCCCACGATTGTGTACTACAATAATCATTTCATTTACTTATTTCTTGTTATCATCTCTGTACTTGAGAGTCGCTTTGACCCCTATATCAGTACATTACTGTCGCTTTCGTAAGTCAGACAATAAAATGGTTAATACATTTTAGTTGTTGCATATTTGCTAATAATTAAAAATGTACAGAATTATTAAACGTGGTTTAGTTCCAAAAAATGCATATTTTTGTCTCCAAAAAGACTTTGCTAATGGAAAGTTATGGAGAAATGGTGTTCGTTGTATAACTCAAAGCACAAAATCAGATAGTTTGTTTCCTGAACGTGTAGACTTTCCTAGCAGGCATATTGGGCCTAGAGATCAAGATGTAGTGACTATGTTGGATTTGCTCGGTTATAAGGTTAGTAAATGATATCATTGGAACATCGTGCTCCTTTTTTAATTGTGATAATTAACATTATATTCATTCATCTATTCTAGAGCTTAGATCAATTAACGGACGATGCAGTCCCAAAGAAAATTCAACTCCAAGGTCTCATGAACATCAGTGACCCCGTGAGTAAGTATCTACGCTTAACATTACATAAATGTTATGTGCATACTAAATTGTTTTAGCAGTTTTGTTAATTGATATTATAACTTATTTCAGGTGAATATGATCTCATTAAAACAGTGCAAAATATATCTGAGAAGAATCAAATATGGCGTTCTTACATAGGTATGGGGTATCACAACTGCTGTGTCCCACATTCTATTATGCGCAATTTGTTCGAGAACCCAGGATGGTAACTTCTAATTTACTACTAAGATATTCTACTTACTTAGATCTAAGAAGTGGTCTGTCATTTCCGTAACTAGAGACCTTAGATTAGACCATTATTATAGTATTAGCTGAAGAAATAATGACAATCTGACATCGCCGTTTCTCTTTTTTCTTTTACCAACAAGCTATAGGTATATATTTTTTGATTTTTAACTTTCCAGGACCACACAATACACACCGTATCAACCAGAAATAGCGCAAGGAAGATTGGAGAGCCTTCTTAACTATCAGACCATGGTCAGTGATCTCACAGGACTTGATGTCGCCAATGCTTCGTTGCTGGACGAAGGCACTGCTGCTGCCGAAGGGTTATCTCTTTGCCATAGGTATGTGCACACACGTTATAGTTAATTATTGAGGTACCTACTATCCAAATGATAAAAATATCAACAAGTGTGATAAAAGGTCATTCTTATTAATTTAATAAGACCGAACATGAAATTATGCGCTGTTTGCACATCCAAAAAAAGTATCAGTACCGCCGCGAAACGTGTTTTTTTTTGTTACCCTTATATTTTTGCGGTATAAGACGGTGATCTGGAAAAAAGGCTTTAAATGAGAACATGTTACCGTTAAAAACTAAAGCTTTTATCCTACAGGCTCAATAAAAGAATGAAATTCGTGGTATCGGAGAGACTGCACCCTCAAACATTAGCAGTGGTCCAAACACGACTGGACGCTCTGGGCTTAGAGGTCGATGTGGTAGCAGATGTTCGGCAAGTGGACTTCGCTCAGAGAGACATATCTGCCGTGTTACTACAGTGCCCAGACACCAGGGGCTTGGTTTATGACTATTCTGGGCTTGCAGCTGCTGCACATGAACATGGCGTGAGTTTTCGATATGTGTTATAATATGCTGCGCCATTTGTTGGTGTTTGAAATCGTCTATGGTTATAATATGTGTACATATGTCAGCACCATGTATCGTCTTCACTCTTCACTTAAAATTATAAAATGAATATATAAAAAAATATTGTAAAACATTTAAAAAGAGTAACTATTGCCCAATCTTTTCCATTTCAACTACTCTTGCCTATTCTTTTTTTTTTCCAACTACCTTTTTGAGAGAGAATCAATGCTATTTAAAAAAAAAAATGTCATTTAAAGTTTATACGCCTATTTGAAATATACGATTTGACTTTTTCGAAAATTACCACTTTGATAAATTCTAACTATCTGTTCACAGACCTTAGTGGTAGTGGCTACCGACTTGCTTGCCCTCGCTCTTTTGCGACCACCCGCAGAATGTGGAGCTGCCCTTGCAGTAGGAACTTCACAACGTTTAGGAGTACCTCTAGGCTACGGAGGGCCTCATGCTGGGTTCTTTGCAGCAGAACACCAGCTGGTGCGTCTTATGCCCGGCCGTATGGTTGGTGTTACTAGAGATGCTACGGGGAGAGATGCTTACAGGTACAATCATCATTCCAAATGATTTTTATTTTCATAATTACTTTTTTTTTTGTTTACGTTGCCCCACACTAGGAATTTCTCCTGTATCGCGGGTGCGTTTACAAACTCACATACACAAACAACCACAAACAACCAGACCCGGAACAACTACTTATAGGTCATACAAATATTTGTTCCGTGTGGGAATCGAAACCGCGACACGTAGCGCAGCAGTCAATCGCTTAACCACTGCGCCAACCGTGCCGTCAAACTTATCGCGAATAACGATGACAAAGTCTCATATTCAATGCGCCCAACTTTATCTATTACAATTCCAATGAATCATTTATCTGACATGTAAATCGAATTAGGCATCATATTTGAAAAGATTTGCTAAGTTGGGTATAAGATGGGTATAGATGACATAAGTGACCATGAATATTTACTTGTTCAGGTTAGCACTTCAGACAAGAGAGCAGCATATACGAAGAGACAAAGCGACCTCCAACATTTGTACAGCACAAGCGTTGTTGGCCAATATGTCCGCTATGTACGCAGTCTACCACGGCCCTCAAGGTTTGAGGGACATCGCAAACAGAGTTCATAACGCCACATTAGTACTTGATCATGGTAAGGAAACTAAACACATAAGCATAGCCAAACCGTGGCAGGAATTTTTCAATCAATGCACAAGTTTTTCGTCTTTTTCATTCTGATATTTGCCTATAGCTATTGGCAATAATATAATCTTCGAATCGTGCGTAAGTATTAGAAAACTGCATGCTTTTTTCAGCAAAAAAGCTGATTGACGCAATAAGTGGAATTCTACTTGTGCATATTTCAGGAATAAGACAACGTGGACACAAACAATCCAACGACGTATATTTCGACACACTCCACGTAGTTCCCCTTTCTGAACATGACGCTACGGAGATCAAAGTGCGCGCACAGCAAAAGGAGATTAACCTGAGGTACTTCGATGACGGGGCTGTAGGAGTGGCCTTAGACGAGACTACTACCATGGAGGATGTTAATGACCTACTGTGGATATTTGATTGCAAGCCTGTTGAAGAGGTAAAGTTGAAAGAATAGTTGTGTATCCCGTTATTTCATAGTGATTGTTGACTCTTACTGGAACTAAATGATAGATCGAATCAGATTTAAGCAGGTTGACTTTGAAGACGGTGCATTCTTCAAAAGCCGTATTAAGTGCAAAACTCCCTAAATACTTAATTGAAATCTTCCAGGTAACAAAAACCGGAGACGTGAGAGCCCGCAGTGTGCAGCAAGGTCCATTCAGGAGGACTTCTCCGTTCCTTACACATCCTGTATTCAATATGCACCATTCCGAAACGAGGATAGTTCGGTATATGAAGCGTCTAGAGAACAAAGACGTGTCTCTTGTACATTCTATGATACCTTTGGTAAGTTAATTTTAATATTAGGTACTTTGTATGTGGCTAAATTCAAATCTTTATCTGCTGACCTTTAAGGGTAAGAAAAACATTGATAACTTATTGTTATTACTAAGATAAGAAGAAAACGTGGACAGTTCGGGGGGGTCTTTATTATCAAGTTATTTGCACGTGATTATCTTGCTATTAACAAATGATTTGTATTTACTTCAGGGCTCTTGTACGATGAAGCTGAACTCAACGACGGAGATGATGCCATGTTCGTTCAAACACTTCACAGACATTCATCCATTTGCGCCACTAGACCAGTGCAACGGATACCACCAGCTGTTTGAAGAGTTAGCTAACGATCTGTGCGCAGTTACTGGATACGACCGTGTCTCTTTCCAACCTAACAGGCAAGTCGATGTTAACTTTCGATAGTTTGGAACTACGTAAAGAGGTCTATCTAACATTAAAACAAAAACAATATTAACAATGATCATATTTTTGTAAAAATCTACCACTTACAGTAGATTTTTACAGGTATTGAGTAAAAATACCTACCAGAATGCCCCAACCAAGCGTGGCGATCATTGCTCGATAATACTCAAAAAAGACTTGCATGTGACGACAACAGGCCAGATTTTTTATTACCTGAATTGATTTTTATAGTGGTGCCCAAGGTGAGTACGCTGGTTTGCGTACAATAAAGCGCTACCACGAGTTCCGCGGTGACACTAAGCGTAACATCTGCCTCATCCCGGTGAGCGCGCACGGCACCAACCCTGCGTCGGCGCATATGGCTGGTATGCTTGTCTGCGCCATTCGAGTTACGCCCTCTGGTGATATCGATATGGCGCATCTTAAAGAAAAGGTAAGAATTCTCGTAAGACAATGATTCTTGATAAAAGTATAAATGAATTTCCATATTTATCAAAAGCCATTTTTTTAAGAGCACTCAAATTCTCAATAATACAACAAAAAAAAATCTTTTGTGACAATATTACCACCTTGATGATAAACGGGTGTGGTCGGGGAATGCCCGTCAGGGACGAAGTTCCTTATGCAATACACGCACGCATACACACATTCGTATATAATAGAAAGAGACAGAGAGAGAGACGTACGTTTTTTGTGCTTAAAGTATTAAATAAAAATAAAGAGAGAGAAAGTCGCATGGAGGGTGTCGATTCGCGTAACGCTTATTCCTTACGTGACGATTTCTACCAGTCAAATTCTACCGAAAGCCGCGTTAAAGAACTTCGTTTAAAAAATCTTAGTTAGTTGACGTGTCGTTGATACGGCGCGCCGCCGCGAAGACACTTTCCAGCATTCGCATCGACCGTTTACGCTTCGTAAAAACCGCATTGACGTTTTGTTGCTATGCCGCGTAGTAGCTGCCATAAGATGCAGCTGTAGTTAAACTTATAACACAAACTGGGTTTCAATAATTAATGTTCAACCATCTTTATTTATCTTGATAAGCATTTGAATAATTATCACAAGTTCCACCTAGTAAAAAAAGTATTACGTTTCAGGTGGAGGAGCACAGCGACAAAATATCCTGTCTGATGTTGACGTACCCGAGTACTTTCGGCGTGTTCGAAGAGCGTGTCGCGGACGTGTGCGCGCTGGTGCACAAACATGGCGGTCAAGTGTACTTGGACGGCGCCAATATGAACGCACAGGTTTGACGGACTTTAATAAAACTTTCAGTCAGACATACGAGATTGTTAATTGTAACCAATAACATGAGGTACGGACGTACGGTAGGTCTGGAAACTGGCATTAGCAAACAACTAATTAGTGTTTTGTAACTATACTAATATTGAATACCTAACCTTGCTAAGAACAAAATATTTGTTATTTTAGGTAGGACTTTGCCGTCCCGGAGACTACGGCAGCGATGTATCACATTTGAACTTACACAAAACGTTCTGCATCCCTCATGGTGGAGGAGGTCCGGGCATGGGACCCATTGGAGTGTAAGCATCATCGAAGCCACATAAGTATCTTTAGACATTTTTGTTTATATTCTTAGGCCGCGTACCGTCGCACCAGTACGCAATCATCGCGCTCTTTTATATGAATATTGGTTGCGCCCCGCGGTTTCACCCGCATAAGTCTCGATCCCGTGGGAATATATGAATAAAAGTATCCGATGTCCTAACCCAGGTCATGGTCTACCTATGTGCCAAATTTTATCCAAATCTGTCTAGCTGTTTTAGCGTGCAAGCGTAACAAACAAACAAACTCACTTTCACATGAAATAATATTAGTTAGGATGACACACTGCTGCACTGGTGCGATTAAGAGTATTATACTACCTGAGCGCCACCTTACTCTTTATCTCGCTCGCACCTACTGCTGGCGGTCACGCGAGCAAGTGAGACAGGGAGAGGACTCCAAGGCACCGAACATTTAGTTTTTTCTTTTTACGATGAAAATAATGGTATTTAATAATAAAATAACATAAGACCTTCTTTATAGTTAGTTCAGTTAATTTGCAAAGTTTCATTATCTAATTTGAAGTATTTTTTTAATACGACCGGTTTATTGTTCGGTTTGGAGGTAACTTTGGAATTTTGTTCTAAGCTAAAGATTTTTTTTATGAAATCATGGTTTCGTCAAACATAGTACTTACCATTAATCCTCAACTTTACCATATATTTATTTTAAAATTAAAGCTGCAGTATTTTCGACAGAACGGAGGATCATGCTAAGCCATTTGAGGTAGTATAGGCTCTTAATCAAGGCTAATTAATACTAATTCATACAAACGATCGCATCGATCGCGTACACGCGCGATGGTATTTTTTGGTTAAGACGAACGGTTGCTTAGTCTTTGAATATAAATACGAGTTATTCCCGACTCATCACTGTTTCGATTCGTGTGCGTTAAAATTATTGTCAGATTCTTTTAACGTGATGATGACGAGATTACCCTGTTTAGGAAAGCTCACCTGGCGCCGTTTTTGCCGTCACATCCAGTAATCGACCCATTAGCAGATTTGGGTGATGCAGCGCATAGTTTCGGCTCAGTGAGTGCTGCACCGTTTGGGTCATCAGCTATTCTCCCCATTTCTTGGGCATACATCAAAGTAAGTTCACATTTTTGTTCTGCTTGGAAGAAAAATGTGTCTTCATTGTTTTAAAGCGAAAACTTTTACATAAGTAAATAGACAAGACGATTAAATGTAAAAACTTTCTTATTATGTTCTAGATGATGGGTCCCAAAGGACTGAGACGTGCGACCCAGGTGGCTATTCTCAACGCTAACTACATGTCTAAAAGACTTGAAGGTCATTATAAAACTTTGTACAAGGGCGAGAGGGGACTTGTTGCACACGAATTTATTATTGACGTCAGAGATTTGAAGAAGACTGCCAACATAGAACCTGGAGATATTGCTAAAAGACTTATGGACTTTGGTAAGTTTAGAAACAAGTGAAACAACCAGAAAAGACAGCACCAACATTGAAAACTACGCTTTTATTTATAATCCTGATTTATCAGAGTTGTTTTAACATTTTATTTATAAATCTAAGGTTTCCATGCTCCCACGATGTCATGGCCCGTAGCCGGTACTCTGATGATCGAACCCACCGAATCTGAAGATCTTCAGGAGATGGAGCGCTTCTGTGAAGCTCTCATCGCGATCCGGAATGAAATTAAAGATATTGAAGACGGAACCATGGACAAGCGGCTAAATCCTTTGAAGGTCTAGTCACTGTTTTCTTAAATTTGGGTTTTGTTTTAATTGAGGAAAGGTCAGGAATTTATATATAAAAGATTTTGTAAGATAGGGTTTGGTTACATGTTGAGTTTTTTCAGATGGCACCACATACGCAAGAGGAAGTAATCTCTGAAGATTGGAGCCGCCCATACAGTCGAGAACAAGCAGCTTTTCCTGCAGTGAGTATTTTAGATATTAGGCCAGTAATAAATAATAGTTTTAAGTTTTCAGCAAGTATTTAAATTATATATTTTTGTTTCAGCCATTTGTAAAAGGAGAGACGAAGATCTGGCCAACTGTCGGTCGTATCGATGACATGTACGGAGATAAACATCTTGTTTGCACTTGTCCACCGGTGCTCGACGATTTCTAACTTAAGATCTATTTAATTTAAGGGATGATATTCAATCCAAATTTTATGTTATGATCCTCATCTGTCTCTTTGTTTTGTATTAAATTTATTGTGTAATATAGGGTTGTGACAATGAATAATAAACAAGTTGACCATCTGTCGCATTATGTATAATTTCTCAATACTGTTGTAGAATAAAATATTGTCTTCTAACAACATAATCTTCTTCATTTTGCATATTAATCTATAGCAGTACAAATAAGTAATTGCCGTAAATTATATTGACTTCAAACAGTAATCTATCTACCTTAATATTGTACAAATATTTTAATATTGCGAAGGATTATTATTTATTTATTACGCATAACATTTAAATTGGATTCAAGGCAACGTGTTTGTTTTGTTACTAGCTCAAATAACTATCTGAAATACCAAAGGCTTCACATTACATAACAATATTATTAATTTGTAAACTTCCCGCGTGCATTTTATATTTAGTGAAACATTCTGTATTTCAAATGTACGTATAATATTTCTAAACTGTAATATTAATAGAGCAAACATTTTCAGCTTCAAAGCTTTAACACAATACAAAGACAAATTGTAAACTAGTAGCAGACAAGATTCAAATGAAAAAAAAATACACTGTAACATAATTAAGTAAAACATAAAACTAGACTCAAACAATAAAGTTCTATAAATCTGTGTTGAAGATATCTAGATTTTTATTAAAGCAGAAATACCAATAAAAAAACATTTTCACGTAATAAAATTAATCTTGAATGTTCAAGACAAAAACAACCTTAGAAATAGTGTCTTTAACTATTGGTAACTTATTTAATTATTCTTATTTTGGTGGCGAATTGATCACATCTTTTGGGTACATTCCCAATCTCACTCCTAACTCTTTGGGCATGCGGAGCGCAGGGCGCGTGGGAAAGGGATGGTACGAGCCAGTCGACGGACTGCGGGGGTAAGATAGTGACGACAACGTGTCCGTCTCGATGAGCGAAGTGATAGCACTGCAAGTATCGTCTGACTCTACTTTTGTTCTATCACTCTTTTCTGTGTAGTCTTTAGGAATAGTGGGAGTTTCTCTGTTGGGAAATATCTTAGGCGATATTGGCGTAGACACTTGATCTAACGACGTGATTTGACACAGAGTATCACTAGAATTGGTCTTCGCTCCCGTCGGTGAGTCGTCCTCCGCTGATGCTTCGTACGTGAAACTAATAGAGGAAGTCACAACATGAGCAAAGTCACTAACTTGGCTGTTATCAGTCTTAGATACGTTTTCGCAAACTTTGGGTCCTTGATTAACCGTTTTGCTACAAATATCACTAGCTTTGGACAATACAAAGTCGTTATATTTGCTTGAAAAGGGGTAATTATAGTCATCGGATGTGAAACGTTTTTCGTATGTCGAGGTATCTTTTTGTTCCGAAGACGGTAAAGTAACTGACGGTTTGGACTCGCCTGAAAATGAATGTCGAGTCCAGTCGGACGCGGTTGCAGGTTTGAGTTCTTTATTTGACAAGTCACCGTAACTTGATAGATCACTGGTTTTTCTTTGGTATTCGAAATCAAAATTTTCAGTTTTCTCTAAAAAACTTTTGTGATCACATTTTGCTAAAAACCCTTTATTTTCCCATCCATATAAATCGGTTTTATTAGCTAAACATTCACTACTTGGACTTTTTGTGTTTTTAATAGAAAATTCCTCTTCTCTGGTAGTTGAATTTCGAACTTCCAAGGAAAAAGGGTCATCAATAGAAATAGGTCGTATTCGCACGAAATCATTATTTTCATTTGCCCCTGCATTAACATTTCTTTTCCTATAGCCTATTAACGAATCAGAGGTAGATTCTTTCAGTAATGGCGATTCAATTAATTTACTCTCAACAGTTTTTTCAGGAACCGTTCTGGAGTAAATATTTCGTTGTTTTTCGAGCACATTTTCATCACCTTTCGTGACTTGAAATTTACTAGGACTCTTTATTTCAGTAATATTTTGTTTCGTCAAGATCCTACTCAAGATTTTTGAATTTTCTTGTATAATTTGTAAAGCTCTTTCACTATTTTTTCGTCCGGTTTGTAAAATGTAATCTTTTGGAGAAAACATATCTTTTTGTTCTTTGATTTTTTCCGGCGTCTCCTGTTTTTGAATGGAATAAAAGTCTATGGTTTCTTTGTAGTCATCGATTATTTTCTTTGCAAAACTATGACTTTGTGGCAATGATGATGCTCTCTCTACTTCTTCTTTCATAATTTTATCATTGTGGTTACTTTGCAATGTCAATGAGTCCGGTTTTTTTGGCAGCCGTGAGAGTCGTTTAGTGGAACGCCGATTTGGAATATCTACGCTATTGGGATCTGTTACACGTGCACCAAAGAACTCTGGACTATGTTCAAAGTACTTATCAATTTTTAAGGGGATCGGTGGTTCGTCTTCACTTACTATAATACTTTCTGCACCAGGACTTCCCGGTGGACTTTCAAAGTCAGATACATTTTTATCAGATAAATCTATGTCAGGCACAAAATTTGGATACATCGTGAAGCTATCGATAATGTCTGGGGGTCTAGATATAGACTCATTTACAGAGGGTCGTTTAAAGTTAGTTTCAAAGTCATACTCGTACGGGGATTTATGACCTATGCCACAATTACAGGGTGATAAGTCAATAGGACTGAGTTCAGTAAAAATATTTGGTGATTTTGTAAAACTTGTAGGCCTTATTATTTCTCTGCTTGTAGAGTTTTCTTCATATTTTGTTGTATTGAGTCTTTGCAATACTTCATTTCTGTCAGAAGTCATGCGTGGAGAGCAGGGTGATAGACTAGTAGGATTAAAAACAGCGATCTCATTAGTAAGATTTAGACTGTCTTTCAATTTACTTTCAAATCCATCGATGTAAGTACGTAATGGTTCCCCTGCTGCAGAATCTAAATAGTCTGAAATACTTTTGATGGGTTTATCAATCAAGTTTATTTCTGCTTCCTTTTCAGGAGTATGTATTTTAGCGGTTTCTTTTTTGGTTTGTGAATGGCTAATTTTAGTTTGTTTAAGAGTCGGGGAGGAGGAAATCTTCTTATTCTTAATATTCAAGTTATGCTTTCCTTTTTCATCTTCAGGAATTTCCGGCTCAGATTCACTACCACGCTCATTTTCATCACAAAGACTTGTATCTGTACTTGAAGCACTATGTGATGAATAAGAAGATGTATCACTTGAGCTGCGAGATCTCACTGTAGCAATCATTCGATTAGCTTCAATTTCAGAAACTATGATGCCGTCGCCAGCCTCGTCTAAATCAATGGACGCTTTTCTTTCCTTTTGTTTAGTTTTATCCTTCTTAATATCTTTCCATTTAACTGAATTCCGCCTGCTTAGTGTTTTACGACTTTTTTCTTCATTCCAACTGATTGTTTCACTGGATGGTCCACGTGAACGGTGCTCTATTTTGTCTAGTGTCGACGTTTGCCGTGAGGGTGGCACCGCTCCAGGAGGTGGACCAAGTCTTCGTCCTCTAGAACTTACTAGTGCACTTTTTCCCAGAAGTAGATTGTTTACCGTAAGTGATGTCGGAGAGGTAGGTACACCCACTGAAAATAAATGGTATTTTTTCATGTAGCAAAAGTTTAAAATGTCCATCTCAAGTAACTACAATAAGTATTTTTGTTTTATACCTGCTGCATGGCGAGCACAAGCAGCAGCTAAGATTACATGAGCTTGTCTCTGCCTTTCTCGGAGGCGCGCGTATTGCCGTTTCAAGGCCCCAATGTCTAAAGAAAGTCTGTCGCCTGCTGCCAAACGGTCTTCTCGACGAGGCACGAACTAAAACAACTCGTATTTTCAATATTCATGTACGTCATACACGATTAGTTTATATGATTTACCTACTTACCGTAGCTAAAGCCATTTTATTGCCATCATCACTGGAATCACCTTCATCTTCTGAATAAAATAGTCGAAGTCCACGTTTTGTCATTGACTGCATCTGAAATATAGTAATGTTTCGATAGATCATCATAGCTCCTCAACTATGTATACAACTGTTGACTTAAGTACCAACTAAGGGTGCTACTAGATGGCGGTTGAACGACGTTGACAGACAGTCGCCAAAAAATAATATGTCACCTCGTATCATGTTTCAAAGTAGGTATATCACGATGTCATCGCTCAATCACAGTCTAGTTACATTATTGCAAGTCCATAACAATATAGAAGACCGTACTGCAGAGTGTAAAGGCGGGTGATAAATGGGGGCTGAAGTGGGCGGTGCTGGTGGTGCAACCCGGTATCTGTGTAGGCTGCGCAGTCGAGGCAACTCGGGAGCCGACCCGAACGCCACGACCCTCGCTACGAGAGAGTCACCCGCTTCCCACACGGCGCCGGCGCCTCCACCCATGCAGCTGTAGAACTCGTCTGCCGAACGAGCCGATAGAATACGACTGAAAGGAAAAACTTGATTTAAGATTTTTATATGTTTATTTATTTATTATTAGGCTCTTCAACACTGAGTATGCTATTACTTTACAATTTGTACATTGCAAACTTAAGTCTAAGCGCCTCATTAGTTATAGAAAAGCACAGCATGCACTACATTATGCGCAGATAATAACACAATGAATGAATTAATTAAAACAGGTACACATTATAAATAGTTTAGATAAAAATAAATAATTAAAAGCTAAAGTGATTACAATAAATTAAATGAAATGAAATGTTAATTATTTGGAAACATGTATTCTCTATCTGGTGGATGGAGGAATTCCCATGATCAGTCGGGTTCGACCCCATGCTGGGCATCAGCCTTCTCTGTCCTGTGAACATCTTCTTTAATCTGTGTCACGATTTCATGGTCCCCATGATGCCATCTCGTATTTACGCAACCTACTTTTGGAATAACCTATCGAGACTCGAGAGCTACTTTCATTATATTATTTATTTAACGATTCAATGAATGAGTTCATGATCTAACAAATGCATTAAACTTACACAACATGCACATTCAATTATAGACAACATCAGGTCACACTTATTATAGAATTAGAGATAGGCAAAAACAAAAATCTAATAGAATTAATATAAGTGCATTTGGTGCGCAAATTTCTAACTACTAAAACAAGAATGAGCAATATAAACATTTATCGGTTATCGGTCAAATTCGGATATAGATAACATTGATATCAGGAAAGCGGGGGTGGTCTCCTATGCGATAATGCGTTTCATATCAGTTTCATCCATGTCATCAAGAGTGGCATACCTATCATCTGCCTAGCCTTTTCCCAACTATGTTGGGATCGGCTTCCAGTCTAACCGGATGCAGCTGAATAGCAGTATTTTACATGGAGCGACCTACTATCTGACATCCACAACCCAGTTACTGGGTAAATAACGATACCCTTTAGTAAGGCTGGTTGTGAGATTTTCGGGCTCGGACAAATGACAGCCGGGACCAACGACTTAACGCTTTATGAGGCACGGAGGGGTCTCGACATGTAATGGATGGTCACCCATCCACGGATCGGCCTCGGCATGCGTAGCTTAACCTTCATTAATACTGTAAATGAAGAGTTTGAGCACAGAACAAAACATTACAAAGTGCGCATTGAAAATCACGTCAATAGCCTGGCTTCTGTACTGACCACTGGAACTGGAATAGTGTTGCCCAAATGCAAGAACAAGACGAGACTTAGCCAGTCTTGGTCTTGGTCTTGCGCCAATACACCTGGTCTTGGTCTTGGTCTTGGTCTTGCGCTCCCAGTCTTGGTCTTGGTCTTGGTCTTGCAGCAAGAGTCTTGCAAGTCTTGCAATTACCTATTAGTCTATTACTATTTATTAAAGTTTACTTTAAATCTTAGAAAAACGTATTAGAATTGGAACATTGTGAGCTTGAATTAACATAGCCATAGTAAAGATCAAGCAGATTAATAAATAACTGAAGATTTGATAAGAAATTCGAAAAATCAACTGACCTATATGTCGTTTTCCATGGAAGTAACTGTTTCTTAATAAACATTTATGATTTATAAGCTTTGATTTATAACCTAATCATAATACTACTTGCGTGATCAGTATAATGTATTCATTTTCATTCTAAGCACTCTGAAACTTATTTATTCTTTGGAACACCTGTAGGTACTCTTAAAAAAATTCGAAATTATTTTGCATGAGTATACCTACGCCCTATGGCGGCAATCAAATAGTGTCACAAATGTTATGATTTCGGCGTGGCGGCAACGATTGTTTTAGATTTCAAAAGAAGCCGCCGGCGCGTGTATCATAACCATGTAGTACTTCCGAAAAGCGGCAAATTTCTTTGAGAAGTAAGTACAAAACCTTTGATGCCGCATTATCAAAGTGCCGATGGTTAAAACATAACTATGCATGCACTCAGTTTGATTTTAATAGATATTTTTTTATTCGCTATGTTTATGGTATTAGTCGTAATGCGCATAGGTCCAGTTTTTCATATTCTTTGATACAGTTTTTTGCGTCTCATAGAATTCCTAAGCGTACCTACCTATACACCGAACTGTTACACCTAACTACTCAGTGAAATAGCGCTAAGTCCTAGCTGCAAGACGCAAGAGTCTTGCAGGCTATGTCTTGTTCTTGCTCAAGTCTTGCACGGTCAGTCTTGGTCTTGGTCTTGCTAAAAATACGCGGTCTTGTTCTTGGTCTTGGTCTTGCAAAAACGCAAGAACAAGACCAAGACTGCAAGACCAAGACTGAATTTGGGCAACACTAAACTGGAACACCGTCGATCGAAAAGACAGCACACATTTGAAATAGCTTGATCTAGGCAAGCAACAAGAAGAGGGACGCCCTCGCTGGAGGACCGTTCTCGAAACGCCATCAAACACAGAACGCATCTGCTGAAGGTTTCCGATAGCAAAATAAAAAAAAAACAAAAAAAAAACATTTTTGTTAACTAAATATAGATATTGCGTTATTGTTTACTCAGTTACCACGGTGTGGAAAAAGCGTTTCTTCCTTCTAACGTTGATAGCTTTCTAATCTGGAGCGTTATAACCTTCATGTGTGTTGAAATACAATAAAAATATAAAAGAGGAACGCATATCAGTTCGGGATTCCCGGGCTGCTGATGTCATACACTCAATTATACCCAGTAGATTTTTCCTAATACTTTACAGTCAGATTTAAATAATCCTTTAAACGCTTTAATGAAAGCCATAAATGAGTAATGAACAGGTATCTACTTGTGTAAATACATATACTTAAAGTCAAAATAGCAACTTGAGTACCAAATGATCTGCTGTATTAAAAACTTACTCTTGGAGCATATCCCAGATAGCCAGCGCAGTTAGAAGAAGCACTTCATTCCCATCCAGAAGGACAAGGTCCCATATCCTCAAAAGAAACTCTCTCGGTAACCACGTAGCGTACAATGTAAGGAACCATTGCATAGTAAACACATCTGGTAAAGGAGGTTCCACGCCTCCACCTGGAATTTTTTGGAAATAAGACAATAAATCCTCTAGTCATAATATTTTAACATTATTTTTACTGCTGATATTTCCGGCGTTCAGTCTTTTTGAAATAGCTTCTTTAAGTTTTTATTTCTTTTGTTGTTTACGCGTTGTGTTTAAACGTCTGCAGAATCAAACTTAAAATAATATTAGAATGAAAGAGTTGTTACCATCAGATACCCTTTGTAAATGGTCCATGTGTTGGGCTAAGCGTGGAAGGCGTAGTCGAAGGAGGTCTCTAAATGCTGCCATGTCTGCTGATAAACCGCGAAGGTCGTCTGCGAAGTACCCCTCAGGTAGTACGGCCTCCACTAGGTATATCATTACCTACAAATTAATATTTTGAAGATCAGATCAGATCAGATAGATAACTAAATAATCATGTTTTTTTTTCAAATTCGAGAATGAGCATTTGTCAATATGATTTTCTCTGTTATTCCTCATAGGAACGTCATGGTATATTTAGTTCTCGGATCGTATATATGGACTTTGATATCTAGGTAATATTATACCTTCAGTGAATCCGATTCAGATTTGTCCATAACTTCTAGTATGATGGCAGCTAACATATTGAAACCTTGGCAGTAACCGACGTCTTTGTTCCATCTAAAATTATACAATGTCTGTTTAGTCCCATAGATAGTATTAACATATTCTGCCTAATTGTGGATTGGTTTTGTATTTCTCGTTTACAGAACTAGATCATCTTTTTCATATTAATGATAAAACAATATCTACTACGCAAAATACGCGCTTTGAATTGGAGCTGCGGACACCAGCCCGTCTTACCAACAATATAAAAGATACAGATATTTATAATACCTTGCGTAAGCTAACAGCACTCTTCGAAGCATCGCCTGATTTTCCCGCCCTTCTGCCCCGCAGAACAGAGAGCACCCGGTCCGGTGTAAATCCTTGGAAAATATTAAGTTTCAGTGAGAAAAATAAATCATAAATCTCTTCTAATCTCACGAAGAATATCTTGTTTCTAACTAACAGTATTATTTTCTAACAAGGCACTTGCCCTCCGACAACCTTCACAAAACCTATACATTCACATTTCTTTCATAGACTAGCTAGACAAACATATTGCATATTACTGCCTAACTACATAATACAGCCATTTATATTATTCAGTAGAACCATACCTACATAATGTATGGTTGTGCGTTGGCTGCTGTTTTATACTTTGACCTAAGACTTCATGCCTCCACATACGCATTTGTGATTGAAGCCGAGAATCGCCCAACAACACAAGAAATCTAGATTTTATTGCTTACTTTCAGTATTTGCGCGCCAAGCTCGGCGTCATCGGGTTGTGCGGTGCCTCGGAAACAGCCGCGCTCCGCTGAAGGCCAGTCGATGCTCCTCGCCGTCAGGTGACGCTCCGACAGTGTCAGCCATAGCTGGGATTAGAATGAAATTTTATCAAAGAAATCAGTATCAATAACATCATCATTATCATTCAGCTGAACGACGTCCATTGCTGGACATAAGCGTACCCCAAGTATCGTCGTAACAAAACAACCGCTGGTCCTGGGCTTAATGCATCCAGCAAATTCTCGCAACCTTCACCTAGTTGTCGGTCCACTTTGTGGGCGGCCTACCTTAGATATTAGCAAAGTTTAAACTACAAACAAAGTATAGGTACTAAAAATCATGGCAGTTGAACAAGACCCTAATATATATTTTTATGCAACGAGAGTACGAACTAATTACTTTTAGAATAATTGGGGGCGTTCTTTGTTATGGCGAGCATTATAATTTACTTGAGTAAAATCTTTAGAAAATAAAGACATTTAAACTGGCATGGTATAAGTCAGTTCCAAATCTAGGTGAACAGGGCACAAACCACCAAATCGAAAGCACCCGAGATAAATCTTATACTGACAACTAGTATTATACCATAAATTAAAGTGGAAATGACCGCAGTATTCTCACTTTGTTCGACCGTAATTGTGTGGAGTCGCGGATGAAAACCACAATGGACTTCGTCGTTAGTTGTTATGGACCGACTGTTACAAAGAGCGCATAGATTGCTATCTTTTAACTAAGTCTGAACAACAAAATCGAGGCAATCTTTTAATTTGTGGTTGTCCACTCATTAATTAGGTATGATAATTTAGCTTCTAAAAATCAAGGATACCTGATCTTGAAAGGAATTACGTCAAAACTAACTTAGGTATTTACGTAAGGCTGTTCTACGCTAGTGAGCTCTTCGAACTTTCGTAAATAGACAAGGATATTTGGATATGTGTTCCCGATATAATATGATAACTTCGTTACAGTACGAGGAAACGAAGTTTTTACACCAACTTATCTAGTACTGACTATTTGGATATTTTTAGATTTTTCAAGTATTTTCCATAATCTTTAGAAACCTAGGCCATCTATAGTTCTATCACAAAGTCACAAATCTTAGTGTTACTTGATCGGGAATAAATGTGGTGCAAATTGTAGTGCTTTCAGTAGGTTAGCTAGATCGATAAGCAGTGACCGAAGCTATTTTTATTATTAAAAATCCGTACAAAACCGTTAAGAATGAGAATACTTTATTTAACTGGTGGCTAATCGGCGGGAAAGATACCGAGATGGGTTATGGGATATTGAAAGTTGGTTGAAAAAGGATTTGAGGCGTTTTGAGGAGACGCAATCACAGAGAGGATATAATACTAACGAGCTTTTGTATCACAGTCCTTTTTACAAATAGATAAGTAGGTAACTGTATACTATTTTGACGGATCATCATCATCTCCCTTGTTTCCTGCCAACTGTTTCTGTTTCCAGTTAATCGGATGCAACTGATTATTAGCAGTATTCTTTTACATGGAGCGTGCTTATTTAAATTGCCATTTTCACGAATAACTAGGACATAACAGCAGAGTTCAATAATTATAACAACTTCGTAGGTCATTCAATGCCGAGTGCCAAACTCTGTTTGGCACGTTATCTTAAAAGTATATGTAGAAAGACACAACATTAATCCAGTGCAACAACAAAAAACACAATACACAAAAATACAGTTGAGACTGAGAGTAAAATCATTGTATTTTTGTGCGGGTTGTGTGTTGATAAATAAGCGCTCCGCAGACGGCGGTCATTTTGTCCGTGAATGATGACTGCGGGAAACATCATCCGGCAAGTATCGGCGGCGCGGTCATTTTGTCCTCCGTGTGCGTTATTGCATAGGTTTCCATCGTCGCAGAGAAGTTGTCCATCGTCTGCTCAGCTCTTACCTTTCTGCGGAAGTGCTGAGGCACGCCGGCGGGCAGCCGCGCAACCAGGCGCATCGCATGCAGCCACTCTGCGTAGCCGCCCTCGCCGGGCCCTTCGCCTCCGCCCGGCGTCACGCCGAAACGAGCACCACTTTCGCCCGCTACACATCATAAGCCATCTTAATCAACCCCGTTATCAAGCAGGCCTATCCAGACACAGCACCACTTTCGCCCACTACACACCAAAATCCTTCTTTAAAGAAAGAAAAGAAGAAAGAAAGAAAATACATTTTTTAGCACTGACTAAAAGGCACACAATATAATATACAGAAGATAAAATAAAAATAAAACAAGTAAATAGTGTTAAGTGCGATGTAAGAAATAACTGAGCAGGTAAGTGTGCCACACGGCTGCGCCACTAAGGCCCAGTTCAGCAAAAAAGCCAGACCACTAGTGCCTGACGCTGGTTTTCAACTGGACCTGTCTTTCATGAGCTCCATTATCAAGCAGAGCTATTGCAGGACCCAGCACCACTTTGCCTGCTGCACGTCAAAAGCCGCCTTAATCAACTCCATTATCAAGCAGGCCTCCTATCACAGGGCAAACGGCGCCCTCGAGCTTAATGGGTCCTTCGATTATGTATGTCGCATAGAATATTAATTTAAAAACTAATCCCATTTTCTTGAATTATTAAAGAAAGTGAAACAGGTATTTATAGAAGACGACACTAACATCAATGTATGAATAAAATATGTATACTTTATTTAAAAAACATACTATACTGGTAAATTTTATAACCTAAAAAATAACATTACTTAACTATCTACGGAAAACTGTTCTGATAACCGCGTTATTGTTTTCTTAGAAACCCACACATGTACAATCAGGATTATTTCATAAGAATCGCCGATGACGGAACTACACTTCACATTTACATAATAAAGTAATTCAGTTCAGACAATAAAGCAGGGTCTAGCGCTAGGATTGTGATAAATAATATCATAATAATGAAATAACATTGACGTGGAATTTATCATTAAAACGTAGGAACGAATCGTCAATCATGGACATATAACAAAGATCACATTTAACGGAGAACTTCAAAGGTTTCTCAAGGATAATTTGTTCAGCGCATACATTTGAAATGAATGAATCGACGTACCTGAGCCGGCCTTCGATGCACCTGCCAAGCTCCTCAGGGAGTTTAGGAGTGCACTCATCAGTCTTGTAAGTGGCACGCATTTGACAATAAACGCATATCTTTACAACTGCACTAAGCACTAAGTTAACGACCTGACGGCTTAAGTCTATGCAGTGGCACTGCAGGCGGATACGGACACGACATCCTGGCGCTAAGAACCAATTTCACCAGCTACTTTAGGGTTAGACACCGATGATTTATAACAGAATTGTGAAAAATGATGAGCCATATCTCGAGAGCATTTGAAACTGCGTAGTCGGCCAGCTGATGTGATGTTTACTGGGAAAGTCGTGAAACGAAGCGGCGGGGCTTCCAACCTCCTACCACAATACTGAATCAGTCTTCAGATTACGGTAGTACAAATGGCTTTTATGCTCAGCACTCCTGTCATGTTGTTTAGTGACAGTGTTTCGTGGTACACGCCAGGGAGCATGCGCAATCGGACCCCGATCAGTTGTATGTGTGCGTTATGTATCGATTGAGCGCTGCTGTGTACGTCAGTTTCGGAAACAGATAGACGGGAAAAGCACCCCATACCCAGTAGAGTTAGCTTTGATATGCGTAAATCTATTTTAAGCTCCCATGAATGAAACTGTCATGATATTTGCTATCCATGAATAAGGTTCATAAATGTTTCATTGGAAATTGTAATATAGAACGATTCATTGTTAAACCATTGAAGTTGGTATGAAGAGCTTTTGGTAACGCACCGCGCTGTGGTTATGATACAATTTGCAAATGAAAATGCACGACCCATTAACTGTAATATAGAAATTAGATTCTGTGAAATATAGAGCCGGAGGCCTTTTAAGGACGTTAGGTAGGTGGTAATTTATTTCCAGAAATTGACAATAATTTACACGTTTATCGTTTCGGTCGTTATGCTATTGATATACTTACCCATTTTTTTTTTTGGGTGGGAAATTATCAAATAACTTCTCCCGCTCTGTGTCAGACTTTTATTGACTAAAACCCACCCGTGTTCCTTCCGTTGCCTGTGTGCCAGGGCCACGATATCCCTTTCGGACATCTCTATGTTCTATGTTAGAGGGTTTGGTTTCCGCACTTAGTCCTTCATGTGGACCATTGTGCGTGGGCCATGGCGGCCGTCATTGGTTTAGTCCAACCAGCCCACCTCCCTCCAGAAGCTAATTAGATCCTCTGGTCTGCGTAGAATATCTGTGAAAGATCTGAGTGACCCGAGGGTTTCTGTTCTGATCTGGCTGACGCCTGTGCAGTCAAAGAGCACATGCGCAACGGTTTCATCAGCCTCCATACAAGCCCTGCACAGAGGGCTGTCCGTTATGCCTATATTGTGGAAGTGTTTGTTTAGTGAGCAGTGTCCCGTGATGGTCCCCGTCACCAAGCGCAGGCCGTTCCTGTCCAGGCGTAGCAAACGCCTGGTTAGTCTGCCATCTAAGGATGGCATGGCTTCCCTGGACTGCCTGCAGCCCGGTGTCGAGGTCCACCAGTTCTCCGCTTGTGTGTGGGTGAACTCCTGTAGCCACCTGCGTATTTGGTTAAAGGGGATGGGTACAATAGGCTCGGGCCCACAGACTGACGCGCTGGATGCTCTCCTAGCTAGTTCATCAGCTGCGTCGTTACCCAGAGATCCGCTGTGTCCTTTTATCCATTGCAGTGTCACTGCGTTACGGTGGCACACCGTCACCCGCTCCAGTGCATTGTGACATTCTAGTGTTAGTCTGGATGTAATATATTTTTTCTCTAGGGATTGCAGAACTGAGGCACTGTCGGACAGTATACGTATACGGGTGTCCGTAACTTTCCTGGCTTCTATGGCGTAAGCCGCTTGTATAATGCCCACGCATTCCGCTTGGTAGATGGTGTTGAACATTCCAAGGGGGCTGGATATATTTATGTTAAAATCGTGTGAAAAGACTCCGACTCCGGTTCCGGAGTTGGTCTTTGATCCGTCGGTGTATACTCTCATCTCTCTTGGGCCTGAGTGGTCACACCGTTCTTCTGTGAGTGTAACGTTGTAATGCTTCTGAAAGATGTGTAGTTTCGGGGCTTTGTCGCAGGGTGATGCCATCAACGGTTGTCGTTTGATTGCATCTCCCTTATGCGTGTGTGTTTGACCCTAGAGTCTTTGCTCAGGGTTCCCGATAAGTAGAGCCTGAAGGCGGCCAAGGCTGCCTCCTCCCGCACGATGAGGTGTAGGGGTGGCAGTCCTAGCATTACTTGTAAAGCGGCAGTTGGTGCAGTCCTCATACTGCCAGTTATTGCTACACAAGCAAACCGCTGCAGTTTTTCGAGGTCTTTTTGGGCTGTGCTCAGGTCCGTCCTGGGCCACCAGACCAGTGAGCCATATGTGATAATTGGTCGGATGACTGTGATGTATAGCCAGTGGGTGACCTTGGGGCTGATGCCCCAATTCCTTCCGAGCAGTCGTTTGCACTGCCATAAGGATATACTGGCTTTTGTGGTAATGTAGTTGGTATGTTTTGCCCAGTTCAGCTGTTTGTCCAAATAGATGCCTAGGTATTTGGTTTCGGTTGATAGGCTTAGGGTAGTTCCAAAGAGTCGTGGCAGTTGTAGTGTCGCCAGCTTCCTCTTTTTTGTGAAGAGAATCAGTTCGGTTTTTGTTGGATTCACTGACAGTTGGTGTTTGTTGCACCAGTCTTCTACTATTTTCAAAGCCTGGCGCATTAGGTTGCATAAGGTGTTTTCGTGGGTGCCATTTATTATTATGGTTATGTCGTCGGCGTAGCCTACGGTGAAATAACCTTTGTCATTGAGTGTTTTGATGAGGCTGTTTACAACCAGGTTCCATAGAAGTGGCGAGAGGACGCCCCCTTGCGGGCAGCCCTTCGCCACGATGGCCCTTGTGGTGTCATTTATCGTGACCTGTACAGCTCTCATTTTGAGCATATTGGTGATCCAGCCGCTCAGGGTCGAGTCTATGTTGTGTCTGTCTAGAGCCATGTTAATGCTGTTAAACATGGTTTTGTCAAAGGCGCCCTCGAAATCAATGAAGGCAGCCAGTGATGAACATTTGTGGTCCACTGCGCATTCAATCTTAGAAACCACGCTGTGTAGCGCGGATTCTTTTGATTTGCCTGTGGAGTACGCATGCTGTTGTTTATGGAGTGGTTTTCCCCGAAGAGGTCCGTCTCGAATGTGTCTATCACAGAGTCTCTCCAGGGTTTTCAGTAGGAAGGATGTAAGGCTAATAGGCCCTTTCGGACGTACTCGCAACCCTGGCAGGTATTGGCCCTATAGGACCCCGTCAGTTGGTACTGACAGCTCTTTGAGGCGCGCGTGGAACACAACGCGCCGTCAACCCGGGCCTGGTCCTCATCGGACGGCGAACTACCCATCATTCACCGTCCGCAAGCCCGCGCCTACGGTGGCCGGGAATCGGCCTGCGACTCCCGACGCCCGGAGCGTCTCCTGCGGCGAATAGGGGCGCGAAGGCGCAAATTTTGCCTGTCCCTCACGCGTTACGCCTTCGCAAGCATTACTGCTTCGCAGAAGGAGGTGACGGCCTCCCATGCACTCTCGCTCCTAACCATGGCCTGAACCAGGGCCGGACGCGAGCGATCACCGTTGCCGATCGCCTCCGTGAGGACACGACGGTGCTCCGCCCAAGCCAGGCTGACCTCCACCGTATGCTCCACCGTGTCCTCCGGCTGATCCACACAGCGGTGACACCCGGGCCTTTCCTCCCGCTTTATCCTAAACCTCCAGGAACCTCCCGAAACAACCGTGTTTGCTGAGGACCTGCGTCAGGTGGAAGGTGAGGACGCCGAGCCGTGGCGCCTCTCTACTCTAGCCACACCTCAAAGAGACAGACTATCGCCACATAGTTGTGGCGTGCTCAGCGCTGGGTTGCGACAATCGCACTCTCCATGTCGCCATGAGATCCCGCCGGAGCTCTGTCCGCTGAGCCATGATTTCTCGCGGCACGGACTTTCACCCCGGTGGCGGCATTTCGCCTCTTCGCGCCACTCCCAGATGTGCGCGAGGATGCTATTGATATACCTAATATTTTTTATTTTTGTAAAGTGTCTTGTTTGTGCAGAATAAACAATTTTTGTTTCTTTTCTTTCTAATACCCTAATACTATCGACCAGTAAACGTTGCGTTATAATTGTGACAGTATCAGAATCATAGCAACTGTAGGCTTAGCACGAGCACCGTAGACAAGCGTCTTGTCGACGGAAGAATAGACAAAAATGACGTTTCCGTGTAGACAGTGGAAAGTTTTCTTCTGTCCTTAGCACGGCGATTACAAAATCAAATGTAAAGAGACTTGTCCTCTCTTCCCTAGACAGTTGTCTACAACGTCGAGCACGGCGTGCAAATTTCTCCGATGTTGACAGCTTGGGATAGAAACCTTTCATCCGAAATAGTCTACATATAAAATGTCGTAGACAAAGATTCGTTAGTTGTTTATTCTTTAATTCGAGTACTTTAAGACGGTGCTTTTTTACATTTATCATATATTAAAAGCTGAAATTAACATGTTGGGTTCAAATTGCGCTTTTAATTTACTTAAGTTTTTATATAGAAAAACTTTAGCGAAGATGGGAAATAAATATTATTAAAGAGCTTGCTTTGCTTGTTTTCCGGAGCCTTTGATCTCACGGGGAGTGAGTTCCTGTAGAATTATAAAATAAGCAAGGAAATGGTGCAATCTTTATGCGAGGAACTCGGCCAGGACCTGTCGCCCATAATAAATTATAGATTTTTGGTATTAACAATAAAATAAGAACAACAAAATAACCTACATTTTTTTTTAATACATTCACGGGGAATATACAACATCGGAATAAAAGCCAAAATCTCCTTATTGAACACTGACTAAATCTCACCCACTTAGTTTTAAATGGAGCTAAATACTAAGAAATAAAATATCGATAAACAACAATAAAATAACAATGTAAGTACCTACTAAAAACATAAAGGCTCCCGCAGACAGGCGCGACGCGACAGCGCGACCCGCCAGTCTGCGGTACCCTTAAAGGATACTTACTTCTTGCGTGACGCCATCAAAACAGTATAATTATGGCACTCTATTTAAATAATGCCTGTACATTATACGCAATACACACAAATAAGTTTTAAAACTTAGTTGGTGGCTTGTATGCGCCTTAACCATTTAACAATATTAATAACATCAAATAGACCATTTGCGTTTTGTTATTGAAGAAATATTCGTTAAAAACACTTTGCTTCATATATTTTTTTGAGAACGAAACGCAAAAATATGGTAAAATTGGGTAGTAATACACACCACTAGCGAATACCCCGTTGCTATGGACAAGTCACTGTCTACGAAGAAATCCGAGTCTAGGTGCGACCTCGTGCTCGCGAAGAAGAGATTACGAGAAGTGTAGACAAGCGATTTCTATTCTACAGTAGAGTAGAGTTCGAAAACGCCATGCAAAGCCTGCTGGTAGTCTTTTTAACAGTAAACAAGATCAGTGGAATTTCTGGCAGTTACTGTCGTTCTGTGATACTTTCACAATTCCTATTACCGGAAATGGTTTTTTAAAATTAGCAGGTGAAGCTTTTTAAAAAGCCTGGTTTTTCAGAAGATTTCAAGACATTGTGAAGTATACCTAATGTTGATAGCGTATAGTAGAGAATTCCTTGGTGTCGAATGGGAACTTACTGATATGTTTCAGAAGCACGGTCATGGCTGCGCAAAGTCGGTTCTGTTGCCTCCTCAGTCTATCCCGGATACGAACTTTCTTCGCAAGTCGCTCTCCCGCTATTAGAAGTCTCTCTTCCCATTCTATTTTTTGTTCCCAAAGTTCGGTAGTGTCTGCGAAATAAATAAAAATTCAATACAGCCTATGAATAGGAATGAATATGACTATATTTTACGTAAAGTAATTGGTAATATACAATTTCCCGATAGTAATCACTATTAACGATCTAATAGGCATCGTCTATGTTTCGGTACAAAATTAACTTTCACATTATTTTTAGCGGAATAATTACATTGAGCAAAATTAATGATCTACTTAATAGATTTTATTCTGCAATATTGCCTGCCACTGCATTATCGTGTTTCATTGTTGGATAATTCTATAGACATCATTTCAGTCCGTCGTTTAACGACGTAAAACGACGGACTGAAACGACGTCTCTCAACGTCAACGTGAGTTATTCTTTTGTTTATTTCTCAAAAGGCGACAGGTCCACTAGATTCTGGGGGATATGACACATAATAGGGACAAGGATATTCATTATCATCATCATCAGCCCTTCAATTTCAACTGCTGGACTAAGGCCTCTCTTATTGCAAGCCATTCAGCTCGATTCTCGGCAACTCTCATCCAGCTGCTACCAGCCACTCTGCGAAGATCGTCGCTCCACCTAGCCTGAGGGCGTCCTACCTTACGTTTGAAAATTGGCGGTCTCCATTCAAGAACACGTCTACCCTAACGGTCATCGATTCTACGGTTACTATGGCCGGCCCATTGCCACTTCAGTTTGCGTAAGCTGTGAGCTATGTCAACAACAAAATATTATCACTGAACGGCACAACATACGCCAAAACAAATTTCGGCTGTAATAGGTACCTACTATAGATTTTAAAATTATGTTGAGAATGTAACTAACTAATCAAATGTAAAAGAAAACAAAATAAAAGTTAATTTATCTTCAACAATTCAACTCATAAAATATTTGCAAATCTACGAAATTCAACAACACCTCATTCTATCTCGTTCTCGCCTACGCATTTTCTCTTTCTCTCCCGGTAATAACTCGCTCGAGAACGGCTTACCTCGCACCGTAACTAGCGGTGTTTGGGAACCCCCGATTGCTACCGAAGTGTGCCCGAAGTAGCGTGGTCAGAACTACGATTAAAACTGTATTCTGACACACCACGTGCGGCTTATTGGCACTAGTGTCGGAATCCTTTAAAACAAAAAAAAACCTAAACTGCGTTCGCGATTTAGGATAGACTATTGTTACGCGTTGTTGTAATGTTTTTTTATCTTACGATGTATTCAATACTTGTAATGAGACTATGTATGTACCATATTATTTGGTAATAGTAAACTCAAGTAGAGTCGTTGTTCCGAAGGGAAGCCGGTAGGAATGGGGTTGTATGAAGCCGTCGCCCCTGGTACATTAATTATATGATTATATGTGAAGACCATGCACCTAGAATAAAATTACATCACAGAATGTAAAATCAATATCACAGAAATAATAATTATACAATCAAAATAGCAACCAGTTTGATTTTGTCTAGACCCTAGATTGTCTTATGGAGCTGGACCAGCATGTTTCCAAGCATTCCTATCCTGGATATAATCCTCTAACTTATAATATGCTTGTTTACAAAGTGTACTTATAATAAGTGTTTTAAATTTTCTCTCATGTAATTGCAATATGTATATCACAAGGTATTTTGTTGTAGCATTTAACACAGTACCCCATAAAAGATGTATGTACTTTAGATAATCTGGAAAATGGTTGATCTACTTTATCTTTAGTTCTAGTATTAAAATGATGTCTATCACTTATCTTATTAAAAAATTAAATGGACCTAATATCGAACCATGAGGAACGTCCATTGCCATTTCAGACCCTAATGAGTTAACGCCGTTTACTTGAACTTTAACCGTTCTATCTTTTAGGTATGATCTTAGTAAATTCCGTGCAATAGCGGGTTAAGGTGGCTCTGGATTCCTCATTTTCGGGATCAGGTCAAGATGCGTGCGATGCGTATAATTGGCCGTAGTAGTTTTCAACTTCCGAAAGCATCTCCGGCTTCAAAACGACGAAGTTAGCCAAATCCAGTGGGGATATCCACATTATGGTTAACTTCATCAGGTGGCTCCTCCCAAAAGTGACTGGACGAACACTTGCGACCCCTGATTTTTCTCAATTGCTTTCTCTATAGACCGCGAATTGGAGCGTCGGAGGTCGCATCGTACCAGTGTTCTAATATTGTGCCCATTTTCCGATAAAGTAATTGGTATCACGTCTTTCCGTCATAAGCTCCAGAATCTTCTCCGAAAGTTTTGGACCTCTTGCTCTTATGCCACATTGCGTTATTACTAAGATATTATATGCCTTTAAAAACAGCTGATACAGATTCAGAAAAAAAGCTTGCGAGTCTTGCGACTAAATCATAATACCTACAGGACATTCAATTAATGTTAATTTTCAACTATTTCCATTGAGAGAGTTAATTATAATGATAATGTAAATTGAAAGGACAGCGATTCAGTGATAGGTTTCATACCTAAAGATTCCAAAAAGCTTCGTTCAATGGATTCTGTTTTCTCCCCACAGTTTGATTGACACGAAGTAAACGATGCCGACGTGGACCTAGACAGACATCCAAATAATAAATTATTACCGCCGCATTAATATTTAGCTTTTTCTTTGATACTAACTAAAGCACTTTAGCTTGATCTACATAGGTTTAATATGCTTTTGTACTAAGTGTATTTACATATTTTGGATACCATTTTTAGGGTTCCGTACCCAAAGGGTAAAACGGGTACCCTATTACTAAGGCTCCGCCGTCTGTCTGTCAGTCTGTCTGCCTGTCTGTCTGTCCGTCTGTCACCAGGCTGTATCTCATGAACCGTGATAGTTAGACAGTTGAAATGTTCACATATGATGTATTTCTGTTGCCGCTATAACAACAAATACTAAAAAACAGAATAAAACAAATATTTAAGGGGGCTCCCATACAACAAACGTGTTTTTTTTTTTTTGCTCGTTTTTGCTCGATATTGATAACGGCTACAGGTATACGCTTGAAATATTCACAGAATATTTAGTTATATATTCACTTTAAAATAAATAATTAAATTAAATTAAAACGAATATTTAAGGGGGCTCCCATACAACAAACGTGATGTTTTTTGCCGTTTTTATAGATAATGTACGGAACCCTTGGTGCGCGAGTCCGACTTGCACTTGGCCGGTTTTTTTAAATAATGATGTATGTTTCGGCGTCAAAAAAGAGGTGAACAAGCAACGTATCTTATGTGTAAGCAACGTAACTTAGGTTATAAAACATTTTATACTCTAAGGCATAATATAAGTTGTACTTACACATGACTACAGTCGATCCCGCTGTGGCCGCCCCAGTCACGCTGGTCTGAATACAATTCGTCGAGTAAGTCTTCTACCAAATCTTTAACATCTCGTTTCTGCATTTGGAAATATAACATCAAGTAAAGACTGGTACAGCTGGGTTAATAATTATAATGGGTTAATAACTATAGAATATGGCAAAAGAGATCAATTTAGGTATACATCAATGAATACCAGTAGGTACCTAGGTAGTCTTATTCTCTGGTGTATATTATACTGGCTGTACGACTACACTTTATCCATTAGCCGGTACCTACACAAACGTGATATTTATTCGGTAATACACAAATATCTTACTTGTTTCACCAAAAATTATATATGATTTTAAAATATTTGCCCTGTCCCTTCCATGGCTTCGATGTATTATTTTTCAATTACCTTTGAATAGGAATTGTGTACCTGTGAAGTGTTCTTTATGAATGGCGCGGGTGGTATCGGAGATTGCTTTTTGTTGTTGATCTTCGGTATCCTAATTTTCTTGTTTTTCTTCTCTGACCTCGGTTTTTCATTTACCAGATCTGTGAAATCTAACTCGAACCTAACAACTTTCAGATTAATCGGTTGTTGCACACCTATAGTTTGCATTTTGTGTTTGATTTATAATACTTTAATGATTGTTGTTGATAATCACTGAGGTAATGATTTGTTTATTTATTTACGGGTTTGATGATAGCTATTTGACTTTGCTATATGACAGAAATACTTTTTAATGTAAACTAATCTTTGGCTCTTTAAATATATTTTTTAATGTCTCTGAAACTTTTCAAACAGAACTAACAACACTTTTTGTCACACTCAAGTAATTCTTTCGATACACTGAACTGTTTGGTAATTAAAGTTTAAACTGTGAGCAGTTATTAGCAGACGAGCAGTAAGTGACACAGCAGGGTGGGAGGAGGCGCGATAGTCACCCACTCGTTTGTGTCGGCTGGCTCCTGATAGTGGTGATAACGACTAATATATTCATTTGAATGCATGCCCAATAAGCTTAGGGTCAGCGGGCACTGGTATTTATAATTAAAATGGGAATTTTCTATAATCTTCGAATAACACAAATTAATTTAGAGTGGAAAAAATGCATAGATACGCTACAATATCGATCTAACTTAGTTAAGATCAGCAATAGTTATTTAGTTATACATCACTAAGTTCAGTTTGTTTGAGGAAATAGAGTTCTGTTTGCAACAGACAAGCGTGGTAACGCTACCTGTAAGAAATCCTATAGGTACCGACCATAGACATATTAAATTCTTTTATCTATGGTACCGACTTTTAAATGTGTTAATGCGGTTTTTTTTATAGAGCATTTATAATGCAGAAGTAGCTCATTTTAATGTTAAAATATTGTCAAATTGTATGTCGTTGTTAGGGTTCCGTACCCGAAGGGTGCCAAACGGAACTCTATAATTACTAAGCCTCAGCTGCATGTCCGTCCGTCCGTATGTCTGTCAGCGAGCTTTATGTCTTGAACCGTAATAGGTAGAAAGTTGAAATTTTCACGAGATTTTATATTTCTATTGCCGCTTTATCAACAAATAAAATAATTAAGAAACGTGTTTTTCGGCGTTTTTTGCAAAATATTGTACGATGCTACGGAACCCTTGTGCGAGTCTGACTTGTACTTGGCCGGTATTTACTGTCTTGGAATAGGTGTCCGGCTGTCCATCATCCTGGTACACCCAAAGATGTTCCGTATATATGAAGCGTGATCGATGTGTCTATAGCTAAAACAAAACAGAACATTAAGAGCAGGCAGTCTAAATCAAATTTCGAACGCAAGCTCTGCCCCTCGCTCCCCGCCACTCCGTCATGTGCTAAACGCTAATACATCAGTAATAAAGTTGAATATCGCGTGCGCTCTTTGATCGTGTTCGAGCACGAAACTAAATAGCGTAAGTCTCAATTCTTATTTCGTTTAACTAAAGTAATAATTGATCTAGAGAAAAAATATCTTTTGGGTGGATAATAAACTATATTTTCTTGCTGTGAATATTTACGCTAATACATCAGTAATAAAGTTGAATATCGCGTGCGCTCTTTGATCGTGTTCGAGCACGAAACTAAATAGCGTGAGTCTCAATTCTTGGTGGATAATAAACTGTATTTTCTTGCTGTGAATATTTATTTTAGACATAAAAGGCAAACAATCTTGTTTGTTTTTATAATTATCCTTAAAAAAGACATGATTTTGGAATAAAAAATGTATTGAGAGAAAATATTACAACTACGTAACTGTCTTCAACATGGAAAGAAAGAAAGATCCAATAAATCATTTATACTAGAGTTTCATTTTGATTGTATGTTGACTGTTTCAGAATATTCATGCAAATTAACATAAAAATAGGGAGCCTCGACCTCATAATAATATTGTAAGTTTCCCCTGCCAATTAGTAGTAGCATATCGTTCGATGTGTGCACGTTGAGCTTTATATTATAAGTATGGCGTTCCGATAAAGCTACTTGTTTTGTGAAGCCAAACTTAATTATTGAACACCAATCCTTGAATCTCATTATCGAATGTTTCTATTCTCTGTTACCCTTTTACAATGGGTTTAAAATATAAAAAAATATTATTAACCCCAAAGACAAAAACTTAATTACTTATTTATTTTCATAAGATCTACTTAGGGTTTTTATCTCAACATTTAACCTTTCTTGAAAGTAACCATAGAAAATAACAATCAAAACAAAATATCGTTTCCAAGGAATACAAATCTGTCAAGTTGTCATGACAACCGAAGGCAACGCCTTTGTTTGCGAATCAAATTGGCCTACTGCTGTGCAATTTTATTAAAAACGATAGGTTTCTTTTACATTTCGTTACGATTTCGAGTCGAATCATTTGAGAATTTGAAGAAACAATGAGTGACCCACAGTCTCAGGCTCAAGCTCAGGATCTGGGTCCGTCACAAGCATCTGCTGATCCCGGTTTTTGCTCAGCAACGTGTACCGACAAGCATGCTGGCAGAGCAGAACTTGCAAAGCCCAAACTGAAGACTTCAGATATGTTTGCTACCTGTAACCTCCCGAAGAGATTCGAGCATCCCCGTGAGTCGAGAATATTTCAGTTTAAACAAATGTATCGGATCTTTCAGCATATTGCAACGTTTACTAGGCTTAATATGTAACGTCGCGAGTGTATTAAAGCAATCAAACCTCGGGTATTTTTCCTGCACTGCGTTGTCCCTCTCCTGAACAAAAGCCTCCCTCCACTCTTGCCATCTTTCGCGAGCCCGCGCGTCCTCATCCAGTTTTTCGGAACGTCGGAACCTATCCAGCTCGTCCCGCTATATCCTTCGTGGCCTGCCGCGACCCCGCCTCCCTGTCTTAGGAGACCAGGTCTGTGCTATTTGTGCCTAAGCTTGTCCGCTGCGATGCGGCAGACATGACCTCGGATATAAAGCACTAAAAAGACTCTTGGTAGGTCTAGCTCCAGTCTAGATAACGTGAACGTTACAGGAACGAATGGACACGATTGTTAAGATTGAAGTTATTCAATTCTGGGCTGTTTCAATAAGGTTGCCACAGCTTGCCATCGATACGCTAAGAAGAACGCGAAACTAAATAAATTACAGATTACCGCAACAGTTTGATATCACTTTTTTTTTTTTAACCATGTTTGATTTGTAGTCGTGCTTTTGAGTCTAAGTTAATTCATCTCAGGTATCTCTTAGGATGATACACATAGCTTTGCCGCTTTTGCTATACCTAATAATCCCTATATTATTAAATACCAAAAGCATCTTAAAACTTTCTTCAAATAGGTATAACCTATCGAAAATAATTTTGACGGCGAAGGGAAGGGCCTTTGAATTAGTTTTAATAAATTCATCAAAAAGTTTTAGAAAACAGGGTTTATCAAATCAAATTTCATTCAGCACACGATCAGAGTTGGCCAAGTAATTTCAATATCGTGGTTATTGATACGTATATATAAAAATAATAAGCCATAAACTTTCCAATAAAGTTTTATTCAAATCGAAAAAATGTCTCTATTATTATTATTTTTTAGTTTATTTTCTGCAGAAAACCTTAGATACGTTGCGTACTCTTCATAAATACCTGCACTAAATCTCCTTGTTGCTATCTTTAGCGATCGAATGCCTAATTAACTGACTGCTTTACACAATTTTTTGATAATGAGATATGATGAAATGGTTCTCAGACATGGTTTTTTTCACTGAAACAATTCAGTAAAGGCTATGGAATGGAGCATTCTGGGTATCAAACTTGTGGACCGGGTCAAGGATACAAAAATCCGTTCCATCACGAAAATAACTGATGTCACTCGGAAAGCTGCTAAGCTTAAATGGAATTGAGCTGGACTCATCTGTCGCATGTCAGTCTATCAATGGGCCAAACTTACGACCCAGTGGGTTCCGCGTAATGGCAAACGACATCGCGGCAGCCCCAGATGGAGACTCCTTCTACTAATATTAGTTAATGGCTGATTCGGACAGAGAGAGATGGAGGGAGAGTAGTGAAGCCATTGCCCAACAGTGGGACAATAACGGCTAATAAATTTTTTTTTTTGACTAACCTTGAGTTCGCATCTCTGGGACTCGGTCAGGGACTAAGAGAGTACTGACAGTTTCAAGTCTATAAAAAAAAAAACAATCGCTGCATGTATAAACGATCATCACTTGAGAACGATTGGACCGATTCCGCAGATTTTTTTTTTTGTTGTGTTCGTAATTGTCAGGACAAGGTTTGTATGAAAGAATTTTGTTGGAAAATCCACCGGGAAAGTCTGAAATCACCCGAGCGACGCCGGGCATGAACAGCTTGTAATAACTTATCATAGCATTGAGTAAGGGTCCGAAACCCAGTAGGTATAGTTAGAAATAATGCAGGCAGCTACGTGGAATGTCATAATATCCTGCTTTTCTTTTTTTTTTTGGGTGGGTAATTATCAAATAAGTTCTCCCGCTCTAGGCGGAACGGGATATCATACCCCGGGGATGTCATACTTTTTACTGACTAAAACCGACCCGTGTTCCTTCCGTTGCCTGTGCGCCAGGGCCACGATATCCATTTTGGACAAACTCGCAACCCTGGCAGGATAACATCATGCTGATTTTAGTACTTAACTAAAAATAAATATGGTCGATATTTCTCATGCACTGCTCATATAGATTGTGCACAATCACGGTGATATTCACCATCACTACCCACTACCGTTCTACAATTATTTTCATAAAGACCATCCCGACAGAGAGGCGCCAGCGTTCGATTGATGATGCCATTTGTGATCACGTAGTCACGCTGTCGGTCGCAACGTTACGTTAAACTACTTCAGTCTTGTAACGTCTAAGTTTCACTCAGACTTCATGACAATATCTCTAGCAAAACTGTGTACTTATTTATTTTTATCTTTACGGCAGGTTAACATTGTAATACTTAAAACAACAAAAACTTAATAGTGTCATTGATCCTGTACTCGTTAAAAAGGCATGCGGGCTTTTACTTGTAATCAATAATGAACAGACGAAAAAGTAGCTTCAGTAACACTCCTTATTTTTAGGATTATAGACGTAAAATACTTCATTAAAGTAGGTACTACTTTCGACTCTCATTTTAACGTAATGACACTATATCTAACCGAATCTCACTGGGCAAGAAGCTCCAAACCTTAGCACGTGCTAGCTTACCTACGGATTAGAAGGGAAATGCTCTCTGAATTCCGTATTTTCATACATGAGAGAACAGTTTCAATAGTTAGTTTTTACTTTCCGATAGTATGGTTCTGAAATCATTTTAGTTGTTATATAATCTTTGTTGTTCACAATCAATAATACATAAATCGCATTGCATACAAACAAAGGATATGCTGCCATTCATTTGTACCTATGCTTGTAGGTCTTTGTGGAAACATTGAAAATGATGAACGTTTCAGATTGGTTCAACGGCTACGGGTGTCAGGTGAGCAAGCAACACCCGTTCTACAGAACAACTGCAAGTGAATACGGGTGGTACCCCCCAGGTAAATACAGATTACAATTTAACTATATTTACAAATTAGTCAAATTATACAATTTACACTGGGCCCCAAAGAGAGCAGGTCGGTAACAAAAAACTCAATAACTTCCAAAATTTTGGAGCTAGCTTTATGAAATAAATACTGTATTAAAGACAATTTTATAGTGCTTAAATCAATGTCATAAAAGTTTATAAAGATTATGAACTTTATTTTTATTAAAAGTAAGTTAAGTAAAAATTTTCATTTTCACTAGATTTCGAGAAATGTGCTACGGTATCAAATATACTATATAATTTTTACACATTTTAGTATTTTGTATTGCCACCACGAGCTGTAAATACAGCTGTTATACTTCAAGCATTGTCAGAATTCTGGTTCACTCTTCAGGGGTTACTGCCATGCTTTTAATTGAATTTGATCAGTAATAATGAATTTCTGCACAAGCAATGCCATATTTATAAACAGAAACAACAAGTAAAACAAATGGTTTCTAAGTTGTTCAAATTCAATTCGTCTAATAGAAAATATTACTAATTCTCAACGACGACGAATTAATTAATTTATTATTGAGAAGGGAACATAATTCACTAATAAACGCTATAACCTCGTTGCGCACAAACGACGTCACTATAGAACACTTGGACACAACCAATTAGTAGTAATATTTTCACATATCTTATTATTTCTGTTTCCATGTTTTAGGTTGGTACACGGTTGCCAGTGAGTTTTACCCTAAAAGTCAAAAATTTTCCTCTCATTTGGCTCAAGCTGGCATGTATCGGAATTATTCTCTTAACACTGGCTGCAATCATAAGATTTTTTAACGACGGGTGACTTGTTTTGTATTACTTACACTGTTGCACGGCGTGAGCACGTATATTACTTTTTAAGCTTTAATTTAAAAATAAAAAAAGCGTCATTCGTGTAATTCACCGCTCTTCTGGTGTTGCTGGGGCGGCCTCGATATCTGCAGAAGCTAGAGTGGATTGTTTCTGTATGCCGATGGTGGCAAACAATTCTAGTCCTTGCTCTGCAGAATTTGGGCCACACTGAATAGCGCACTGGTGATGACAGGAGCCCGGCTCATTACATAAAGCATTGCTCAGAGGTGCATGTGTAGAGAGTCTATTAGTCTTGTGGTTGTTGTACTATTTAAGTAACGTACTTACTATACAGGCCGTCCCACGGATATGCCACATGGAGGGAAAGTACCTTGAATATTGTAGTTTGAATATTTTACTGAAAGAAGACATTATTTGAATTTAAAAAACAATTTAAACTGCATTCATAAATATTTAAATAATTACATGGTTGAACCGCAAGTTGAACCCGTTCCACGAGAAAGTTTTTCACCCTGTAGCTTTATCATACCGATCGAAAGGCTTCATCATAAGGATTATATTTGCTGAATAACATAATGTCACAAATAAAAGGAAGACCATGAATTTTAACATTTTTAATACAAAATTAATCAATTTATCAAATGCTCAAAATGAGTCCCTTCCTGTTAAATACAAAGTCGCACTCTTTTGATTATTTCGCTCCCTGTCGATTTTTTGATCTTGTTGTGGTGGATATTTAGAATAATACGTCTAAGTTCTGCTTGTAGCTCGTGGACACTTTCATACTGGTTCTTGTAAACTAAATTTTTTACAAATGTTTTTTTACAACTGCGTCAAGTCTTCTCGTCGCCTATCCCGCAGTGTCTGAAGACTAAAGTCTTTAACCAGTGCGTCCTACCCGTCATGACATACGGTGCCGAAACGTGGACACTGACAGTCGGGTTAGTCCACAAATTCAAGGTTGCGCAGCGTGCTATGGAGCGGGCTATGCTTGGAGTCTCTTTGAAGGATAAGATCAGGAATGAAATTATCCGGAAAAGAACCGGAGTTACCGACATAGCTTGCAGAGTAAGCAAACTGAAGTGGCAGTGGGCTGGCCATGTTTGTCGAAGGACCGATGGCCGATGGAACAGACGAGTCCAGGAGTGGAGACCGCGTATCGGCAAGCGTAGTGTGGGACGCCCCCCAGCTAGATGGACCGACGATCTTAAGAAGGTGGCTGGGTCAGACTGGATGCGGAAGGCGGAGGACAGGGTGTTGTGGCGCAGCCTGGGAGAGGCCTATGTCTAGCAGTGGACTGCGATAGGCTGAGTTGATTGATGGATTTAAATTTTTTACATAACCGAATAAAAAAAATCTAACGGGGTTAGATCTGGGGATCTCGGCGGCCATCTTATTTATCCATTTGTCCCGATCCAGGGATGAAAGTATTCATTGAGATAGTCCCTTTTCATTTTTCTGAACAAAAATTCACATCAAATGTTAAAATTCATGGTCTTCCTTTTATTTGACACTATATTATTTAGCTCGGTTATTTTCGATTGGTATGATAAAGCTATAGGTTGATTATTTTTCTCGTGTAACGGGTTCGATTTCCGGTTCAACCATGTAATTATTTATGAATGCAGTTTAAATTGTTTTTCAAATTCAAATAATGTCTTCTTTCAGTAAAATGTTCCATCTACAATATTCAAGGTACTATCCCTCCATGTGGCATATCCGTGGGACGCTCTGTATACTATCACAAATTTATAAGAATAGAAGTAACAAACCTGTACAATGTAGGCGTTACTGTTATTTAAATAAATTAAGATTTGTAAATAAATTTTTGTTTTTGTTTTTTGGTCCTGTGGCTGAGCAGACATCTTCCACATAGCCCTCACACACACCCTCACTCCCACACTACACTCTGTGTTTGTTGTTATGGAGGTCGAGCTGACCTATCAGCTTGCTAGACCTCCATATTTCTGCATCAGCGACTTTCTTTATTATAATTAGGTCTAAGATCTGTAAATAATATAGTTGTAAAAGCAAAATCACATCACACTAATATTATAAAGGTGAAAGTTTTTGAGTGTGTGTGTGTGTATGTTTGTTACTTCTTCACGCTCAAACGGCTGGATCAATTTTGATAAAATTTTGTATGGAGGCAGCGGACACCCTGGATAAAGACATAGGCTACTTTTTATCCCGATATTCCAACCACGGGATCGAGACTTACGCGGGTGAAACCGCGGGGCGCAGCTAGTAAGTGAATAATTAACACAGCAAATGCAGATCATGCTATAATCAGCAAGTAATGTTTTCACTGCTGGGATTCGGGTCTCTTCCCTGTGAGGAGTGGACCCTAACTCACCACGCGGGTCCTGCGCGGGTTCGACTTGGTGAATCTCACCATGACTTGGCATTTTCACTTTATTATCGTTTTCATCATAGGCATAGAGTACCTCTAGGTGTCACGCTCTAATTTGAGAGAGTAAATTGATATTTTTATGCAACTTACTGGGAATCCCTCAGGCAGTGTCTAATGTGACCTTGCCGTTTTGGCTACAATGTTGTTTTACTATCGACAGATATCATTTCAATCTTGTTTATGAAGAAGTAGTAACTATTAATTATATGAAGATGACAGCAGAACAGATCTATATTGAATCAGCATGCTTTAGTTGTTTAAAATGCACGTTGACATCGACTGGCTATCGCTTATAAACAGGGACAAGACTATTTTCAGCTGTCAACTATCGCTTACGAGTATAAACAGGGACAAGACTATTTTCAGCTGTCAACTATTACGATTTGCATGGTAGAACCAACTGTTTCTATAGTTTACTTGCACGAGAAACCTATTCTTTACTCTGGTTTTCCATCAGACGAAAAAATCTTAAGGAAAATCCATTAGTAGAATTCGTTCTTATTAAATTGTTAGATTTTTTCGCTTTTCGCTCGTGGGATGCCAGCCTAAGTAACTCAAAAGATAGTGGCTAACAATTTGTTTCTAATAATAATTCCAGGATATTATTCAGTTCCGTCAGTGTTCTTCCCCGCCGGACAAAGGTTCACGAACGCCCTGTCTGCTGCGGGCATGTATCGGAACTACAGCCTCAACACCGGCATGGATCAAGTAGGGTACCAGTAACTACAGCATGCTGCCGTTAATATGGCATATCGAGTTAGGCCCTTTGTACACACACGTTTTTCTTTCCGTGAAAAACTACGGTTTATTCGCTGTGTAGGCACGGTCGTCAGTGTTGTATGGATCACTATGGAAGCTTTTTGACAGACATGTTTTTTCTACGGCGTGGTTTATAGACCGCCGTCGCGTCGCCGCCGCGCCGTAAGGAAATTACCGTGCCGTGTACAAATGGCCTTATAGAACAACTTCGTTTTTGTAGAGCCTCGTCTCTGTGAATCATACCTGCGGGGTAAGTAATTGCGTAACACACTTGCAATGGCAATACCTTTCATTTTGACAGTTCAACAAATTAACTGCGTTATTAACGTTAATAACGTTGAGCAGATACAATTGAGCAGTTTCCTTCAAAATCCTTCGGATTGTGATTGATGAATGTAAAACTCGATGTGCCATAATTACGCCTGGGTAGTTTAATTACATAGGTACGTTCAATGTTAACTAATTAGTAATTATTAATAATTCATAAACTTGCATTCACAAAATTTGTTGTAATTGACAATTTGTTATATGTAATTCTAATGAAAAAGCCAGATAGGTTTGAAGATAACTGACCACGTACGACAGCTTTTAGGGCAAGGTGATACTATATCAGTATTGTTTTGTTTCATTATGTTCCGTTAACTGTTCATGTCAAGTGTCTACTTGTGCAAAATTAGGTGTCATCAATCGTTTAAGGCGAGGGAAGAGCTAAAGTTTAGATTATGAGTACTTAGATATTTATTTTTCTTTATCTTCTTTAGTTTTAGTAGTATTAAATCTGCCTAGCCTTTCCCCAACTACACTCGCGAGCAATAAACTGGAATCACTTCATCGCACGACATTTTTTTACAATTTTTATGCAATGAACTGTGGTGCCACACCGCTGCAGTGACTAGACAGTAACATGTAGAACTGCTTGTACCTTGTTGATATCCTTTGAAAGTTAACAAAATTACCTATCAGGTGATATGCCGGGTGACCACTGAAAATCAGCGCTGTGCTGTGGGTCCCCCATAGCACAGCATCATGCTGAGTGCAAGCCTTCTTGTCACAGTCATGACGTGCAGCTGCCAACTATTTGTTTTACTAGTTTATGTTTTCATATATCTTGCACGTGTTTCTGTGACAAATAAATTTATTTTTCTTTCTTTCTTCTATCCAATCCATAGTTCATTGCATAGAAGTTGTAAATTTTTTTTTTCGAGCAGCGTACGATGAAGTGATTCCAGTTTATTGCTCGCGAGTGTATGTTGGGGTGGGACATTACTAGGTATTTAAAAAAAAACTTCACTTGTATTTTTGACGTTAATTTTATTAATAGGCTGAAAAGTCGTTTGTTTAGTTCGCGTTCAATTGTCATGAGATATAAAAATAGAAGGTAAAATAGACTTTAATAACCTTCTCAAATATAAATCTTCAAACATAAAATGTGACATAACGACGGTCACTTGGTTTTATCATTAAATTATCAATTTTTTTATATTAAAATTAACCTATTCGTAGCGTGCTAGACAGCATAGTTTAATGAGTACTCAAATTGATTCAAGGGCACCATAATAATTATATTAAATGTTAAGTTTATTGACATCTAGAGCTTAAAATATCTACTCTTAGAATATGTAGTGTAAATAAAATGCCAACAGTCCCGACGATTAACGTGCTGCTAAATGCCTGTTAAAATATTCTCCTTTTATTTTATTATAATATGTAATTATCTTCTTCGTTATCTTTGCAACACCTGTGTTCTTTTTAATATCTTGTAGCTTTCTTAAAAGATAATGTATAATGTTATGGATTTAGTCACCAAAAGACTATTTAAAAAGTAGTGGCAGTTAAAATTAGTACAAGCCCGTGCCACTAAAAGAGCACAAATCAGTGGCCACTAAAAGAGCACAGACAAGTCTAATAGTCTATAGACGTCCACGGATCGCCGTCTCCGCGAAATAAATCCGATTTCTCGGCGTCTACGACGGGTCTACCCTGAGCCTACGTGAGGCTTACGTGGAGTCTAGGCGGGGCTACGCTGATATTACGCGGGCCTACGCGGGGTCTACGCGGGTTTACACCATTTTTGTGCTTTACAACTTTACATAACATTTAAATATAATTGAAGAAAGTGACATTTAAATACATATTAAAGTAACTTCAAACCGTAACTCACCATAAAATTAAGTGTAAAAGAGAAAAAATTGAACATGCAATGCAATTTTTTAATATACTTTTATACCCATATTTTTTAAAAAGAATTATGTAACGCTCCATAAAAATGCTTCTAAATTAATTAATAAAACATATATTTATCCTTTAATGACTGTTTCATTTTATCGTTTCGTGTTATGAGTAGGGGGTAGTTTAAATGAAATCACCAGCATCGGTATTGACTTACCATAAGAGGTATTTATTATTATTCATATTATATAGATTAACATGCATTCAAATTCCATTAACATATTCCATCCGAACCTAGGACATGGATGTCACATTCGATAAAAATATCATTTTATTGCAAACTTCTACAAAAAACCTCTCAGGGCTTAATAACTTTAATTATAATTAGGATCATATGGAGGTCCCATAAACCCTCTAGTTAATTTTAAATCCGTCAAAGCAGATTATTAACTACTAATGTTGTGACACGCCATGCCCTTTTTTATTACCTATAGAAGATTAAGTCACGATAAAACGGTAAACAGGTAACGGGGCCTCGTGTGGCCGACTCGCGTCCCTTACCGTGACCATCTTCTTGAGTTTATCCATCACTTCCGTATTGAGTACACATTGTATAACTTGTTAGCAACAACAACAACAGCATTTATATTAATTTGAGTGTAATATTATACTCTTAACAATTAACAAATATTGAAGTCTTCAAAGGATATAAATTAAATAAATTATACCTAAATTACAAGTAAACTGCCTTACTAAATGAAATGCATAACACCCACTAAATATAATTCAATTAATATTTTAATTCATATGTATGAAAAAGTCGTAATAATTATCTATTTGCGCATTTTATAGACACGTAATTAGTTACACGTACCTACATCGTGGCTATCGATACTAAGGATTCGTGTCAAAATCTAACTACCGGTGCATACTTAGAGAATAAATTATTGTATATTTACCTAAACGTAACCTAGGTACTATATAGGTATGCCCGTACCGCGGCGCCAACAACGAAGGATAGTTATAAAATATTATAAACTAATATCTCGATTCTCGACCAACTAAACGCAGGTACCTATTGTTTTGCTCAAACTTAACGCTTGCTCCTGATACCATTGCCTTAACGTAATGAGTTAGTTAACTTACATTTGTATAAGTACGTATATAACTATTTTCGTTGTAAAATCTACGATAACAAGTGGGCTTGGTTATAATATTATCTGTTTGTTATATAAAAACGCTTAAAATTTACTAGTATTTAATTTATGAATGTTCTACGAGTGTGATTACGTAAATGAAAATTTAACTACATATTGAAATGTCTACGTTTGATTCGCAATAGCTAAAGAATAGTATAACATTGCTATATAATAGTATAAAGTTTTAAACTTTGATTAGTTATGATAGCACAGCGCAGTAGCCAAGATGCGTATCGAGTCATTCTGATATGACGTTTCATCAAACTTCGTTGACAACACCCCATCATCTCCCCATAAACTCATGAAAATGACTTAACATGTAGTCATAAATAGATATACTCGTAAATTCCCATAGCATACGCTTAATACAATAGTTCATGAAGAAGTAGCATAAATAATATCTATTGATTTGTAGAAACCTACGTGATAAACGAAGCGTGATTCACACATACGAAGACGTACATAATTGTAACAATATATTCTTAATACTATGAAATACAACTAGTAATAAGGTATAATATATAAAATGTGGATCAATTCTTGCGTTTAACAATATTGTCTTCAATAGCATTGCTCATATCCCAATTGCCAACAATTTTAGATTAGACGGCACAACAAGTTTAGACGACATGACAGCGCAAAATGATTTTTCCTTTTCAACGTTTACAAAATGCGTCATTTCCAGAATATCATTAAATAGTAAAACATTTCATCGAATGCTTTCAATTATTGTTCGATTTCCGGCATCGATGTCGATACTCTTCGAACAAGCGTTACACGTCGTCTTTACATCCCAATCCTAGTATTGCTTTGAATTATTTGTCTTCCATAACAAGTATTAGTAGAGAATAGTGTTTAATATAAAATGCCCATTTTTATACTGGTCTCATACGAAGGTGCAGCAAGTGTAGAAGGGAGTCGGAGACAGAGAGAAACACTACTAGTCGCGAGTCGCGAGGTAACGCGCCTCGCGGATACCGAACGGGTTCGATCACAATGCAGCTCAGTTGATTCGTATTTTCATATTTATAATAAACTTATTGTAAAAATCTATAGTTACCATACATTAAACTATGCTTAATATTCTGTTTAATACAAGGATGCATTCAACACTAAATTCGAGGGATGTTTCCTTCAAATAGATGCAGCTGGCTGGGATTTCCGGTGTTTTAAATCGGCATAAACACATTTGGGTTACAACTTCAGATGCGAATTCTGGACCGGTTGTTTAGTTCGTATATTTTTTGTTTATGTATGTTTGTTTCAGTAGATAGGTATTGTACTGAATGTTCAGTTTAAATTCATGACTATTTATCTACGTATTAGTGCAGCGGGCAACAGACGTGTAGTAAATGCATTATGTTGCCTTTGTATGTATCAATGCCTTAATTTGGCTTTTATGCGCAATTTTGTCAATGCGATCAGAGGGCTAATTGCGTAACACACTATCAGTAGGAATCGGTTTCAATTCGACAGTTCAACAACATTCATTGCGTTATTTACGTTGTTGAGCAGACAATTTTTTCTAACTTATGAAGCAATGGATTAGCAATATACTTCAAAATCATTCAGATTCCGATTCAAACTGTGTTACGCAATTAGGGTACAGGTTTTATGTAAACGTTGTCTTTCATTTGTATCAGTAGATTGTCTATTGTCCGAATATTTGGTTGACTTTTTACATGTCGCCAAATATGCCGGCGAATGTCTTGCGTAGATTTTTCATGGTGTCCTCAGCGTCTTCTGTCAGGGCCGCACTGAGGGAGCCCTGCCGCGCGAAGCCCCCGCGGCCGGGCGCGGGGCCCGAGGGTGGCGCGGGGGCCGGGGGCGCCGTGCTCGCGGTGCTCGGCGCAGCTGATACTGACGACACCGTCGACGACTGAGATGCTGTTGACAGAACATTGTATTAGCTGAGACAATGACCTGAAAGTATATTTTAGAGTTGCACTTGATGATGGTTCAATGAAAATAGATAGTAATTGGCCATGGATTAAGAATTTGAATTGAATGTTCAAGTAAGTTTAAAGTACCTACTTCATACCGTTGACGTCTCAGCCTTTGTGTGATAAATGGTTATCAGTTAGTTTGCCCAGCAGAGTTTACGCATAATAAAAAACTTTAAAAAAAAAAAACAACAGACTTCCAAAAAAAAACACTACAAAGTGAAAAATAACTTTAATTTCGGCAGTCAGTGGCTTTGGAGTTGTATTTTAGTTTTTTGCCACCGACTTCCGAAACCGGTTTCACTTTGTAGTGTTTTTTTTGGAAGTCGGCTGTTTTTTTTTCGTAAAAAGTTTTTTATTTTTCACTTTTTAGTGGGTCAGTTTGTAATTTATCCAATTTACAATAGCCTAATGTCAAATGATCATCTCCTATTACAAAATATTACTTTTCCCGATGCAGGGGCGTTAATTGTTGAGGAGTTCTCCTGGTAAGAACCAAGACAACTGATGGTGACTTCACCTATGCATTTTGACGAGCATAAATTGCTTAGCAATCATATTAAAGTGCCTAATCGAATCGCAACGGTGAAATACTTAGTATTAAGTAGGTAGTTCCGGTGGTCATCTGTGGTCTTCATCATCAGTTCCACTTCACCAAATGATGTTTGTCGAGTGCAAATGCACGACTTACTATAAAAAATACTCAAAGCGCTAGAAATGCCTATAAAATTTGAGGATTTCCCTCGATTTCCATGGGATCCCCTCATCAGATTCTGATTAGATGGCAATGGGACCACCTCGGGAGCATACCCTTCCAAACAAAAAATAATTTTTAAAATCCGTCCACAATTGACGGAGTACGAGTAATCGGTGAACATACATAAAAAAAAAAGCATACAGCCGAACATATAACCTCCTCCTTTTTGTAAGTCGGTTAAAAAGTGACGGCACGCCCGTGACAATTCTAACAATGCCTGTGACAATTCTGACAATGCCTGTGACGCCGAATTTACGCTCAGCGCTAAGCATGTGCGAGCAAGAACGTTATTAGTACTGGCGTCTCTAGTTGGTGCCGCAGGTGGCATAGCAGTTCCGTTGTCTATGGTATGTCCTCTTATCCAGCGTAGGCCTAATGTTCATGTCATTACTAACATTAGTTTCTTATAAGCATTTCTGTGTTACTAACAAGTTTTATGGATGTATTGAAAATCTGAAAATAAATGAATAATAATAATAAAGGCTCTGGAGGATAGGTAGCGTTAAGCTGCTAAGGATTATTGAAAATGGTGCCTTAGCTAACCTTGAGAATCACGCCGGGTGAGTGGTGGCGGCGGTGGCTGGGTGGGCTCGGCGGGTATCGGTGGCAGTGGGCGGTCGATGCTGGCGGCAGACGCTAGCGGGGCCGGCGGCGGCACACTCGGCGGGCCCGGAGCCCCCACTGGGGGCGCACGCTCCTCTGTCGGGGACCCGGCTGCAGAGGTGCCCGATACAGAGCTCCGGGATGTTGCCTTAGTTATACCGGGACGGCAGACCGCCTGGAAATTGTCAACAAGAAAAGTTTAGGTATACGATTATAACACTGGTTAGACCGACTGGATTCTCTAAGGGAACTGTTTAACGATACTCATGACGGTACCTTGTCAATATATCTATGAAAACATCATGTACAAAAAAAGGAAAAATCTATATAGGACTAGAAATACGGACCAAATATTTTAGATGTCACGGTTTATTTTAATTTTTCAATAGCTTTTTACGGACGCTTTTAAAGGGCACGTCTTTCTACATTGATCTCACACATGAATGATGTAACCAATATTTTGTAACAATATTTTAATATAAGTGTGTCCGTGGAGTTTCTAGCCCGTTCTTCTCAATAGGAATCCACTACGCTTTGGAATGGGCAACTGGTGACATCTTTCTGACTGACCGATCTCTTGACAATTCAAATGTACCTGTAATTAATTTGAAATAAATGGTTTGAGTTTTGAGTAGTTTTGACCGTATAAGGGATGACTAGCTAATCTAGGAAAAGCTAACGTATAGACTTTTAATACTCTATGACTGCCACGCGAACAAAGTCGCGGGCACAAGCTAGTCATGCACGCTGTTATTACAGACACAAATTACAAATCGTGTCATCTCATACATGATTTTTCAGCTGTGTCTTTAAGGATAGCAACGCATCGGCCATGTTTCTGATGTTGCAGATGTCCAATGGTGGCGGTAACTACTTCAGGTGCTTCCAATCTGTTGAGCCGTCTCGTCGGCTTCATAGATTTAGTATATATGTTACGGCTAATACCCGAAGTGCGGCTACACCTGGTTTTTGCCGGTTAGAACTAGGTGTAGCCACTTACTCTTGGTTAAACCTAGTACGAGCCGATTGTTTTCGGGTAAAATCATTTGGGTTAGGTTAGGTTAGAACAGTAACCATTAACAAGTGAAGGCGAGCGAGCGAAGCGAGCGTGCCGCGGTAGCGGCCGCCGAGCGCCAGATCCCTTCTATTGTTGGTAAATTGGTTTTATCCAACAGGGATTGTCTGGACCTATAATTCTAACCGGCTAAAACTAGGTGTAGCCGCACTTCGGGTATTAGCCGTAACATATATACTACTAGTGTTAGATTGGCAATGCAAGAGAGAAAGAGTCTAAGCGTAGGTTAGAGCGAGATAGACGAGACCATTCACGTACACGCTGGCGGCCTGTATCGGCCCACGTCAGGCGCGAACGAAATAAATCTCACTTATTTAAAAAGAAATCTGAGGATTAAAAGTGTTTATTAGACGTGATTAATAATGGTTACGTGTGCAGTACCTGGATGTCACTCATCTAAAAAAGAAAACTCAGGGAATTTATAATTTCACACGTAAGTACAACTGCATGTTTATTTGCCTAGATGCAATGTTTTAGAACTACTACGAAAATTTATTACACAAATGGACGCGGAAAATGCATTCTATCACATTAATGCTCTGAATGCATAGGAATTCTATTTAAACAATAACGAATATGAAAATACACTATTATAAAGAACATATAAACATATTTCGATTGCTCAGTATGTGAACCATACAGGAATAGTTCAGGAACTGACAATCAAACCTCTGCGCTAAGCCTTCAGACCGCCGCTGGAACTAGTCCGAACCCTGCGCACCAGGGATGTGCATCGTTTTCATATAGTAGAATAGAAACAGTCTATCTTGCGACTCAGCGAACATCCCTGATGCGCTGCGGAATCGGGGCAGCCTCATTAGCACTCTGAATGCATTATTATATTGCACACGCAAGGCGTTGTACTGTCTGCGTGTGTATGAGACCCACAGGCTGCTCATGTAGAAAGATGTACAATATACTCTGAACAATGTTGTTTTCACTTAAGTGGTACAACGAGCAAACCTGCGGGCCATCATAGTGCCCCTTACAGACACCGCCCTGTGTTCTCGCTCTATGTCTGCATCGTCTTTCAGATCAGAGGACATAATTTATTATGTCCAAGATATTTCAAATCCCTCTTTAGTTTACTTTGTTGGTCACCACATTGCCAATCTAACATATATTATAAAGAAATAAAAGTGACATGAAGCTTTAGGTGTAGGTATATTCGAAGATTATTATATTTACTTTAAGAAAAATATATTGCCTCCAAATCACATTAACAACTAAATCATGTATCTATGGCAATCATAGGTCTTAAGTTAGAAATTCTCCTTAAATAGCTTCTGCCTGCGACTTCGTTCGCGTGGAAGTCGTAAGACACTACAATATACTATAATATCAACCACATTTTTAAAAAACTTCCCTGTATCACAAAAACTTTGGAGACTCCCAACTTACTTTTTTTAGTATGGATAGACTGGTCGCTACAATGAAAACTGGCTTTCGAACGAAAACGCGAAATAATTAAAAAAAAAACAACCGACTTGCAAAGAAAACGGTAGAAAGTTAAAAAATACTTTAATTTCGGAAGTCGGTGGCAAAAAAGGAAAATACATAAAAACCAAAGACCCGACTTCCGAAATGTTATTTTTCACTTTGAAGTGTTTTTTCTTTTTTTTATGTTTGCACAAACACTTTGTTTTGTTGAAAGTTGACTAAAATAGCCGTTCTTATAGTATGACATTAAAATTACCGCTTAGCTCTAAAAAGGTATAGCAGGAATATAACCAGTTATAGGTTAAATCTGTAAATATCTGCAATATTATAACCTCTTGGCTCGTCTTTTTACAATTTGCAGTAAACTGTAGAAGAATACGAACAAATTTGAAATATTGCTCATAGCAAATAGCGTGATCATTTATAGCCTATAGACTGACTAGCAGGGCTAACATGACATACGCGAGAACGCTCTCGTTCTCGATTTGTCGAAATTTGTCGACGATTCTGACGTCATTCTAAACACTAACATGACCGCTAACTTAGCGGTCATGTTATCTCGAGCTTAGCGGCGCTAAGCTCGAGATATCTCGAAAAAGGCACTTTGACAGTTCTTTATCTCGCAACGAGAGACCGATGTAGCAAATGATTAAAAACAAAAATATTTTTTATGATAGCCACATCAGCTCATTCATTCGATTTTACGCATGGAATTAGTTTGTACTATAATGATTTTCATCCACCTCTTTTAATTTATGTTTCGTTTTTTTGTGTAACAGACTTTTTGATTAAAATTAAATGTTTTTCTTTGGCATGCCGAAACTAAAATACAAAACAAAATCACGCAAATGAGTTTGACATTTTTGGTAGGACCCGAGTCATCAACATGCTTAACGCGTCACTGACATGTCAACAGCGTCACCGACATGCTATCAGTGTCCCCGACATGTAAACAAATTCACGACTTGCCAACCACGTCATCGACATGCTAAAACCGTCCCGACATACTAACTGCGTCACCTACTCGCTCACAGAGTTCCGACATAGCGTCCCCATCATACTACCTGCGTCACCGACATGCTAATAGCATCCCGACATGTTAAAAACGTGCCGATATGCTAACTGCGTTCCCGTCATACTACCTGCGTCACCGACATGCTAACCAAGTCTGACTTGCTAACTGCGTCACCTACATGCTAACGAAGTCTGACTGACTAACCGCGTCATCGACATGCTAACTGCTTCACCGACATGCTTACCGATTCGCCAACATGTTAGCCGCGTTACCGAAATGCTAATGTGACGTGTTGCAGCAGACTGGCGTCCCACAGCGGCCTGTGTACATGTATACGTATTTATTATGTTATTCCAAAGTTTTAATTTTTCACGTCTGTCGCCAGTTAATGCCCTGTTTTTGTATCATAATTTTGTCTACTCTTCTCGTCGTCAAAATCGAGGACGAGTAAATGACAGAAAAATCAGAGATATATCGTGTTGAAATGTCAAAATTCGAGATAAAATACGTGCCATGTTAGGGTTTGTCGAGAAAACATCAAGTTTGACAGAACGAGTCGAGTATTTTGTATGGGAACGCTGTCAGAAAACGAGATAGGTTACAGAAATAGACAAGAATTACTCGCGCGAGAGTGAGTAATTGTCGCGTGTGTCATGTTAGCCCTGCTGACGTATAGGAAATACGACGGCACGGTTGGCGCAGTGGTTAAGAGATTGTCTGCTGCGCTGCGTGTCGCGGGTTCGATTCCCGCACGGAACAAATATTTGTATGACCTACAAGTAGTTGTTCCGGACCTGGCTGTTTGTGTACGTGAGTTTAAATGTTTGTAAACGTACCCACGATACAGGAGAAATTCATAGTGTGGGGAAAAGTTAAAAAAAAAAAATATCTATGCAAAATTTCAACAAAATCAATCCGGTTGTATTTGCGTGATGCTGGAATATACATTCAGACAAACAGACAACAATTTAAAAAAAATATTTGTCTTTAGAATCGTTCCCAGACCTCGCAAATATTACTTAAAAAAAACCGGCCAAGTGCGTGTCGGACCACGCACAATGAAGGGTGCCGTAGTTGGGATGAAGTTATCCCAAAAACAAACTTAACATTGTAGTTGAAAAACATGTTCTCCAATACATCGATATACGTCACGGTAAACTCTCCAACTGCAAATGTATGTTGGTCGACTATTACTCGTTAACTTGTAAAGCCTACTTAGCTGTGATAGTTTTCCTTTTAATTTCGTTATACAGGGTGGATTTTTGAGATGGGGCAGTAAGGGCAGCTACCCTAACCGTTCTATCTACAGGAAAACGGTCTTAAGAGGCTGTCCTTAACTTTTTGAGAAATTTTTATGTGCATTCACAGATTTTGAAAAAAATGTACAGTCAGCAAGAAAATGGGTAATTTTCACAAAAACTTTTTTTAATGCCAATCGATCCTCTTTCTTATAAGGATCAAAAATCTCTATTGGACCAATTGAGGTTTGAGTACTAGAAAAGTCATAAATCGCAAAAAACTTTTTCCATACATTTCGTAGGAAATGAGACTCGAACTTACATTTTTTACCATCGATAAACTGGCTGCTACAAAAAAGACTGATCGAAAAACAAATAAAAAACTATGACTTCGGTTTTGGGTATAATTTCACCTTAAAATTAAAAACTTGAAACTTTACATTTGGACTCACCTAGAAATTTTACTTTTGTGCTCTAAGTTATGAGGTGTTCAGAATGGTAGCCGTTTTGACGTAGGCATAGGTTTATTCTCGTTACTACAGAGTGGGTAGCAGCTGATAATGTGCTAGGATTAATTCCATAGAGAATCGTGGTAAGTAAATCTTTGAGTTCCTGAACACTGTTGTATTTCTTTTTATAAAGTTCAATTTTTAAATAGCGCCACTTAAAAAAGTGTAGAGACGTGAGATCAGGGGGTCTACTCCGAAGCGTTAAACCGAAGTATCGGCCGAATGTTCGGTTGCTTCTTTGCTACGGCTAACTATCGCTGACTACGGCAAAAAAAAGAAGGCAGTCGAAGAGATAAGCCAAATTAAAAACTGTGACTTGAAGTCGGGTAAGGACTCAAAGTAAAAAAAGGAAACTATGGAAGTTATAAAACGGCCGAACATTCGGCCGATACTTCGGTTTAGCGCTTCGGAGTAGACCCAGGACTGCGAGGTGGTCACGTTAAAGGACCATCATAATGTTTGTATCCACTGCCTTGAGAATTGCCTGAATTCGATTGATGCGACTTCGAATTTTTTTCTTTTTTGTTTTTTTTTGGCCAGTCTTCATTGTAGCGGTCCTCCATACTCCATACTCCAACTTAGTTTTTTATGATGGATAGATATTCATCATAAAAAACTAAGTTGGAGTATCATTTCTTGCGAAATGTATGAAAAAGTTTTTTGCGATTTATGACTTTTCTAGTACTCAAATCTCAATTGGTCCAATAGAGGTTTTTGATCCTTCTAAGAAAGAGGATCGATTAGCATAAAAAAAAGTTTTTGTAAAAATTGCCCATTTTCCTGCTGACTGTATATTTTTTTCAAAATCTGTGAATACAGATCAAAATTTCTCAAAAAGATAAGGACAGTCTCTTAAGACCGTTTTCCTGTAGCTACAACGGTTAAGGTAGCTGCCCTTACTGCCCCATCTCAAAAATCCACCCTGTATATACTACGGTCATGATTTTTTATAGATATCCAGAAACAACCATTTGGCTGGCAGGTGGACACTTGACTATAACAAAAAATAACACTTTTTAAGCTTAATATTACGCAAACGGATCCCTGAATCTAAAGATGGTTTTGGCAACCTAATAAAAAAAAACAAGTTTTTGTTTCACCACTTTGTCGGCGTAATTGCCACCCATGCCAAATTAACAGACAGGCAGACGGACATGGCGAAACTATAAGGGTTCCTTGTTGACTACGGAACCCTAAAAAAAATAATGTACAGATTTGACTTGATTACCTATCGTAAATGTATCGATATTGAAATCACAAACCCAACAAAAAAACAAAGACAGACAGGCAGACGGACATGGCGAAACTATAAGGGTTCCTTGCTGACTACGGAACCCTAAAAAAAATAATGTACAGATTTGACTTGACGACCTATCGTAAATGTATCGATATTGAAATCACAAACCCAACAAAAACACAATGTACAGTTTTGACTTGGCTACCTATCGTAGATACATCCATATACAAATCACAAACCCAACAAAAAAACAATGTACAGTTTTGACTTTGCTACCTATCGTAGATACATCCATATACAAATCACAAACCCAACAAAAACACAATGTACAGTTTTGACTTTGCTACCTATCGTAGATACATCCATATACAAATCACAAACCCAACAAAAAAACAATGTACAGTTTTGACTTTGCTACCTATCGTAGATACATCCATATTGAAATCACAAACCCAACAAAAAAACAATGTACAGTTTTGACTTTGCTACCTATCGTAGATACATCCATATACAAATCACAAACCCAACAAAAAAACAATGTACAGTTTTGACTTTGCTACCTATCGTAGATACATCCATATTGAAATCACAAACCCAACAAAAAAACAATGTACAGTTTTGACTTTGCTACCTATCGTAGATATATCGATATTGCAATCAAAAACCCAACAAAAAATTACAATTACCTGCATACGCTGCAACACCAGTTCAGCAAGATTCCGTCGGTCCTCCTCCTGCGAGTCACCCATGAAGGACGTAGCGGAATCGTTAAGCTCGATGATGTGCTCGCGACCGTCCTTGCCCACCACCAACTCAAGCGCACATACTTCCAGACCGCCGAATATCTCGCTCACCTGTAATCAACAGTCGCAAGTCAGGCAGTCTATCATAATCTAGTAGGCGTCGAAATACTGGTTAAATGCTCCTAGAATTTGCGGGTACGTTGGGATTTAGTAAGAGCTAGGTTTGAATTATGGAATGTACTGAAACCAGCGTCACTTAGGTTCAGTTGTTGCTTATCATCATCTTTTCTTTTAGCCATAACAATAACTTCCTATTCCTAAGTCAATTTACTACCTACAGGTGCAAGAAACTTTATACCTGCCTTGTTTTTCATTGACCCCGAGAAAAGCGTGACAGCATTAAATGTATTGAAATCATGTGCTAATATTATGCAGTGTTTCTTTCTAGAGGATTTATGATAAAGAAATACCAATAATTAATCAATAAATAGCTTTGCAAGGAATAAATAAAATAAACTTAGTTTAAACGTAGTTTCCGCGTGCAAATTAATATCTATAAATTAAAAGTCCACTCTCGACACAGGGGGTCTACTCCGAAGCGATAATCCGAAGTATCGGCCGAATGTTCGGCCGTTTCTTGACTTCCAAATATTCCTTTTTTACTTTGAGTCTTTTGCCGACTTCAAGTCCCATTTTTATTCCGTTTGGTGCCGGACGTAAAGAATAGCACCATCCTATATCCTTCCGTGGGTGTCGTAAAAGGTGACTAAGGGACTTACTAGAGAATGGGCAGCAGCGTTCTCTATGCATTTTACCACCATACTGCGATCGCCAACCCTGTCTGCCAAGCGTGGTGATTATGGCAACCCCCCTCCATTCTTTTGGGGGAGGTCTATGTCCAGCAGTGGACGTCTTTCGGCTGAAATGGAGTCCCATTTTTGACTTTAACTTATCTCTTTGATTGTATTTTTTTCTCTCCTTATTCAGCCATAGTTAGCCGTGGTCAGGAAACGGCCGAACATTCGGCCGATACTTCGGATTTATCTTCGGAGTAGACCCCTAGGTTTACAAAAGATTCTTATTTAAATTAATTAGTATCCGTAGTGCTCTTGACACCCTTCAAGTTAAATGAAGAATTAAATATTTTCTAAGCTACGATAGAAAATTGAATATCCTCGGTTTCGATCGTAATATTTTCAAGTCTAATAAAAACTGGCCATCATTGGATCCAATCAAAAAACGGGTAAGCTAGATACGAACCTCGTCAATCCACATCTTGTATCTATCGTTCATGCCGATAGCTTCGAGCATCGCGGATCCTTGATTGGTTTTCCAATTTCCCGATATAGATTTGCGCCTGCAAAATATTTCAGGATTATTTATAGACGGCTGGTACAGACATCAAGTGTGATATCACACTTCACACGTAGTACCATTCTTAAATCTGTTTTACGTAATTGTGTGTTTGCCAACACTGAGAACGCCTGCAACATTTTGTTTGTAATCAGAATTGCAGACTACTTTGATCTTTCTCGTAGGCGCCAGACCATTGCCGATTAAAAATAGTATAATGATACTTACATGAAAGCTTTGTAGTTAGTGCCGATTTTTTGTATATGGATGTCATATTTGGCATCGATGTAAGGCTCCACCGTGCAGTAGGTCCCCAGCATGGCCACGACCCCGGCGATGTCCTAGAAGGGCAAATAACATGAGCCTGTTACTTACTACGATGAATCAACATAGCTTTACTCTTAAGTTATGTTACTCATTTCTTAAATATTTTACCTTATAGTACTTTTCTTAGTAAAATCAGGACGAGGTTCGTGAGATGCCTAACAATTCATTACGCCATTATTTAACAGAAAGAGTGAATGGGCATCGTTACCTGGAAGTCAGCCACCGCGTCCACTTTCACCTTGGCGACGCCGCTGTGCGCGTGCCCTATCTTGATCACCACCGGGAACCTGGGCGCCGTGACCTGCGACAATCATATGCGGCCGTTACGTCATTATCGTGATCACTGAGCTCAGCCGACAGTTCGCTTGATCTCACAAGACCTTTATGTGATTCCATTGTTTCAAAAAGTATCCAAGCATAAAACCCTTTCCTACAATATTTTCTCTTACGGCAATACCTTTTACCGCGCAAGATACAAATCTTGTAAATATTCAAACAATCATCAATAAGTTACGAAGTATTATTTATATCAATTCCGTGGTTGCTAGATTACTTAACTAACGCACAAATCTCTCAGGGATCATTAATTTGATTTATGTCATGATTATTTTATGTTGACATGAATTTATCGTTCGATTTGGTTTGCATATTTCATAGCTAACGTTGAATTTGGCGAATTTCCCGAAATACGAAAACTGATTTTAGGAAAATTCCGCGCAGCGCATTCATGAAAACAAAGCTCTATTTATAAGGGCGTATTGTGTAAGTCATGAATGTAATTATAGGTTTGTTATGAGTAAATCATATGCAACGTGTGCTGTTAGCGTTTCATAACCTTCAGTTAATTTTATGGAACCGATAATAATCTTAATAGCTTCGAAGCACGGAACGATCATCTATGTATTGTCACCGGTTAGATCATATCGTGTCTGTTAAACCGCAGCCGTTATTACGGTGAAAGCCAGCTATACGAAAGAAGTCAAACAAAATAAAAAAATAAAATATTGTGTCCCCAGAAGGTCTGCGCTGGAAAAATAATTTCCTTTTCAACGTTACACTATTATTTTGTTACGTCAGCCGATATTTATTTAATTGAAACAACGTTTTTCTTAGAAATACAATAGTGCTTGGAGGATAAATTGAATTTTACGTTATTGCTAACACTAACCAGCTATGTGTAATTTCTGTTTATTTAGCTACCTGCCAAATACGAAATTAATGTCTACTTTTATTACCATTTCACATTTTCTGTTGAGGGATTTATAAATAGAGTTTATGGAAATGAATATTGGATATTATTGCTACATTCCAGACGTATTTAACAATAATGGATTGGATTGCAATTGTGTATTAAGTAGATTGGTGGCACGGGCGTCTACGTAGACCATTATTTTGTTTCCCTCTTATTGATCGCGCAGAGAAGTTAATGGTGCCTCCAAGCATTGAATTTGCCGATTAAATTTGAGATACCTTCGATTTTGTTGATTCATAATTACTATGATCATACTGTGCTGTTGACAATCAATCATCTAAAGGTCCATAGGTACTATTCATGAAGTGATTGGTTTAATTGTTTTAAAAATGAGGAAATAACAGCAAAACCAGTTATTATTCAGATTGAATTGATTAAAATTAAATGTAATAACTCTGCCCACCCTAGCAGTATAATTCATACTGGCAGATTGGAATAAATTGCCACTTGGCACTGCTTCAATACATAACCCTTTTCTATTTCCGTACAATTTTGATAATAGGCCATTCATTCATTTTGCGTATTTTTTCATTCTTCTTGCTATTTGTCAACGCTACATAGAAAGTTTTACAGGATAACTAAGTAGATATTTAGAATAACATGAACAAGTAGGTAATTCGATCGGCAAATACATAGGTTCGGCAATAGTGGTAATAACTAGAGACCAGCTTGTGGTTAGTTACTTAACTAGAAATGGTGTTTGTTACTTAGTATCAGCAAAATCCGCATACGAGTTAAAGATAATACTATATTAATAGCATATGACTTCGGTTTTTGCTTTGGTATAAGAGTTTATGCCGATATGACCGACTGCTGTTTTCTGCTAATTGAACGAGAACAATGACGTGAACCACTCATTAAAAGTGGATAGCAAATATTTAATATCGATTATAGTCTAGTAGTAGTCGATAAACTCGTCCATTTTTAGATATTCTTGAACGTTTATGTAAATAAGCTGTATTATTGCGTCAAACGACTGTTATCCGTCGACGCTTATTCAATATTACGTAGCGTATAATATTGTTTCATGTTCTATGTATATCCTTATCATAAGAAAGGTCTGCATTTCATCTCGGGATAGTATTAATGTGGTGTCAATCACAGTTAGTGCAGGCGGATGGCGTGCGGCTGATGTGGCTGCGGCGTCGTCGCCGTGGGCGGCAGCATCAAGTGTTTGACTGTTCGCTGTTCGCTCCAACAACACACACTTCCTTCTCTGTATCGATGACGCACAACTCCGTAAAGAATTCTCTTGTATAATACTATATATGGACAGTCACCAACATAGCATCGTGAAATTTAATAGTTGAAGTATTCCACGTTTTGATTGTTTAACCGTTCGCTTTATTTGCGTCCCTTAGTCAGAGTATTGTAGTTATATGCAAATATGGTAAAGAAAACAAGCCTTGTTACAGATTTGTCCTGAAAGACATATTTGCTCGATGATAGTGTAAATGACTATAGTTCTACGAGTATGACGATCTATGAGCAATTTTTCTAGTTTGGGCATAAGTAATGCTCTGATTATACGTCCGTTTGTTTTATTTGCATAGTCAGGAATATGTGGTTATACGTATGCAAATATGGTAATGAAAACAAGCTTGTGGCTTTACAGATTTGTTCTGAAACGTATGTTTGTCTGATAACAGCGTAAGTAAATGACTATTATGGCTCCATTTTATGAGCAATCTTCCTAGTTTAGGGATAAATATTGTGTTGATTGCATTTCTGTTTGCTATATGCGTCTTTCCATTACAATTGTATTTTAGTCATTTTATTGTGGCTTTGGCAAATACGGTAAAGAACACAAGCATTGTTTGTTACAGATGAGTAATTGTTCTGAAATACATATTTGCTTGATGATAGCGTAAATAAATATTTATTATTGTTCTTTGACGTCCTTTCAACAATCTTCCATTACAAAAGACCTGGTTTTGTATCCTAGTAATTGAATTCCTTGGCGCTACGACATTCATTTAAGCGGCATCACTTTATCTGTGAGCTATCTGCTGATCAATCTAGCTGATAGTGGGGTGGCGACTGTGGAAGCATTCAATTCAAATATCGGTATATTATGGGCGCTGACAATAGTTCTTAATGATCATAAACAGGCGAGAAATAATATCGCACGCGCGGTCCTCGATGGTGTATTTATTGTCCGCAAAGGACAAGACAATAATAATTGTCATTTATCACTGTAATTGCCGCCTTTGAAGTTTGATGTTATCTTGCCGCCTTGTATGAATGCGATCATAAATCAGTTCTATGTGATCGGTGCTACATCAACGAAATTGAATGGCCGGCTCTGTCATCTGTACCTGTACCTATTCCTGTAATAGATCCGGTAATGGTATCATCGAGATCAATCAGGCAGGACATGCTTTTGAATTTGGACCGACTCGAAGACGATCGTTTGCGACCATTCCTTCAGTTTCTGTATGAAATTGATTGATCATTTTATCCTGTAAATCATAAACGTAAGACCTCAAGTCCGCGTTTAGTTAACCCGGAGGTAAATAGTAGTAAATAGTAACAGTTTGCATAAATGTTCGTACATACACTTGGTAATTTACAATAATTACATGATTTTGATCTGTATTGCCGTAGTTGACCTCACTCAAGGTGAGGGATGTGTTCATCGACTGTAATACGTCGGCGATCATTATCACTGTAGTGCAGCTTACATTTTCTAATGTACCGACATGTGTAATATGTGCTAATTACAGAAAAAACCCACGGCGCCAGTCTCTGCTTTAAATTCGTGTGCTTTTTATGATCATCGTGCGGTTATCCAGGATCTGAGTTCATGGGTACGAATCTAAGTGAGATCATGAAGCAGTTTTGGTCTTAGTTACTGTTTTACTGAAGGTAAGAAACGTATAGTTCGTTACGTTCAACCTGCTAAGCGAAGTAATCAAAATGATGTGCAACTGGATTGTTTTTTTTATTTTTTGATAACATTGAAGCGTACGTGTCAGGGGACTACTTTTTTAATTTAGGTATATTAGTGGTTTTCACCTAGGGGTAAGTAAGTCCGTCACAGGCTAGTAAAAGTAAGAGCCTGTTAAAACAATGGGTTGCGGTGCCATACCGCAACAATTTCGCCGCATTGGTGGTAACACGGGCGCTGAAGTGCCTTAACGTTATTCCGCCGCAGTAGCGCCGCACCGCAAAAATTTCACCCTTTAAAAACTCAGCGGTGCCGCTCCGGGGCGGCGTTGCAACGCTTACACCCTCCCCGGCTCGTTTCGGAGGTTGCAAGACCGGTGTACGTGCGGCGAGACGCCCGAAAATACCGTGTGGCACACCATGATACCATGGATATTGGTATGTAGGACGCCGCATCGAGGCCGTTCCAGAGCCGCGTCGCCGCTGCACCGCATCGTGTGCTTCGGCCTTAAGCTAGGATAAATTGTTACTGTAGAAGTAAAACTGTACCTACTATCAACAGAGAAGTCGCACTTGTCAAACTGTAATCTATTAACTTGTAACATTGTCTCAAACTTTTGTTAGATTTACACAGGAATTCAGGATCATAATATTATTAATCTTGCCATTTGTCTTCAAAGTGATACCATTCAATAGTCATTCAATTTATTCTATGGTGGGACTTTAGTTTACGATAGTAACTGATACATCATTTATAAGGAAGTATTTAAACTGTTATTACAGTAAATGCCAATGTATGTTATTATGTAATAAAACATTATAGCTTTTAAAATTATAGGCACTTGATTGTCAATTGATAATGGCCATTGTTTAAAACGTGAATATTTTAAAATTAAGTTTAAATATTTTTACAAAGGATTAGTATTTAACTAACAACAGTCCGGACAATGATGAGGAGATCGTGGCTAAGTAATAACAGCCGCACGGGTCGATCCATCAGGTTAAGCTACGCTTGCCGGGGTTGGTCCGTGGATGGGTTTACATACCAAGACCCCTCCGTGCCTCGGAAAGCACGGGTCCCGGCTGTCATTCGTGGATCTTTGACGGTCGTTACGGATCGTCAGAATCCTGAAAGTCTGACAACCAGTCCTACCAAGGAGTATCGTATTACCCAGTAACTGGGTTGTGGAGGTCAGATACGCAATCGCTCCATGTAAAATACTGGTATTCAGCTGCATCCGGTTAGACTGGAAGTCGACCCTAACATACGAGTAGTTGGGAAAAGTCTACGCAGATGATGAGTACTGACAATTATTATGGAATATCGTTTTATTTGAATAGGCCACACTCATTGAAACCACTAAGTTTGTAACTTTTTATTCCTAATACAGAATCGAATGGAAATTGCACTTAATATTAAGTCAACAGGAAATTCTAATAGCAATAATTAATAGGACACAGTTCAATTAAACTAAGTATCATTTTCCTGACCTGCCTAGTACTTCATTATTAATGCATTACGCATTTTATTAACTGGAAACTAAGATAACAGTTTCTAGGCTTGGTGGGCAATACGCTGAGGGATCGGCTCTACATTGAATATAGATTTGTAAGAGGGAATATTGTTTTTACAATAAACATGCATTTGAAAGTGATTTTAAAGATTGTGGTGATGACCACAATGTTTACAATCCCTCAATGACAACATTATCAGCATTATAATTTGTGATACTGACTAGCCTGTACTCTATCGAACGTGATTCTTGTGATGTCTCCTAGCTTTAATAGCATTAAATCAGTATCCGCGCTATAAATCCTCTATAAAAGTTTCTGAAACAGTTAAGCTTATTGCCAATATTAAAACATCCAGTGTCATAGTGACCATTCTATCATCCAAACGAGTGTTTTATTGTTGTACTAAATTTCGATTTGTAGCCTTGACGTCGAGTCCCGCCACGTCGAGTCGCCGCCACATCTACTTCCAAAACTCCCGCTTTTATTCCCGCCTCGTTGAATCGTTGAAAAACTCTTTTATTATCGCCACGTCTACTTAACAATTTTTATTTGTTATATCTATACAGGGTCAAATTAAATTAGCTAGCGAAAGTCCGCAGATGTGATGGGTATGGAAATCTATACACGTAAAAATTATAATTAAAAAGATTTGACGGCTTTTTTGGGGTCAACGACTGCTGCTATATAATAAATGATTTATTTCTGTAATTAGGTTTGTACAAACACTTTTACACGTCAATAATATAAAAAAAAACTAGACGAGGTCGGCGTTTCGTATCCGACTACTCTGAGAAGAAAGGCCGAAACAAACTCAGAAGTCACACAGGCTAGTATTGTTACCGGTATGGTAGTATGAGTTGAGAAAATCAGTTTATTTTTATTTTATCGTGTTTAGATATCGATACCCATCACGTCTGCGGAGTTTCACTAGGTAGTTTAATTTGACCCTGTAAATTCTGTCTGCGACGTTATTTTGAGAGGATACAACGGTTGAAACAGCAATATCGATGTTTTGCACTAAAAAGTACGCAGTATTTACTTACTGTACTTCATTTTAACGGCTTCTTCCACTACTGCCCCCTGAGAGAATCCCCCTCAGGGGGGAAAACTGGACTATAATGTAAAAATATCCAGAAAGTCCCCTTTTCATTTTGAGTTATTCCACAATTCCCCCCTGAGAGAATTTCGATCAGGGGGGAAAACTGAACCCTAATGTATAAAAAGTCCAGAAATCCCCCTTTTCATTTTGGATTATTCCACTTTTCCCTCTTATAACTATGGGTTATAAACTCATAAGTATATCTTTCTGTTTACTATACATACATTATATACATATATTTATTTTTATGGCACTTCAACGACTGGCTAAGGTAGCCCGCGAAATTCAAATTTTATTATGTTTTTTCCAGGTCAGTAACAGGTTGTATGTTGATCTAAATATGATTCGCGGCCATAACAAATTTGGCTTTACAGAATTATAATCATTATAATCAAAAAACATCATCATCAGTTCAAAAAATCCTACTGAAAGATTATTTCTGAAATAATCATTCAGTAGGATTTTTTGAACTTAGAGAAACGTAATGCTGATTCTATTGATTATATTTTTTTTTTCCGACTGTAGAAATAAAATGGTTAAGTAGACGTAGCGGTAATAAAAGAGTATTTTTCAACGATTCGACGAGGCGGGAATAAAAGCGGGAGTTTTGGAAGTAGACGTGGCGGGACTCTACGTCAAGGCGACAAATCGTAATTTAATAGGAAACTCATTTTTTCACTACTCAATTCGTGGTATCGTTATGAATTTCAAAAAAAAAACTTAGTCATGCACGCACATATCACTACCACAGCGCAGTAATAAACAAAAAAAAAACTTATAGGTTATTCGAATTGACGTTGCGTCGTATCCCGCCATTTTTGTTCGATACTAAGTAGTATTGCGAAAATGTATTAAAGAGGATTCATATCATGGGTGTAGATAATATGCAACTGTACATAATTAGTTATTAAAACTCTCATGTGATACTATTTAATACCCCTTATTATACAACAGTTACATAAATAACTATTCGATGTTTTAATACATCAGTTTCACGTCCGTTAATAATATTATAGAATGCAATACGGCCTTGTCCCGGTATTCCAACAAAATATGTAGGTAACAAAAATCTAAAATTGTCAATATAGTCATTCGTAAAACATTGATGAGTCATAAGTCAACATTTTCTGACATTGACGCGAAAGCTATTGGAACGGAAACGAGTCGAATGGGAACGATTGAAGTACCAATGGTGAAGGTAATCGAATTATATCCCAGATTAATAGGCGCCCGTCACCTGCCTGATGCGTCACTGATGCTATAAAAGTGCCTTAACGTTACTGAAATAAAACGCAAACAAGAAACACGAACTATATAATAGCTAATAGTTCGAAACTTAAATGCCTTATGTAAGTTTACCATTACGACCCTTTTCTGTTGGATAATATCTGGTAATATCGTAAAATAATCACTTAGGTCAGGAAGGTTATTAAGAAGGCCAACCACTTAACATAAATTGGATCGAAACTTACGTAAGTACATTTAACTCTTACTACTTATAGGAGTTCCCGATACCGTGCATTTCTTACAAATTTAAACATTTCAACGGCAATTGGCCAGTTAGTTACCTACCTACCGACACTAATAAAATACACAAATTATAAAATATGTTATAAATATCATTATATTAATAGATACGTGAAGCGAAAAGTTTGTACCCCTTTTTACGAAAATTACGGAGTATGAAATTTGGCACATTTTAAGTTTATATGGAGAAGGAGTGCAGAATGCTAATATTTTTAAATAATATGCATTAAAAATAAATTAAATTAATAAAAAAAACATTACACACACTACCGCGTCACGTGTGGTGCTGGACGTAAAGAATAGCACCACCCTATCTTCACGTGGCTGTCGTAAAAGGCGAATATGGGACTTGCTAGAGAATGGGCAACAGCATTCTTTATGCATTTTAACACCATAGTGCGATCGCCAACCCGCTTGCCGCTTGCTTGCAAGCGTGGCGATTATGGCAACCCCCTCCAACTGTTGGGGAAGGCCTATATCCAGCAGTGGACGTCTTTCGGCTGAATGATGATGATGACACACACTACCATGCGTTCGAGACACACATACACACATAGTAACAGGGCCTCGATGACTTGAAAGTAGATAGGTGACAGAAGTGACAGCTTGAGCATGGAATAAGTACTTTTTAATAGCATGTAATTAGTAAGTACTTTATAATAGTATGAAATTAGTGTACTCATGGAATTAGTAAGTACTATGTAGATTGTAAGTAGAGGGGGTGGAATTTCAACCAGTAGGCGACCATTAGTACCTATTATTACACGGCAGATATACGCTCATCTCTCAATAGTCCATGCAGCCATTTTAAAAAGTTTTTTTCCATTCCAGAGATCCAGAGATTAACTGTTCTACTTCCTTCTTGACTTGAGTACTTTTGTAACAACTACACAAGGATCCATGAAGGTACACAAGGAGAAGGAAATATTGCGGCAAGTTGTCTCGACCCACATTGATAAGAGATAGCTCGTGTCTACAAACAAGCGTAGTAGGTACACGCATTGAGAATTATTGAGCCCTTTGATAAATTGCACGTAATTAACTAGTTAAGTGATGCAAGGCGTTAAGTAGAACTCCGTGAGAATTCAGGTGGCCTCGTTAAGTCTTCTTTCCGGTGATATGATTCGATTCGTTTTCAATCTTCGTAAGTATGACCATGTATCCGCGCACCGACTGCTTTTGAAATGGTTACCCATTCGTCAGCGCAGAGAGTTGAGGGCTCTGTCTATGTTGTTCTCTATTCTCGACAAACCCACTTCTCCTTCTTACCTGACTTCCCAAATTAAATACTTATGCTCTGCCCATAGTAAAAATCTTCGTTCCACCAACAATCGTCTTCTACGATGTCCTTCGCACCGTTCTGGCTTCATTCATTCTTCTTTCTTTGTCCAGGCGGTCTTTCTTTGGAATGCGCTCCCTCTGAACATCAGGACGGCAACCAGCCGGCTATCATTTAAAGTGAAGGCACGTGAACATATTCGTCAGAAGTTGGCCGAAGCATCTCAGCGGTGATTTGCTGGAGTCGTTTTCTTTGCTACCGGTCGTTATTTCTCCTGACAAAGTTTATTTTGGTATATTATGTATATATGTATATATCTATCTATGTATTTGTATGTATGCTTGTATTTTATAGTTATTTCCGAGCTATCTATCCCATACGTTGCACCTGCCATGTTTTGTCTCTGCATCACCCTAAGGTTGACTGGTAGAAAATGCCTCAGGCATTAAGTCCGCCTTTGTACAGTGTACTTTTTTCTTGTGCATAAAGTTTTAATAAATAAATAAATAAATATGATATATACAAAATGTCCCAGAATTAACGCACAACCTCTTAAGGGGTCCTTGTACTCGTGATTGTACTCATCATCATGAACAACTTTTTGAGAAAAAAAAATCAGCTGTTCCCTACATTTTGACGAGTTATTCGACCATATATTAAATGTAGGGAACAGCTGATTTTTTTTTGCGAGTTCAGGTTTGGTCTCATACTAAAAGTTGTTCATAATGATGAGTAAAATGACCCGTTAAGAGGTTGTGCGTTAATTCTGGCACATGTTGTATATTTTATGGATATTGATAGTAAAAATCAAAAAAGGGGTTTTATCATAGAGATGGGTAGTGTCATCCTGATGCGACAAAGCTGGTGATACATAAATTTAATATTCCATTCCCAAAAACGAATCATCTCATTCATAATTTCAGCCGAATGACGTCCACTGCTAAACATAGGCCTCCCCCAAAGGGTTTACCATAATCGCTACGCTTGGCAGGCGGGTTGGCGATTGCAGTATGGTGTTAAAGTGCATAGAGAACGCTGCTGCCCATTCTCTAGTAAGCCCCTTAGCCGCCTTTTACGACACCCACGGGAAGAAATAGGATGGTGTTATTCTTTACGTCTGGCACCACACGGACGCAAAAACGAATGGCCACACTGAATCCCTAATAAAGAACGGAATCCCAAATAACTCCACCCCGAAATAACGCTAACCCGAATAACTTAATCCCTAATGAACGTCATACGCAAATGTGTTGAGAATGTGTACAGGAATTTTGTACAGGTTTAGACATTCAATTCGAATTACTGCGGCCCTTTTTATGTAAGTTCTATGACACGATGCCAATGATTTGATTGCACCTGACGTTATCTAACAACATCTTTCCGCCCGATTTGAATTTAAATTGTCGTGAAAGGTCTCTGCGATGGTAAAACTATATTTTCTTACATGGTTCTTTATATTCGACAGAATGTATTATTCATACAAGTGTAGTCAGAAATGTTCACTATGTAGCTTTTGGTTACCTGTCGGTTCTTTCACTGATTGATGATTATTTTTTCATTTTAAAATGTTTCAAAGTAGCAACCAAAATTGTCAATTATATATTAGTTGTGGTTCACGTTAAAAATGTTACCGCTCCATGTTCTTAAATTGGATTTAGCTCGTATATTTAGGTAATTTGTAAATTGCAAAACCCCTAAACCATTATCCTGTTTGTTCCATTGTCTTACCGATTGTCGTTCCAACCTATGATAATTATGGGTCGTATTATCTATACTCAAAGACATTACCTAATCTACCAATATAAGTGTATGCAGCATCAACATTAATACTACTACACTAGTACGGTTTATAAACAGACGTTGTATAGATATTGAAGATCGGTATTCGATCACAATTATGTTCGTACTTCCTATGGCCTTCACGGGAAAGCGAACAATCGCTACGTTCCGTTGCTCTTTTATCTCCAAATGTTTATACGACGTAAGTATCAAGACAACACAGAAACACATGAAAGTGTCAATGTTTTGCTCAATTTGGCATCAGAAACTTCCGTCCGGCATTACTGTGGCACACAAACAGATATAAAACATTGTTTTGCCAAAGATAATATGAATAGTGAGATCGCATGTGCCGTAAATATTGCACCTCAGTGTTACCTCTTTACAGTTTTACAGGTAGATAAGTGCCGCTGTTTCTTAATGATGTAGACACATTTTAAAGTTAGGTGTATTGCTAGCTAAGAACTCAGCGGAACGATCTGTAAATCTACTTATTTTATAGACATCTGCGAGATCAAAGTAATCTGCAAAGTTTGCAGAGCTGAATTTGTTTGCTAGCCTTCCTACTAGTTGCAACCGTTGTTACTGAATTTTAATTTTATTTGAGATTTCGCAAGAGGCGACTACGAAGAAAATATGTTACGAGTAGATGTAGCATATAACTGTTTGTTCTTTCGTTCCTCTTTATTTTGTTGGAAAATAATGAAGAATGAATTCGTACTATTTTCACCGTTTTGTCTTGAAACTTATAATTATTATTACTGGCGAACCGTTGGCTAGTTTTCGAGTTCTAAGTTGGCTTCTCAATTCAGACGTCTGGATTGAGAAGCCACCTTAAACGTCCTATAACTTTTTAATAGTTTTACTACAAATTCAATGATCGGGCCTACAAAATCGGCTAATTTACTACTAAGTATTGGTAGTACCCTCGTTTAAATATAAGACATGGCTCCTTAATCCATACGAACACGAAAGCTTTTACACGTACAGGCAACATCTATAGCCTGCTCAAACTTTCAAAAACGCCCACGCTTCGCACGTTCATGTGATAAGAGCCTTAATCGTCTGTTACATTATTTTATTAAGTGTTGTCAAAGAAGGGACAGAGGAATAAATCTTTATTAGAGCTGACTCAACCCGTACTAAAGCTACCTGTGCCTCCTTTTACGGGCATACGCATTAACACAGCTGTTAAAATAATGGCTATCTTAATCATTTATTTATTGATTATGTGTACTACAATTATAATATAATTTCAATATAATGACATAATCACTAATATAAAATTTATTATACGCCTTAAGGTTTACTGGACAACTTAATTTTTGCGTTAATAGCCTGAATTATATTTCTTGTTAGAATATTGCGCTTATCAATATCTACTGAAATAGAGGTCTGTCTTATAAGGGAGGTTCACCAACTATATAAGGAAAATATCGACAGAGTAATAGAACAACTTTCTATAAGCAACTTTTTAATTAAGCCTGTTTCCTTCCTACTCCGCCCAAACTTATTAGTACATTCATTTACTCTGTTTATCTAGAGTCGAGAAAATGTACTCTCCATTACCAGTAAATAGTCTTTAAATCGAGTGAAAACTTATGCAATGCTATCTCTTCCAGTAATTCCGGCTCGGGTTTAAAATCTTTACGATATTATTACCCAGAAGTATGTCAGGAATTCTGCGTTTCCAAGTAATGATTTTCACACATGGCTCGGTAGTGACAAATATTTACAAGCTACAACGCAACGGTGACTATAGCGCATACTGTTCTATAAGACAACGTTAGCTCAGTGTGCATAGTGTGCCGGCACATAACATGAACCTGCTGAAGCAGATCGCCACTCGAGCTCGTATTGTTTACATTACTCGCATAGCATGGTGATGTCACGAGCGAAACCTAATTCTGATGAATCATGAGCTTTTTACAGGCGATGCACCGATAAGCGTGGTACCGTGCATGTGTGATATCACGTCGTGTCGGCCGACATCGTCGGACCCACGTGTTGGTGAAGTTATTGATGGCATCAGTGCCTCAGTGGGCGCATAATAACTGGTCCGACCGACTCAACCGAACGTTCAGTTACTGATTGTCCGTTACGGGGAGCGCGTGTCGCCTGCGATTCCGAGCCGGTGCGCGAGAGCATACACGACACATACATATTTATTGACACTTACCAATTTGTTGAACATCGATTTGACAGGGACCAGTGTGTCTTCGGCAGTGTATGTGCTTCCTCATTGGATGAGTTGACCCGATTAGCTGAATCGAAAACCCTACGAGTGCAGGTGCATTTGTTTACATATTTAATTTTGCTGATTTGTTTTTGCTTTCTTGAAGGAAAATGTGCTGTATTGTTCTATTACATACGTTTATCTCAAGGTGCAAGATGCAAGAATACTAGGTCAGACGTGTCTCGTTGTATTTTATGTTTCGTTGTAGCAATAACATAGGCAATCTTATTTAAATCAAATGCGTTATGAGCACCTAATTATTACCTTCAGATAATCGTTGTGTATTGTGTTGCAATGATGCATTTTATATTTAGTGGTGTTTAATTATGCAGAATGCACGACGTTGCATGTGCACTCTAGAGTACAAAGTCCTATGGATATGGTTCATGACAACAATCCCTCCGAGCCTAGAAATTCGTAGTACATGCATAACTACCGTAGTATTACGTATATAATGTGTCATATTTCACTTGCCAGTCCTTGCACAACAGAAAGGAATGCTTAATTTTTAAATATGCGGTACTACCACAATCTGTTCCTAATTACACAATTGAATGTAGGTATGTGCATTTGAGAGTTGGCACCGTTTCTAGTCTGCAACCTATCATAAAATCATAACATAATAAAATTATTATAGTGTAAACATAAATTAGATATTTAAAAATGTTAGAGCATAGGTTTATGTCGCGAGTCATTATTAATCAGCTGCTTGTTCAAATGTTTCAAGGTTTGTTTACATCCGCAATATTGACTATGAAAAAATGCGACCTAGAGATTTAATTTCCTTTAAAAATTATAAAATGAAACGATAATAATCTAATTAAGAATGTAACTTTATCAACGTTCTAAATTGTTTGCACAGTTGTAGTTAGTATTTATGTTACTTTTGAAGTACGTGATCCATTTTGTAAACATTGTTAGCGTTTGGTTAGCGTCCTCGACTACCTAGTACCTACTGAAGTACTGTAGAGTACAGGTTAACTACTCTACAGATGTTTAGGAACACTATTCTATACAAATACGTGATATTCTTGGAATCTGCGTTACATGTTATTTATGCACACTCGATCTGAATCCCATACTGCGCGTTATCAATAAGCACGCAGCCTTAAAGATTTATTTATCTTGCTGGTTTTATTATGATATTTCCTCAAGCTGTTTTGTTATGGTAATACATTCAAAAAAAATTAACGATCTGCGCAGTGCGCAGCTAAAACAATATGAGTCAAAATATTTATTATAATTAATTCAAAAATATAATGTTCCGCCTTCGTAGCTTTGCAAAACCAATAAAATTAATTCAAAAGAATAGTGTTTTCGTTATTTTAGAACTTCTAAACAGCATCTTTAAGTGATGAAAGGACAACATTAACTTCCATTTAGGGAATACTGTCAATAGTAAAACGTAATATTGACATTGATTTCTATGTTAGCATAATTTATAAGTATCGTGAGAAGCCAGAGTTATATTTATAGCACTATTAAGTACCTAGAGTGCTCAATTGCAACAATAAGCGGGTCGGCTGCAGAACCCAGGGAGCTGGGCGATGTAGTGGCACCGGCTGAACAGGAGGAAGTGTGTCGTTAGCCGGTTGTATTGCCAGGACCCACTCTGCTCTATTGACTAATTCAAATGATTTTATTGCATAATGGCCATTTGGAGCAAATTGGTTGACTAGGCGTTTAGATCATCGTACTCTGTTTTAGTTCGTTGTGTTCACAATGTTTTGTTTGTTTCCGACTCGTGACCCTTATTTGAATAGGTACTACTAAAACCAGTTCACATTATTACGCCTCTACAACCAACACAATAATGTTTCTGTTACATAAGTTTCGATAAATTCATATCGCATTTATGAGAAACGTGCTGCTAGCACGTAGGTAAGTTTAATCCATTGCCACAAATCATGTTTTATTAGAAATTTCTAGAAGGTCTAGTCACAAGGCCTGTCAGGCCGTAACCCCTGCACGTTGACCCTGCTCACGGAAGATGTTAATCATGAGCCCCGCTTCAGGATGTAACGTAATATAACTCTCTACGACTATTACTATGATAGCACCTATAATATTTTATTCCCATAACAATATTAAGGATGTCTCTATGCATAATTAGTCATTAAAACCAGTAATTCATTGAGCATATTTGTTCAACATTATTCATTCACCGTTTCACGACGCACGATTAATTGGGATTAAATCATAGCGGAGTGTGGTTAATTAGTCAAACCAATATATATAATGTTATTATTGTTTAATTCTTCAAATTCATTTGGTATTTTTGCGGTTAAGTGCATACTAATACATATTTTCAGCGGAATATCACGAAAAGAAAGAACATCAGAAAAGTCTCTAACTTGATAGGTTGGACATGGTTAAGTGGCTGAAGTAGTTAGTGAGATCAAGTACAATCATATAGCGGCATGTGAGTAAACAGAAGCAACTCGGAAACTAGGTATATTGTTTTCTTCAATTGCAGTTAATAATTTCAATCAAAAGCGGGTCTTACAGTTGAAGCTTAATTCTTCACTATAAATAATCTCGTAGTTGACAATAAAGCAAGGTCAGTCGCGTATAATATTGTACCGAGTACCCACATGCCGCCTGCGCTTATTGTAGAGTGCACTATATTAATTGTCGCGCTGGTTCGAACATACTTATTGCAATGCGCCGCGCAATATCCAGCCCTGCCTCGTTGACCCAGTGTCGCAGCTCACGGGCCAAGTTCAAACACGACTCGTGATTGAAAACCAGCCGACGATTCTTGTCTATGCAATGTTGCAACTTACGTGAAAGCTAGTAAGAGCTTTAAGTGGAAACGATAAGAAAAATGCGCCACGAATTGAATTAGAAGCCAATAAAACTGTTATCTTAATTTAAAATGCCGCGAGCCGTTCCTTTTTATTCATCGAGTTCACTAACATAAACCGACTAGAAGAATCGATGTCAAATTAAACAGAAAACGCCAAATGAATATGCTTGTAATGTAAATAGTTTACGGGACCAGTACCCCAAGTGTAAGTTTGCAAGAGAGTAAACGTAATTATTTCGTTTGCGTTAAAATTTGACCGATAGATCCTAAAGCTAAGAATATAAGGGTGAGAATAAAAAACTTTACGCAAACGCGTTAGTTAAGTTTACTCACTTGCAAACTTACACTCGGGGTACTGTTTTAGGAATCTTCTAGATAGTATAGGGAATGTGAATAGTGTGGAGTGTGAGCGCGCGTAGGTCGCCGCGACCGCAAGTGAGCTGTAAGCTCACGTTACATTGCGAAGGAATGAAAACAATGAGCCCATCTATTGAATGCAGGTGACAAAAGCGGTTGTACGAGTATAGCTGGCTTTTGAACGGTGAACCAGCTATACAAATACCTAATAATATGTATGCATAGCACAACCCACGGCAGACTGCAACACATAAGTACCATAGCAAGGACAGCAAAAGATTAATGACTGCAGAAACCCAGGAAGAGTTACGTAATGTGAAAGATTGCGAGTGAGTGAAAGCCAAGGCGAATGTGAAAATGATTGAAGGTTTACTTGCAGACAAAACAAATCTCGATCTATCTGTGAGCATACCTATAGACATTCTGACATCTAATACTCTCATCTTTTAAATAAGAGCATGAGGTGTTGGAATTGGTTATCCATAATAATCACGCAAAATGATTAAAAAATTAAGTGATTGCGTCAGAATTGACAATTTACAGACACCGACTAAAGAGTGTCCATTAGTCTATTACGTGTTGCTAACTGGGACATGCGCCATTTCAGCAAATTATAATTGCGAATGCTAGTAAATGTCGTTCACATTTCACCAACATCGGTATAACTGCACGTTACATGTATCATTTTCGTAGAAAGATGAAGAATATATTCATTGCTTTCGGATTTCTTTTATGTGAGGTACTTTCTCACGTAAACGTTTCCCTCAGGGGCGCGGGTCATCTCTAGCGTTTATCAGTAGAGACCGACAATTGTCTCCGCCCACGTAAGCCGACGATTTATATGTAATCTTGGACGTGAGGCGCCAGCAAATGCACGCTAGACCTTCATTTTTCCGATTTCTCATTCCTTTATTAATCTAATACCCGGTCATATTATCTTCCACTGAGCTCGATTTAATTTATCTATATATCGAAGATTCAAATCTTTGGGTTCCATTCGTTTGGATTTGAGCGAAGCATTCGACTGTGTAAGTAACTTATCCAGGCTGAGTAGCATCAAATGAGATTCTATAAACTTATAAAGCCCGGTAGGACGAAACAATGTTAGCAAACAAGCTAGAGTATATTGCTCATAAATACAGGTAAGCAGCATGTATGCTGTTCAGATCGTGATAAGTATTCAATTTATAATATTGTGATATGGCGTACGAAGTGCACGCCCGCCCCGGCCGGTGGTTGGCGCCTCGTCGCGGTAACGGTAATACAAGATGCCTAGCTTAAGCTCACTCCAGACCGTCTCTGCCACTTCCCTTATATTTGGATCATCTGATAGTAACGATACAACTGATATTTACCGGGTGGTCTGTATCTGACAGATAAAAAAAAACCATTTAAATACAGGATATGAGGAATTATAGATGAATAAGTCGACGAGATAGATCATAATCAAATGACACTTAGATGCGTGAGTAATATTGATTTATTAATATCAGTTAACTTATAAGGCGTAAAATATAATTTCTACTATAGTAACAGTTTATATTTGCGTCGAGTTGCTTTATTTTATGTCTAAAATAAAGTTTAATATCAGCGAAACCACTTTTCATAAAATATGTATTTTAACGACCTTCCTTTTTTAAAGCACGCCTGAAACAGGCTTGCTTGAATTAATGAAAATAATGTTATTTTTATTTTAATGTAATGAAAATTATGGAAATCTGTATAGACGAGTATATAAGAAAATTATCATTTCTATGAACTATGAACGTAGGCGAAGCAAAAGGAGTACGTAAGAAGCGTAGCAGATGGCGTTCTATAGTTTCTGCTATGTTTTCATGGGAAGAAGGCGTGAGTTTATGCATCGTTTCTAGTTATGTTGACAAGTGGTGTGAACCTGAATTAGTTTCGCATCGCAATAGGAAACGCGCGGTATTTAGGCGACGATGACGGCCGGCGCCCGCGCTGGTGCACGATCTGTGGTGCACGAATATTTACGTAGACACATATTCATGCATCTTCCTTTATTGATCTGACCTAATAATATTGTTCAAATTATACAATCAAATTAACGGTTACGATAATCATAAAAAAGCAAAGATCCTTCATTAATAATAATAACCTAAAAAGACTCTTGTTACTTAAAATATAGACTCCCGAAGGAAATGTATCCATGAGATAGATAATAAAAAGCATGCCTAAGTTATAAAGTAGGAACTAGTCGATGGCTGATGACGCCTCGAGTTCCGTTCCGTTCATTTCGAAACGTAATATGAGCATGGAGATTAGAATAGTAATAAAAGCAGTATTCAGCTTAATACAAACAACGTTTCCTTTAATAATAAGATAACAAACAATGTACGGTGAGAATTTATAAAAGCTTACAAAGAATTTAATGAAACCGTCAAGGGAATCAGTTTGGTAATAAAACGTCAGCCTGTTTCGGTGTCGTAATAATAACAAATTCAGGACAATGAAACTGATGGCAGCGAAACAAAAGTATCAATATAACGAGTGCTACTTTTATCAACGTATAGCAGAACACCAAAGTTAATAAAACTATTCGTTTTACGACCCAATATCTGAAGTTCTGCTAATGAGAAATAAAATAAATGAGAAAATGTTGTGAAAAGCGTTGTACAACTTGTACAGGGAACACTGAAAACGTAATGAGTAGTTACGAGAACTCGCAAGTTTGAACAGCAAATAATGAATCCGCAAATACTTGACTAGCAAATGAGTTTGAATAGTACGCATTAGAAACTAAACTCAAATACATTATATTACATGAAAGGCTGTCTTAACTCCTCTTAGAAAATATAAGCATAATGTCGCAATGCCTACATCCTTCGTTAGAATATGAGTATGCTCGTCAAGATTATTTGATATAACATGAGTGTTAATATCTGCATGTACATTTATGTCTAGTAACGTCGCAGTTTGTCGCAGGCTAGAGGTTTAAAGTGTTTACATTTAACATTTGCATATTATACTGTCGTATCACGATGTATTCTAACTAGTTAATTATGTATATCTTCTTCTGTTTTTTCATCTCGGCATTTGACGGCATTCGACTATTGAACTTAAAACTCTGTGACCCGGTTCAGCTCAGTAACCCTTATGTAAGGCTGGCCGGTACTCCGCTGAAGTAAGCCCTAGCGTGCACTTGCGACATCGCTGATAAATTCACGAACACGATTCTGAATTTTAATTTATTTTAATGCCTTAAAATATATTTTTTTACAAAACTAAATACTACATAAGGATTTATTCAGAGAAATATTTTAAAGACATTTATTACCTCTGCAAAACTGCACAGCAGTTTGTCAATGTCCGGGTACCTAGTTTTTGCTATTGATGCTTTTTAGACCTGTGTGTTATGTTCCACGTTTTGGGGAGTCATTAATAATCGCTCAAACAAAAAGTCAGTTAGATCATTCGTATCATTATTGTTTTGATCCTATGTCTAATGACGATGAGATTAATAAGACACTAATACAGTCACAATGATAATGCTGTTACTTAATCTGCACAAAACTAGCTATGACATGAAATCATCATCACAAAAGTCATAAACTCATAATTTTCCTTGTCAAATCCGGATATTAAATTAAATGCACACGGATTACGTAACATGGAACATTTCCACGTATGAAGATCTCCGAGATGTTCAATCAAGTGTTTAATTGTAATAGTGCGAGTTGCTAGAACTGTGCTCGGCAATTATAGTTTCGATTACGGTAAGGTGCATCGGTCACGCTTCGCCGCGTATGCGTGGTGTACGTACCTTATTACCTACGACTCGGGCAAAGTTTGTGGCTCCCAAAATAAACGTGACCGATGACGATTTCGGGAAAGGCGTCACACCAGCCGATACTGTGAGTGTAGCCACATAAATAAACAGTAGCCGTATTAATGACAGACATTTTTCACAGTTAAGCACGATTACTACGGTTCATTAACTGAATGAATTGAACTTAACCCGATACTGTGCGTAACGCGTGACTCACATGTTAATTTTTTGAATGCGTAAGCAACGTTTTGTCCGTACTCATTACTCAAGGATTTGCTAAACATTAAATAATATTTATTATGAATATGTCCGTCTCGAGCGCCTCTTAAAAACCACTAATGCTTATTTACATTTTGCTAGCATAATATGAGCGGTGAGCTCTTGTATTATAAGGCGTAGTATAGATACAAACGAAAACAAATAAAATGCGTACATAATTTGATTAAAGATACTTCGTTAATGTAAAAGCGTATAAAAACGATGTTCTCTTTGATGTCGACGTTAAATCACGACATTTTTGGAATTCTGGTTTGAAAATGTTCAAGTCTAGACGTATAACAGACGAAGCCGATGGCGTAGACAGTGACCGGAGGCAGAGCGAGTTCTTTCTGCGATGCACCGTGACGTCATCACTATAAGCATATTCAAGATAGACTCAAGAGTGGCGATACTTTATGGTATTTTATGTATTTGTACACGACGAGACATTCGTTACATGTAATCGCCAAGGACAACTGGTCATTAGCCATTATTTACATTGAGTGTACAGTTCTTCGCACTTTGCAGTCAGGACTTTGTCGACAGTTTTTAAGCTACAAGTAGACATAATGTGATGGATGGCTTACATAACCATTATTTATTCAATCACCTCGCCCACACGAGGGGTATTTTGTTTCATGCAATCTTTTTATTTGGCATCAGAAAAAAGCCTATAAAAAAAGCAAATATTTTCAGCACAAAAATAAATGATCATCAAAACGGAACCATTACTTTTCGTTTTCTTGGGAAGTATATTTTATGTAAACATCCTGCGAATTCACGGACTGTGAATAACATGATCCAGGTAGTGTAGTTTGGTCAAGGTTGAGCGCTGTTTTAGAAACACTCGCTGTTTATCTACATAGCTACTTTGTAGTTTGCTTTCGCCTAACTCCTGCCTAAACTAAGGTATTAATTAGATAAGGGGAGTAAACATCCAGCTCACTCCTATAACATCTTTGGTATGCAAAACTCTTAGTCCATACGCGAACAAAATATTTGCTCTATGGCTACGCAAACGCATACCGCTCGGTACAGAGTAAGCATTCGCATCGTTGTCTTGTAAAATTTTATAGATGTCGTCATGTGATGGTCATTGCTCTAAGAGTCTAAGTTGAGATTGAATCACAATCGGAATCGTAACGTGTTACGAAACATGTTCAATAGAACATCGGTGGGTCACAGGAACATACCGGGCTTGATGTATCGTTCCGACACGTCGCGCTAATAGCGCGGTGCTATTAATCATCCATTAATATACCTAAACCTGTTGGATTACAGCCAGAGTTTTGCGCCACGTAGCTTTACTATCTCACGTTAGACCGGGAAACGCGTACAACTCCCCATTTATACGAAATTTCGCATTTTACGAGTATATAAACTGCAGTAATGGAAATCTTTTAACACTACGCGCCATTGTGAAAGTACATGCCTACTGTCGTCTGTAGAATGCAGACGTATGTAGGTGCACTTGAGCTTATGCGCATTTAATTAAACTTTAATGTCTGAATTTTATAGATAATAAGCAATAATTATATATAAATGTCAATAAGTTATTCTGTAGTGTTGCAATTATAATTAGATTTAAATAGTGTATAATACAGGGAAGTGTTATCAAAGATAATTATTATCTAGCCTTTGAGTGTTTTTCTTGTAACTGCTTGTCTAAGTGTCTATTGTTATTCAATGAACTGTAATCATTATCTTGATACCTACGCGGTACGCGGTTGAAGCAAATATAAAATGTATTTTATTATAAATTATTGACCGTCGCGGTGATGCATTAATGTCATGGATATAAATTATAATAACCTTTAATTTTATTCAAAGGAGTGAGCGATTATAATAAAATACAAAACATTAAAGAAAATAATAATAAATACGGTACGGCTAGATATGGCTGGCATAAATATGTTACTACAAATATAACGAATGCGGGCAACTACGTAAACTTACACAGTCAAATTATCACCTATATTTGTAACCTTGACCTTTAAGGTGAACTAAAAATCCGGGTAGGTATAAAAAGTTGATGCAGAACAGCTGTTGGCATGCAGCCAAAACTTTCTAAAACGGGTTAGCTGCAATGTTTCAATTAAGACCAACTGCCGCGATGAATACTTGCAATAAACGATTTTTAAAAGCTTGTTACTCATGTGTTATCGTTAAGCATCATGTATAATTCAATTAGCGAGCATTATTTATTATTTTTGGTGTTATGTTACGTGCAATTTATGTTTGGCTCATTTTCAAATGCACGAGCTTTACTGTTATTTTTAAAGAGATTAAAAACCGGGCAATATTGAATACTTTCATACCTTACTTTGTGCTACGCTGTGCAATAAGTAATATGGTGAAATTATGAAAAACTCGTCGTCATACAGATTACTGTCTCTCTTAAGCCAATATAACATAGAACTGTATGACTAATCATTGTGAAAAGTTGATGAAACATTTAACCGTGATTCTTTACCACGCGTAGCTTGGCGTAGCCCCGTGTAGCTTCGCGTAGCATTACGTAGCGTAGACCTACGAAAAGCGTAGCGATATCTATAGAGATATTTTTATTGACGCATTTTTGTCCTGTAACATTATTTTATTTTTTTATTTTGTTAAAGCCACGTTTTATGCCTAACGTGATATTTATGCGAACATTGCGCCAAATATTTTTAAACGCGCATCTCATTTTAATGACCTCTTCATCACGTGCTGGCTCAGCTTGTCAGCGAAAACGTTGTCTGCCCAAAAATGTGAACACATAATTTTTCCTCAAAATAACCTCTGTGCGAAATAATGCTGAATTTTGATACTTTGTTATATGATATTGAATTGTATTTGAAGCAGAAACTATTACAGGAGGGGGAGGGGGGGGGATTCGATTGGTTTCACAATACGTGAAAGTATTCCCATTCATCCTAATACAGAACATTAAAATTATATGAAAATTATAGAAGATACCACAAATACCTACGTCACTTTTCAAAAGTAAGATTATGACTTTTGACATTTAAGCAAAACATGAATTATTCTTGAGGTTATGTTGTAGGGATCTATACAATTAACACAATACATAGTCATCAAGCCTTAATGACTTACTGTAAAGGGCAGACACTAAAAATATCTCTATTATGCTCTTTACAAATGTGACACGGTCATGAATGGATAATACATTTTAATGCACAGCCAGAGGTTGTTTACTAGAAAATGGAAGCGAAGATGTACAACAGTGATAAATTATTGGATAACTAATTAAAACACTGGTAAATGTGTGCTTGTTTTATTCATGTTTTGTTGATGTAAATGTCGAGTATTTTTTCATCTGGCGTCAGGTATCGCGACAAGCCGTAGAGCGCTATAATTAGACCGCGACTCAGATAGCTCATATGCACATCGACGATGCAAATTCCTGGCCCATTTATTCTGACCAATACACGTGGTTATTATGCCCGGTTTGTAGAACAAGTGGAACACACATCATAATTATTTTATGCACGTCACCAACATACCAATGGCATTAAACAAAGACCTATTTTTATAATAATAATAATATTATTATTGTCCTGACGTTCTTTCTTGCATTGGGGATGCGTCATTGTGTTTATTTATAAATGGCAAAATTAAGATAATTTTACGGAATTTAAATACATGATATTAATAGTTACAATAACATTGGTGACGTTAAATGAGGCAGTTACTGATGTTGTTAGTTGTTTCTGCGAAATTTAATATCAGTTTGTTTATGTCTCGTTGCCAGTTGATTGCCCCAAATTAACAGCGCATCGATATTTCTTTAAGGTGGGCGAAAAACGTGAGTGACGCGGAACTCCAAGCGTTGTGCGAAGACACCTACCTAAAGCATTTTTGAAATGCTTGTGATATCAGTAAAATTCAGATTTTATTGTCCAATAGAAGATAAATGGCATTTTTCGAACACCCACATGAACTAGGTGGGTATGAAGATAAAGAACACGTTGCGAGTGTCTGTCCATCCCACCCAAGCGCCGACACAAAACGATTGAAAATGTACATTTGACGGCACAGTTTTATGACTTATTCAATTGGTAGTTCCAAGTAAGAAGTGAGAAACTGTATTCAATTATTTGTTTGGCAAATGCAATGGTCCATAATCACCAAGTAGAAGTAGGTAAAGAGCTTGTCTGCATCAATAAATCTGGCGGCAAATTTTAGAGAATTGCAAAATGTTTTTTGGCAACTTTTAGGGGATAATTTAACGTTCTTTGTAAAGCAGAGCCGAAACGATAAAGTATTCGTGCAAAGCCGCGGGGCAGGTCCCAACTCGGTTACATTAGAATTTTTAACCTGCGTAATCGATTGAACAACAAAAATTAAATGAAAGGAGTGTGCCAAGCAATAACGCATCCTAACGTTGGGCGGTTTCTGGTTCAAACTGAAAGGTGGGCCCGGGCAGTAATGGTGGTGTTCGGAGCTAATCACCGTGATTACAATGTGGGCCACCGACGGCGATACCGGCCATGCAGCCGCTAGCCCGCCTGCCGACAGTAATTGCTCTCTCCTTCTAACTTACAATTAAAAAACCCCCATTCGAAACTTAAACAGGAAAAAGCTTGAACATTTTACGTGAATATTATATTTATTTTTCCTTCTCACATTTAATTATAACTGTATTTTATCTGATATTAAGTTATCTAAGAATATTTCTATGGGAAATATTCTGAGAAAAAAAAAATTGTAACGACAATGTTATGATAAAATTGTCGAGTAAACAAGCCGACAAGAATTTATTTATTTATTTATTTATGATCTCCAACAAAAGATATACACAATACATGACACATAAATAATGGGCAACATCACATAGAAAGTAGGTGTACTCCTTCACTTATAGGAGGATGTACCTTATCTGAAAGTATTATGTACATACAAACGTGGGAATTACATTTGATGATTAATTCGACATTTAAAACAAACAGCAGTTTTATGGTTCACTAGAGTCAATACTACGTTTTGTTCTTAGACTCGACCTTGGCCAGACACTTGGGGCTGCGATAAGAGAGGCATGCAGTCTGTGATTGTGTCACCGAGTCACCGGTGCATAAGATTAACATGATAACGAGCCCGCCATGACACGCTAATCAGTGTTAATTATATTCATAATGACACAGTGATGCTATCGCTTAGTAATCTGTACCCCAAGTGTAAGTTTGCAAGACAGTAATCGTAACTATTTCATTTACGTTAAAATTTGATCGATAGATCATAATGCTAAGACTATAAGGGTGAGAATAAAAATCGTAACGCAAACGCGCTAGTTACGTTTACTCTCTTGCAAACTTACACTTGGGGTACTGGTTTCGTAAATACCTAACTAAAGTGTAAAAGTTAGATACATTGTTGCATCCATACAAGTTTGTTTTTCTGACCTTTCCTTATTAACTCTTTCAAGGTCTCTTTTTTTCAAGGTCCGAAGTAAAGTATTTTTTTTTTTTTAAAATATTACCGATGAAACCATGTTTTTGTATTATTATACCTTGTGAATAATTAATATGTTAGATGATAGTAACGTTATCGAGGCCAGAGTATGATTCTGTTGCATCGAAAAATAAACAGCTTTTTTTATAATACATATAAATATCGGTGCGGTTCCCATTAGATCTACGAAACGATACTATATAAGGATCAACAGAAACTGGGGTAATTGGCCCGTGTTCGAGGACGCTGGACTCAATGATGCTATAAATTGAAATGCTTTATCAAATCGCTAATCGACAAATAACAAACGGCTTTATTGTGTTCGGTAATCATACACACGATGCCTATGAGCTCTATTACGTCGGCCAGTCGATCAATCGATTCATTGTCAGAACAATTTATTTGATAAATGAATCTTTTGTCAATAAAGGATGCTTCATCTTATTGCCTTACAACCATTTAACGCTTGATAATTAGACCGTATATTATATGTAAAAGTAATGAATATATATAAAACTAAATTGTGTTCTATGCAAATATCGTACAACAAAGTTATTTCCAGATGTGCTGGCACAATTCCTCAGAGACATGACATGGTATCTGATACCACCAGTCAAAGAGCTGTCACAATAATGTTTCTACGTCTCTCATCTCGTTCGTATGTCCATACATAAATAACAAACAGTCTTCCAGATGTAAAGACGACGTCCTTCAATGTACAACTTTTAAAACCAGCACCAATTATTCACAAAAACAGATGAAAATGAAACAAAAATTGGAACAGACAGACAATGTTTGTTTTTATTATAAACAAGATAATGGATCGTGGAATGAAGTGGACAGGAATTTATACGCCAGGTGGATAAAAACAGCCATCACTCAATGGACGAAAAGCCTAATGAATTTAATTGGAGATCATCTTTAGTTATTATCTTTCATTATACTATAATGAAAAAACCGGCCAAGTGCGTGTCGAATCACTGAAGGGTTCCGTAGTTGGGATGAATTTATCTCAAGAACAGGAACTTAACTTTGGTGTTGAAAAAATGTTCTCCCATAGATCAATATACGTCACGGTAAATTCTCCAACTGCAGATTTAACTTTGTAATCGCAATTTTCTGTTATAAAACTACAAATTGACGATTTTCGTACTTTTTACTTTACTGCTACGAGTACCTTGACTACTGAGACCTTGCTTCTTGCCAGATTTCATGATTCTAGGTCAGCGGGAAGTAGGTTAAGATTTATAGGTTTTGATTTATTTGCGAGTACCAAAATATGTCGCATATAAATAGCAGTATATTTTTATTGCGTTTACTTACAACCTTGATTTTTTTAGAACTCCAAGGTACCATAGACCTACGTATTTGATAATAATTTCAACTTGATACCTCCACGCGTCCCTGAGAAAAAGGGTCTTGACAGACAGACAGACGGACAACGAAGTGATCCTATAAGGTGTCCATTTTTTTCTTTGTAAAGTACGGAACCTTAAAAATATATTTAAGATTGTCATTTTTAGATCAGTTTTCCACCTGTGCTATTGTTGAAATTTACCTACGAATGTAGGCATGCGATTACATTTATCAGTGTAAGGCGATTGTAGCTACTCTTTACTCTAGCCATTGTTGGAATTTCGCGTGATTCACACTGCAATCAGTTACTTCAGTTTTCTAGGAACTGTAAATATCGTATGGACGAAACTTGTCCCGCAGATTGTTTAGGTAGATGTCGAGGAACTCTTGGTAAGTAATGCTGTGATGAATCACAGTTAAACCAATTTTATTATTACGAGAAATAAAAGCAATTAGATTGGAAAAGCAAATAGGTACATACATCAAAACAAATATTTTCCTCGTTTACCAAATTTACGGGAAATCCGTTTGGTAACTAATTAGTACTATCAAACGCTGTCTATTAAAATTAATGTCTTGAATTTATTGCGTTTAAAATTCCTAAATTACGAAAAACATTTTGGATAATCTGTTAAAGCAGCAACGAGATAAAACTTATTTGCGACCGGCTCTCGAGACGTGCTGTCAAGAAGTCTTCAGATCTCTCAAAACTTTGTTACTTATTTTTAAGTTGTCAAGTCTGAACGACTGACGGGATCTTGTGAATATAGAGTGCTCAATTTACTTGATGTAACCGGTAAAGTATTTTACTGAGAAATTCATTGAAGGACATTACTTTCTCCGCATAAAGTCTTTTTGATTTACCATTTTGATATCGAAGTTCGCTCCAGCTGTCACCAAAGCTTTCGTTGCACATCAATAAGTAATACTATTATTCAAATAAAGAAACTTTGTTATCACCTTATAGTATGCATCAACAGTAATATTGATCGAAGCACTTGATATGCAAATAAATTTCATTCACACGACGTGATTATAATATTCTTGTTCATCGTTAAAAGCATCGTAATTAATCCGATTCACAATCAGCGCATATCTTATTAATTTAACATAAATCGGTTGCGTCTGTTTTAATAATAAATTAATGTGATTTTGATTAACGACGGTTTTGTTTCCTCTATAATGTGTCCTCTAAATTGTTTATTTCGTCCCACGAATCCCTGGCACTTGATTCATTGAATGAAATTTAAATAAAGTTGAGATGGTCCTATTAGAATTTATGTTTCAATCCCGGTTTCCTCAATGATTGTTCGAATAACTGTTCTCCATAACTAAATTAGGTGTCGTGCGACCATTTAATAGGTCGAGGCCGAGTCCATTGAGTGACCTAGACGGAGCACAGTCTATGTAAATTACAGCACTCGATATAGAAACGCATAGTGTGAATGTTAGGAGTAGGGAGTGGAGTTATTCCTGGAATATAATTACGAGCACTGAAACCATCTAGCATAGGGAAATTCTGGATATTTGTCATTATGTTGCTTTGACACGGATTACGTTACTCATGGCATTTTAGGAATATAATAAACTGGAAGTTCTGTATGACTGCAGGTACGCTGATTTTTAACCGACTTCCAAAATAGAGGAGGTTATAATGTTCGTCTGTTTTTTTTATGTATGTTCACCGATTTCTTCGTTAATTTGTAGACCGATTTTGGAAATTCAGTTTTTGTTTGAAAGGGCATGTTCCCGAAATGGTCCCATTGTCAAAAATTCAGAATCTGATAGAAATCGAGGGCACTCCTCAAGTTTTATAGTCACACCTATAGCGATTTCAGTATTTTTTATAATAGATAACTCATGCATTTGCACTCGAAAAGCACCATTTGGTGAAGTGGAACTGATGATGAAGACCACAGATGGCCACTGGAACTACTTAATAATAAGTATTTCACGGTTGCGTTTCGATTAAACACTTTAATATGGTTGCTAAGCAATTTATGCTAGTCACAATGCATAAGGTGAAGTCACTATCAGTTCCAGTTCTCCTGGTTCTTACCAGAACTCCTTAATAATTAACGCCCCTGCATCGGGAAAAGCAATATTTTGTAAATGGTGATGAGTAGTGTCAACTATTTACAAAATACTGCTTTTAATGTCAATTAGGCTATGGTAACTTTAGATAAGTTACAAACCGACCCACAAAAAATGGAGAAAAAAAAAACACTACGAAGCGAAAAATAACTTTGATTTCGGAAGTCGGTGGCAAAAAACTAAAATAAAGATCCAAAGACACCGACTTCCAAAATTAAAGTTATTATATACTTTGCGGTGTTTTTTTTTGGAAGTCGGTTGTTTTTGGAGTTCCGTACCCAAAGGGTAAAACGGGAACCCTATTACTAAGGCTCCGCCGTCTGTCCGTCTGTCACCAGGCTGTAATCTCATGAACCGTGATAGTTAGACAGTTGAAATTTTCACAGATGATGTATTTTTGTTGCTGCTATAGCAAAAAATACTAAAAACCAGAATAACATAAATATTTAAGGGGGATGGGAGCCCCCTTAAATATTTATGTTATTCTGGTTTTTACAACAAACGTGATTTTTTTGCCGTTTTTATAGATAATGGTACGGAAACCTTCGTGCGCGAGTCAGACTTGCACTTGGCCGGTTTTTTTTTAATCTACTCTATTAACTACCTACTTACATTACCTATTATTATTATTTTCTTGATCAATGTTGGCATCATGCTCTTCGAGTTGTTTATTTTGGTTTGCGTAAAAACATTTGCTTCCTAATAATTCTTCGAATTTTAATTAATTACAAACCAAGGAAAACAGCTGAAAGTGTACCTAAAATGAATAAAATCGGTCAACGCATTCTCAAACAAATAATTAACTTTCCTCTTCCTTATACAGCAGGTAGTCAACAAACTAAAATTTCCAGTTGATCACATTAGCAATTAGTATTACATTACACACGCTCCATAACAGACTGGTCCAACATTCTCACTCCATACCAAATCCTGTTTTAGTCTAGGAGAAAGTACAGAATCGATTTTACTAGTGATACCGTTACACTAGACTAGGCTGACTCATTGTTTACGTCTTGGATACACTTTATTTATAGTTCTGGTAATTGTAAGCAATTTTACTATCCATGTTATCTGTTTTTAGATTCTACCACAAAACCCTAAAGCATCTGATTTATCGCGAGAGTTAAAGGTTTCTGCGGTAAACTCATTACAGTTTACGTTGTTCCGCGTATGTACTTTCGATGATTCCGTGTAAGTGAAGACTCTTGCCGTCTTGTTCAGTCAAGAATGTCATGGAAATCGTGCGAAGTATGTCGTTAGTGTTAGGCGGCGCGGTGGTGGCAGTGCGGGCGCCTGACATCTCCATATGAAGGGCCGCTAAACTGCACCCGTGTCGAAAGTCGCGCTTCGTTTGTTTAGCACGCAACTAAACGAACATGTTGTAACATTCCAATGTGTACCTAAACCGTCGCAAATTGGTGAAACCGTGTTGACTAGGTTTACAACAACAAAAGAAATGCAGAAGGGAAACTACCATTATTTACTTACCAACTCATTTAAATACGTAGTTAAGTGCTACTTTTTCGACCATAATAAAAACAGAATTAAATTTTATCTGCTAGTGGGAATTTAAAACACAAACAAAACGAACTCGAATTGCCACCACATTTGCAGCCATCACATTAAGGCAGAATAGCAATAAAAGGCGACGTAAGCACTCGCAGGCGGGTCTCGGGAACAAAGGGTAATAAGTCTTGAAATTGACTTTTTGAAAACAGGTGAGGTCGCGTCAATCCCAGGCCGAAAGCATTCACTTTCCTTCTCAACAGCCACAAGCATAAATAAATGACGGAGGCCGAACACTGTTTTTTTATACCCGAAGCCCACCTGGTTTTATGTGAGAATGTATTTTTCCGATTGTTTTTGCGCATTCTTTCATAACCCAAACTTCATTTTAAAGACGTGAGCGATCGTAAATCCCAGTTTATGTCAGCACATTTGGGAACTGTTTGGTTCTAATATTAGAAATTATGCAACCAATTCCTGAAAATCAATATAAAATCTATTCATACTAGCTGAATGAGAGCGGTAAAATTTTATTTGGGTGAGGTAGACCGTGTATATTTCAAGATAAAATTATATTATAAGTAAGTATCTATAAATAAAGTGATTCTTTTATTTGTAAATGAGTATACTTTTATTTGTATATGTGCATGCGCACTCAAAATACAAGTTGCATTAAATTTAATGCGATACAGATAAGTGTAATGCTCACCAGGATACATTAACACAAGGAATAAATAAAAGAAAACAGTGGCTAATGACAACGCTGACATTTACGAGGGTTCACGATGTATAAAGTGTCATGACAATTAGCGTAGATGATCATAAAATTTTATCATTCCGTCACAAGTACGGCCCTAAAAGTATCAATATCCATTATGTTCTGAATAAATATCTGTGATCATGTTCTGGATTATCATTATTTAGGTATAATGCCATATTTTATTTTGTGTAGTGCACTTTAAGTATCAATAAGATCCAAACCCTTTTCTATTAAAAGTTGTGATTTACGACGAAAATGTGCTTTACGCTCTCTTGACCCTCCGATTTAGGTGCTCTATGCCCTTCTTGACCCCGTTTTAAAAGGTTGGGAAACAACAACAACATCTTTAAAACAATTGTTTGTAAACTGTTAAGAGCAATTATTTTTCTGTAGCCTTATTACGAAACTCGTCGTAGATCAGTCGTGTCTACACTACAGTGGCACACTTCGTCACCTCTAACTCAATTTGTCGTCTCGCGATAATTTGTCGATGTCTCTCGTCCGACAATAGCTTTTTGTACCTCGCTCGTTAACGATCCGCGCCGTGTCAATCAAGACACGCTTTTCTCATTTTTATCAATAAATTGAATACTCTGAAATTCATTTTTACGCCGCACGATCTACCTGTTGTTATGGTCCATACTACATAGCTATGATGGGATTTCGTGTTGGTTATGAAAATGCAAATGAAAAGGGAAGATAATTATGCCTTCAGCCATCTTGCCATTGTTTCTTAACGTTCATCAGGCATTGTTATAGCGTATAAAGCAAGTTTAAACAATACCTTTTGAAGTCAGTTTCCGATTGAAATCAGATATGGCAATGTCACTTCGTATCCAACAGAAATCTGAGACTTTATTGTCAATCAATATCCTTAGATTGTTACATCATTTTAATTTAAAAAAAATGCTAGCTCATCAGTATCAACATCTCTCCAAACTGAAATACAGCACGTACCGATTGTTAGTATAAGTATTTGTCCACGCCTTCTATACAAAACCACAAACGTGAAATATTAATACCTGAAGAACGTTATTTATTGAACTATAAATATAAAATGATAATGCTCTCCTTGGCACTAACTACACGCACATACTTTCCGGGTAACCTACAAAGGCGTAATAATTTGTAACACTTGTCCCCGCACACTGGGCTTAACATGTTATTGGTTTGACAGCGACCGGTTTGTTAAATGTTTGATTTATGGCTGAAGACAAACGACACAACACATGTATGTAGGTATGTTGACGACTGTTTCAGTGACACTCAAGTATTTATGTATTGAGTTTCACAAAGACTTAAGTTCACACATTGGTTTAATGTAGAGATTATCGCAATTCAATGTTTGTAATTCCTATGCGTCTATTTGAATTGAATTTCTAGAGGTGCACAGATTTTGATAAATTCAAAGAAATATCTAGTTATTGCTTTTAAGTTAGAAAAAACGAAACTGAGACGAAAGCTGAAACTTAAAAGAAAATAAAAGACAAAATTAAAACATTATCGCTTCTAAAAATGTCGAGACTTATCCAGCTTAAGTTAGAGTTTTATCTTAAAAGCAAAAGTTAAAATCTTGCCACGATAATCCACTTTATTATAAGGGCACTGGAATTGAAATCAGATAACAAAGTTGAAAATAATGTTGATCAGGAATACTCAGTAGGGCAAAGTAACAAAGCTTCAAACTCATGCAAAGGTTCACTTCTTGATCTATTTTTGGGATAAGGACAAAGGTAACATACCAGAAAGTCGTTTAATCTCTGTGTGATTGATCACCGACTTGGCCGATATTCAGCATTCCATATCCTTGCGACACATTATTGATGACACCTCGGGGCTCATGTATGTACCTACTCACTTAATCCTACATCATTATTTCTATCGACGGATTAAATCTAATAAATATGATGCATGGTTACCCACCTTGTTCCATGATTAACATGGGGCCAAGAACTATTGATAAAATCTTAATGCATCTAAGTATAGGTTTTGTAATAATAAATCATATTTCCCTGAAATATCATAATTAATGGAACACAAACAACGAAGCTATTTTACAATACCGAAAGGAATTGTCGTCAAATCCGAACGAATGAATTGGAATTCCAAAAACATACATATGTTTTATTCTTGCGATTTTTGTTTCATAATTTGATATTGAGAATATAGGTCCTATATCGGTATTTCCACAGTGAAAGATCTAGAACTGTAAATTGTTGGGAACTTATAACGGCGCCCGCCGTGTCTAACGTCTGAGGTCGATAAGGTTAGCCCAAACTTTGTGCTTGTACAAATAAATGAACACAATAAATTCCAAGTTCGGAATGCTATAAACAAAGACCATGGTTTGCTTATATAAAGGTATAAACAGATTTATTTCTGAAAACTAAGTTATCTATGCCTACCGGAATAACAAATACCACGAAGGTGCGTGTTAAATGTTGACCATTAAATGGTTAAACTTAAATTTTAAAGTTTTAACTAAGTCATTATAAAGCAAACTAAAAGTTTTGGTTTACTTGAACCATAATCAAAATCTAAAAATGTTTGATACCAATACCAACTGCGTGTTTAATAAATAATTAAAAAGGAATGAAGTCATTATTTTCGTCTCTTTTCAAGTGTAAAACAATTTCACCTTTCGAACAAGTGAAAAAGAATCTGTATATTTCATGACGTAGGTTCCCCGATTTGAAGGATCTACTTGTTCGGATTCTGAAACATTTCTCCGACAATCGTTTTGCCGTTTAACGGTTCGCCGACAGAACGATTCACTATTATTTTTTTCACCGATAGAACGTTTCAATGACGAGCGATTCGTCGACAGAACGATTCACTTTTCATTTTTTCATCGATATAACCTTTCACCAGCGAACGATTCATCGACACTGAATTTACCAACAATAGAGGAGACCTGGCGCGGAGAAATGTTTCAGACTGACTTGTTCGTTGTATCTTTGATACATTATTCATATGTAAAATCTAAGTCAAATCTTTTCCCGTTACTTTCGCAGTAAGTTAAGTATGAGCTTAAATCTTGAAAGATTTTCATTTACCCACATGAAATTCAGTAATCCCTCAACTTCAGAATATAATGAATTGGTGGTGACTATAGGTAAGTAGGTACTTTTTATCCTTAATGTCCTCTCAACGCGCATTGCTCATGCAAACAGTAGGTCCTAACTAATGCCAAAATTATACCTACATTTCAAATTATACCTATCCACCGCCAGGAAAATGGTAATTTGCAAACATGTAGTACAAATAAATACATATTTTTTATTAAATTAAGCAAGTAGATATCATTTATGGGATGACACAGATCAGAATAAATAATTTATATATTTTTTAGTTACATGGAAATTACGAGACTCATAATAATTCTTTGAGCCAGAGAAGTCTGCATAAATAGATAACATTACCATAAACAGGTAACTGCGAACAAAGAAAATATACTTTTACTTATTTCATATCGTCTGGGAACCGAAGCTCACCCTGAAATACTTCGATTAAATAAAAATAAAATGTTGGCGTATCGCCGCTATACCCTTCGTCAGTTAGTAGTATCCCTCGCTTTTTGTACCAGCACCATGTATTATTCATGGGGTCCTGCCTCACTTGTTCCTGCATTGTCTACGCGTCTGCAATTACGAAATTTATGCGTAAAGCCTTTAGGCAGATCACTGTATTAATGTAGTGCGTGAGTCACCGGTGGCTGGAATTAACCGAGGTTGTCCACTTGTTGAGCTGACTGATGCTGATTTATCGGTCTCACATCGATATTGATCGATGTGTCTGCGAGTATGATTGTAGAGCTAGCAAAAAATATGAGCGAAAAATTGTGTTAAATTACTGTTTTCATTTACAATATAATTATACTGAGCAGCATCGTAAAACCAGTGAGGAACTTTTTTTGTCCATTCATCATCCGTTTTTATGAACCATCATTAAAGTTGCCTCCCTAATTAAGCGTATTTATGTATTGTATGAGCAACACAAAAATAGTGCTACACATGAGCGCCATAGACAAATGTATCAATGAAGTTGTCACAGTGTGTCCAATTAAAAATATCAGTGGGCGTGAGAATCATCGTAGTTCGTAGTAAATAACACAGCAATGTGCTAAAAATAATTTTGCGTGAATCATGGTCCATTCAATGGTTATGCGGAGTGACGCAGCTTTGTAACTCCTATCGTCGCTTTATAGTCAATTTCTACGAAATAATTTTAATTGACTGACGAAATTTTGTAATATCATTAATTAAACAATGTTTACTTTTGGTAGCAGTAGTACATTGACATTAATATTGAGACAGACAATGTTTACATCGTTTCTACAATGTTGACGCCTCAAATCGAACATAATACGTAACAAAATATCGAAATATGTTTGTGTTGCACTAAAAGCTAACAAAGTAGGTAGCTAATAAAAACATTAATAGGTTCGGTCGATACCTTAGTTATGTACCATTTGGGTAGTAGGTAATATTTGGCGAATTCACGCATAATGTAAAATTTACATGACGGTATTGATATGCCGCCCGGGGCGGTATATGGTAATATGGCCGAGGACATACTTTCTGCTTGTCAGTGAAGAATAACATTTTATTATTTTTGTAATAAACTTTAACTATCCGGCCAGCAAGGCGCCAGTGCCCATGGTGCGCGCAAAATTAAAAAGGTACGTAACACCGAGGGAAATCTTTTAAAAAGATGTAAAAGTTTAATGCTTAGGTACGTTTTTCTAAGGCGGTATAGTCTAATAGGTGCAGCTGATGAGTCAGCCCGACATACAGCAAAGTTATAAATTCAATTCAATTTATTTAATTCAGTAACAATAATAGTGTAGGTAAGTGTATGGTATAGTTTATCACCGTTTGTTTAAGCTCTACCTAAGTTATGGTTATTATTATTAATCTCTGTATGCAGTTGCTGATATAAAAGTGCCATAAAGGTTTGAGTAGTTGCAATTACAGGTACTTGAATCATTATTTTATAAATTCCTTACTCCACCTGCACAATAGAGATTACTATCCGATAATTATAAGTATAAGCCCCATTTAAAAGTCTCCCTTAAGTACTTAGGTAGTAGAAAATAGAAAGTTTGAGGAAAAATATTATTATTGTATAACAATTGGTCAACGGAAAAATAAGTTCAAATTCATATTTGGAAACTGGGTTTTTTGGAGACACTTCTATAATATGAGGTGCTCGCGTCGACATTTCTCCATATGAAAATTATGAAGCAACCATTCTTCTATGCAAATATGATCTTGTTTTGCCGGATTGGTGTTTAATGCACGTGTTGCATCGATTCCGCAATAATGTGGTCCAACGGGGGCTGGCCGCGAAAGTTAACCTTGAAGCTTTAGTGCAGCATGAGATTAACGGTGCGCCTGCGCGGCTGCTTTCGCCGGCAAATAGCGTTTATTATAAGAGTACATGCGCATAGCGCGAGACATCGACCCACCAGTCTCCAACATAATGCAAACGTGAACATCGCATAATTATAATGACTCACAACATTGTCATAAATATTTTTAGAATATTGTTAAGCTCTCGACAATGTAGGAAACCAACAACAATTTAGTTATATTTTAATTTATATCCTTTTTATTCATACTAACTACTTTAACCTACAAACTAAACCGCAAACAAGCTCTGTTGAAATCCAATTAAAAATAAAATAAAATTGAATAGGTACGCCCCTTAAACAGCAGTGTGGCCAGATTGATAGATTGCGATCAAAGTAGCATGGATATCCGATACATCTCCCCCATATCGATTACAAGATAACAGTATCGGAACAAAAGGAAAAATATTCACATCGCTTTAACGTGGCAGTATTGTGATCAGACAAAATTGGCGAAAAGATTTATTACGTGTCGCCAACTGGAGATCTCGTCTCATAAATCGATGTAATGGTTCGATCAAAGCCGATAGGGTGTTATCGAGAACCGCTAGCGATGTACTTTGTCGGATAATGGTTGTGAAAGCTCGGAAGGTGCGTCGCGGGCAGCGACGAGCTCCAAATCAACTGTAGTCCGGTGAAAAGAGTGACAATGATTGATTTTGACCGATAGAAACGTTAATCGCAACCGTAGTGAAACATATGGTGCTGTAGATTGTATTGATGCGCATAGCAGATGCGTGTGATGTGTGGTGGGTACGTGTGGCGGTGCGGCTGTGCTCTGCAGGGCTAAATGTTGTTGTATGATGTGCGCACGTGGGCGGTCAAGTTCGCTTGTTCTGTTGTAATACGTTGTTAGATGGTCGCGGGGTCAGCGCTCACCGCCTCGTAGAGAATAGACGAGCCGCCTAACTGACTCACGCGGAAACTAATTTTGTTATTATAACTACAAGTTGTTTGCTCACATTTCGCAGTAATTGGCCGTATTGGTTAATGTATGCGGTTAAAGTGCCGATACACAATTAGTGAATGTTGTATAAATAATGTGATCAAATGAATCGTCTTCAAACAAGTGTAAACTGTAACAGCGTAAGGACGGCTTGTGGAAATTAAAATAGCGTTGCAAAATCACGTAGGACGATTTTATTTTAATACATTGAAGTGACTTTGTAATAGTGAACATCAATAGGACATAAATAATTGTGATAAACACAGAGTAATGTTTTTAATTCATCAAAGGCTTGCCGTCACAGTTTGATTAACGTGCAGAATTTTCAAAAACCTATTAGTATTTCCTGCAATAGCACATAGAACATCGGTGTAATGTGTGAAGCGGGTGCATGCGCGTGCGCAGCCGGCGCCGACGCCGGCCACAGCGACGGCCGCAGAAAGTCCACATCACCGCTATACGTGAGTTGGCCACACACCAAAAACACTCATATCCCTTATACGTGACATTGCCTCACTGTGAAACTTTGTGAAATTACAATGTTTTAACATTCAGAACCTATTTTAAATTCTAACTTCATACTGTTTACATTTATATACCACTAAAATACATAAAATATTTTATTAGTAGTCGGTTACAGGTGTAATTTGTATTTACGATTGAATCAAAAGCAGGTACAGAGAAATTAAATTAATAAACAAACACGATAGGCTGGCTCCCTACGAGCGACGGCGACGCGTGTATCATGCATCGTGTTAATATAAAATTAGGTCAGAAACTACTGAGCCAATTGCACTATACTGCCACTGTACTAAACCCGTATAACCCAATAACTACCTATAATTGCACTGCTATAGAAAAACTTTCATGTATACTTTAATAAACCTAAAAAAGCTCTGTTCGTCCAACGTTATGGCTTCGCCCCAAAGCTTTTGTTAGAAAAATATTGTTTTTCGTGTTAAAATGTCACTAAACATGTTGTGCTAAAAATGTTATAATTTCAACTGGAGTGTGGAACCTGGGGGAGATTAAGTGGCAAGTGTTTGTTATTTAACTGTCCGGAGAGGCGCCACGGTACACGCCTCTCTTCGTCGACTCGATTCACACTTAACGCTTTTACTGACCCCTGTATGCTGTTTCAACTTATTAAAGGGGTTGCCCTAAGGTAGCCCGCAAAATTCGAATTTTATTAAGTTTTTTGCAATTTGCAGTTCAGTAACAGGTTGTATGTTGATCTAAATATGATTCGCGGCCGTAACAAATATGGCTTTACAGAATTATAATAATTAGAATCGGCAATACAACTAACTCTCTTTGTAAAATCCTATTGAATGACTATTTCTGAAATTATTTAGATCAACATACAACCTGTTACTGACGACCTGCAAATTGCAAAAAACTTAAGAAAATTTGAATTTCGCGGGCTACCTTAGCGCATCTTCCTTAAAAAACTTCGCAGCTTTCGCTAAATCTAATTTAAAAATATCTAATTTTAACAGTGAACACTATTAGCCAGTTTCTTATATTAGAATACAAATTATTTTGGGCATGTTGCGTCTGTACGTATTTTAAATAAACAATTGCGTGTTTTCCAAGCGCATTACATACGCATTCTATTTTTATTTTTTAATATCGAGTTTTAATAAACGCCTCTAGAGACCATAATGATGCAGATTTGACTTAACCACTTAACTTAAATAGGTATCTATCTCATTATAAAAAGAATAAAAGGTAACAATTTAGCATCCAAATACACCTACGCAACAATTACAGGCCACTTACGGACATACGACCTGTTCATTTCAAAGAAAACGAGCTTTAGGCCATGTTTGCGGTACGCAGGCTTGAACCAAATCGGCCTTATTACAAAACAAGGTTTATCTTTAGATCCAGGTTTAAACCATCGTGACATTTTTAGGGTTCCGTACCCAAAGGGTAAAACGGGAACCCTATTACTAAGGCTCCGCCGTCTGTCTGTCTGTCCGTCTGTCACCAGGCTGTATCTCATGAACCGTGATAGTTAGACAGTTGAAATTTTAACAGAAGATGTATTTCTGTTGCCACTATAACAAAAAATACTAAAAACCAGAATAAAATAAATATTTAAGGGGGCTCCCATATAACAAACGTGATTTTTTTGCCATTTTTATAGATAATGGTACGGAACCCTTCATGCGAGAGTCCGACTCGCACTTGGCCGCTTTTTAATTGCGAACCTTATTTCGTCTGAGTTTGAGTTTACGTTCCAACCTCCGAATGTAGAATTTGTATTAATAGCTATCAAAGTGATTACATCCACCCTTTTGGGGTAAGAATGTTCTATTAACAAGCTGGCTCTTTCTAAATGAAAACACATTTCGCTTTTTATCACATAGGTATTTTCAATCTAGTGCTCGTTTGATGTGGGAGTAATTAGGTAGACACGGCTACACATCAAGCTATTTACAGTATAAGCTGATCTCGCATTGTATAGGATTTCCGAACAATGAGAGATCAGCGTATACTGGAATTGTATACAGGGTGACTGGAAAATAGTGGCGGAGCCGTTAAGGGGAGATAGTCTAGGGTTATTCCGACAGATATCACTATGAGACCTACCGTCCTTACTTTTTACTTTTTTTTAAAGAAAATTGATGTTTTATCAGCCATCAAAGTATTTTTTTTACATTTTCCGTTTTTGTTTAGCAGTTTTTGCATAAAATAATGACAGTTGCGGAAATTTAACAATTAATATTACTTATTTAGAATATCTTTGTTGCAAAACAAAAAAAAGTAGGCCAAATTGGGTTACACTCTTTAAGTAGGAATATCTTGGAAAGGGTTAAGTAAGGACGGTAGGTCTCATAGTGATATCTGTCGGAATAACCCTAGACTACCTCCCCTTAACGGCTCCGCCACTATTTTCCAGTCACCCTGTATATAGCATGTGTAGCCGCGTGTACATGCGTAGTTATTAAGAATTTGTTATGAGAATTTATAGTGAACAGTCAGCAGTTATTAATTTTATGTTTGGTTCTGTAGACATAATAATTTATTCCGGTCTGCTACATGGAAATTAGTTACAATCACCACACCTTAACGTTTATGAAAGGTTTCACGTACATAAATTAATGACATTATACCTAACCTGCCCAATGAAGCAGCACAATTTGATTGTTCTGACGCGTAGCAGTTGTTCATCATTGTGAGTAAATAATAATTAAATTAATCGTACGTATGTAGCTACACTTACCTACATTCTTTGATTATTTATATGTTTAGAAAGAGTGTCGTGCTGCATAAGATCTAAAACAAACAGGCCAACTTTGTAAAGGTCCCTGCAGACTGGTTTGTTACATCGCGGGCGCAACAGGCAGCGCGACGATTTCCATGAAGTTTTCATAGAAATTGTTCTACTAGTGTCGTGTCGCGTCACGCCTGTCTGCGGGAGCCTTTACACTGGAGTGCGTGACAGCTACGTCTTACACTCGCGCCACGTCATTGTGCTGTCATTGTGTTATTCTAGTGTGTAGTGTGCGGCCAACAGTTGGACGCAATTTTTTTGACGATTGCACAGCTTTGACAGTCTATCTAGACATATTTATATCTTTGCTTACATGTTACATTATTGCAAATATGCAGTTCAAAGTGTCACTGACACTTGGTTATCTGCCCGGTCTACAATAGACATGGCCGTGAAAAAAAGAACACTGTAGAAATGTAGCGACGCGATTTTAACTGACCAATGATGAATGACTTAAACGCAGATATATCATCTGCCTAGCCTTTTCCCAACTATGTTGGGGTCGGCTTCCAGTCTAACCGGATGCAGCTGAATACCAGTATTTTACATGGAGCGACTGCCTATCTGACCTCCACAACCCAGTTACTGGGTAACACGATATCCCTTGGTAAGACTGGTTGTCAGACTTTTGGGCTTCTGACGACCCGTAACAACTGTCAAAGATATACAAAATTAAATGACAGCCGAGACCAACGGCTTAACGTGCTGTCCGAGGCACGGGGGGGTCTTGGTATGAACAGATGGTCACCCATCCACCGACCAACCGCGGCAAGCGTAGCTTAACCTGATCAATCGACCCGTGCGGCGGTTATTATTTAGCCACAAGCCTTAAACGCAGATATAGCGGGAACTAAATAAGACTGATCTTATTTCTATGTACAGTGTTAAAGCCAATTAGTAGATACCTTCACCGCTCCATTGTAACATTCGAATGGGTCTCCCTTATTTGACCGAAAGGAATTTGACAAATTTTCACTTCCCAAAAAATTTCTCGCATAATTTCATTTGCCAAATTATTACTTAGCAAAAAATCTATTCATAAAGAATTGTAACGCAAACCTAATGTTTGACAAATGAACGTTTAAACTATAACTTGTTTACCAACTAGTACTTTTAACATTTTTTATTTAGTCAAATATTTCAGTTGGAATAACAGTTTTTACGCAAAATCAAATAATAATATAAATAAGTAATTGACATAATCTAAATAGTTCAGATCCGGGTAACCTACTAAAAACAATCTCTTTTTTCTATTAATGCAAGTCGTTTCTGGCACTCGCCGGCCGCTGCCGCGGCACCGCTCGCTTCGCTCGCTCGGCTCGTGCGTAGGAGGTCACAGTTTTAACCTAACCTAACCTACCCATTTTTTTTAAAAAGAAATTAACCTAATCTAAATAGTTATGTTCCGGGTAACCTACTAAAAATAATATTTTTTTTTCTATTAATGCAAGTCGTGTCTGGCACTCGCCGGCCGCTACCGCGGCACCGCTCGCTTCGCTCGCTCAAAAACGATTATTGTCTGAAGATTGTTTGCTGTAATAAATCATTTGATTAAAGACCAAATGCCATAATGACATTATACTTGGTAATATTTTGCCAAGTAAAAATTTGACCAAATGAAAATATGCGTACTAAAATCATTCGACAATGGTATAAAAAAAGGTTGCTAAAATTTGTTTGGGTAATGAAAATTTGGCAAAATCTTTTCGGCAAAACGGCAGGATCCCCATCCGAATACCTCACACAGATCATCTCAATACTTTCATTTGTTTAAGAATAAGTGAAGTTGTTCGTCAAGTTATTCCAGTTTACGTGGGTTCGTGTGGGCTGACACAGGATCGCTTTCAACATTTTGATGAGAATACGTCTTTTATGACGCGAACTAAAACTGTTTTCACATTTAAGGCGCGCGACAACGCGGCATTTAAAATTGAGGCGAGGAGCAAGTTGTATCACTAGACGCGTATGTGACCACTCACATTTTCCTTTATGAGATGCCCTTTTGAAAGGCGGCGCCGTCAAAAGGCCAACAAATAAAAACACAAAAGTGCAGCGCAATGCGGTCATGGTGATTTGTGTCAAATGATGTCAAACATGTTTGTGTGGCTGTGTCCTGACATGGCCGGGTCTCGCATAATACAGACAATAGTCACCGCGTGAGTATGTAACCTAGATCGCTTGCCTGTATAATAGGAGGTAATCAAATCTTTAACGATGAATTTCTTTCAGCAGGCGGCGCATGCACAATGCATGTGGCTTTTTTATAATTAAGTCGGTTCCGAACAAATGTGAATGCTTTGAATTCGCATAAAATGTACGAATTCAGCGTCTCATGACATTATTATCTCCTTTCCTGACGGTCGTCCGGTTTTATAGCCTATATGTTACCGCACGTTTTCGGCTCCCTTTTACTGTGCTAATGTCTTATTCTTACATTTTATTCACTCGTGTTAAATCGAGTTTAATGTTCGCTTCGAAATTAAAGAATTGAAATGAAATCCCCTTGTGCTGTATTCCACTTATAAATAAGTGTCTATTGCGATATCTATCAGTTTTAACATTAAAGTTAAACGTTGGAGTATCAATAATAATATAGATTAGATAGTTTCAATTGTTCTCGTAGCGATTACAAAGTGTAACCGTAAAACCAATGAACATTTGCGATTAATGACGCTTTCCACTAATACATTATTTATAGCAATGCAAACGGACACCTGGACGCCTGGGGTCGCAGCTAATTAGTGTTTCTGATGTACCTTTATTAACTGTGAAATGTGAATGTAATTTTGAATAGACTTTAGAGTACGTTTTCTAAGTTGTTGGTATTTCATATTCAAAGTTATTTGGACCAGAGTACCGAGTTTTATTTTGACTCAATCATGTGAGCGTAGATGACCCTTGATTTGCATCTTTTTTTTTCTTGCTTGATTCTATTTTCTCCCGTGATTTGCACATTTATTTCAAACTTATACTAATATAATCCGTGGGAGCTCATCCTTTAAGGGTCGAAGTTTTTTAAATCGACGGGGTTAAATACACCACCAAAGTTCACCATTCACCATCTTTGAGTTAGAATTGGCGATAAACTTCAGCGTGGCTTGTTGTGAATATGTATGAAAGGCTAAGTTTACGATAATCAGGCAACAAATACACGCAACACGTTTTTTTTAAACAAATTATGTAAATATTTTCTCACAAAATGTATGCATATCTTCCTTTAACGCGTCGAGAGGCGCGTTAACGTCAATCGAGCAAAAAAATATTTACCTTTATATTCAACACTTAACATTCACATTTAACGCTTCATTTTAGGAACTTTTTTTAAAGAATCTTTTTATCGTGCTTCATTTGTGGAAATGAATATGCATATTGCACTTAAGTAGGTACTGTCAGCATCAACACCTCTTGAGTACATTTCAGTGAAATATGATATGATCGTTCGTTAATCAACTTTCAAGGTTTTGAACATGAAACTAGCTGTTCCAACTAAATTATTCATAGAATCTTACATAAAACTGTTTTCTATGTTGTTTAGAAAATACATGTGTTGCTTGTTTTGTGGGTAGTTTGTCAAACTCATCACAATGTGAACAGTAGATTGAGTAGGTATTGTGAACAATAGATTGATTACACCAACTCGAAAGTTTAGTTTGCTCATTTTCCTTCATTCTTCTCGATCCTTCTTGTTTGTTGTTTGTCATTACGTAAAGGATATAGTTTTCCTCCTTTTGAATGGATAAGAATTGATTCATCTTTCTGTGGCTCATATCCAGAGAAAAATATAATATTCTAGGAACTAAGTTCATTGCGGAATCTTTGGGCCTGCTGATACCATCACCACATGATATTCATCACTATGATGTACTAACATGGTCACCACGATAAGCGATGACCTGAGGATTCTTGTAACTTTACAAGATCATGGATAATAGCCCTGTAAGTTTAGATTAAATCAAAACTAAAACTTAACTCAATTGCAGATCAACCTTAGATATGCCTTTGATGTAGCCCATTTCAGGCAAAAGATCGGCCGACCCTACATATAACTATAACTTTATGCATACATAATAGAGGTACTTGAAACTTAAATGTAACCCATCTCGATGTTATCAAAGGCTGTTCTATTCAAACGAACCCTTCTAGTTAACCTTTAAAAATATCACGGACACGATCTGCTATCATTCATTCAGTTTGTCCATTTAATAACAATAAGAATCACGTTTCTCCTCCGTGATATATCTGTAAATCATAATGAATAGCATGTCACATTTTATTGTAATCGTAAGAATTATTAGATTAGGACAGATACTGACATTCTTTGATCAAATTACTTTGGCATGATTGCCCGTAATATAATATATATATTTTTTAATTTATTAATATATATCATCATCTGCCTTTTCCCAACTATATTGGGGTCGGCTTCCAGTCTAACCGGATGCAGCTGAATACCAGTATTTTACATGGAGCGACAGCCTATCTGACCTCCACAACCCAGCCACCTCCACTCCACAATATTTAATATATATAATGTGTCTAATTCACATTTCTATTGCAACTGTTTATTGAAGATTCTCATCTAACTTTAGAAACGATTCGTTTGTAGTGAATAAGTATTCAGACCTCTCGTTAGTATGAATGAATGCGAGTCTTTTTACGCGCAAGAAGAAAATGCATGAAGCTGTCAAAGTCTCGTCGACACTGACATCAGATTGTGGAGAAAAAACCTAACATTCCTCCACTGTAACTAATGGGCGGACATAGAAACGTCGAGTGAGCTTTTTCCATCAATTTTGCTGTCAAGTTCGCCGCGGACTGTATAAAATATGTTCAGACTAATTATTACGTTGAGATTTCTTATCCTAATTATATTTATCCGATAAACCTACTTACGATAAGCGGTGACATGATGAGTAATAGCTCATGGGTACTTGATTTAATATTGTTAGCTTATCTCGTCAGTAATGCCATTTATGGGAGAATTGAGTTTCATATTATTAGTATTTTATTAAATAAATGATTAGGTACTCGGTAGAAAATCCCACAAGTCTAAATTGATTTATCCTTACATACGAGTATAGCTACAAATGTGAAGTTACGTAATATCGATATCTAGCTATTTTTGTGTACTTATCAGAACAAAAAACCTTCCTGTTAATAAAAACCGACAAAAAACCCAATTTAGGAATAACAAATAAGTACTTTTTTTCCTTGTCATCTGAAATATTTGGAATGGGATTCATAACAAGTCGGGAAGTCTGTAAAACTTACTGCTGAAAAAAAATACAGGAAAGATTTTCGCTATGTTTTAGACACCTAGTGAAAAACAGATGTTTAGTAGGTACCTTTTTATTTAACTTAATATAAAGAAAGAAAAGATACACTTCTAACTTGCAAATAAAATAAAACAAATCGCGACCTCATAACTCTGGGACATTTATATATGGTATTACTTATAGAAAATCTCAGTCATTCCAACATCAGGTAAACAGCAGAGATGAATAGATCACAGTGTGAAGATTGATTGACATGTTTATCGGTATAATTGAAGTGTCACGAGTCGGCCTTAGGATTGGCCAACGGATTTATTTGGTTTGTGTGTTCTTGTGACTACTGACGACGACGACGCGGCGACGTCAAGGATGATCGTTATTCGGTTGATAATGAACCGCGCGTTCTACGGAGCGATTGATGACCGGCGCCGAGTTGCGTAACCCGCTACTATTGAACGTTAGCAGCAAATGCGCGTAATATTGTAATAGCATTTACAGAAACAATGTTCAATTTAATAATATAGTTTCATGTGGGGATTCGATCAGTGGAGCTTGTGGCTAAATAATAACTGCCGCACGGGTCGATCGATCAGGTTGAGCTACGCTTGCCGCGGTTGGTCCGTGGATGGGTGACCATCTGTTCATACCAAGATTCCTCCGTGCCTCGGAAAGCACGTTAAGCCGTTGGTCCCGGCTGTCATTAACTGGGTTGTGGAGGTCATATAGGCAGTCGCTCCATGTAAAATACTGGTATTCAGCTGCATCCGGTTAGACTGGAAGCCGACCATAACATAGTTGGGAAAAAGCTAGGCAGATGATGTGGGGATTCGATCATGGTGGGTTAGTGAACACTGAATAGGAAAAGACAGAATTTCATGCAACCAGCTACAACAGTTTTTATTCGGGACACAGTTTCAAGTTGAATTGTTTTATAATTTTTAGGGTGTCGTTTGTATTAATATATTGTATTTAAATTGTTCGATCATATTATAAAGTAACCGCAGAGTTCCTAAATCACGGTATTTTAGCTTATGAAGTTCAATTAGTCAGTAAAAGTCTGACACGCAATCCCGCTCCGCCCAGAGCGGGAGAAGTTATTTGATAATGTTCCACCCCAAAAAAAAAAAACCGGCCAAGTGCGAGTCGGACTCGCGCACGAAGGGTTCCGTACCATTATCTATAAAAATGGCAAAAAATCACGTTTGTTGTATGGGAGCCCCTCTTAAATATTAGTTTTATTTTAATTTAACTATTTATTTTTAAAGTGAACATATACCTAAATATTCTGTGAATATTTCAAGCGTCTACCTGTTGCCGTTATCAATATCGAGCAAAAACGAGCAAAAAAAAATCACGTTTGTTGTATGGGAGCCCCCTTAAATAGTTATTTTATTCTGTTTTTTAGTATTTTTTGTTATAGCGGCAACAGAAATAAATCATCTGTGAAAATTTCAACTGTCTAACTATAACGGTTTATGAGATACAGTCTGGTGACAGACGGACAGACAGACGGCGGAGCCTTAGTAATAGGGTTCCCATTTTCCCTTTGGGTACGGAACCCTAAAAAAATGAGTTCCTAAATCACGGTATTTTAGCTTATGAAGTTCAATAGGACATAACACAATCAACCTCCATTACAATCCATTCCAAGTAATAAGTGAAGAGGTTCACTGACAGTACTAACACAAATATACAACATTATTAAAGTAGGTGTTCACGTTCCACGTGAATATGAAACTTCAAGCTAATAAGTATTCCGCGTACTCTGCCTCCGAAGAAAAATACCTTATTTATTACTTTATTTAACTTGGGCAAACCGCAATTCAGATCACGCCTTGACCGAAAACCGCAGAATGTTGGTAACTCATAAGTCATACCTACATATAAACATAATAACCAGGTAAATACATTAATGTATTACTGTTGAATAACTTTCGGAATATGATTTACCATATGTTTTCATATTTCAGGGCGTGTAGGTAATGTTAGTCATATTTTCCTGTTGCCATGTGCATGTAGGGAAAAAAGTTAAGCATTCTTATAGTAACTTGTTATGAATTGCTTGTAATTTGTTATAGGTAGGTACATGAACGTTAGAATTTAGGATAATTAAGTTAGGATAAGCGCATTTATCGCATTGGATTACCCTGTAATGGTAGAAAACATAAGTTATGAAAAAAGAAAGATCAGAGAGAGAGTTTTCATTTATAAATTAATATTATCTATCGAAAGAGACTGGATCCTGTGATACACGGTACCCTAGTGCGGGATCCAAAAAAAAAAAGTTTTTTTATTATATTCCATGGTACATAAACACTTAGCTAAACACTATGCAGCGTAACAACTAAAATAAATAATTTTACATATCTAAATATTGTAAAACTTGTGTATGAATCAATAAAATATTATTTTTATTATTATTTTATATTAATTATAATTATATTGTAATGGTAGAAAAGGTAAAAAGAAAAAAAATAAGATCAAAACAACTGGTTTCGTAAAATAGTACAATTAATAAGACTATTCAAGCTTTTCTTCAACAATTACTTAGAAAAAGCTTCAACAAAATAAAAACCGGTCAAGAGCGAGTCGGACTAGCGCACCGAGGGTTCCGTACGTATAATGATGTTGATGATTTCTGAAAAACTGTGCTATTTAGAGACATCGTTTTATTTTTCCTGTAATCTTTACATAAACTTCTATCACATAGAATAATTTCAGTTTTTTTTTGTCATTTTTCACTAAAAGTCGAAAACTATGATGCCTAAAACAAAAAAAAATGTTTGAGAATATGCAAACAGCGCTCTTTCATATGATACCCCACAAACCCAAATTTCAAGTTGATAGCATTAGTAGTTCTTAAGATATCCAGCTGTGACAGACAGACAGTTCCTTTTTACCATTTTGGTACGGAACCCTAACAATCGTTAAAGCTGTGTACCAAAACAACAAAATGTACAGAAGCTGTGTACAATTTGTACATTGTACATGGACAGGCCACTTAGTCAGCCTCAGGTTCCGTGAAGGGACGTGCTCCAATTTATTTCAACAGATAGCTGTTGTTACCGTAACATTAGCTACCGATCTATAAAAACACCTGTTAGTCATGTTCTCGTTTTTACACTCGCTGCTGGTTGGTGGTCGAGTAAAAAACCGTATAAAAACATTTTGATGGTTCTACTAACGATATTGTTAATAGCGGTTTATGATACTAATATAATGAATAGGCAGCAATGCAAGCTTGCAATAAACGAAGGTCGTATTAATGTTATAAGCTTCTTAGAAAATCCTTTAGCACGGAGACGAGTATTGCACAGTGGGTCCATTGTTCGAGTGTTTATATCGCCGCAAATAATGGATAGGGTCAATCGTTTGTTGCCCAAGCCTTAACAAAGCAATGGACATAAACATTATTGGCGTACCAACATTAGAAAACAGACGTTTTACTATGCAATAAACAGCTATGATATGTGATAAACACCAGTACTTAAAAGTTTCCTGCAAGATATGCGTATAGGGAAACGTTTTCATAATACCTAAGTTAAAATATGTAAAACTTATGGCCTAGAATTCTTGTTATTGATTCTGATGGCTGCATCGGTCTAAATCATCATATACCTAATGTAGGTTTTAGAGGTGCAAGTTTCAAATACATACCTACAGGACGAGTAAATAGGAAAGCATAAGTAAAAAAATATTTAAAAAAGTAATTTAATCCCGAAATAGGGTGTCCTATTGTCGGGCCATAAAATCGAAGCTTCTGGCACATGGGAACCAATATAATTTGATTCGACTGCTTTAACAAACGTGCCCACAGCGCGCTTTATGTTAGATAAACAAGTAAACATGTATAAACACATAATGTCAACATTCACCTCAGGTTTCTCGACGAACCCTGACAAACGAGGTATTGTTGCAGCGGCCCGCAGTCGGAACCACGGGTGCGACTATGGGAATGCACCCATAAAATTTCCGCATTGTGATTTTTATCCGAAATCTGTATACAACGCGGAATTATACCGCACTCATCGTAGGGGTACAAAAGGTATGAGCGCTGCATAAAAACGCAATCGCAAGGATACTGCCGACCGGAGTGCAGTGGGTTATGTGAATTTTATCTCACGTCTATGTAAGTAGACTTATTATTTTTTGTAATTTTAAACAACATCGTAGGGGTTAGGGGTTTGTCTGAAAGGGATACCGTGGCCCTGGCACACAGGCAACTGAAGGAACACGGGTGAGTTTAGTCAGTAAAAGACTGACACGCTCCGCCCAGAGCGGGAGAAGTTATTTGATCATTTCCCATCCAAAAAAGGGGGTACAAAAGGTATGAGCGCTGCATAAAAACGCAATAGCAAGGATCCTGCCGACCGAAGTGCAGTGGGTTATGTGAATTTAATCTCGCGTCTACGTAACTAGACTAATTATTATTTGAAATTTAAACAATGTAATATTTAAATGAAGTTTTATCCCGATTCGTTCTTATAGTTAGTGGTTTATCACAATACCTGCAATCCTGCATAGCAAAAACTACTATGAGCTTAACTGAATTTGCATTTAATTTTAATCAACGAATTGATTGACAGGTGCAACCGGTAGAGGAAAATATCTTGAGAAAATCCGTCAAGAAGGCAAGTCGTATCGTAGACTTGCCTGTCACATAGAATCACCAATGATTAATTGAATGTTAACTAAGATGATTAGAATAACATTAATCATTTCTACGAAGACATTAATTAATTTAATATGGTTACGCTATAAAAGCAGCGTTATTTGCGTTCGCAAACATTCAATAAAAAATCCTCGATATTTGAAGAATTTTTAAAACAGCAATATTGATAACACACATCGTTCACCAATTCAACCCGTTTGTTCCAAAGCTATAAATTCGAAGTGAAATTAATCATAGTCAAGCTTGTATTTTTTATTAAACTTGTATTACTTTTATTGCCATGTAATTTCTATAACGAATCGCCTTTATCATATAAATAAAAGTTGTCATCTTTATTGACCATTTAACGTTAATAATAGTTTAATTTGTGTTTTAATTTGAATATTTTATTGCAGAGAAAAAACAATTATTTTTTGTTCAGGTGGATTTAAAGGTTAGGTCGCGTGATGTAAAGGCAATCAACTCTAGCGCATTTCCGTACTCTACCGACGAGTCAGCCTCCCACACAGGGCTCGTAATAGCTGGCTCATTGTTCCCGACTAAGCCTAATAACGCATAGGCACAACACATTTAAGAATTATTATCTTCATCTTGAACAAACATTTTATGTGCTTTAATATCCAACCTATCCTTGTATTTCAATTTCCAAATCGTTAAACATTTACACGTGTCTTGCGTGAGACAATATTTTGTTTAAAATGCGTGTAGTAATCCTCTTACAAAAGAATCACAAACCGTGACTTAATGTGACCAAAACGGATTAACGTCAACAATTATTATAAAAGAAACTTCTCGTGTAACAATATCCGTGGCCGGCAGACACATCACTCTAGTCAGTCAGCGTCGGATAAGCTTTAACAATCCTCGAACAAAGTAACAATGAACACGAGGTTATGACATGGCGGCGACCGACGCGACGACGACCCGACGTTTTATTCTTGTGGATGCAAAAAATAGAGGTACGGCAATAAAAGTTTATCGCCACGTTATAGAACAACAAAGTATCAATGGAACAAAAACAAGCCTCGCTCGCGATGTAGGTCACAAGACTCACAAGCATCATCGCAGTAGCCCAGAGGTGGTTAAGCTAATAAATTATCCGTAACATGGTCTCGCTTCTCCGCGCCCGCGATACAAATTGATAGGCTCCTTCGCAAACGTAATTAATTTAAAGTGTGAAGTATTATATCACTTATAAGATTAGATTAGATGCTTTCATAAACAGCTTTCTATTTAATTTATTGGAATATCGATCAATAGAATGTAATGAGAAGTCATAAGTTTGCTTTATTGAGAATCTATTGCTCGGACTTCGAACCTTTCCTGTAATGAACTGGTAGTTTCAGGTTTTATTGGAGGTAATGTATTGAAACATTCCTGAAGGTAATATCAATGCAATGTAAACGATTACTATGGGCATGAATACTCTCGAGGCATTATATATGGAAGACCTATGTGTATGACATCCAATATATGTGTGACAAACTACAACAAATAGCAAATGGTTTACAGGATCGTGTTTTATGTAAACTATGGTCAGCTGGATAATACGTGAGAAAATAAAATAAATAAAAGAGAAATAAACCAACATTAACGTCGGCAATATCGAACGCTTGCCAAAGGACAGCTAGGGTCAAACAGACTCGTCTGCAAAATATTTGATATGAAAGAAAAACCGCAAACCAAATTAAAGATCACGTAGATATCAAATTAAGGTTAAATTATACTTATTAAAGGTTGTAAGAGTCTTTTACATCTTGTTTTATGAGTGCGGCACGTTGATTACAGCACAGATACGGACTGCGCCAAACTTTGTGGAATTCCAGACGGATCATAGTTATGACGGCATAACAAATAAACATCAGCGGTAGGAATCATAAACGGTCGTATTGTGTTGTTACTGTCAATCTGATGGTATTTATCATATTTTAATTTGTGTGATCAATGGGTGGTACAAAACAATGGGATTCTCTCATCCATACGTACTGGTGTATTATGAAGGTCACGCCTATAACAGCTGTCGTTTGTTCCAGATCATCAGATATAGCATGCTGACGAGGTGGTTGGCGCTGGCGCTGGTGGCCGCGAGCTATCGCGTCGCCGACGCCTGCACGTGTGCGCCTGCGCATCCGCAGACACACTTTTGTAACAGCGATTTTGGTAAGTTATGTGTAATTTAAGTAATCTTAAGGCTACCTACATACACTCAGTTCAACTCATTTCAATCGATCGGCCACGACGACGTTACGTCTTACATATGTATCCAACTGGTCAGATCGATCTGAGATAGCCTTAATATAATTTTGTGAAAATTAATCATCCTACAATAGCCCAAGTAGGACAAAAGGACGTCCTTCAAAATGTAACCGAATATTGGACAGCTTAAGTAGAAGGATTTAATTAACTGTATCGGCTGGTGGATGGTGGAAAATTAATAGACTCTGTTACGTTACTTGAGAAATAATTGGAGTTTTCTATTTTCAGTGATCGTTGGAAGAGTACAAAAAACATTTCGAGGAAAAGATTTTTACGATGCCTACAAACTGAAGATTCGAAACACTTACAAAGTAAGTAAGGAAACAACAGCCCGACTAGATAGAACTACGAGATATTTTTATACATATCTGAATCACAATACTTATTTGAATACAATAGCTCGCAATAGCACGTTTGTTCACAATCAACAAACGTGTTTGGAACTAAATGAAAGTTTAGAAAACTGGCTCTATTTGCTTGGTAAGCTAATGAAAATGTTATTGTGTTGCTTGCAGGCGACGCCGAAAGCGAAGGTGGCCCTACAATCCGGCCGTTTATTAACACCATCCCAGGAATCTTTGTGTGGGGTGAGCCTGCAGCCTAGGGAGACCTATGTTATTACAGGTGAATATCCTTTCTACGACATGTATCTAATACGGTTCTGATGTTGCTGGGGGATTACGAATGTTCGATTCAAGTCATAGGATAAATTCCGTTCACCCAATCCTGATTTATCTCAACTAAGCTGCGAAGGATCGATATTGCTCCAACGTAAAATGCTGACTGTGGTCGAGGACGAAGCCCCAGCTCGCCAGGAAACATTTAGATTATTTATTGCTCTACTGCGTACGATATTCTAATTCAATTCGAACAAATAGAATTCCAAACGGATGTTGCGTAAAAATTATTTTGGGAATTTTAAGCTGACAGTAATCGTATAAAAACCAAAACAAGGCCAAATCAGGAATTAGGTATTATATCCAACACTTGTCTGTTTCATTAGTATTAGACTTTGTACCAAGGTATTGCTGGTATCGCTTAATATAGACATTCAAGACTTTAAGTACATTAAGCAATCGCATTAGCAAACAAGCTGGCGTCTATTATTGCGACAGAACAATACTAAATTGGAATGAGTATATTCTTTGAATTGCTTTCATGAGTTTTAATTTCAATGTCTGACTGCCTGCCTGTAATGTCGTCCTATTTGTCCGGATAATTTATTCATTGAAAAATTGTTGTGATTATAAATGATCTTGCTTCTCGATGAAGTTAATAAGGATAAAATGGATTCAGAATAAGATAAACGTAAAAGAGGGATGTTCGTGTAAACTTTGAGGTACGATTTTCTCGAACAGCCATACTCAAAGTGTGCTCCGCGGAGTCCCAGGGCTCCACAAAGCCTCTGTGGGGGTCCGCCGCAAAAATACTGGTCATAATGAAAAAAATACTAAACGGGTACAATATTTTATTTTACTCCACAATCTGAGTAAAATAAAATCTTTCTAAATATTCGAACATTATAGTAAAAAATATGCAAATGTTAATGTCAAGTAATATGATTAAGAATATACATAAAACCATTTTTGATTTTTTTAGGACTCCGTCATTTATTTCGTTTTCCAAAAGGGTTCCGTCGTAAAAAAGGTTGAGAAACATTGTTCTAGAAGAAAGAAAGTTCATTTATTACTTCGTTACGAGTCGTCTACCGTCTACGCGGAAGATTTATGAGGACGCGACGTTGACGGGTTATTACCGCACCTACACAAAGAGGTACAAACTACAAATGTATCATAATTCCCCCTTTTCTTATTCCAGGTCGAGTAGTCCATTTAGAAGCTCACGTGCATTTGTGCAGTTTCGTCAGCAAATGGCGTGACGTCACTCCTCGTCAGAGGAAAGGATTCCGTCTCCTCTACAAACAGGGTTGTACTTGCAAAGTAAGTTGTCAGTCTCGTAACTAACACATACCTTGACAAACTGAGTGCACACAGTTGCAGAAGGATTTTTTGAGGGATGAGATGTGTTGATTGGATAACTAAATAGCCGCAAAACTTTAAACAAACCATTTCATAAACTATAAATCGTTTTGCATCGAAAAGATGGGACTAAAAAACATGGAAAATTACAAAGTTTCAGTTTGCATAACTACTTGCTAACCGAACTATTAAAAGTTATTTTAAGTTTAAAACTGGAAGCAAAGCCAAGAAAATCTAGTTTGTTGCGATTTATTATTAATAGAACCGAAATACATATATGCAGAAATATTAGTTTTCCCGAATTCGAGCCAATTTCCTTATTTTCTTCTCAGCTCGTTTTCCGAAACATATTATTCATGTGTAGAACAGATGAATATTTTTCTGAGCAACCCGTGTATATTCCTACCTACCTACTGCATATTGATATTTCACGGTCACGTAGGTTAAGCAGCATAACTTGTTAATGTCGGTTACATAAACCTATGTAATAAAATAAAACGGATTTATAATATTCGATATTCCCTTCTATGGATTGCGGAGGTCAGAGAGCGATCGATCTGCGCAAAATATTATTAGTTAGTTGTGTTGTACCTACTTGAATGAGGTTATCGTGCTACGAAAATGCTACGAGTTTTCGGCGTAGCAGTTAGACATTCTTTTGTTTCACTATCAGACTTCTTAAAGATAATTATAATTATGATGATAATACGAGATGCGGTGTTATTAATTAGCTTGGATGAAGTAAGAAAGGCAGTTCAAAGTATGAAAACTGAAAAGGCCTTGGGCCCAGAAGACATACCAGTGGAAGTATGGAAGTGTTTAAAAAAAGATGGATGTATGTGGCTGACTTTATTCTTCAATAAGTTGTTGGATGAAGGACTGGTCCCACAAAAATGGTGCAATAGTTCGCTAGTGCTCATCTTCAAGAATAAAGGTGATGTACAGGATTGCAACAACTATCGAGGGATAAAGCTCATGTCACATAGTATGAAGGTATGAGAGAAAGTAATAGAGAACAGATTGCGAGAGGAGAGTGTGATTACCCTGAACCAGTTTGGGTTTATGCCAGGTCGAGGAACAATGGCATGGGCATGTGATATGTAAGAATGAGGATAATGTCGTGAGGAAAGTTTTGAGTATGAATGTAGATGGCTATAAGAGTAGGGGAAGATAGACAGAATACAAAGAAACGATGGATGGACTGTGTGAAAGATGATATGGCTGGAAGGGAAGTGACTACCGAGATGACGACTAATAGAGAAGTATGGAAGATAGGGGTAGGAGAATGATGACGTGATGTGGTGTATTATGGGGAGATTAATGTGATCTCAATGACAGGTTCACATGAAAAGACGGCGGACCAAGTCGCCCAACACTTGCGTGACGGGCTACGACGAGTGTTACGAGCGACACGGCATCTGTCTACACGACCGCGAACACCGGTGCCGGTGGACTAGGTAAATATTATATTTTTCAATAAGATTTATTATAAAACATAAATAGATCTAATATCGATGTCGGAAATACAAAGATGACAAATATAAAACGATGGAAAACTCCGGCGAGTCTTTTATGTAAGAAGTAAAACTAAAAATAAGGAATAGACCTAACACTCTTATGTTTTTCCCTCACTAGGTACTTAAGTAGGACAAGGAAACAATAACAAACCAACATAAAACAATACCTACAACTCTCTAATTACTACAGTACCTAAACACATCATAAACAATAAATTTCATAGACAACCTTGAAGCACATTACTAATTCGCACTCCGTGTGCCAAGCCAGGTTACTCATACAATGAACGATTTTATGCTCCCATTCAAAGCTATTTCATAAACACTCGAGAAATTCTGTAATGTAAAGCAGTCAGGTTTCTCGTTTCAAACAATATTAAAATCGAATGAACACCCTACGTTGTCACTGTTCGTTTATAATATGGGGAACGAGTTACAGTCGTAAACAGGCAAGCGTTTGATGTTCTGCTACCGCTGCCGGGTGCTGCTAATTGTCACTCAACACTTGTATTTATGTTGCAGGGCTCCCGCTCTCACGAGGTGCCTGCAAGCGACGCGCTTCAATAGCACCATGACTTGATTCACCACTACGATGCACAAGTTCACTCTAAAATGTACCTTTTGAACATCTCATTACGACGTCCTCGTGAAAAATTACAAATTCATTCACACTCATTACTAATCGTACGCAGTCACAGAAGCTGACACTAAACCAAACATTAATGATAACACTTGATTCATTTTCGACCTTAAGTTATTTAGTTTTGAATGTTGTGTGTATGATAAGTAAAATTAGCTCTATTGGCAATTTGACGAATTTATTGATTGCGAGTTTTAGAAAATTGTTACTGTTGTGATTTTTCTTTTGGACGCTTCTAAATTGTTGTTTTGTCTTCCTAGACAGAAATAGTTGTAACGTTATTTTTGTATTATTTATTTTTAAGTTAATGATTGTAAATTAACTAATTATAGTGATATTTAGGTTAAAATAAAAAAAAAATTAAACGGATCATGCGGAGTTTCATTATTTTAGCTTCAGCGTTTCGCCTGCGGTCTTATCTTCCGAAGCATGTCCGAAGCCTAATATAAATTGAATGGCAAACTTGCTCCGCTGTGACATGTCTCCTACATTATTCTTGATCACAAACTTCAGACGTATGAAGTGTTACATAAAATAAAAGGGCTGCTAGGATATTATATTTACGTAGTAAGTCGTCCCATTACATTAAAAATGTAACAATAATTCAACAAATATAATAACGTAGAGACGGTACAGACCGCAGTTGGTACAAAAAGGCAGGTAAAATACCTGTAAGTAATTACGTCATCAGGTAAACATAAATCTAAGTACTTACCATATCGGTGTGGTTATGATAATAGGTCTGCTCGATGAGAGGGAAGTTCTCCCTCCCGAGACGTCGTTGTAATTGGAGCAGATGACCGAACACCCACGGCCGGTCCTAAACAAACACAATTTATAAAAAAAATGGGCCCATTTTATCTCACACAAAAGAAAATGTCTGGATATTACTATATCAATACTATTAAATTACCTGGAAGTGGTAGATTGAGTTGAGGCTGTTGATGGAGGGAACCCCTCCGAACTTGAGCCCAAGGAGTAGGGCTCGGTGGTCAGACCCCGCGTCGCGGACGTTCTGTCTCACCAACACGAAGTCCGGCCTAGCAAAAGGACAGTTGCGTTAACAAACTCACACATGATATAAAATGTATTGTAATGTAATATATTAATTTTGTTTTGTTCTGCAGTGCCCTCACAGGGTGCAGTTCTTAAACCTACACCCTTATTCTAACCTCTGTACAACAAGTATGCAATAATGGGATTCGATTAGATCGGTGGACTTAGGAAATTTGTTAATGTGTGTGAGACGTACGCGGCTAGTCATTTCCTCAACTATAATGTCACAAAAAGTGAGCTCATGGTATTTAAAGCAAGTACTAAGTCGCCAGATCAGGTTCCTCCCGTGACTTTGGACGGAAAACCCATGAAAGTGGTCACCTGTTTTAAATATATTGGGCACTTAGTCACCGATCTCCTACGCGACGATGAGGACATGGACAGGGAGCGTAGGGCGCTGTCGATCAGAGCGAACATGATAGCCCACAGGTTTAAACGTTGTAAATCTCTAGTTAAAATAACACTGTTCAGAGCGCATTGTACATCACTATACACGTGCGGCTTGTGGGCTCATTATACGCAAAGATCATTCAGCGCCCTGCGCGTCCAATATAACAACGCGTTCAGGGCGTTGTTGGGGCTGCCGCGCTGGTGCAGTGCGTCGGGCATGTTCGCGGACGCACACGTTGACGGCTTTCACGCCGTGCTCCGCAAGCGATGCGCCACGGCGCTCGGCAGGTTGCGCGCCAGCACCAACAGCATCCTGGATGTTGTTGCGGATAGGCTGGACACGCGATATGTCCAGCACTGGGTTAATACCCTCATTAGGAAATAATTAATTATAATGTACTAACACTAGTTTCATAAGTTTTACTCTACTAACATTCTATGGACTCTGTCTGAATTAAAAAGTTTTTATTTTAATATTTATTTATTATTAGATAATTTATCAATTTCGAGGAATGAAAAAGATAAGGCTATGTGAAGTAGGAACTGAGAAAATAATATTTGGAATTAAAAACAAATAGAATGGTAATTTTGAATATTTCCACTGTCTCTGAGAATTTGACTTCAACGTAAACATGTCTATGTTTGTAGGCACCGACATACAACGGAAATAACAATGTTACTTCAAATGTTTTTCTAAGCCCCAGCCATAGGAGGAAGTAGTTTACACAAGATCGAACAAACTTAGTTATAGCTTGCGTCTATTATTATGTAAATCATAAAGCGCCCACACTTCAATCACAGTAAGACAATGCAAACAAATGTTGTTACAAAGTTCCATTTACATTTTATCGTTTTATACTCAGTTTGAGTCACCGCAGTTTTATCTATAAATAGGATTTCGTTAATGTGTTTGTTTTGTGAGGATTATGTCATCGACCAACTTATAACACCTTTACAACTCTACCGGGACCAATTAGATTGTTTCGCGAGATAATAAATCTAATTTATTAACTCACCATTAAAACTTTAATAACAGTCATAATGTTTCTTCTACAAATCCCTCTAAAATCCGTATTTCTCAATTTAAAATAAGTTTAGAGCTCTCTTAATTAGGTAAGTAACTTTCCTGAAACTCGTTTCTAGATAAAATACGGCGAGAAATTACTTTTAGTATGAAAATGAGGGTATATTAGGTAGGTACTTACTTGAAGCATCGAGTGACTTTGGTGCCGCTGCGATAAACTGCCATAGATACGTTGGCTCCGTCAGAAGTGGCCGTCACAGTCAATTCCTGTGCGGAGCAAACGGTACAAGTTATAAAACGAATTACTAGTGACTTGTGTAATAAAGGAACGGGTTGATTTGATTATCCCTTTTAACTTTAGAATCCAACCTTTATCCCTAAACCTGTTGACTCTGTAGTGTCCTCCAAGTCCTTCTCCTTTGTAAAGTACCAAGTAGTCTCTGTATATAAAGAGCTTTTCTGAATACTTTATGTAAGCAGCCTCGTGGATCCAATTTGGAAGCTGCTTTGAACTTATAATCTAAGAAGTTAAGTTAACCCTTAACGTTATCATTTTCAGTGCAGTATTTTCCACAAAGCCAACTTGCCATACGGCCCTCAAACGCTCGAACGATACGTTTCATAAGTCCTAACGACTTTACCAAAGTAGCGAAATGTCTTTCAAATTCTGCAAAAGCTGTAGTTTTTTACTGAGCAGGGAATGTAGAACGAGGACCGATATCACAAGCGTCTAATAAAGACGGTATCAAGAAAGATTTCATGGATTTACGAGGGTAAGGTTAAACGTTCGCAATAATTAATAAGTCGAGGGTAGCCCTTGCACACAGTGACGTTGACATGGGCAGTGTGCTCTGAATATTACAATAGTTTGTTCTACAACACTTATTTTCTGGCGAGGGTACATAATTGATTGGAATGTTATGTGCGCGCCGTTGGTATCACGATTTTTATTACTGGTTAGATTTTATAATAAATACGCCTGGCAACATGTTAACTAATTATTCTATTTTCAGTCTTTTGAGCATTACTTTACGATCTGTTAACAGAGATACGCAATAACCCTCTGTTGTTTTACAATACAATGTTGCGACCTTTGATTATTTATATGACTAGATAGAGTGTCGCGCTGCAAAACAACTAAATCAAGCAGGGCCTGCAGTCTCGACATACATAGCGATCGCTTTACGACCGAATTCGGTCGCAAAGTCCTAATGCAGTCCCTAGACGGTCAAAAATGCTTGTCAAGATAGTGATTTTTTCGTGCTTATCAAGCAATTTTGACCGTCGAGAGATACAATTAGGACTTTGCGATCGAATTCGGTCGTAAAGCAATCGCTATCTATGTCGATACTGAAGAGCCAGGCTAACTTTGTTAAGCTGGTGTGCATGATAGCTACGTCTTACACTCGCGCCACGTCATTGCGGCCAACAGATGGACGCAATTTTTTTCGACGAGTTCAAAGCTTTAACTGTCTATTTAAACATATTTATATTTAAAAAAAACTGCGATATTTAAATAATTAATTGGCCATCAACTGGATTTCGTATTTATAATCCAATTAAATAAAGCAGCCAAAAAGAGCCTTTTGAAAACACAATAACCCTCCGAACAAGTATGAGGCAACCATCTGGCGCCGTCAGCCAATCAATAGTTCTGAATGGAGGCTGCGGGTGACAAAAGCGGATGTGGAGAAATAAAATGAGGCTAACAGACATATTCGCCGAGATGAATGGTACCTGCAAGGTGAAATTGCAATAACTCAAAACCCCAACTTTTCATTGTTAATTAATAAGTAATAACTTACTTATCATATCAAATTGATGCGTTAAGTAATTATTTATTTTCATAAGTTATTGTAAAAGATATAATAATATATTTTGTGCATCAATTTGTGTCTCGATTCTGAACAAACTTGTTCCAGGTTTTGAGTTATTTCAATTACGTCTTGTATAATACGTACATTGTATCTACTCACCCTAAACTCAGCTTGCTCGACGCGGATGTCCCATTCACCGGGCAGGCGGCGTCCTCGGAAGTACTTGGACCAGTCGGTGTTCTGGTCATCCACCACCAGCAGGGTCACACATCGGTCCCGGTTGTACCCACGACCCACAGACGCCACTGACGTCACGCTCCCTAAGAAATTACTTATTTTTTGTGCCGCTGATCAACGGCGCTCTTCCAACCGACACACATTCAACTGCCAACAGCGTCACCAGTACAAAAGAGTAAAGTAGAAGCTCTTTTGAAAAGCTTAATTTTTCTCATTTCCTATGCGATGTATACGCATAGACGTACGTATGCTGAAATATTGCCAATGATCGGCTATAAACACACTAAAAGCGATTCTGTAGGCATTTTTGCTCCAAAATTACCTAAATTCAGCCATTAAATTTCGAAGGCATGTGTAATAAAGATAAACCCCGAATTTCAAGCCAGCCGACTGTAAAAGCGGCCCCTCTAGGGATGACTGTAATCATACGTTACCTAATAAATTGGCGCCTTGATCTCTTGCCGCGCCAGTGAGAGATTGTACTCGTTGGAGGAGCGACTCGCGGGACTTGGCCGGGGAGGAAGGCGCGGATGTACCGCGGGATCCTCCCCGCAGGTTCAGCGACAGGTCTCCTCCGCTGTTCGCTGCGGCCGCTATGGTTGCGGACGGTGCCGGGGGAGGACCCGACGTGCTGGTGATGCTGCCCCCGGTGGCTACGTCAAATTAAACACTACTTGGAACACGTCAAATATCTAATTAGTACTACTAAAACCCAGAGATTGTAATACTAATCCCAAAAATTATATACAAAAATATTATAAACTGCCTAAAAACATGGTAGTCCTTAAAAAAACAAACTGTTTCTTGTTATTAAACTCTGTATTGACTTGTAGAATCTACTTTGGTCTTACCCTGGGAGGTCGGCCTTTGATTCTGCGGTTTCGGCTGGCTGGTGGTGGCCGGGCGGCCGGTGTAGGGGTCCACCTCACCCTCATCGCACTCGGACTGCAGATCTCCCGAGCTGAATCTGCGCAACGCCTCCACTGAACTACTCGCCGCACGCCACCGCCACGCCGCGCCAACACACAGGGACACGCAGAGGAGGGATAAAACCGACACACACAATGTAGCCACTCATGGTAACCTAACCTTAACAACTTGGCAACCAACGGGAACATTGCCATTAAAGCTATCGTAATCAGAATTAGCTCCTACAGTGCGAACTGAGAAGCTTTCTATCTTATTAATGATCTGAGTTAATCGGAATCAACATTATGAAACTTTTAAAAGAAATAAACGCAATCCCAGCTGTAACAATCACTCTTGTTAAGCAGCAACATTGAATCACGACAATAACATCGAGAGGAAAGCGCCATGCATTGAATGCAGGTAGTTCAGAACTGTTATTTGTTGTTGGACAAGGGTCCCAACAAGTAGCAGCAGTGATATGGTCACATACAATCACAGTCGAGGCTGATGAGTGGTGCTACACGGTATGTAGAGTGGAGCGGAGCCGGGGAGAGGTACAAGGAGCGAGCGGCGAGGGAGGGAGGGAGCGGGTCGAGTGCCGACGGGGGGGAAGCAGCGCGGTGAAGCGGTTCGGGCTTTTTACGGTGTCATAAATTTTGTTTTAACCTTAAATTATAAAACTGAGCTTTATATAAAAATGTGATTTTTATCCAACTTGTGTTATTAAAATAAACTATCTATCTACATTAAAGAAGAAAGGGGAAATAGACAGTAGGTAAGTAGATTCTGTTCCTACTCACCCTTTAAAGTTAAATTCAAGTTACTAAAGCCATTCTAATTGTGGCAGGGTTGAAATTGCTTTAAATAGTGTTTCTGGATAATTATTAAAATCTGACGCCCGTGACACAAAAAAGGTACATTTAAATCGTTCATCACGAGGTAAATGGAAAAACTGTAAAGCTTTAAAGAATAAAGATTAATCATGCATATACAATTATACATCCAGAGAGAGTTAAGGTAGGGGACAGATACCATGCGAACTTAGAACATACCTTCGTTTCAGGTAATTGACATTGCTGGTGAAGGAGGTTCGGAAGCTTGAGAAAGACAGGGTTGATGTGGTCGCGGCCTGCGGGCCACAGATCCCAGGGCACCCCGAACGGTCTATTTTGCCGCCTCCTTAAAGAAAACAGAAAGATATTAAACTGCAAAAGTCTCATAAAGTAGGATAAAGAAGGCAATCCGGAAAAAGAAATGTAGAGATGTTTTCTCATTCTGCTTTCTGGCATATATTAGTTTCGAATGTGTTGGGAGCTACGTACGCACGGTTACAGATCAAGCTATACATTTCCAGTATAAGCTGATCTCGCATTGTATAGGATTTCCTTACAATGAGAAGTCAGCTTGATGTGTAGCCGTGTGTACATACCGTACTTTTATCACACAAAGTAGGTACACGCCGCGATTTCGGTCCGTGACAATGATAATTCCGAGTATCATGGAAAAAAAACAATCACTTTTTACCCGAGTTAGCGCAGTAAAAAGTCGAAGTTTTTCAATACATTTCGATAAATTCCTTTAAAACGGACTCTTTGTTTGGAAACCTTTCAGGAAAAAAGGAGGATAATAATGTCTTAGAAATATTTAAATATTTCCAGAATATTCTGCGAAAAGTTACACTGCATATTCCTGTTATTTCAGGAAAGGAATTCTAATATCCCTGCATACCGAGGCAGTTGAGGATATTAATTTGTCACTATAATAAAATACATTATACTAGTTTATTACTACTGCTATTACTGCATAGATTGCGAATGTTCCGCGCCATAATAATAGCTACAATTAGCTGAAGTTTTGATGGTCGCGCGATATTGAACATAAACCCGCGTTTGAGACTATCGACATCCTATTGCTTGGCGCGGGAATTCGCACTTAAGTGCTTGTTTTATCGAGAAACTGAGGAAGATATTCGTGATTATGTATGTATTTATTTTAAGTACTCATTATACACAATAAAGCAATCACACATCATAGATTCAAACTGCGACTGCGACAAATTCTAGAAAATAGTCTTATGCGTCCTTCAAACGTTTCACCACTCTGCTCGTTCCAAGCCCGAGTCTGTTTATTTCAAAAGAAGCTAAGTATCATGTAAATGCTCTAAGAGTCTTTACTCTTTAGCATGACAACAACACACAAGTGGTACAAAGGATGAGAGTGGGACTTAAGTAGGTGCTACTCTACCCCTTTTTTCTCACACGCCCCTTGCATGCAGCCGACGACGTGGAGCTTGCAGGTTGTTATGCTGAATGAAATGACCGCTCGTTTGTTTTTTATGTTTCAGATGAATGGGCTCAGGTTTAATTTATAATAAAGGTAATATTCGTGAAGGTGATAAAGTTTTTATTACAAATTCCTGGCTTTATATTCATATAACAAGATTTTCTTTCATAAAAGCTCACTCGTTCTTAGACCAAACAAACGCACTAAAGAGCAACAATTCTGTTTCACGGTTTAATCATTTATTAACAAACAAACACATTTTTGTAAGGAGAATAGAACCACAAGCTTCTAAGTAAGTACCGTAACCAAATTTACCATAAAACCAGAATACTTGATCTACGAAAACACGATTTTCATAGATCCGGAATAGCGGTAGGAACAAGCTTTGGGTAAATGTAAACCGATGCGTAAAGCCGATTTCCGTTAGCGGTGGAACAGCAAATACGACCTAACCCCCTTTGCAAAAAGATCAATTTAGATCTTACTTACATTTGATGTCTACGCGACGTATTCTTTTGTACAACAAAGATTTCGTTCTGCGTAGGTACGATACAAGGTAAATATGTACATAAACTTACCTCGGGATATCTACAAGCAAGTGTCGCAGATGTCAACAGTGTTAATGGAATAAACGCGGCTAGGTGAACAGCTTGTGAGGTGGGGGAGGATCTACCTGCCGACAAAATATTTGGAATCATTTCAAATGGATCACATTTTACAATACAATTTTTGTTTAGTTTTAGGAGCGCAGTTCTCTAATTCGATGTAGTTTTCTGCGGCAGTATTGACAACACGTTATAAACCAGCGCGCTTGAATCGCCGGAACCGTTAATCCGGTCCCGAATTAGCTGTGTCAAATGGTTAGGATTAGGCGTTGCTAGGATTAGGATTAAGATTACTTTCATCCCAAGAGTGTGGTAAAAGGCGACAAAATGCGCAACGGGAAAGATTCGGTAAGTAACGGTTCTTTAAAGAGGGTCTTTTAAAGAAGGATACCGTATACCGATACCTAAACTCTTCAAACATCTTAAGGCTCTTACAAACGCACGCGATATCGCGGGCGCGACATGCACCGACAAAGGAATTGTCTTTGTCGGTGCCTGTCGCGCCCGCGATATCGCGTGAGTGTGTAAGAGCCTTTAACCATAATAAAAGGGATCATGGGTAACCATGGTAAGGTAAAGGACTGTATGGTATGTCCACGAACACTAGTTGTGTGACGAGCTGGTACACAAATGTGTAGTATGGTGACACCTAAAAGAAAACTTGATAAAATATGTCGTACATAAAGATGCAGAACGGAAGAAAATTTTCTCATCAACCTTAACACCACCACGAAACACCTTAGAATAGAATAGAATATTCTTTAAAATAGAATACTCTTTATTAAAGAGTATTCTAACAGGAACAATGTTAATTCAAGGAGTGCATAAGTAGAAGTAGCCGCCGTCCTTGAATTAACATTGTTCCTGTTTGAAAAAAAAAATAAAATCGAATAATCTTACGTGATCGTAAGATTATTCGATTTTATTTTTTTCTTCCTAATTTCAGGAATTCAGGAACTGCGGGGTAAATGCCTAACACGCTACCAGTATCAATGGGTTTCATTTGACATTCATTGCGTTATTTACGTTGTTAAGCAGACAATTTTTTCGATCATATAAACCAATGGATTAGCATTAAACTTCAAAATCGAATATTCCGATTGTGATAGTATGCTACGCAATTAGGGTGCTGATATCAATAGCTAATATCAATTAGTGAGATAGTTTGGGGCCCACGGCTACTTCTACTTATGCACTCCTTGAATTAACATTGTTCCTGTTTACAAATGTTTACTAACTTGTGTGTGTCAATAAATTGTTTTTTTTTTTTTTTTTTTTTATATTCTCCTTACAAACCTACCGAAAACATGTAGGACTGAATAAGTGAGTGTAACTACTTACATACTACTGATAGAGGGGGCCGATCGCGCTATTTCTCAACGTAATTACCGTTCGAACGGAACGTTTTTGGTTTTGGTTTAGTTTAGCTGATGTAAGAAACGGTATCGCGCTATTTTTTGTGAGAGTATTGTTCGATCGATCGTTCCTCCAACGTAACTTCCAAAGTAAAGCTAAATCGTTTCCGTTGAAATGATTAGCGCGATACGAAATGTGTCTAACGTAACGTTTTTGGTTGTGGTATTAACGTTCAAAATTAGCGCGATCGGCCCCCTGATTAGGAGATTTACTTAGAATATTAGAAGATTACCTTAACTCACACACTGCCCTATTATATATTTTTTTAGGAAAACGTATATTTTTACAATATTTGTAAATATGTGAGCACCATGTATCTATCACATAATTAATTTATCTGTCATTGCTTCATTTTTTAATTCTTTTTGCATATTGTGTAATAAAGTTACTATACAATTTTATTTTAAGTGCATCGTCTTCACATATAATTAATTTACCTATACAAAATATTGTAGCCCGGAGTCTGGATTTGTGCCCGGTTGATGGCAATAGGCTCGTCCCCTATTACATGGGACGTAAACATAACTGGCGAAATGTGGGTGTACTATAGGTACACCTCTGCCCTAACCCTTCGGGGATTACAGGCGTGATGTTATGTGTGTGTAAAATATTGTAAAACATTTCAAAAGAGTAACGCCGGAGTTTCTGGCCCATTCTTCTCCATACGAAACTGCCTTTTGGAAGGGGCGACTGACTAGAATCAATTCAATTTTTTTTGTAAATATTGACGTTCAAAAGTGCCTCTTATGTGCCTATTTGAAATAAATAGTTTAACATTGACTTAATAATTTAAGTGACCTAAATAAAGGTAGAACGTTACAATTAACAAAATTTATACAAAAGAAAGTCCTACCATGTACAAGACATTAGCATGTCCTCCAATTTGTATTTCTCTCATGAACTTGGGTAAAGTTACTCGTGCAATAATTTATTCGTTGGGTTCCGCTGCGGGCCGAAATGTCAACCGTTATGTCCAAGTTAACGTATCTAATGTTTTGCGTATTCTGTGGCGGATTCAAACTTCCCTTGCGGCGCGGCGTGCGTGTTAGTGACACGAAAAAGGTAATTAAAGTTTATGTTGTTATCAACACTCAACACTGCGTGTGTACAGATATGATAGTAACGGTTATGGGCGAAGTGATCCTATGGGCTCTGTGTAAAATCGAATGACATGAATACTTACTCTGTAAAGTATTATATTATTTTAATGATTGTGAATATGAAGACTATGTGGGTAGACTATTTTTCTCTCTGAGTTGGATATAATCTTGGTCTGGCAATTTGAGTAATTTATGCGGCCTGCCCAAATGCGCTTTCTTTGGTATTGTTCGTCGAATCGTTGAGCTCCTCAGGTTCTGATTTGAGCTGCACGATTACTGACAAATGCGTGTACTGACTGGATAGGTCTCAAAATACCATTTCAGACACCAATCTACATGGTCTTCACATGATCTGACCAAGATTATGTCTGGACTTAAAGAGACCTCTGATTTTGTTTCGGTCTTCTTCTCAGAGTAGTCAGATAGGAAACACCGACCTCATCTAGTTTTTAAAATATGATTAACATGTAAAAGTGTTTGTACAAACCTACTCACAGAGGGAAAAAAAATCATTTTTTCATTTATCCATAAGTACGGTCAGTGCTCTGCATTACTTTACCCCTCTTACAAAGAAGAAGAGGGGTTGGGTTATGCACGTCTCTGACTGTACTTAATTGAAGAAGTTTAGGACGTGCATATGAAGCACATTTTGATGCCTGAATTATGCTGTATAACGTCTTCGAAGACCTTGATCGATTACCAAGATTGGTAATTTTGATTTCCTGATGTAAAATCGTAGGTGCAAATGAGCAAAGTTAACAGTGTTACAAGAACTACATAGAAGTCCGAATGAAAAAGAGAGGGCATTGTGGTACTGTACTTTCGTAGTGGCGATAATATTTTTTACGCTGGTAGCACACCTCCGCCGAAACCATAGCAGCGAAACCGCAGTAGTTCAATTGTACTGTGGGCTAATTGCGTAACACACTATCATTAGAAATCAGTTTCAACAACATTCATTGCGTTATTTACGTTGTTGAGCAGACAAAATTTTCTAACTTATGAGCAATGGATTAGCAATATACTTCAAAATCATTCCGATTTCGATTCAAACTGTGTAACGCAATTAGGGTGCTGATTCGCGTCATGTTTCGCTACTCGAATCGGATGCGAGTAGCGGAACATGACGCGAACCAGTACAATTGAACTACTGCGGTTTCGCTGCTATGGTTTCGCGGCGAAGGTGTGCTATCAGCGTTACTAGAGCTTAATGCCACATAGAGAATAGGAATCGCTAGTTTTCTTTGTTTATTCCACCTACGCTCGTCGCATTTGACAGGATATACGATCTATAACGCGAACAATAGCCACGGCTAAAGTAGGGGGTGACTGCTTGATGGTATCTTGGTCATTATTACAGTAGCTGACAGTTATTTTATGCTTAGGTAATGTAGACTTTCACATTTTAGTTTTATTAATAGTTTATTTGAAACTCAAAATAGATGTTAATTGATATACAATTGCAGACTTGTATTTACCTCTCTGACCTACAATTTCATTGTTTTCAATTACTCTTTGCTGCAGTAGCGAAGCTATAACTTTTTTAGAAGTAAGCCGAAGAAAATGTGGTTCAGTTCTCATAAACTTTAGATAACATCAAAATCAATTAACTCAAAAATTTTAGTAATTTATTTACTTTTCTATATTTAACGTCAGGTATGGTCGGAATTTTACTAAAAGAAAATTGGCATTTTTGGAACGTTTTTAATCTTATTACATATGATGTTTTGAGCTGGTATTCAATATTTGTAATGTGATGTGATATGCATAAGAAGACTGGTTGTTCTGAAGGGAAGCCGATAGAAATCGGGTTGTATGGAGGCTGCGCCCCTGCTTTGCTGACTGAACTACTAATTGGGTGGTTTGAGTAAACGTTGCACAAAATTTTGGCACAATATACGTACGTACTCTCACTTGAAAGTTTTGTGCCATAGCGCAGTCACGTCGGCGGGCTCTGGCGGGCGGCCAACGATCATCCCTCTGGAACCATGGCGTCGCCCGTTACGCAACCAACCTATTATTGGGCCATTCACTTACCTATATTCGGACGTTTCTACTTTCCCCTAGATTGAATTCGGAAATTTACAGTTCCAGTTGTATATCTTACGGTTTTGCTACGGCGTAGAGGCGTAGACCTATAATTTAAACCTTGAAATGTTTGTACGTTTGTGACGGAACGGAAGACAGTGTTTTCTCGAATATAAATGGTAAATGTAAGGGATGAGGTCTCTAAGGGACAAAAAGCGAGGGTTTGCAGCTGCTAATGTTAGGGAAATGTTTTAGAGGCGCTACATCAACCGTGACCTCAGGGGGCACGTTATTGCCCTTCGTAGGTCCACGAGTCGTATTAAATAGTGCGAGTGATAAGTTCACCTCGGGTTTTTATAAATAAAATAGTGAAGGTTTCTGTTGCCGATAAAAATAAATGGCTTAGTCATTATTGATGTAGTAGGTACATAGGTTTTAAATAACAGTTACCCATGGTAGATATAAAAATAACAACCGGTCTAAGTCCAGATATAAAAGTAACAAGTCGGTTTGTTTTTTTTTTTGTGTACAAAGTTTTTTATTTTTCACTTTTTAGTGGTAATTTATCTAAGTTACAACAGTCTAATGGCAACTGCTCATCACCTTTTACAAAATATCGCTTTTGCATATGCAGGGACGTTAATTGTTCAGGAACGTGGGTTGTCGTTGTGACAAGCATAAATTGCTTAGCAACCATATTCAATTAAGTACCTAATCGAATCGCAACCCGTTAAATGCTTAATATTAAGTAGTTCCGGTGGCCATCTGTGGTCTTTATCATCAGTTCCACTTCACCAAATGGTGCTTTCCGTGAGCAAATGCACGAGTTACTATAAAAAAATACCCAAATCGCTATAGGTGTGCCTATAAAATTTGAGGATTTTCCTCGATTTCCATGGGATCATGTCATCAGATTCTGACTTGGTGACAATGGGACCACCTTGGGAGAATACCCACCCTTTCAAACGAAAAAAAAAATCAAAATCGAGCCACAATTGACGGCGAAATCGGTGAACATAAATAAAAAACATAAAGACAAACATCTAACGTCCTCCTTTTTGGAAGTCGGTTAAAAGTAATAGATAAGCGGTTGAAATTTTACAAAATATTCAAATAACTACAAGAGTCATTATCATCTGTCCAATCGCTAGACTAGCACTTTTAATGGAACGAAAATTATAGTCAGCTGACTACAAAAATCATTAAATATTTATGCTCATAACAGTCATTATTATTTGCCCCAGTGCCACTGCAAACAGCATGTACTAGCATGGTGTAGATAGCTGCGTATTGACTAGATATTCAACGTATTCAAAACTCGGGGAAACTTCTCAGTCAGGTATGTAGATAGCGAATTCATGAAATTGAGAAATGTTTAACGACAAACTATTCTTAAACGCATGCAAATAAACATGATACGGAATGAAAAGTTAGAAAACGCCCCCGGGAACAAAAAGTTATATTTGGAGATACGAATCCAGATTTTCCTTATGAACGACGGTTGACGGCCACAAGATGAAATAAACAGAACAAACAATAATACGCTTTAATAAGGAAAATAAAACAAAAAAGTGACTGACACCTTTAAAATAGCATTCACAAAGTTCACGCGTCCATTAATGTCTAAAGCACTCCAGTATTAAAGGGTCAGAAATGTTAAAAAGGTTCACCTGGAAAAGCTATCTAAAAATACGTGAAGGTCTACCTAAGCTCGCTAAATCACACTCTCATGTGTTATGAACATTAGGCTCATTTGCATAATCTCGTAAGTATGTTTGTACAGCTTGCTATTTAATGCTTAAAATATTCGGCACTAATTTAATTGTCATTCAAAGATAAAAAAGTAAGAAATAAATGTGTCCGCCCACTATCAAATAATCGCGGGTGTAAACAGAGGCTGCTAGATAGGGGCTGGCTGGTAGCCAACCCGTGACGTGCTAGCGTTACGCAAGGATCGATCCTAGGACCGAGTGCCTAATGCTGGCACATTCACAAACAACCGGCTACGTGATTCAGCATTAAGTTGGCACGCAAACAATAGCTACTACACCGATACGTAGGTACCTCTATTCTACTACATTTCCAGTCCAAAAAAAACACGAGGGCTTCGTGAAAACATGAAGTTACTCTATCCAGTAACGATATTTCATGCTGACAATGGTGTACAACAGCGCTAGTAAGTAATGTTACATTCGCGTGTACCACTCTTTGCTATTCGTTTTACAGCAGGAGTTGCGAGAATCTGTGTCGGTAGAAATCTGAACATAATAGAAAATAATTGAAAGCACGTACGAAAGCATTTTATAAGGTAATAAACCGATTAAGTTCGATAGTGAACCTTGCTCGTAATGCTGTCATTAACCATGTAACAAGCGATGTCTCATGGGCGCTGTGGGATATGTTCAAACAAATAAAACGTAACAGCTAGGTCGGAATACTGGGTAACTGCCCACTAAACGCTGTCGATCGACGACCGATATCTTTCTAAACTAAATAGAAGATCACCTTCGTTAGACGATTTTACTGCAGATAAAGATACCTAACGTCTTTTAATTTCCTAACAAAACTCGTGACATAGAATGAAAATAAAAATGGCTCGTCCGAATTCTCTTCTAAAAGAATAAAGTAATGCATAAAAATTGCTTTTTCTTTCCTCCCTGGAGGTTCCGTGAAATAACTTTCCCTCACTCTATCGTTAATACTCCTGGGTATTCACCGTCCATCGGTTATAACTACATAGATATATTATATGGATTATTATGCATATAATATATAAAAAGGGGATTCGGCTACATAAGTATATCTATTAGTATAGATATATTTATGTAGCCGAATCCCCTTTTTGCACATTAGTAGAAAATAAAACTGTTATCTGCCCCAAAAACGCTAGCCATTGTTTTTAACGTTCCCGTTTTATTTATCTCATTAAAAGTCGGCGCAGCAATACAACTTCGTTGTTTTGTTATAACCGAAAATAGAAATAATAGGAAAGTTTATACCAAATATCCTATCTCCTTTCGAAGCTTACCGGGAATTTAAATGTTCATTAAACATTTTTTCGTCTCTTGTGGGTATTTTTCTAAAGACGTAGAGACAACGATTTTCTTTCTTTTTTTCTCTATGAAAAGTTCTCAATATCAACGTATGTATTGCTAACGTAAAATTTGCTCAATTGGTATTTAAGTACATAATGACTATCAAAATCAACGTTATTAGATGTAGGTACCTATGTCTTGTTAAATTAGGTTTTCCAAATAGGTGGGTGGGTACACAATTACCGGGGAACATTGACTGAACATTAGTCCTAAACATTTAGACTGATAATAGGTAAATATGTACTAAAAACACATACGATTTAAATTGCGATTTTCCATTTTGCAAGTAGTTCAATGTTTCCGGCACATCGTCGTTATAAATCATTTTCGGTTATTTTAAAATAAATCGTAAATTACAGTTTTAATTCGTTTAGGCAACAGTTCCGCCCTTCGAGGTCACAAGCCGTCCTATATACCGACTCTAAGTTAACTGTGTCGTAATACTTTCAATCTAGTCGCCACATAACCGGGGATTAATGAATGAATTTATGTGTCTGGATGCGTTTTTAATTAATTTATTTTTACTATTTAACAGATTTAATAAGTTTTTAATGATTACTTACAGATTATAGGGATAAGTCCGATGATGCGAAGAATCCGCTTATTGAGCACTGGTTGCGCGTGTAACTGTATGAAATGTGGGCAGTAGGGGTGCCTCCTGAAACACTGATGAAAATCGGCGGGACGGCGCACGCCACACGAGATATTGATTTTGGGCGGCAACGTGCCCCCGCCACACTAGCGACATCTTTACCCGACACAAACATTGGTCAAGAACCTTCTGCAACTACCTTTACTTGCCGATAGATGGCGACAGCCTTGACCGTAATGTGTAACCCTCTATTATTGTTTATATCCTGTCCACTAATGTGCTTTACCATTTCACTAATTAAGTGCAGCGATTGCCTTAAATATACTTCAAGCCTTGTAGTAAATGCTGGTACCTATTTTAGAATTGCAGACTAACTTATTATTGTCAGCATCAGTCCGTTTTAACAAGAAGTCTCTATGATTGCGAAATTACATATTATTTTCTTTATGGCGTCATAAGAACACCGTCTCTTCAGGAAACGTCTTTTTAGGGTTCCGTAGGCAACAAGGAACCCTTATAGTTTCGTCATGTCCGTCTGTCTGTCTGTCCCCAGTGCTTAGCTCAGAGACTCTTAGTACTATAAAGCTGCAATTTAGCATGGACGTACATATTAACCACGCCGACAAAACTGTAAAATAAAATCTAGAAAAAAGTCTCGTCTATCCCATGGTGTGGGGTATCGTTGGATAGGCAGTTCAAAAATATAGTGGGTCTGTGAACGCCATTTATCAGGGATCCATTTGCGTAATATATTATTAAGCTTTAAAGTGTTATTTTTTGTGTAAACAATCATTTGGCAGGGGGCCAAATGATTGTTTCTGGATATCTGAAAAAAATAATAGCAGTAGTTTAAATGAATAGCGAAATTAATAGGAAAACCATCTCAGCTAAGTAGGCTTTACAAGTTAACTAGTAATAGTCGACCAACTTACATTTGCAGTAGGAGAATTGACCGTGACGTACATCGATGTATGGGAGAACATGTTTTTCAACTACAACAATGTTAAGTTTGCTTTTGGGATAAATTGAGATGATGATTGTTGATGTTCGTTCTTGTTTGATATGCCTAATTTTTTTTTGGACACACACTTGGTCGGTTTTTATGGTTCCGTACCTCAAAAGGAAAAAACGGAACCCTTATAGGATCACTTCATTGTCCGTCTGTCTGTCTGTCTGTCAGTCTGTCAAGACCATTTTTCTCAGGAACGCGTAAAGGTATCAAGTTGAAATTAATATCAAATACGTAAGTCTATGGTCCCTTGAAGCTCTAAGAAAATCAAGCTTCCAAGTCAACGCAATATCAAAATACGGCGATATAAGCGACATTATTGCGACATAATAGGTTGGGGAAAAAGTTTCTTCGCATTTTTTAAGAAAATTCAAAACATTTTTAATATAGTTTATTTATTTATTTTATTATTTATGTACACACAGTAAAATACAGAGAGATACGACATAATTATAATACTAGTACAAAGGTACTGCTTATTTCTTAAGAAATTTCTTCCAGCATACCTGCGAAAGGAGAAATGAAAAAGAAATGTAGACAATAGTGTGTGAGAACAAGAAGAGAAAAATATGAATATGCGAAGTCTTAAACTAAAATGATAAATATACCTATACTATACCATATACATATAAAATTTACACACGAATACGTACACGTACACACGTGCAAAAAACTTACATATACCTAAACAAATTCATAAAGCATATATATACTCGTACAAACATATATATAAAAATATTCACAGTTGAGAGGAAAGGTAGTGCTCTTTTAATTGATATTTGAATGAGGAAATTGTTTTTAAATCACGAATGCTAGGCGGAAGTGAGTTCCACAATCTTACAGCATGCACTGAGAAGGAATAAGAATAGTAGCTAGTTTTATGAGGATGCGATTTAAGGAGGGATCTAAGGTGCGATCTACATGGAGCGTCGCTAGGACGAGCGTAAGAAAAACGCTCCCGCATTTAGGAAGGATAAGACGGGTTGTGTAAGATGTTGAAGAGGAGACATAAAATCCGAGTGTTCCTGCGAAGGCGGATTGGGAGCCACTTGAGTTCCTTGCGAAGGTGAGAAGCATTTATTTACATTTAACTAAAGTATGTAGGTACCATTTTGTTCGATAACTTTTTGCCATCTTGTAGGTAGGGACATGATCCCATTGCTATAGAAATTTTGGGACTTCTGATCAAAATACCGCGACAAGTGGTTTTGGCAGTCCTCTCGTGATGTTAACCTGACACTGCCTAAAGAATTCTGAAGAGACCGAAACAGGTTCAAATCTGAAGGTGCAAGGTCAGGACTATACGGCGGATGCATTAACACCTCCCAGCCAAACTCTCTTAATTTTTGCTGAGTGGCTAAAGATGTGTGAGGTCTAGCGTTATCATGATGAAAAACCACACCCCTTCTGTTGATTAATTCCGGCCGCTTTCTCTCAACTTCTTGCTTTAATCTCATCAGTTGTTCGCAGTAGAGTTCAGAATCGATGGTCCTGCCTGGTGGTAACAGCTCATAATGAATAATGCCCTTCCAATCCCACCACACACACAGCATCACCTTGTTGCGAGTTAACCCGGGTTTCGCCACAGTCTGTGAAGCCTGACCGGCCTTTGACCACGACCTTTTTCGCACGTTCTTGTCGTACGTGATCCACTTTTCATCACCAGTTATCAGCTTTTTCAAAAATTGTTCGGTTTCATTACGTCGTAATAAAGAATCACAAATGAGTACACGGTTCATTAGGTTTCTTTCAGTGAGCTCGTGAGGTACCCAAATATCGAGCTTTTTTGTGTACCCAGTTTTTTTTCAAATGTGCCAAAACTGTTTTGTAGTCAATTTCCAGTTCTTCAGCTACGTCGTAAGTAACTACTGATATGCCGATCTTGCTCCACTTTTTCAAAAAATGGCATCCATTTTATCCGTAATAGGGCGACCAGAGCGACGTGCATCTTTGACATCAAAATTTCCGGATTGAAAACGCTTAAACCAAATTTATGCTACTCTCACAGACACTGCACTAGGTGGTCCATAAACATCGCAAATTTTTTTCGCGGCTTCCGTTGCATTTTTACATTTTTTGTAGTAAAATTTTAAAATGTATCACTCATCACTCATCTTGACAGTACGAAAAACAAATGAAAATCAGACATTGTCCTAATTTGAATTTGGAATTATGTTCTTTAAAATTTTAACTTTCAATGATACCAAAACCAGCCAGATACAAATAAGTAGTATAGCCAAAGAGATTTTATTACAAGTTCATACATACTATAATGCGAAAAGACTTTTTCCCCAACATAATATTTCGATACTCGCAAATAAATGAAAACCTAACGGGTACTTCCCGTTGACCTAGAATCATGCAATTTGGCAAGAAGCTAGGTCTTACAGCACAAGTATAGGAAAAAGTCCTGAAATTGTAAATTTATAGTTTTATCACATGAATTTTTTGCGAATATCTCGCACATAAATCAAAACCTATAGGGTACTTCCTGTTGACCTAGAATCATGAAATTTGGCAACAAGCAAGGTCTTACAGCACAAATAAAGGAAAAAGTCCGAAAATTGTAAATTTGTTGTTTTTATCAAATAAAAAAAAATTGCGAATATCTCGCACATAAATCAAAACCTATAGGGTACTTCCCGTTGACCTAGAATCATGAAATTTAGGCAGAAGCAAGGTATCACAGTGCATTGTGCGTGGTCCGACACGCACTTGGCCGGTTTTTTTATTGTCGTGTAGATACACAGTTCAAAATTGCAAATTCATAATCGTAATATTTTTTTGGGCACATGGATAGTTATTTCAAATTAAATCTGTGTATTTATTTAGTAATTGTCTAACTACTAAGCCAACAACTAAGAACTATTAAGCAGTTATTAACAACTGCTTAATAGTTCTATCAAAAATATAATGCAATATTTCTCCCTCGTCGTCCCTTTAAATCGGCCCTTAAATGCCTCCATAAAAATAAAGGAATTCTAAGACGTACTTAACTTGAATATTATCGATAGCAATATCGTTACACTTTCAACGCTTATCTTTTTGAAAAAGCACAAGTTATAGCATTCATAAAACTAAGTAGTCCTTTAAGCATCACTATCATCCAATAAACAGAAGACCTGCAAATATATTATTAATAGAAAGATACATAAAAATACGAATAAAAGATAAACAGCAAAAAATAAATAAATCTACGAAGTGTCGGCGAGCGCGTTGAATTCTAATATGTGTGCTACGCTGCTATCGTAGGTTCGTAGCAATAATATCGGTACCTATAACAATAATTCTCGAAAACAATGCTACATTTCTTTCTTTTAGCGCTCAGAAACGTGCCAGTTTAAGTTTTTACGAGATACATAAAACGTTGTTCTGTTCAGCCGAGGTTTTTCTGCTAGCCCCGAGTTCGTATACGAAAAGGAGAAATAAAAAGGCTGTAGTATCATCGGCGGGATCTGTGTGGTATACCTGTGTGATGTGTGTGTGTGTGTGTGTGTTACGAGTGGTGCAGGTGTGCGTGTGTCGTAACGCCTGCCGCCGCCGACGCGCGACGCAACGTTGCGTAGCAGCTGCGCGTTCACACTGGAGCTACTTTACTACTATTTGTGAAGCTATTATTTTGGTTTTAATATCTCGCCTGTATTGGCTGTTGTTTTAATTTTTATTAAGCCAACTGCTGAACAACCCTATTAGATAGCTAGATAAAGCGACTTCCTAGCAATGCAATACATATGCAGTGAACTAAAACCTTCAAGTTTACAACATAGGTAAACAACGGGTATTCAACACACGGGTAGGTTAGTGGCCAGTACCTAATCATAAAAAAAATATATAATAAGATAAAATAAATCATAAATAGAAAAATTTAAACTAACTAAATAATAAAGCTCTCTCCTTCCTTCAATTCGCCTACTCCTTGCACGTTATTCATTTTAATTTCATTAATGCGATGTTATGATCGATTACCCCGGCAAATGACCTCTGCACTACAGTTCTTTAAGTACAGGTTGCTCCAAGATGCTATTTTAGAAAATTGTAAATAAATCAATAAAAAATTACGTTTATTGAAATTAAAATATCTTCATAAAACGTAAAGGCGAAACCGTATACGTGTGTTAAATTAATGTCGCCACCAAAGCGCCACGCTGTATATGTCAATTTACAGCCGATATCACCAAAGTTTTCTATGTTGAGAGGCTTGTAGCTAAATAATAACAGCCGCAAGGGTCGATCGAAGGTTAAGCTACACTTGCCGCGGTCGGTTCATGAATGGGTGACCATTAATTAAATATCCTCACCCCTCCGTGCTTCGGAAAACACGTTAAGCCGTTGTTCAGCCGGCTGTCATTCTCAGATCTTTGACAGTCGTTACGGGTAGTCAGAAGCCCAAAAGTCTGACAACCAGTCTTACCAAGGGGTATCGTATTACCCAATAACTGGGTTGTGCAGGTCAGATAGGCAAACGCTCCATGTAGAATATTGGTATCCAGCTGCATCCGGTTAGACTGGAAGCCGACCGCAACATAGTTGGGAAAAAGGCTAGGCAGATGATGATGTGGATCCTCATATCCAGAATCCAGGTCAAGTTTGTTGTATAGCCTACAAAAAAGCAATCAAAAACAAATTATTTGTTAATTTCCAACCACTAATTACCAACCTACCAATTGACATGACATTTTTGGGATACAAAATGATTAAGACACAATGGTGGTAGCGTCCGGTGTGAACACGGCCGCTCACAGAAAGTAAAGTTGGTGAGGCAGTGGCGGCGCAGTGTTGCTCCGTACGGCGCGCAGACCGGTCCGCCATGTCGCACTGACAGCCCGCGCACCTCCTGTCAAACTGACAACTACTCACTGACAACCTCCGACTGACAAGTGAATAATGTGGCCAGTGCTCAGCCTCCTCGCCGGCGCCCTCCTGGCGGCCGCGAACGCACAGGTAACAAAGTGCACATTAACACAACGCATTATCATGCATCATGCACATTATTATCAACACTGTCTGCACCTCCACCAACCTTTATCTATTCTTTGTACTTTAACTTAACACATCTACAGGTTTTTGTTGCGTTAATAACTGAATGTCGTCACCAACACAATGGAATAAGCAAAAAAAATGATTAACAGACTTTTGAGTCGGTCTCATAGTCACTTGGGTTTATGTCTTAAAAGCTGTTGCAGCTGGACGGTTGAAACTATATTGAAGGTTTCCGCACGCCCACAATTCTACAAAGTCCTTACTAAACTTGGTGTTATCTCAAGTTATATCATTGGCACAGTACCAGAACTGTACTCCATTTATGTTACCTAATTGGTGTTGACCGACTAACGAAAGTATACGTACTTTAAATGCCGAACCATTAGCATAACCTTGACAAAATTGGTAGCCAGTTTTACTAATAATAAACTGTATTGTTTATGTTCAGTTTGTAATAGCCAATGTACTTCAAATGTAAATAAGATTACATAAAATAAACGTAAGTTACCTACTTTTCTGTAATTTCATTCGGAGAACTAGTTATTTGTGATTCATTCGCAGAAGAAATAGAAATCAAAGAGATTCATTTGTGCAGTACAAATGAGTTCGTTCTTATTGCATTACGATGATAACTGTTGTAATACGATGTTATGTACGTGAACGTAACACAACGTAACCCACATCTCGCATCAAAGAGTTCACGCCATGGCACTACGTGTTTAATCAAATGCCATATGCAATTATGGGGCACAATGTAGGTATGTATAGTTTACTTATGTAGGTATGTGATGAGGTACTATGTAATGTAAATGAGTTGAGGAAGGTTGATCAGCTGCCGGCTGTATAAATAGCAGCTCAATTTAATACGTCTCTGCTTTAACATTGTTTTATTTTATGATGTTCATTACGTTTCTTAGAATAGAATCATGTTTATCTGTGACGGTATTAATTCCTTTATATATCTTCCATGTGTAGTTAAGTTATAAATTGATAAATAATTGAAATTATGCTTCAGGCTTACCTATTGACTGTGGGCCTCGCCTATCTGGCCTGACAACTGTGCCTCAAAAATACTCCCTGTAAACCTACCAGGCCTGTAATCACTCCTGTCCATCGCCTAAATTGTGCGTCGTAGGCTCCAATTCCGACAAATACGCTTTACATTTAGGTAATTAGTAATTAGCATCCTGTGTCCGAAATGTCAAACGGTAAATGAAATCAGCGGAAATGAAGTCCTACATTATCGCAAAATATTCATGTACCTTGTATGAAATTTATATTTAAACACATACCCGTATAGGTAGGAATACAAAGCAGTTCCATAATAAACAGAACCAGTAAGAAAATAGACAGCGCAGAGTCTAGACTACTGAAGTACTTAGTTATGTGGCTAAGATGGTATGAAGTTTTAGATCTCAAAATGCCCACCATCCAGCAGATTATGAAACGCCTCTCAAAGCGTTTTTCGACTCTGCTATAAAGCACCCCAATCCCCTGATTGCGGCAGTCACCCGATACTCTGCCTCCCACATAAGTAGGATTTGCCACCGAGGCAGACCATCTCTATTCCAGATGACACCACAATACTCCTCCAGGAGAGTAATAGCGTCACCAGCTCTGTGACTCGCAAGCACAGAATTTGACCGGCCTGACCGCCGTCCTTCCGTCCTCGCCGCCGAGGCTCGCCGCGACGTCCCCATCTATCCCCGCCCCGACCCTCGCTCGAGCCAGCCCGCGCCGGTGAGCCTGTAGCTTTAAATTCATCCCTTAATATTAATCCGATCCAGCCCATCCCTTGCTGTCCTCCCCCAGCGACGCTCTAAGCCAAAACTCGTACCCCACAAGCAACTACACGCTAAGGGCAACCCCCATAGCGTGTAGTCGTTTAGTTTTTGCCCTGGTTGGAAGTCTTAATTTATTGAGGCACCCACAGGGAAGTCCGGTTAAGTAGACGACAGCCTCCTAGGTTGACCTGTGAGGTGACAAACACAAAAAAATGGTATGGAGTTTATTTATTTAATTAGGGAAAACGAACAGTAGTATATTAAGAATAAACGGAATTAACTTAACATTTAACTTAACAAATATTACCCACTACATTTTCCACAGATTATAACTTAAATATTTACAAACTTTTGGGTAACGTTAACTGTAGCCAGTGCTACAGACTAAAAATAAGAAAACAAAACTCTTGTTTGTGTATTTTAGGTATCGCGACTATCTAATAATAATTTGCCTAAGCATACATCTGCTGATCCATCAGAATTTTAATTAATATGATTGTTTAAAGTATTATGAAAAGCTTTTTTATACTCAACTCCTGAGTGGGTTTAAGCTTAAGTCTCGGATAACCAGTCAATTAAATTTCGACTAGCTTTTGTCCGCGGGTTCGCCCGCGTGTATTTCGATATCGAATCATCTCACGGGAACATACTACCGGGACGAAAGTGTTCTATATCATAACTTAAATCATGATCTATCCGTATACCTTTATGAAATCCATCCATTAAGCCGCTAAGGTTTATCCGTTTAGGAGTGAAAAGGTAACAGATATACAGATAATAAATTGTAATAACTTTTGACCCAGAGGACCGACTTTAATGAAATAAAGACTAATTTCTTAGCTCAATTTACGAACTATGATCATATTTCTAATGCCTTAAATCTCTATCAGAGAAGTACACAAAAATATCAATATTACACGTGAATTTTAAAATCATCCCCCCTTGCAGAATGAATTTACAAAAACGCTGTAAGACTATTTCCTTATATCTTACCAAAAGCATAAATTTGAATGTTTGCATGCTTAACTGAACAATTAATGCTGGGTTTCCCACACCAACTTTCATCCCCTATATCACCCCCTATAGGATTATTTTTAAGACAAAAAGCAGCCATGGTCCTTCCCCAGGGTGCCATTTACCTTCTTGCCAAATTTTGTCGAAATCCGTTCAGAAGTTTAGGCGTGAAAAGGTAATATACATACATACATACATACAGACAGACAGACAGAATTACTTTCGAATTTATAATATTAGTATGGAAGTATGGATTAGCGATATTGAGTGCTGTATCAAATTGCCCATTCTCCAAAGAACACAGAGCTCTACTCAATTTTCAACCTCAAACAATCGGTTTTCTTAATAATAGATCATGCTGGACGCAAGTTACGCCACAGTAAGTAGGTACGCAAGTTTTGCATTAGTAACTGGTCATAACCCAGTTAAACTAATAGTTAACCGAGCACAATACCTTCAAGGGTTTTATTCATTTGTAATAGCCGTACCCATCCCTTATTGAAACAACAGTGATAAAGATATAGATAGATAATTACAATACTTTCGGTAACTTTAACTTAATGTTCCACATGCAACATTGCACCAAGTGTTACTTACTGTTTACTCGTACTTAGAACTATTATGGATATACATTTACATAATATTTTTCACGACATGTCAGTTGCACGATAAGTAACGTGAACAAAGTGCTATTATTTGTAAACTAACAGTCGTCTAGTCTGCTCTAGTTTTATATGTAGTTCTCTCAAAGAAATATTACGGATACTAACTTCGAAATTTGTATCAAAGACTTAAACCTGTCGCTAATATAACATACAAAGCCTTTACTACATACAAAAACTTTTGTTGTTGTGAATTACTAATCATAGCTTTAAGTCATCTTGATGTAGGTACTACTAACACTCTATGGACTGAAAAGTCTGAAATAAATGTTTTGAATTTGAATTTACAGTCTGCTACGTGTCAGACCCTATATTAGGGAAAAAGAACATGACGAGGTCAAAAACTACGTGCAGGTATTTAGGTATAGTCTTGGCTCACGTTAATATTATTGAAGCCAGACACCATAGATATTGGTTAACTAATTTGAACTGCCTTTATTCATATTCTATGACACACATGAACGCATAAACTGAACATATTATCTACACATGTAAAACGAACCCTGCCTCCAATTTAGGCCATATTAGGTTCTGAATGGCACGCCAATGCCAGCGTCTGGCGGCGCGGGCGCAAGGTCACAGCGGCCTACGCATCCCACACCTCGACCAATACTCGACTTAATAACGATTATAGGCTTTTGACTTTTAAATGCTAAGAATTACTGCCCTTTTATGTGGCAATTAACTGGACCAAGCAAAAAGAGCAGCCTTTTAGGATATGTCGTAATAGTCGAGTCGTGTTCTAAATACCTATTTTAATCGAGATATATTTTTTTTTAGTTTGCCTTACACGTTCTTGTGACTCGTAAATCCAAGTTCACTCATATGATTTCGTCTATGAATCTAGGGTTATTCATCAGGATTATTCCATACATTGATCCATAAACTGTAAGCTAAAAGCCTGAAGGTGCTAACGCAGTGTCGTAGGCGATGCATACCAAAACTACGATTGTTCATTCATTCAAGGAAAGCAACGGTGAGTCAATCGCAATATTGACTCATACGGCGTACATAATACATACATACATAAATTAATTTTGTACTGAATCACTATATTTACCAGCATTGACTTTAAAAAAATAATGCGTTTTTGAATTAAACAGCAGGTACCTATTCGATATCATTTTATATTTTTTATACTCAGAAATCACATTTTTTTTAAATAAAACGAAGATTAGGTAAACTTAAATACATTAAAATATTGTTAGATTATCACCTCAAATCATGGTCATATTTTCGGCGGATCATGGTCGTACATCTTAAATGATTGATACGCAGACTTTCTTCTGTTCAAGTTTCTATGTCAATCACTTTGCTATAACCATAACAATAGGTCAAATCAACGGAATGGGTATAGTATATTTACTATAGTTTACATTCGAACTTGCGGTTCTCTCAGACAAAAAGAAGTTGAAAATCTTTAAAAGTAGTTCATGGGATTTCTAATAATCTTTAGACAAAGAACGAATGATTACTTTAAGCAGGTTTCCGGCGCATGCTCAATAATGATGTGATCAATCAGTCCGTGATGTTGAAAACATAACTTTACAATTTACAGAAGTATGATAATAGAATTGAAATTGACAATGAGCATTATTCCGAATAAGCTTTCAAAAATTATTAACTTTATTATAATTGAGCAATAATATTTTCGTACTATTATTCTTCGTATTATTATACTTATTGCGTAGTTTTGTTAGGTCGTGTCGCCACAAAAACAGCGCTAATATAGCCTAAGTCTGAAACTATTAAGTATTTTAGCACTTACCTACTTAATTACTTTATAAGTGTATTCTTGTATTCACGAATTATCTACAAAGTCATCTTTATTATGATACTAAGAATTAATCGGTTCATATTCTTAATACAAGGCTTTTGCAACACTCACAGCTTCCAACGAAAAATAAGCAGTATAATACTTATTGTCTGATTCAGTTAATTTAAATGTTCCGTTGTTGAACCATTGGTATGTACTACTAACAGCAGCAGGAATTGGCGATGGAATTCTATGACTTATCCTTCTAGTAAGGAATACGTACGATTGCTCATGAATTAAATAAGTAGGTACAAAGGGGACGGTTCGATACTAATCAAATGTAAGTATATCTACAGTATCTCAACAAAAGAAAATTCTATTAAGATTTTCACATCCTTATGACCTGTTTATGGTCACATTTAACTTTTATTAATCCAATCCCGTTTGTATGGTAATTTCCAGTTACGCTAATAATTGATACCATACCATAAATCTTTTATTATTCTTGCCATTAGGGATCCTCTGAATGGTTGTTGCCTATTGCTCCTCTCTCAACTTACTAAAGTATGGTATATATGGTAAAACATATGATGTTTTTCAACACCGATGACCGTAAGTCAGTAAAGTGTTGTAGAGCAATGAAACAACATGGGAGGTATGTTTACATCGGATATGTTCAGTAATACATGACATCACGTTAGTGTGAACAAATGGGACACGAGCGCGCCCGCGCAGAGCTAGTGCAACGCGCATCGCATATCTATGTGGCACTCAAGGCGATTTGACAATTAACTGCGCATTTTTACACATACGTTATAAATAATGCAGGTTTTTTTTATGGTTTTGTTTCAGTATTGTTATATCAGCTGTCGTTATAACTGTATCTATGTTGACATTTAGGATAGAAGCTTGTAGGTATTCTGGAGGCCCGTCTCACGTACCTACAGGTTCAGGTAACGAAAGAGTAGATGTTTTGGCCAACCAAGCCGTGTTAGATGGAATTTCTGTAAATCTTCTTCCTTTATACATTATACTGATTATATAAGCCCATAAACAGAAGACAAAATAATTTTAAAAAATACAACAATCAGAATAAATAAATACTTGAAATCACTTTTGTGAGTGCGATCTTAAGATCTCACTCACAATTTAAAAGAAGTATCAAAGAGTGGTTGTGGTTTCAAGTATCAGTAAAACTCATGAAAATCTCATCGAACTCTTTAAAGACTTAGATGAGATTTTCATGAGTTTTAAACTTAATGATCGCACAGAAACAAACTTTTGACTTTCAGCATTGTATATTGCTTGGTTTTATGTGCGATCAAACTGTACAATGTGTGGAAATAACGACTAAAAACTAACGAAATAACGACATTTCAATATTTTTCAAACTAGGCTGAGAATCAGCACTTTTCGAACTTCAAAATTACATAAGACAGTCCCCTAAAACGCCCGCCCTTTACATAACGTGTTATAATAATAACTTAAGGATATTGACAAAATCCAAACAGAATCTATAGAATTACATCCTACCGAGTAGTAAGTAGAGCATACACGATCACGATGACTATTACGAATACTTCTATTACAAATATTACACAACACATTGCTTATGTTTTCAACAGCAACGCTTTGCATGACTGCATGCATCGAGTAGTCGCATGAAGTGTCCCGAAAACTTGGAGCTCATTCATGAAAGGAAAACACCTAATGAGTTGGTCGTTTGTACTTTAAAATACATTAAGTTTGCGTGAATGAGCTAAGTGATGCCGCGAGGCGGTAGCACGCGGCCTCCACGACACGAGCCGAGGTCACATCTTCCTTTGCCTTACCTTGTTTAATTTATGCTTGGCTTCATTATTAATACTTAGCTTAACTAGATAATAAAACGATATGATATAATGTTCAAAATTATCAGAGCATTTAACTGTTACATAAACATATTTATTTTCAACATATCTATCATTTTAGTGCTGACATAATAACAAGGCTGGTTCCCACGAGCTTACTTATTCTCGGTTAGTTATCACTTAGATCTCGTAGACTATTTTCGGTGAATATGCTATAGTGGGTGCTAAGACATTCGCCACGCATGCGCGGTGCAGGCAACGCTCTGATTGCCCCGTGGGCTGATCGAGGCTCGATAACAACGCTCGCGGAAGTATCCATTGCCCCAGCCGCACCGCGTTCGGTATATTAAAGCATAACATCATCCTTTCTATCTATCAAATTCATAATGTTTCGCAATTTCCAGGAAAGCTATTATGATTATTTTATTATTAATTCTGCTTGAAAATTGCTCGAGGATAATGGAGCTATTTATTTTCAAACATAACCTTGGTCTCTCAAAGATGTTATTGTTATCAATATTAGTCAGGAAACATGACAACACTGTGCTAACGTGTAAATAACATGAGATGTCCACGAGATTTGTCACGATTGGTATCTTACGTCACGGCTTGTCCAACTTGTTTTGTCGGAAAGCGAACATATCTGATTTGCAGGCGTGTCTGTGACACATTGTCTTCATCCGAAATCTTTGAAAACCGAGATGTTACAAAAGCCCTGTCTAATTCTGAGACAACGCACAGAGGCAGGCATACTTATTGCGACCAAGACACGAGAGTATTATTTGATAATTTAGTATTTGCATGAAGCGGTCTTTGGCACGATGGTTAGGACAAAAACAAATGAAGGTCTTTGAAGTTGTTGTTCGATCACATTGTTTATCGGGAATTCAGCTCTTTTGCATGACGGCTTGTCTTGGAAAATGTATTTCACATTTTAAATAATTTGGTGTCTTTGCATGGTTGTAGACCCCAAGTTATCATTAATAATGCTAATATTCAGTTCAATTCAATAGAATTATAATGCTAACCAAAGCTTCATTACTCGGCACAAAGCACATATTTTATACGCTGACCTATAAAATGCCAACATCATTAATCGCAACTAGTCGTTTCCATCAATCATAGTCGTGTGTTAATGTCGAAAGATCTTTCGACATTAACACATTGACGTATGTGATTGTTTTAGGATCCTGAAACAATCACTCACGACAGTTTGGCAATGCAGTAGCATTTACATAGTTTTTATGCAATTTGAAGTAAAGTTGGTACCTCCGGAAGTTCGGATGGGTGGAGGATACCGACGACACACTGACAAGAATCTTGCGACACCGTCGTTTATCAAATGACGTGTCATTATTTGCGCTGATCGGTAGTTACCTGTCACACGAGCAATCATCATTGACCGCTTCCTACTCACCAAGTGTTGTAGGCACAAACAATACCCTTTACGTGGGAAGTCGCAAATTGGTAGCGGCGTTCTACCTACTTTTAGTTTTTTAAGACCCCATTCCGTTAACGATTATTTTATGGGCAGGCCGTAAGTTTACTTGTCTGCTCTTAGAAATGCGAGAAAAAAACCTCATCATCATTAAGCTTTTCCTCATAAATTGGCTTTGTTTCCTAGTTAACCTGTAGCGATGCGTATAGTGAAGAACTGTGGGTCAAGGAAACTGACATTGTCTCGTGTTTTGTGATTTCATAATAAGTAGATAAAGTATGTACTTAATCCGCCCAATTGATACCATTGCTAAATAAATTATACATTCATATTTTGTAACAGTGACTAATCGTCGAAATAATCTCACACTAGTATAGCAGGTTCAGAGTGAAGCTTAACTTAAATAGGATCAGTCTGTGCCGTTTTGTCCCTGACCAGGCTTTAGGCACTCCTTAATCCGTCAACATTTACCTGTGTCACGTACGACTGGAGTAGGTAGGTAGGTACTGGACGAATATGGCGTCAGTCACATGGAGTAGGTATAAAATATACACTAAAGCATAATCGGGGATAACGAACTGATCCTCATCCCACTTATAATCGACTGTCTTATTCCTCGATTATTCCCTACTTATTTCCTCCACTTTCACTGGAAAATGGAGGACAGTAGGGAATAATGGGGAAGGGAGGGATTTTAAACTCGTTGAAATATAAGGATATTAGGATAACGTCTATGGTTGGAGACGGCATTTAGGAATAAGCGAATTAATCCTTCTTACAAGAGGATCTCAGTTTCAATTTATAAAATCCGGATTTAGAAAGGTTTTCAGTCCTTGTAAATCCTAAAACTTGTGTATTTGCTTAGGTATTATATTTAACACTGATGCATTTGCTATTTATATTAGCACTAGTGTCAATAAAAAACAACTGGTAATGTACCTTCAAACTAATGTTAAGGTATATACCTACAAAACCAGAATAAGTCATTAGCACATCGTACTCCACTGCACTCTAAACAAACATTACTTATACAGAACTTGAAAAAAAAAAACAGAAACGCAATAGGTATGTAAAAATAGTGTGTGAGTTATCTAAGCAGTAAAGCACGCCCACTGTGCACTGAGGCTGTGATGACGTAGTCTCGGCAGATATATTGGGGCCGTCGGAACCGGTCGGCCCACTGTACACTGTTGCATCAAATACTATACATATGGGAATGAGAACTTCGCTGATAGGTAGATATTATATAACTCTGCATGTCAATTATGTGAGCTACTTTTTTCTTAAATGGTCTTAACCTTTAGGCGTCGAGCCTTTTGTAAAAGCAGGTTATAAACGTCGAGCTTTCGGGAGGTAAAATTGTTTGCTTCGAACAAGAATATGCCTTGATAGAAGATTATGTCGTTGTAATTATAAAACAATTGACGATTCACAGAAGTAGACAAATCTTTCACGACAAGCGGTTTACCAATTTATGTATGGATCAAAAGTTTATCATACGATAATGAAGATCCTTTAAAAATATTAAGTAGAGGTACCTAATATTGAGCAGCATCGAGTCAAGATATTTAAGTGTCGGCTGTCGGTAAACTAAGGCTACCTTATTTTGCCAGCAACTTGTTTCTCGACTCCCAAGTATAGACTACGCGTGTCTAATGACGCTCCAAGAAACAATTTTAGCTTTACATTTATGATAGTTGTGAAAATGTATATAATTTTGTTCATAATTATATAGAGAGAACACTTCTTTATTTATAACCCAATAACTACTTCATTTCCATTACCGACATGTTCAATTATCGGAACGGTAGATACGACAAGTCACAGACGTAAATATAGTGCTACTTTTGATGTTCAAAGAAATGGTCAAGTCATGCGATAACATAACGCCCATCAGCGAAACCTATCAATTTGAAACAAACGGTTCTGTATCACAGATTTACAACTAATCTGTGAAGTACTCCGGATGTGCGTGACTTTTTGTACTTACTTCCACGCTATTAGAAATAGAAGGTAACATTTTGAAGTTATTGTAATTATAATTTAGAATACTGAGTGTGCTGACCGTTAAGCAAATAGCGGTGAATCTCCATAAACGGCTTCTTCTGCAACACACGCTATTATTATTAGCGTCCATTCTTATAACATTAGATACAAGATACAATAGTCAATTGCCACTAATCACCTCACATTATTTCCGGCCCATATATTCGGAGCTCGTTCATTTGTGTACTTATAACAAATTATTTCTACGTTGATGTGTAAAGAGTAAAGTTTGCGCTGATCCAGTCACCAAATAGGAACATTGTAAATGCACCAAAAGCAAACATAGCTAACAAAACTGAAAAATAAATTATGCTGCAACGGGGTAAATTGCACTTCCGGTAAAGCATATTTGATGAGCTTTATTTGCTCTGCTTATGAGAGATCTCCCCCTATGATTCTGTTGGGGACCACCTACCCTTCCTCCGCTGAAATTCATCAAAATGCAATTTAGGAACAGCCGGGCCAGCCCCTGAAATCTAATTCTCGCAGCGCGTGCCGCCTACGTTCATCAAATTGTTTGTTACGACGCTCGCTCGGATCTTACGACTGTCGCCTGCACTATACTAATGCATTTACTATAACTACTACTCGACCTAAGGTTATTCGAACAGTAACTACTATTTATTGAGTGTAGCTGATTTCCCGAAATCACAGTCATAAAATACTGAGATGAATTATAAAAAAAAACTTTTTACAAAAAAAAAAAAACCGACTTCCAAAAAAACACTACAAAGTGAAAAATAACTTTATTTTCGGAAGTCGGTGTCTTTGGATCTGTATTTTAGTTTTTTGCCACAGACTTCCGAAATTAAAGTTATTTTTCATTTTGTAGTGTTTTTTTGGAAGTCGGTTATTTTTTTTTTTGTAAAAAGTTTTTTATTTTTCACTTTTTAGTGGGTCAGTTTAAAAAAAAAAAAAAACATACAGCTGAACATATAACCTCCTCCTTTTTGGAAGTCGGTTAAAAATACATTTGTTTATCGTACAACTGGAGCAATTCGTCCGAGAACAAAAGATTAATGGAACTGAAAACTGAAAAGATAATCTTTATAATTGTTGCTCAACTTTAAATTATAATGAATGCTAATTAACGATACAATGAGTAATTAAATATTAGCAAGAACTTATGCCCAGACGCCAGATTAATACTATCTACAGTACCTTATCTACAAGTCTGAGGCTAAGGTCAGATATGCACGTTAATTTCTCAACCTAGAACAGAAAACACTGACACGATGACCAGATGACGAAAGGCTAATATTAGTAGTATGATGAATGGAAAGAACGAACGATAGAATGCCATTATAATTTTAGTAACTAATGCGGGTGGCGATTATCAGACTTTGACAGCAAGAGTAAGATAGCTGCCGTCTGGCTTTCGGCTATTGTGTTGCGCGCCCCAATTGCGTAACACAGTTTGAATCACAGTCTGATTTTGAAGTATATTGCTAATCCATTGCTTCATATGTTCGAAAAATTTGTCTACTCGACAACGTAAATAACGCAATTAATGTTGTTGAACTGTCAAAATGAAACCCATTGGTACTGATAGTGTGTTACGCAATTTCCCGCTGGTCCTACACAAAGCTTTGATATAGATACCTAGTCACTCCGGTCCTTTTGGATGATTTAGTTCATTACTGCAGCGGCCATTAAAAGAGGCATCGACGGACGAACGTCAGTGCTTTTCTCAAATAACGCGCGGAAATACAAACCAAGTAAATCACACTAATTATAAAGACGAAAGTTTGTGTGTGTGTGTTTGTTACTTCTTCACGCTCAAACGGCTAGACCAATTTTAATAAAATTTTGTGTGGAGGTAGCTGACACCCTGGATTATCATATATTTATCCCAATATTCCTACGGGATCGAGACTTACGCGGATGAAACCGCGGGGCGCAGCTCGTTATTTATAAATTCCAGATTCAATGACGAACAACGATCATTTTTCACGCGCCAGCATGTTCATTTGTTTTTTTTTTCAATAAACAGCTTTCTATTTGCTAGCCAGTTCGAAATTTAAATAAAACCTTTGATAAGTTACCTCCTTGGTTGCCATGTTTCGGAGTAAAAGGTCGTTCCATTTTTTAATTACATGATAGATATGAGTTTACTATGTAATTTATTTGGCCGCTAAACCACGACAGATATGGATTTTCATACAACTTTTGGCGGCCGCTGCTCGCATGTATTTGGCCAGTACAGCAATTTCGATTTATCTCGAAGAAGGTTGTCAAAATAATGCTCAAATTTCCAAACATGTTTGAGAAAATGATTTATATATTTTTTTCAGCAGTAAGTAAATCCATGTTTTAGTACTAAAATCGCACCCATATTCGATGCGAAGAGAACCCGTTACGCTACTGCTTATTTAATAAAACCATCTTCAGTATTAAAGCCATAAGCTGGTAGCCAGTCCAATAAATACTCACCATTGCAAAGTTTAAATCCTATAAATTCTTTACTGCATTCGTATAAGGAAATTCACCGTGTATCGCTATGGGAAGATAACAGGACATTCCTGAAATACCAATAACAAAGGTTTATTTCACATGGCTGATGCGTAGACTCTATCTAAAATATTAAATTCCTAACGGACCACCTTCATACGAGTATAAAGGGTCTGATGCGGAGTTCGCCTACTGTTCCACTCGTAAGGTAATTGAATCTGCTTGTGGCTAACTCATTTATCACGTACAAATTGCATAATAAACGCGTAATATTAATTACGATGCGTAGCACGCAGTTTTTTCTCGTAGATAACAGGTGGGTACCTACCTATAAGGCACTTTTATGTACGTTTTATTTAGGCTAAGCACTTATAGGCTCACTAGCTTCTGCCCGCGACTTCGTTCGCGTGGAAAGCTTAAGACACCACGATATACTAAAATAACAGCCACATTTTTTTATAAAAAACAAACCCTGTGAATAAAATATTACACAGACTGGATTTGTGACGCGGGAGCAAGCGACGTACAGTTGTCCGTGAGAGAAGCAGTTCGTCCTGAGGTGGACACCTACAGCCTTCAGTAGCAATTTCCCATTTCTTGCGAAGTTTTTTGATTTTAGTGAATAGCTAATGACACAGCACCTATACCCCCTGACTGATGCATTCTTACAGATTATTCCTTACAAACGCCTATCACTAAAATAATATACCAGTAAATTGTAAACACACGGGATTTCTCATTATGTTTTAAATTATATTTCGAAAAGGAAAACTAACAATAATAGATTAAAAATAATTAGAAATAACTTAACAATAAACTTGACAAATAAATTATAAAATTTATAGTCAACAATCCATAAATGCATAGAACCTACTCGCAGTAGTGGTGGCCCAGTGGTAACAGCCGCGACTTACTAGTTGTAGGTCGTAGGTTCGAACCCAGTCAGGCGCTTTACTTTATGTAAATTATTTCATCACCACTGCTCTCAAAACGGTGAAGGAAACAAACATCGTGAGGAACCAACCCGCACTGAGCCCGCGTACATCTAGATTTGCAAAGCAGTAGTCAATCCGCTAAACTTTTTGGTTTGTTGAAAGATGATTAAAATAGCCATCCGTTATCATCATTTCAGCCGAAAGACGTCCTCTGCTGGACATAGGCCTCCCCCAAAAGGGGTTACCATAATCGCCACGCTTGGCAGGCTGTTGGCGATCGCAGTATGGTGTTAAAATGCATAGATAACGCTGCTGCCCATTCTCTAGTAAGACCCTTAGTACGACACCCACGGGAAGAAATAGGATGGTGCTATTCTTTACATCCGGCACCACACGGAGTCCATTCATTATACAGAGTGGATAATTGAGGTGGGGCAGTAAGGGCAGTCTTGAACCAAACAAAACAAAAATCAGAAATCGTAATAATCTTTTCCCGTACAAGTCTAAACGTTCTTAATTATTTGAGTACATTTTTCTCAGAATTACAGAAATCACAAGTAAATAACTATATATATTCTCTTTTCAAAGTACGGTTGGTATGGTACGGGCATGTGATGCGGAGGAATGAGGAAAATGTCGTGAGGAAACTCGGGAAGACCAAAGAAACGATGGATGGACTGTGTGAAATATGATAATTATGGTTAGATTGCCGAGATGACGACTAATAGAGAAGTATCGAAGAAAGGGACATGTTGCGCCGACCTCAAATAAATTGGGATAAGGGTAGGAGAATGATGATTCTCTTTTCAAAGTAAATAAAATTATAATGTGTTCGTTCAAAATTCGAATTATGTACTGTAATTGCTTTATTTCCAGTAACATAGATAAATATATAAGGTGTCAAAAGTGTGTATAAGGTGTCAAAATCAGCTGTTCCCTACATTTATGTTCGCATAACTTGTTAAAATTTAGGGAACATTTTTTTTTCGCGATTTCAGGATTGTTCCCATATTAAAAGTTGTTCATAATGATGAGTACAATGACCCCTTAAGAGATTTCGTGTATATGTTACGGCTAATACCCGAAGTGCGGCTACACCTAGTTTTAGCCGGTTAGAATTATAGGTCCAGACAATCCCTGTTGGATAAAACCAATTTACCAACAATAGAGGGGATCTGGCGCTCGGCGGCCGCTGCCGCGGCACGCTCGCTTCGCTCGCTCGCCTTCGCTTGTTAATGGTTACTGTTCTAACCTAACCTAACCCAAATGATTTTACCCAAAAACAATCGGCTCGTACTAGGTTTAACCAAGAGTAAGTGGCTACACCTAGTTCTAACCGGCTAAAACTAGGTGTAGCCGCACTTCGGGTATTAGCCGTAACATATATAATAGATACACCTTATATATCTAAATAATAGGGCTGAGGGCGAAGATAGAGGTTTCGTAAATTGTATAAGAAAGAGTCCCCTTTTCGGTGCGCAGCCCAGTTGACGGACGTTAGACGGCTCAAAATCAAAAGAAAGGTGCGTGCCGTCTGTTTCTCACACGGCTTCTAGAACATTCTAGAACCTGCATTGATTGGATGAGCGGATTGTGGCGGGAGCGGTTCGCGTTAAGTTTTTTTTTTTTATATATTTCTGCCTATCTTTATTGTAGCGACCAGACTTTCTAGTAAGTTGGGAGTCTCATTACCTACGAAATGTATGGGATATTAACTTTGCGTTTTCCGACTTTTATAGTATTCAATCCTTAGAGTGTTTTGTTCCTTAGGTATAAGAAACAGGATTGATTGGCATCAAAAAAAGTGATTTGTTGCTCATTTTCTTGAAGACTGTATTTTTCTTTCAAAATCTGTTAATGAAAAAAAATAAGGACAGTCTCCTAAGACCCTTTTCTGTAACTACGTCAAAGTACCTACCCTTACTGCACCTTCTCAATTATACATATATACAGGGTGGATTTTCTGTTCAAAATATCTATTATAAATTATCACGCTATATGCTATAGCGTGATAATTTCACGCATAGCAACTAGCGTGATATTTTATAGCCTACAGACTAACCAGACTTATAGGGAATATCTATGCAAAATCTGAACTAAATCTATCGGGTAGTATTTGCGTGATGCTGGAACATACATTCAGACAACCAGACAAAAATTCTAAAAACTATATTTTCGGCATTAGAATCTTTCCCAGACCTCGTAGTAAAACCTTTTTTTTTCCAAAATATGCTATGTGCAGTTTTTTGACTTTGCTACGATTTTAATTTATGTAAGCATAGATAGGAAGGCTTAAATGCTCTAGCTAGGCTCTCTGTTTGTGGTCAGCTCCAGCGTGTTTTACAACTTTCGCTGGAAGAAAAGGAGTTTTACTGAATGACCTCTTTTTCCTGTCAATAATCAAAGAAATAAATTGAAATTGAGTGGTATTTTGGTACTGATACTGATATTGTGATTAGAGAATACAATCCCGAGCATGTTTTTCAATCCCGGGCTTACGGGATTTTTGAAGCCTTTTCCCGGGATCCCGGGCTCATCCCGGGATTAGACTATGTGGTTTCTAATTGGGCTAAAACAAAAAAAACCCGAGTAATTAAAAAAAAATGTCTTTAATGTCTTTGCACAACACAAATCAGAATAATAATAAGAAAAGAAAAAACACAAACCAAAAAATACTATACTTTTGCAAGAATTTTAAAAACAGCACAAAATAACTATTTAAAATCGGGATCCCGAAATTCGGGATCCCGGGATTGTATTCTCTACTCAAGACCCATAAATATGGGTAATTGATTGAGAGCAAATAGTTAATATCGGCACTTACTCCATATATTTTACATGATTACGGTCTAGAGCTCTACAGCATTTATGATCAGTGATGTTTATAATGCAATGGCCTGTTGGTCCCAGTCAAGACTCCAGACAATAAGTAAGTCCAGTAAGTCTTCAATAAGTTATTATCTAATCTCTCTAAGTTGCCTAGTGACCTTCTAATGTCACAGTTTTACCCATTACCTTTGTACGGGTGATTGGGACATCAATGCTTCACAAGCATTATCTCAAGATACTAGGCATAAAATAATAAATGGTATCTTGAGTTAAGTATCTCAAGACGGTGTCTTGAGCCAAATAGTATTAGACGTGAAATGAGCCTGTTCGAAAATGGAGGAGTTCGTGGATATCATTGTACATATATAATATAATTACCTACAGTACACAGTATATTACTTTTGTATTATATAATGCAATGGCCTGTTGGTCCCAGTCAAGACTCCAGACAATAAGTAAGTCCAGTTAGTCTTCAATAAGTTATTATCTAATCTCTCTAAGTTGCCTAGTGACCTTCTAATGTCACAGTTTTACCCATTACCTTTGTACGGGTGATTGGGACATCAATGCTTCACAAGCATTATCTCAAGATACTAGGCATAAAATAATAAATGGTATCTTGAGCTAAGTATCTCAAGACGGTGTCTTGAGCTAAGTATCTCAAGACGGTGTCTTGAGCTAAGTATCTCAAGACGGTGTCTTGAGCTAAGTATCTCAAGACGGTGTCTTGAGCTAAGTATGTCAAGATGGTTTCTTGAGCTAAGTATCTCAAGATGGTGTCTTGAGCTAAGTATCTCAAGACGGTGTCTTGAGCTAAGTATCTCAAGACGGTGTCTTGAGCTAAGTATCTCAAGATGGTGTCTTGAGCTAAGTATCTCAAGACCCATAAATATGGGGATCCTGCCGTTTTGCCGAAAAGATTTTGCCAAATTTTCATTACCCAAACAAATTTTAGCAACCTCTTTTTATACCATTGCAATATTTCGAATGATTTTAGTACGCATATTTTCATTTGGTCAAATTTTTACTTGGCAAAATATTACCAAGTATAATGTCATTATGGCATTTGGTCTTTATTCAAATGATTTATTACAGCAAACAATCTTCAGACAATAAACGTTTTTGAGCGAGCGAAGCGAGCGGTGCCGCGGTAGCGGCCGGCGAGTGCCAGACACGACTTATATTAATAGAAAAAAAGATATTATTTTTAGTAGGTGACCCGGAACATAACTATTTAGATTAGGTTAATTTCTTTTTAAAAAATAATGGGTAGGTTAGGTTAGGTTAAAACTGTGACCTCCTACGCACGAGCCGAGCGAGCGAAGCGAGCGGTGCCGCGGCAGCGGCCGGCGAGTGCCAGAAACGACTTGCATTAATAGAAAAAAGAGATTGTTTTTAGTAGGTTACCCGGATCTGAACTAAGTATTTAGATTAGGTTAATTACTTATTTATATTATTATTTGATTTTGCGTAAAAACTGTTATTCCAACTGAAATATTTGACTAAATAATATAATGCAATGACCTGTTGGTCCCAGTTAAGACTCCAGACAATAAGTAAGTCCAGTAAGTCTTCAATAAGTTATTATCTAATCTCTCTAAGTTGCCTAGTGACCTTCTAATGTCACAGTTTTACCCATTACCTTTGTACGGGTGATTATCTCAAGATACTAGTATCTTGAGATAATGCTTGTGAAGCATTGATGTCCCAATCCTAGGCATAAAATAATAAATGGTATCTTGAGTTAAGTATCTTATGATGGTGTCTTGAGCTAAGTATCTCAAGACGGTGTCTTGAGCTAAGTATCTCAAGATGGTGTCTTGGTATCTCAAGACCCATAAATATGGGTAATTGATTGACAGCAAATGGTTAATATCGGCACCAACTCCATATATTTTACATGATTACGGTCTGGAGCTCTACAGCATTTATGATCAGTGATGTTTATAATGCAATGGCCTGTTGGTCCCAGTCAAGACTCCAGACAATAAGTAAGTCCAGTAAGTCTTCAATAAGTTATTATCTAATCTCTCTAAGTTGCCTAGTGACCTTCTAATATCACAGTTTTACCCATTACCTTTGTACGGGTGATTGGGACATCAATGCTTCACAAGCATTATCTCAAGATACTAGGCATAAAATAATAAATGGCATCTTGAGCTAAGTATCTCAAGATGGTATCTTGAGCTAAGCATCTCAAGATGGTATCTTAAGCTAAGTATCTCAAGATGGTGTCTTGAGCTAAGTATCTCAAGATGGTATCTTGAGCTAAGTATCTCAAGACCCATAAATATGGGTAATTGCTAACTTAAAGTTTAAACTTTAAGGGGGATTTGATAAGGCTTTTCAAACTGAATATTAGTAATAATAGCAGAGCAACAATAATTTCATCAATTATCCTCAAAGATTAACTTGAAGCCCATCTCCCATGCTCTTTGAAAGATTGGTGATTTTCATTTATTACACAAAATTAAAACTCTAAAAGCAGGCTTAGCATGATGCTTTCTATTTCTACTCTATTTTAGAATAGAAATCGCTTGTCTATCTTTCTTCGTAGAAAACTGTCAGCTGTCTACACAGAAGCGTAATTTTTATCTACTTTAAAACACTTCTCTACGGTTCTCATGCTAAGCCTATGGAACCAGGAATGGTTGGTTAAGTTTCTTTTAGTACTAACCTAATAAGCAATGTGGAGATATGAATAAGCAGTTTTTTATACATGTATAAGATTTTGCAATATCAGGTGGCGATGACAAAGATAGGGTCAAAGTAGGTCTAACAAAGTCTCCCGCCATTTGAAATACTTAATTTCAGATAATTGACTTTTAAATTTTAATGACGTAGCCTACGTAACCCGTCGTCACTGACGTAGCCTACGTAACCCGTCACTGACAGAACAATAAATGAAAAAACTAAAACCTGATTTGCATATTTATACTTTCGTACAGGGAATCCCCGACCGACGGGAAATACCCGCAACAATATTATGATATGAGATGATCGGGTGATTCCCCTGTTGGTTCGTTGGGGAATTACCTTAAGAGTATTGTATTAAAGTATTCCGAGTGGGGAAGTCCCTTCTAAGTTCTACGACAAACATATTATTAGGACTGTACCTGTGTAGTAAATAGTGGGTACCTACGTATTGTAGGAGTTGCTTTTTGTCGTAATGTATTAAAATAATCTAGGCAAGGTTATTTTCAAGGCGCAACGGACTACGGAATACAAACTAGACTTGTTTGTGGCAATCCCGAAAATCCCGAGATTAGCCAAGTACAGTCCCGGGATTTTCGGGGCCAGAAAACGGTCGGGATCCCGGGATGCCGAGATTCGGGATCCCGGGATTGTATTCTCTAATTGTGATACATATTCTATAAAACCAGGCGGAGAGGCGTCGGTCTCGAAATTCTATAAATAGGTAAGTATGAGTGCAATGCGCCATCTTAAAAAAGAAAATTCGAAAATGACGCAAACTTATTCGTCGCAAATTCCGTATATGGAGCACCCGTTTGACCGGCTCCCCATGTAGAAAAACTGACGGAATTTATAATGCGAACACAAAAGATTGCATCAAGGTAAATTTCTAGGTAATATTAGGCGGTGCGTATTGTTCCGCGGTGTTTTTAAGAAACCGATGTTGCGAAGTGACCCGAGTCCCGGCGGTCACTCGTCCGTTGACCTCGCCTGCCCGACAACATCCACATTGACAATATGCCGACGTTATTTTACGAGTACCATCGGCGCGGCGGCGGCGTCTTGTGTGTACACCTTCTTTATTTCCAACAAAATCTGCATACACTCTTACCCCGGCTCATGAAGACATAAAAAGTACGTAATAATTATGACATGAGACATAAATGCTAAATAAATGCAGGCACGTTCTCGAGACTAGAACAGGAAATCAAAAGAGTTGCAGCTGCAGTTATGTAGCCAATTAATGTAATGTATCTACTTCTAATAAACATAAAACGTTTGCTTTAATTAGGAACCTATTGTGTAAGACAATTAAACCAAGTTATATTATCAAAGGAGTTAAATGAATAGGTAAGGATAATAGTTCCTCAAAATTTTAAGTCTTCGGTGAGTAATTTCTTGGAATACATAGTTCTGGACTAAGCATTTATATACCTCCTGGAGTTAACAAAAAAAGCCAGTTATGAGGTCAAGCTACACAACGGACGCTCAAATCTCTAGGATTGTTGAGGATATTACGAAAATAATCTTTCTCAGAATGCCTTCAAGGGATATGAGTTTGAATCTATGGAAAAACAAGGCAAATCAGGCTCGTGCCCGTGTGTAATACAATAATCATACGATGCACCTAGGTAGGATAACAAAAATAAAAGCGATGAATCCCTTGCAGTTTATTATAGAAATACTGTTTTACGATCTTTTTTTTTCAAAAACAGTAGATCATTTCAATGTCACTAAAAAGACTTACGTTCATAGTTGTCAAGTGCCAAATTAAATCGATTTTAGAGTTTCCGTCTCATTTATCTTCTTGTCCTAACAAAAATCGAATAAACAACGCAATTTCATGGCAATTCGTTATTACGTCCTATGTATTGGAACGTCAAACTTGTCAAGCAACAATATCAACCAGTTTTTGACCTTGATCGCGATGTCTGGTACATACAATTTATGTTTGTTTTTTGCTAATCTACTAACTATCCATCTCTAAACCTCTAAATAGCATAAGAGATCTTGAGGCGGATCGTGAGCTCTGCAAACAACAGCAATCAATGCAATCATCCTCTTAAAGCACCAGAGTAAGCCCCTGGGTCCTCAAAGTTCCTTGTGTTTCCTGCGAATGATAAATGGCTAAGCATCTCTCGAAATGCATAAGAAAATGAGCATGTATTCTACGTAATTTTACAGACGATTATTTTTCGAGCATAACAAAAGCGGTTGGAGACATTAAAAACAATTTATAAATCACACTTGTAAACGTAAAGAAAAATGAGAAGTAGTGTCGAGCAAAACAGTAGTGTACACAAAGAAAAACAAACTATTTGGTCACGCTACATCACACGCAATAATAAATGCTTCATATGACACAATAATCTTCAAGATAAGTGACAAGTGCAAAAACTGTGACCATCTTCAAGGTCTGCACTAAAACCGACGATTGTTAAATAATTAATGTATTATTTACTACGATTCTAAATCTAGTAATCTGCGCTAGCACAGATAATTCTAGGAAGCTATCAAGTCGGGTCGTGTGGATGCGATCGTGCGCGCCCGTTCGCCCTGAGGGCGCGACCCTTTATGGCCTGTCGGTTTATATGGTCGAGCCGTCATGCGACTTTGCTCGCAACTTCCTTGATTCTCTAGATCATTAGATAATTATCTCCCCTATGCAAATATAAGCTTTTGTAATACATCACCCCACAGGCAGATCTCCGACCGGACTCGCTTTGCTGGCTAATGTTTCATCATGAACATACTCCATACGCCCATAAGAGCGCTACTAATGTGTAACTTGTCGCTAAAGTTTTATATGGCATTCAAAGAAGACAACGTCAGACGATAACAGCTTTACATATTTTTCACGCTCGTGCTATTTTCATATCTCTCCATACGTGTGCAGCAATATAGGAATGATAATAAAACTGCACGTACGATCTGTGCTATAACTCTTGTCAGCTAGTATAAAATGTCAGTTTTATAGCATGAAATATGAACAATATTTTATTTTATCATACTGAAGTTGAATCAGATCAACCGTAATCGATATTATTTTAAATGCAAAACGCTCCTCTGGGGCTTACATTATTTATGACCACAGGCCCAATTTTCTGTGTACCCATGTCCAATATTTTATTATGATTCCATTTCGTACTACAAACGCAGAATCGGATACGCGACGTTTAGAATGGTTATCATCTTTAAACAAAAGACCACAGCAGAAAGGCGTTCCCCCTATCGTTCCATCAGGTCGGGGCTCGGTGCTCGGTGCTCGGCAGCCCTACAGACTCAGCTGGTGAGGCCGCGAACCGTCCACGTTACAAAGAGCAGTGATTTGTTGTCGGAGATTTTACATTGTGGTGCCCGTGTCGTAACGGTTTGTTGGTTTATTTGTCGACTATAACGTACCCACGTACCGATATTTGAGGTCACAATTCGAGATTAACTTCTGCTCTAAAACCAGCTCTTACTGCGCCATTGTATTACCTAACCTTACCATAACTGATATTTGAGATTACATGATGGAAAAGCAGGTTTTTAAATGGGTCTACGCTACATGAGAATCGTTTCGTGGAGACTGAGATGTATGGAGCTTAACGGTGTAGCTGTAGAACATAATTTTCCCTTTTTTCTGCCAATAAGTCAAGGTAATGATGACACCTATCCTAAGGAGCATGTAGCCATTGTGAACACATAAATCACAGAAACAATGCGAGTCCTACATGCCGATCGATCGCGTGCAGCGCCATACAAGGAGAGTCTGACGGTGACGATGACTACAGGAAGTCCTTGTAAAGTAAACCAAACAAGTTATCAGTGATAAATTAAATGCACTCAAAGCCTTAATCGTTCTTAATATTTTCATTAATTTTTCTATAATTCACGTTTATATACATTCAGTGAATTGAATTTCATTCTAATTCTTGTTTCGAGGGTTTCTCCATTTTCTGCTTTAATTAAAATAACATTGTATGTGCATTGTTTGTTAGACTGTTGTATCTTTACTGTTGTAACATTTTTACTTTTCTTTGTAAATAGAATGCAGAAAGCACGGGAGAGTTCTCGCCGGTGGTCACGGCGACATGCAAGACTGGCGTCATGGCGATCAACATACAATTCAACCAGCCATTCAATGGTGTTACACATGCCAGAGAATTCCGGTGAGTCTATGTTAATATAACTAGGTGTTTTTAGAATTCCGTACCTCAAAAGGAAAAAACGGAATCCTTGTAGGATCACTCGTGTGTCTGTCTCTGTCTGTTTGTCCGTCTGTCACAGCCAATTTGCTCCGAATCTACTGGACCGATTAAGTTGAAATTAGGAACATATATTAATTTCCGTGACCCAAACACGGATGTGTAACGTAAATAAATGATTTTTTAATATTGGGGTCACTTTTGGGGAACAAATTAGAAGATTAAAAATAAAAATTTTGCAAACTGTACCGTGTGTCATTTTGATATGTCACACGGTACTTTGTCACTTGGTGTAACAATTTCAGATATAAACTTTTTTGTAATTTTAAAATAAACGCTTTAAAAATTGTTTAAGAAAATTACTAAACATAAAATTTTGAAAAAAAATACAGAAAATAGACAGGAAAACCTATATGAAGTGTATGGTCTTAAAATAACTAGGTAATTTACAGTTTGAGTTTTTTTTTTTTAAACGTTGCCCCACACTAGGAATTTCTTCTGTATCGTGGGTGCGTGTGTTTGAGTATATGAAGGAACATGTTTTTCAACTACAATGCTAAATTTGTTCTTGGGATAAATTCATCCCAACTACGGAACCCTTCATTGTGCGTGGTCCGACACGCACTTCGCCGGTTTTTATGTTATTGGGTAGCAAACAAGCAAGCGTCTCGCCTGGTTGTAGTGGTCACCGCCACTTATGGACATCTACATTGCCAGATAGAAATGACGGGTTAGAAAGTGGCGCCGTCTATTTTCGTCTCGAAGTTACTGGAATCACCGAAAAGGTCGGATAAGAATGACACTGGCTAGTGACAATCACTCTAGCATAGCGTCGCATCGATGGTTGCATGGCGGGTGGCGGCTGTCTTCTGATGACAGATGATGTCAGGGGACCGCTGTCGTACTACGTCCACGACGAACTGCTATATTCCGGCCAAAGACATTAAATTATTTATTTAATAATAGACGGGACATAGCGAACAAAATCGTAATCCGATACAAATTTTGTCCTAAGTCGCTCAATCTAGGTGTGGTACGCCTGCATGTCAAGTCCCAATTCGCATTCATGTCCACCAAAAGAAAATTATTTTCGAAATAGGTATAATGCCTAATTGTGTAATATGGTATTGCAAACCTTGTAGAAATCTCGTCGAATGTCTGTGTGGTGCCGGGCGTAAAGAATAGCACCATCCCATTTCTTCCCGTGGGTGTCGTAAAAAGCAACTAAGGGACTTACTAGAGAATGGGCAGCAGCGTTCTCTATGCATTTTAACACCATACTGCGATCGCCAACCCGCCTGCCAAGCGTGGCGATTATGGCAAACCCGCGGGGGGTTTGGGGGAGGCCCATGTCCAGCAGTGGACGTCATCCGGCTGAAATGATGATGATGATGAATCTCGTAGTGATAAAACGACTAGACGACTTAACCACGGTTTATTTTCGCTGAGACCTGGACATAATTTTTCTATGATATTACTTCGAATAGCCTCTCTATAGTATCTATCTTAAATCTCTTTGATTTCGGCACAATCCTGATTATATTGAAGCTGCAGAACCACTAATACGATAATCTTTCGTGTTTATTGCGCGAGTGTCACTAGGTAAAATTACACATAAGATAAGATAGGTATCTAAGATAGTAGTTGTTCCGTGGCTGTTTGTGTATGTGAGTTTAAATGTTTGTAAACGCACCCACGATACAGGAGAAATTCCTAGTGTGGGGCAACGTTTATATAAAAAAAAAAAAAAAAAAATCTGGTATTCTGAGATCGAGCCGATGAGGTAAAGGCTATCCTGCGCCGTTATATAGATAGCAGCTAGGTGTGTTGCTATCCCAGGACATTTAGATTTTTTGCATTTAGGTACCTAATAAATTCGGCAAAGTGCATGTCAACCACGCACAATGAAGGGTTCCGTAGTAGGAATAAATTTATCCCAAACACAAACATAACATTGTAGTTCAAAAACATGTTATCCCATCGAATTACGCCACGGTCAATTTTCCAACTGTTTTGTGTGTAATCGCAAATAAAAAAAAAATATGTGAATAAAACTACAAATTAACTACTTTCGGACTTTTTCCTTTACTTGTGCTGTGAGACCTTGCTTCTTGCCTTTCATGATTCTAGGTCAACGGGAAGTACCCTATAGGTTTTGATTTATTTCCGAGTATCAAAACATGTCGTAAAAATGGCCGTACTTTAAAAAAAATAAAGAAAAATGTAAAAATACTCTAAAAAATCAAGCTTCTAAGTAAAAGCTTGATTTTTTTAGAGCACCAAGGGACCGTAGGTGTTTGATATACATATTTCAACTTGATACCTCTACGCGTTCCTGAGAATCAGGGTCTTAAGAGACTGACAGAGAGACGGACAACGAAGTGATCCTATAAGGGTTCCGCTTTTCCTTTTGAGGTACGGAACCCTAAAATACACAAATATCTGCTTTTTTTAAAGATGACAAGTTAGCACTTATTGCTGTTTGAAATGCTTATTTCAGAGAAACCAAACCCTAAAGCAAAGGTACCTAAACGATTAAAGATTAGCGCCTAAACCTGAACTGAGCTCATGTCTTCTAATATGTAGGTTCGGCAATATTTCAGACTTAGGTCCAAACTACTTCCGATATTGAAAATGGAATTGCATTCCGTTATTGAAATTGATACTTTGTTGCAGACACTAATCTATATTATTATTTATCGCTTTAACTTTAACGATTTATGGAGCTCCATAAGAGCAAATGGTATGGTTGTAAACTATGAATTATTATGAACAAGCTGAATTCCTTACACTATCTTACAAACTGTCTGTGCTTGGTCTTAAAACGAAACCTACAGTAAAACTCTAAAACATGGAAATAGTTTAAACTAGGTAGGTACCTATGTAATTATTTAAACTTGCAAAATTAACAATAACCGTACAAAGGCGGACTTAATGCCTTAGGCATTTTCTTAAATTAACTAATCAATTTGATTGCTACGACTGCTACGAGAAATACTCCCGAAAATTATTAAAAGTTTTGCCGCCTCACCATTACATTACAATACAGATAAATCGGCGACTTAGACATAGGTAGCGAATTAACTTATCTCTTATGTGCACATTTCAGAACACCAGCTTGCATGGCTCTGGGTAACGGCAGTGAGACGCTGAACTTCGACATCAACCTGATGGCAGCACAGGGGGCACCCGACTACTGCGGCGTGTTCTGGAATAACGTTAGTACCTACTATAGTGCACCATAAGTACAACCCAGTAGAAAGCTCCGTACCAAAATTATTGATCTAAGTAAATTTTCGTTTTTTTCCGGCTCCAAAACACAATTTAAGCTTACTTAGGTTTAAGTTTAGCATCAAAATCTTAGGTCTTTTGCCCTATAAATATCATGATACCATCCTATGATTGAATGCAGAAATCAACCATCCTTTGATCAACGAAAAGTCCAAACTAAAGGAAAAATTTACTAGATAAAAAACTAGTAGTTCTGTGAACAGTAGACCTCGCGAGCAGAAACTTTTTTGCAACAATTAATATACCAGCTGATTCTACTGGTAGAAATATAAAAGTGAGCAATTCACTGCATTTTGAAGAGCTATTCTACTCATCACGCCGATGATCTTCATCAGATCTTCGCCAAATTTCTATGAGACCAACTTAAAGTGACCTTTCAAATAAAAAAGAACCATCGAAATCGGATCTCATAAGGCGGAGATGTCCAGTAGCCCCATTTTGGCCCCTTTTTGGAGGAAATACCTACCCCTCCAATCAAAAATCCCCGACGACAAAAAAAAACTATAAAGTCGTCAAATCTGTATACCAAGTTTCGTCCAGATCGGTTGTAAAATACGACCTGTAGAGGAGTACCAACAAACTGACAGAGGAAAGCAAATTTTGCCAGACTTCAAGGAAAGACGATTCGCTCGCTCGGTCAACTAGCATAATTATTATATTACATGAGCCACACTCACGTGCTAGTCTAATCTGTAAAACATTTACCTTCACTTATAAAACATTGAACGAAGCTTAATCCCCCGACATTCTTATCGCAACATGACTAATCCATACAGTTCGAAAGCTCTACCCTGTACCTATCTATTACCCAACATAACACATGGACATTTCAGCGTACAGACGAGCGGTCGTTGCCGCTGGCGGTTCGTGTGCACCGAACCTTGGAGCTGGCCGATGACAAGTTCTACGTCATCACTTGCGGCAAGGCAGGCTTCAGAAATGCTCGGTACTTAAACTTTTTGTACATTTTGTGCCTAGATGCATGTATAAGGAAAACTCTACGCTATTTTCCTTGGGTTGAGTTTTGATATTGAGCTGCCTTTATAAATTAGATCAAACCTAATAAATATAGTAAGATAATAATGTTCAAGTTTATTTTTAGGTATGCTAATATACCCACCTACTTGGAATTGTCACAATGAATGAATTGAATGAATTGTTCAATGTAATGAATTTACATAACTTGGTCGCAGTCTATTCATAACTAAGTACATAATAAGTTACTAACGTTATTATTATATATTTACAGAAACGAAACTTCGCTTGTATCGCTGCGAATGTTAGACTCGCAAGGTCGAAAAGTATTGAATGCAGCGTTTGGTCTACCTTACACGCTTAGAGCCGAAATCAGCAAGCCTGATGGTTAGATCTTTATCATTGTTTCGTAAATTGTTATTTACATTAAGAATGTATTACAAATTTACAACAAACACGTAATGAATAATATTTATGGTTACAGGAGCACACGGAATACGTTTGAAAAATTGTTTTGCTTTTAACATGCGAAATAATACAGCCGATCTTCTGGATAATAGAGGGTAAATATATGAATAACAATAAGTACTATTATACACCGTGGCATTTTAATCGTCTTACAATGGCAGCTCACTTCATGTATCCAATGACTACGAATCATAAGTATAAGTTAAAAAAAAAATACTAACATTTGAATACTTAATTAACAAAAAAAATATTATTCATTACGACGCAGACGTAGTTTGAAACACCCTGTTACAAGCGCGGTGCGAGCCTTGCGTTTCAAGAGCGGTGCGCAATGGTAATGAATAATATATATCTTTTGTTAATTATACAAATGTTAATTATTATTTTTTTATGAATGACTAGTAGTCATTGGACACATGAAGTGGGCTGCCGTTGTAAGACGATTAAAATGCCACGGTGTATATTTGGGGGGATTGTTTCGTAGGTACTACGATAACATTAAACATGGGTATTGTTTACAGATGTCCTATGAAACAACAGTCGATTGTGGTGAAGTCTGAGACAGGCGCGGCCGAGCTCGCGATAGCATCCATGTTCCGGTTTCCGGACTCCTCGCAAGTCAACTATCAGTGCGATATCGCTATTTGTAAAGGTAAATATTTACTTAGAAAGCTCAACGCTTTGGAAAACTACCTAAACTACTATTGTTGTGAATGTGAGGACTATGCGGGTTATTGTTTTTATTTTCAATGATGATCTCACTTATTTTTAATGATGATCTGGCAGTTTGAATACTGTATGCGGCCTACCCAAATGTTCTTTCTTTGGTTTTGTTCGTCGAATCTTTGAGCTCCTTAAGTTCTAAGTTGAGCTGCACTATTACTGAAAAATGCGTGCACTGACGGGACAGGTCCACTCAATATGTATGGTTCTTTCCTCAAAAGACCATTTCAGACACCAATCTACATGGTCTTCACATGATCTGACCAAGGTTATGTCTGAACTTTAAAAGAGACTGAGACCTCATCTAGTTTTTAAGATATAATTGACGTGTTTGTACAAACTCGATTAGATTTATTTACTGGAAAGAATACTCAGAAAATTCGTCAATATATTAACTTTAGTGTGTGGTGAATGACACTCAAGTTTTTTCTAAATCAACTATTAGTTAGTAATCTTCGTCTAGCCCATGAATTGACTCAGCGACTCGAATTTTCAGCTTTAAGCTTTACGGCATGCGGCAGTTGTCTACGATTAGTCTATGCACCACTTCGTTGATGGAGGTTTCCTCATAGTTAATCCCAGATCTGTATAATTTCAGGTCCGTGTTCAGTCATAGACTGCAGTACGGAGGCTCGCTTCGAGAAAGGCGACGAGGAGAGCACTGTCACTGCTTCCACGGGAATCTTCGTGCTCGACCCCAACGACAATGGAGGTAAACAAATAGCAGAGACTAACAAAAAATATAAGAAGAGGATAAAGAACGAACGAAATTGTGTTTGTTTGTTTTTCTTTTGTCTTAATTACGTAACCCTAATAGGTATAATGGGGGATCCTGCCGTTTTGCCGAAAAGATTTTGCCAAATTTTCATTACCCAAACAAATTTTAGCAACCTTTTTTTATACCATTGCAATATTTCGAATGATTTTAGTACGCATATTTTCATTTGGTCAAATTTTTACTTGGCAAAATATTACCAAGTATAATGTCATTATGGCATTTGGTCTTTAATCAAATGATTTATTACAGCAAACAATCTTCAGACAATAAACGTTTTTGAGCGAGCGAAGCGAGCGGTGCCGCGGCAGCGGCCGGCGAGTGCCAGACACGACTTGCATTAATAGAAAAAAAGATATTGTTTTAAGTAGCTTACCCGGAACATAACTATTTAGATTAGGTTAATTTCTTTTAAAAAAAATGGGTAGGTTAGGTTAGGTTAAAACTGTGACCTCCTACGCACGAGCCGAGCGAGCGAAGCGAGCGGTGCCGCGGCAGCGGCCGGCGAGTGCCAGAAACGACTTGCATTAATAGAAAAAAGAGATTGTTTTTAGTAGGTTACCCGGATCTGAACTATTTAGATTAGGTTAATTACTTATTTATATTATTATTTGATTTTGCGTAAACACTGTTATTCCAACTGAAATATTTGACTAAATAAAAAATGTTAAAAGTACTAGTTGGTAAACAAGTTATAGTTTAAACGTTCATTTGTCAAACATTACGTTTGCGTTACAATTTTTTGTGAATAGATTTTTTGCTAAGTAATAATTTGGCAAATGAAATTATGCGAGAAATTTTTTGGGAAGTGAAAATTTGTCAAATTCCTTTCGGTCAAACAAGGGAGACCCGTATAGTGGATTACCTAATTATGTAAAAACACAAGCCAGACATGAAGACAACATTTGCGAAACTATATTTGCTAAGAGTACAACAAGGTGATTTTCCTCAGAAATGGCAGGTGTGTAGTACTCCTGCCAGGGTTAGGAGCCTGTTCGAAAGGGATATCGTGGCCCTGGCACACAGGCATCTGAAGGAACACGGGTGGGTTTTAGTCAGTAAAAGTCTGACACTCCCTCCCGCTCCACCCAGAGCGGGAGAAGTTATTTGATAATTTCCCACCCAACAAAAAAAAAGTGTGTAGTACTCGCAACCGGCGTGCGTGTATGCCTGTAAGTATGAAAATATATATAGTATGAAAAAGCAAAAGTAGTAGGTGAGGATCGTAGCAGGTGGCGTTCTGTAGTTTCTGCCTACCCCTATGAGAAGAGCACAGAGATTATATAGGTGTGTAGTAAAACGCGAGAGACAGGGTGTTGAACATATTTAAATAATAAATAACACACAGAACCTCCACAAAAAACGTCATGAGTCCATGATGGTACCTTATGTATCCACCTTCATCATTTTTGAACCCAGGCAGATATTCAGTTACCTCTTTTATGCATGCTTTTAAGGAGAGAAATAAAAGTTAAGCCCGATACATCATTTTGTTAGATTGTAAATAGATATTTAAGTGAATACTTTTTGTTAATAATAGGATAAATATTATGAGAGTAGCCTACATGTCGGTACCGCCAGAAGCTAAACAGTTTGCTAGTAAATCAATGCCACGTAATCTTACACAACTCAGCAGGAAAATAAAGGTCAGATAGGAATCAGGCTAATAAAATTTTGATGACCTTGTAGGTGCTGTTTAACAACCTAGCTAGGTATGTTATGATATTTTTGTTGTAAAATAAATAAGTACCTAACTTTCCATCTTGAAAAATAATGACTATGATGTTGAAGATACACAAACCAATCATTAAGTAGGTATTATTCAAGATCGAAAGTTATATAGTCAAATGTCAGGTTGGGTTGTTAGGCAATTTAGCTGTGTTTGTGTCCTTGCTAATATGGACTATTTATGTACTTTATGTTACTAACCCATCACTAAACAACCTATGTATGTGTTCATGTCTGAAATAAAGTTTTTTTTTTATAACGATCAGAATTAGTCACTATTATTCAAGATCGACTGTTAGGTCGATCAGAATTAATTGTCTATACGCAGTGTTATCTTTCGTATCAGTATATTGTGCTCGACAAAAAATGTCCTATGTAATGGTATGGAACTTTACATGAGTAATACCTACCTATTAAAACCATCAAATATTTTGTTCTAGTGGCAGCACTAACGTGTTCGGACGGCAGCGTGCGTCCGCTGTGGCTGCTGTACCTGGCCATCGCACTCGGTGTCATGTTCATCGTGATGCTGCTCGTCAACTGCTTCCTCTGCACCGCCATGACGTGTTCGTGTGCGAGGACCGATGTGAGTACAGTGAATATTGAACAGTATTTTGTGATACAGGTTGCCCCGTTCAGTGGTCCAAAAAGATTTTGAAGTAGTATCTCTCCATAATACGCCAATATTATGTTCAGCGCTTTTATTTTTTAAGTATAAGAGAAAACTTAGCTCAAAGGGTAACATTTTGTTCGACAATATTCGTTCCAGATTTTCAGTCTTTTAAAATTAAATAAAGGGAGCGTTGCAACGATTTTCCATTCACTCCTAATCACTGTAAACGGGTGACCTGTATTTAAAGAACGAACAAAAAAAAAATAGAAATTCTCCGAACCACTCATATTTCAGTTGTATTGTAATTTAACAATTGGTATCTACAATGTTTGATAAACGGTTTACTTGCACTGGGCGTTTATCCCGCGTTAGAAGTCGGACGTGAGCTCTGCCTAGAGGCTGCGTAGCAGGCACGTAGCCGGCAAGTAGCAGGCACGTAGAAGGCGAGTAGCAAAGCGCATAGGCACAGGTTGAAAGGGGTTCGAAAGTGAAAAAATAAGGCCTCGTAAGACCTGCCGCGTGACCTAGATGCAGGTAACTGAAAAGGCTACCTTAAACAGGTCTGGACTAGCATTAACTTAGGGATCTTGAACAATAAAATACCTAAGCATTATAGACCGTTCGTTGTACCTACATTGTCTATGTATGTTATTTTATCATTGACAGGTGATTGAGAAGGACCCATCCGTGGTGGAGGACTACGACCCGTACCGCAGCTGGCACGGCAGCCAATACGGAAGCAGGTACCCGTCCTCGACTATTCACTCGGCGAGGTATGTACACTCGACCTACTATGCTGAAACGAAATAGGTTTTACCTATATCACGTGATTACCTATGGTAACCGAATGACGTGGAGGCTTTGCAATTCACACATGCACTATCGGTAGCAGGCTTTAATTCCCGCACCAACACTTACCTAATTTTAAATTCCATTAATAAATTTAACTACAGAAGTGCACCCAACGGCCATTGATTTTGAGCACTACTTAATAATACTACTAATATTGTGAATAACCCACCGGATCAAGTATGTATTATATCTGTTTTATAGGTCAGTTTCGGACAACAGTGACCACTACGCGATAGTGCAATCAAGGCCGGGCAGTCGACATTCCGGCGTGCACCGAAATAATAGACATTGATCAGGTACACCGTACGTTCACCTTTTCAAATTTCTTAGTTGAAATCAGTTTAACATAGTCTAAACCCTCATATTCACGAGCGCAAAACGACTCATGAAATGCATGACATTATTATATCGTTTCGTGAATACAACCCCAACTCCCTACCTAAGATGGATGGATACAAGGTAGGTGAGAATTATGTCAGTGATGGGATATGCAACACGTTCTCGTGAGCTGTTAAAAACTCACCAACTGACTCCACTGTGATCAACACACAAAATAATTTCTTCTCGTCTTCTTGATCCTGCAGACACCACGTTCACGTTCCGCAAGAGACGTCTGAATACGATGTTGCTATGTGAAAACAACTTTGTGTGTGCCAGTAGTGTAGGTTACCTGAGCCCTCTTACAAAGAAGAAGAGGGGAACAGGGGTTGGGTTATTCTGTTCACTGACTGTACCTAAGCGAAGATATACTGAAAAAAATATATCTCTTATTTCAGATAGATACTGAACTAACTAGATCCTGTTTTGCAAGCGGAGGCAATAACGATTCCTACAAGCGTCGCGTCGGTACATAATAATCGTAGTCGATTTACCATATGAGACGTTTTGTATGGATACGATCAATAGGTATCTAAAGAAACTACACATTCTAACTATAAATAAAATACATAAATAATAAAATATTCCTAACGATATTATTTGAATTAAATAATGGTGCTTTGAATCTCAAATATAGTAAACAATACACTAGGCAAGCGATGTTACCTTTATGGAAGAAATGCGTTCAACTCTTCATGATGAATTTATCTTGTGCCATTTTTATATGCATGTACCTTATGTGGTTTGTAAGATTATAGGCAATATTTTATGATTATTTTTAATTATATCAATTTGTATACCTGAATCGATACAACGAATCCGTCCAAATTCATGTGTCAATTATTTAAATTCATTAATTAGAGATGTAGAATAAAAGAAGAAATATTTAAGGTCCTAACTATAAGTAAAACTTGAATCTACATTTAAGGTTGTGTTTGTACATTTTGTTTGTAAAAGTATTGTTAGGCATTTACTGTGTTTTTGTGACGCACAACTTTCTGACTTTGAACTATTGAGATCAATGAAGAACAAGTAAAAAATAATTAAATGGAGACGAAGAAACTTATTCATCACATTGAGATTTTTTTTATTTTTTGAATGACGTCAATGAGCTGCGCATAAAGACGTGATTTTCTTTTGCTACGAAAATTTATAAGAAGAAATAAAAGATTGTTGTAGTAGCAGGAATAATATCTATATAATACAACTAACTCCCTAAGTACTGATAAAACTAGAAGTTTTGTGCTTATTTGACCCGATTCAATCAAATCGGTTAAAATCTCTATTGAAACCTTAGTTGTAGATAATAATTTAAAGTTTTAAACAAATACCACATCATCACTGTGAAATAATATTTAAAATAATAGTTTGTATAATACCTAAACGTAATTAGGATTTTAAAGTGATTTTTATTTTTAAGTGAACGAATGCGTCCTTTTTCCGTGTTTAGTAGGTATCTACACAGAAATGGATATATTTTTAGAGCGTGAGTTTTTAGTTTTATGAAATTAAATGTATTAAAAAGAAATGGAAAAGTGTCTGTGTGAATATACTATAAGTTCCAAACCTATGTAATATGTGTGTACCTATTTGGGTGTGAAACCAATAAATTCTTTTAACATTACTGTATGTTTTCTTTCATTCTTTCCTAGTTTAAGCCAGAGTCCAAACCAACCAGTTTTGTTTCCTAAGGCCTAAAATGAAAAAAAAACAGAACCTGTTTTATTTGCACAGTCAAGGAAATTAATTGTTAAGGAAATTGACACGCCTACTCCGTCAGAGACTATCAATCTGTCAAAGAATTACCTTTGATTTTAATGTGCGGACAATTTAAGTTGGCATTCAGTTTGCTTAACAATTAATTTACTTGACTTTACAATAGAAATGACAAAATCCTATTTTGAGTCGCTTACCTGGAAACACACATTGTACACTTTTTAGTAGGCGTATTTAATAACGTTATCGTTAGTTAAACGTAGTCACCATCTGTTTCTGTGTGTAAATAAGAAACTCCAGATGAATATTGCACACAGATCATATTTTATTGATGTGTCTAACATACTTCCGTGAATTCATTTAAATAGAGACTATATCAATTATACATATATTATGCTTATTATAACATTTACTTAATATAGAACATTTTAATAGGTACATAATTTAAATCGGTTGGTTGCCAAAGTTGCTCTCAATAACTATGATAAAAAGATTGGTTTTTAATTTAGTTTGATATAACTTACTTAGGTGCCAACGTCACAATAAATGTCCACTTATACAATATTAGATTTACTATTAATCAGAAAATGCTCCTAAGTTACGCACACTTGAAAAGTACTACAAAATCGGACTAGAAAGTTCCTGTTCATGTGCAACAATAACTATAAAACATTACGATTACAAAGATCTAAAAATATTTCATTTATTGGTAACCATTAACACATGGGCGTCAAGTTGCTTGCATTTTAAAACGCTCAATAAAAAATCCAAAAACATAAATATTAAATGACTCTAAAAACTAAACTCTTGTTGGAACTAATAGTGCTAAGTCCTAACACAGATCAAATCGTGCTTTTACTATTTCCTTAAATGGGAAAAGATCCTCTTCCTATGGCACATCATGACATTTTGATTGAATAGGTACGTGATATTACCACCTGGGCATAAAAGTCGTGTTGTGAACTCAGTGTCGCAAAACGTAGATAATTAAGTGTATACATTCATATATTCTAAATTACCCCTTTGAATCTAATTAAAAGCTATATACATACATAGATCAAGTAAATATAATAATTAACTGCCTGTCGCCATTAGTGTAAATATTTTTTCTTAACTGCGGTGGTATGATAAATTACTGTTTGTCTTTCTCTGGTTCTCGTTTCTCTAGCATGGTTTTCGCCACTTGCTCGTATAGGGATCGTTTGTATATCCGTGGCTGACCGTCGCGTAATCCGTGAGGGTACATGCCGAAAGAGGAATCATCGTCGAACCAGCTCGTTGTGGGCTGAAAATATAGACAATAACGGTGTTAATAGTTTTCTTTGTAGAATGCGTCGTTAAGTGATAAATGATTTTATTTATGTAAGTAGATGCATACAAACTTTTTAAGGATCCAAATTTTTTTTTAACCAGATGATGTCTTTGTTTTTTATCAGCCTACTCTAAAAAGACACCGAAGCAAACTCAGAGGGCACGATCTTTTTTAAAGTCCAGACTTGGACACATTATTGTGACGACCATGTATATTAGTTGGCTTAGTGGTCGTAGGAGCAAGTGCTGAGCCCGGCAACCGGGATCGATAGCCAGGTCGAAATATTTCGAGTCGGACTCCAGTGGACTTATAACTTAAATGATTTAATATGGGTAGGTGTACTACTCACATTTTGTCTCTCTCACTCATATTATGAACAAGTTTTTTAGGGAATTCTGGGCCGTAGCCATTTGTAGATAGGTAGATAATTGGCTATGGATTGGTTACATAAAGTGACTATAGTTATGGTAAACTAAAGAACGGTACCTTATAGTTAGGTACCTATATGTATATTTTGTGATTTAAGTAAAGAAACAGCACTATTAGTAAGTATCCTGTAAATGTAATTAAACAAGACTATCGAATGACTGGGAATTACGGGTCCTAATGGGATTTCCAGCACTATCCGTAGATTAAGAATTTGATACTGCGCCCTTCGACCCGATTAGTTGAATGATGTGCTAAAACCGGCCAAGTGCGTGTCGGACACACACAATGAAGGGTTCCGTAGTGGGGATTAATTATCCTACGAACAAACATAACATTGCAGTTGAAAAACATGTTCCCTCTTATATTCCAACTGCAAATGTAAGTTTGTACGCACAATATATAGATTTACTATGTTATTTTAAGATCATAGAATTATTATAGGTTTTCCTGTAATCTATTAAGTAAAGAACTATTTTCTGTAATTATTCAAAAATTTTAGGCTCAGCAGTTTCGGAGATAAGGGGGTGGTCAATTTCCATCTATTTTCGTTCATAATTTTAAAAGTATTTATTTTAAAATTATTTTTAAAAAAAATCTAAAATCCTTACAACAAGCCGTTTCATTTGATGTGTCGCACGGTACAGTTTGAAAAACTTTTTATTTTTTAATTTGCACCCCAAAAGTGACCTACATATTCAAAATTCATTTATCTACGTTACACGTCCGTGTTTGGGTCACAGAAGTCCATATGTGTACTAAATTTCAACATAATCGGGCCAGTAGATTCGGAGCAAATCGACTGAGACAGACGGACAGACAGACAGATACACGAGTGATCCTATAAGGGTTCCGTTTTTTTACTTTTGAGGTACGGAACCTTAAAAACGTAGTTGAGTACGACATTTTATACTTTTGGGATTGATAGATATATTTGTGACTTTATATGGTAGGATATTAATAATGAAACCATACATAAACCTATGAGCATCTGTCACAAGCTAATCTTTGATCGAACATAATATCGATTATTGACGCAAGTTTTTTAAGGTCAACGGATGGCGCATGGTGTGATAATGCTATCAGCGCTCAATGACCGTTAAATAAATATATTCATATCTAAAATACATCAATATGCGTCAATACTGCGAATTCGATTTGTAGGCGACAGCATGCAGCAGAGTTTTATTTGATAACAAACTTGAGTTGTAAGAGCTGTTCCAACATTTTGGCTAAAACTCAAAGAGTTGGTCAGAAAGTTGAACCCATTCCAAAACGTAGATCTCTATGGAGAAGAGCGGGCAAGAAACTCCAAGGACACACTTTTAAATCAAGATGTTACAAGATATTTCATTATTACAGTAACCTTCCTCAAATCCTGATTAGGGATAATGTTATTAAAGTCCTCAATATTTTCTTTAGTAGGTACCGTTTTCCTGTCCTTCAAGCTTCGTGCTAAATGTTATCACGTGCAACCTTTATGTCAACACCGTCTTCACCGTAGGTCACAGTAATTCGACATTCATTTATTTTGATGGAGCGTAGGACGAAACGTTTGCGTCAAAGCTTCAGTGGGAAGCTTTCGTGTGACGCAGGTGTGGCGTCATAGGGCACATACGAGTAGGTATGTCGCAAGCAATCAGGTTCACTAACCGAACAAGGGTTGACAGGGTTTCCTGTATAACTTGATAATAATGTAGACGTGAATGATAACATGTGGGAGTTTTACGAACTGTTTACTGAAATTATAACACTCTAATATATTGTCAGGCAATGGAAACAGATACAGTGGTCAGTGATAGATTTATAATTTTGGGCAACAATAAAACCATTGACAATTAAAAACTCGCAGGTACTAGCAGACGGCAAAAGTAAGTACCTAATCTACTTCGTGTCAATGGAACATAAAATAATAAAGATAGCAAACGATAAATCCTAAACACGAGACCAATCATCGCAACAGCTTCCCCTGAAAAAACTATCACCCTTCGTTACTGAAAAGTACATAAAAATCCCTAAATAAATAATTTTTATAGCAACTCACCTCAAGTTTAAAGTTAAGGATATGTGCAACAGTCTGGTGTCTGGGCACGGTAGCAACGCGAGACACCGGGAAGTAGCCGGCGTGGCTCGCTGTCACCTCGTAGTGTCCCGGGGTAAGCAGGCGGTAGTAGTCACCGTATGCTCCTAGAATTAAATAATAGCATGGGTTTTACTACGACAAACGAGTATTATGTCAGTGGCGCCACTTTCAAACTTGCTCTTATATGACGAAGTTTGAAAGTGGCGCCAGTGATAAAGGTTAAAAGGAAATCGTTTGGCTTGGTATGAACACGTGATGAAGTGGGATGAAACGCATTGACTAAAAGTGAGAATATTTTATATGCAGGGGGCCGATCGCGCTAATTTACCAAAACTAAACCACAACAAAAAACGTTACGTTAGACACATTTCGTATCGCGCTAATCATTTCAACGGAAACGATTTAGCTTTACTTTGGAAGTTCCGTTGGAGAAACGATCGATCGAACAATACTCTCACAAAAAATAGCGCGATACCGGTTCTTACATCAGCTAAACCAAAACTAAACCAAAACCAAAAAAGTTTCGTTCGAACGGTAATTACGTTGAGAAATAGCGCGATCGGCCCCCTGATGATCATGTAAGTCATCATCTGCCTAACCTTTTCCCAACTATGTAGGGGTCGGCTTCCAGTCTAAACGAAAACGTGATGAGGAGGGATGAAACGCATGACTATAAATAACTTTAATTTCGGAAGTCGGTGTCTTTGGATCTGTATTTTAGTTTTTTGCCACCGACTTCCGAAATTAAAGTTATTTTTCACTTTGTAGTTTTTTTTTTGGAAGTCGGTTGTTTTTTTTATAAAAAGTTTTTTATTTTTCACTTTTTAGTGGGTCAGTTTGTAATTTAACTAATTTACAATAGCCTAATGTCAAATGCTCATCACCTTTTACAAAATATTGCTTTTCCCGATGCAGGGGCGTTAATTGTTGAGGAGTTCTCCTAGTAAGAACCAGGGGAACTGATGGTAACTTCATCATATGCATTTTGACGAGCATAAATTGCTTAGCAACCATATTAAAGTGCCTAATCGAATCGCAACGGTGAAATACTTATTATTAAGTAGTTCCGGTGGCCATCTGTGGTCTTCATCATCAGTTCCACTTCACCAAATGGTGCTTTTCGAGTGCAAATGCACGAGTTACTATAAAAAATACTCAAATCGCTATCGGTATGCCTATAAAATTTGAGGATTTCCCTCGATTTCCATGGGATCCCCTCGTCAGATTCTGATTTGGTGGCAATGGGGCCACATCGGGAGCATACCCTTCCATACAAAAAAAAAAAAATTCAAAATCCGTCCACAATTGACTGAGTAATCGGTGAACATACATTTAAAAAAAAAAACAAACATACAGCCGAACATATAACCTCCTCCTTTTTGGAAGTCGGTTAAAAAGTGAGAATATTTTATATGCTGATGATCATTTGAGTCATAATCTACCTAACCTTTTCCCAACTATGTTGGGTCGGCTTCCAGTCTAACCGGATGCAGCTGAATACTAGTATTTTACATAGAGCGACTGCCTATATGACCTCCACAACCCAGTTACTGGATAACACGATACCCCTTGGTAAGACTGGTTGTCAGTCGTTCGGGCTTCTGACTACTCGTAACGACTGTCAAAGATCTACGAATGACAGGCGGGACCAACGGCTTAACGTGCTTTCCGAGGCACGATGCTCATGATGATCATGTGAGTGATGAATATAAATGTTAATGGATGGGGAGGGAGTGGCCTTTCTCCAAAAAAAGATGGATGGATTGTGAGAAATGATATTGTAAAAGATAAGGGAGTGTGTTATAACGTGTCGGTTAAAAAGAGAACGTGTTGCGCCGACCCCAAGAAACATGGGACAAGTGCAGGAAGATGGTAATATTACCTTTTTTTTTTTTTGTTGGGTGGGAAATTATCAAATAACTTCTCCCGCTATGGGCGGAGCGGGAGGGCGTGTCAGACTTTTACTGACTAAAGCCCACCCGTGTTCCTTCCGTTGCCTGTGTGCCAGGGCCACGATATCCCTTTCGGACAAACTCGCAACCCTGGCAGGCATTGGTCCTACTGGACCCCGTCAGTTGGTGCTGACATCTCTTTGAGGCGCGCGTGGAACACAACGCGCCGTCGACCTGGGCCTGGTCCTTATCGGACGGCGAGCTACCTATCGCTCACCGTCCGCAGGCCCGCGCCTACGGTGGCCGGAAATCGGCTAGCGACTCCCGACGCCCGGGGGGTCTCCTGCGGCGACTAAGGGCGCGAGGGCGGCGAATCTTGCCTCACCCTCACGCGTTCCGCCTCCTCCTTCGCGAGCATTACTGCTTCGCAGAAGGAGGTGACGGCCTCCCATGCACTCTCGCTCCGAACCATGGCCTGCACCAGGCCCGGACGCGAGAGATCGCCGCCGCCGATCGCCTCCCTGAGGACACGGCGGTGCTCTGCCCAAGCCGGGCAGACCTCCACCGTATGCTCCACCGTGTCCTCCGGCCGCTCCACACAGTGGTGACACCCGGGCGTTTCCTCCCGCTTTATCCTGAACAGGAACCTCCCGAAACAACCGTGTCCAGTGAGGACCTGTGTCAGGCGGAAGGTGAGGACGCCGTGGCGCCTCGTGATATTACCTACTGCGGCTACTTACGAGACTTTCGATTGACGAATGTTGGCTGATGTAGGTACTGATAAACAGCGTGCCGCTTTAGTGGCGACATTAAGTTAATACACATACGGTTTCGCGTTTTCTTCCTATAAAGATATTTATTTTTATTAAACGTTATTTACTAATTTACTAACAATTTTCTAATGTACAGACGCCAGCAGGTCAAGCTACCCGAAACTGTAAAATTTTCCCAATAAACCTTCAACCATATGCTTCAACGATAAAGAATTGAATATCTATTAAAGAAATTTGACAGATTGATGATTGTTGATTGCTTGATGTGCTGGCGTCTGTACTTAAAGAACTGTAACGCAGAGGTAACATCGCATCAATGAAATTAAAACGAATAACGTGCAAGGAGTAGGCGAATTGCAGGAAAGAGAGAGCTTTATTATTTAATTTATTTGAAAATTTAACTTTTTAAGTGCATGAATTATTTTATCTTATTATATTTTTTATGATTACTGGTCACTAGCTCTACCCGTGTGTTAAATTACTGTCGCCATTGTAGCGGCACGTTGTGTATCCTCTATCAACTATATCGGAGAATACAAGCGTTTTTTTTTTTTTTTTGGGTAGGAAATTATCAAATAACTTCTCCCCTCTGCGCGGAGCGGGAGGGCTTGTCAGACTTTTACTGACTAAAACCCACCCGTGTTCCTTCAGATGCCTGTGTGCCAGGGCTACGATATCCCTTTCGGACAGGCTTGTAACCCTGGCAGGAGAATACAAGCGTGATGTTATATTATTATAACAAATCTTACATATTATTTAACAAAAAAAGGTATAGGGTCATTTTCTAGCTAGTTTAAGGTCCAGGGGCCCAAGTCTGCTATTTTTATAAATTCAGTCATTCCAACACGATCCCATTGTCGGCACGTGGGGTTGCGACAATCGTCGATAGGATCCGGCAATTGGGACTCGAGGTGGCATTGCACAAGTCCGAGGCCATGTGCTTTTATGGTCCTTGGAACGCGCCACTGTCGGGTTCCCAGATAACGGCGGGAGGGGTTCACATCGGCGTCGAGTCGACGATGAAGTACCTGGGACTCGTCCTCGACAGCCGGTGGAACTTCGTCGAGCACTTCCGACGTTTGGCTCCCAGACTGGAGCGGGCCGGGGCTGCCTTGAAGCGGCTCCTGCCCAATCTGGGGGGTCCAAACGCCTCCTGCCGGAGGCTCTACGCGGGGATCGTGCGGTCCATGGCCCTTTACGGGGCACCGGTGTGGGCGCGTTCTCTGAGGCTGCGACCAGCGCAGCGGTTGAACGCGTCCCAAAGGGTCATGGCCATCAGGATGGTACGGGGTTACCGCACGGTCTCCCGTGAGGCGGCGAGCCTCCTTGCCGGACTGCCGCCATGGGATCTGGAGGCGAAAGTCCTCGCGCACATTTGGGTGTGGCGCGAAGAGGCGAAACTCCGGGGCATAACTCCGCTGCCGCAGGAAATCGCGGCACAGCGGACGGAGCTCCGGCGCGATCTCATGGCGACATGGAGAGTGCGATTGTCGCAACCCAGCGCTGGGCACGCCACAATTGTGGCGATAAGTCCCCTCTTTGAGGAGTGGCTAGAGAGGCGCCACGGCGTCCTCACCTTCCGCCTGACGCAGGTCCTCACCGGACATGGATGTTTCGGGAGGTTCCTGTTTAGGATTAAGCGGGAGGAAACGCCCGGGTGTCACCACTGTGTGGATCGCCCGGAGGACACGGTGGAGCATACGGTGGAGGTCTGCCCTGCTTGGGCGGAGCACCGCCGTGTCCTCACGGCAGCGATCGGCGGCGGCGATCTCTCGCGTCCGGCCCTGGTTCAGGCCATGGTTCGGAGCGAGAGTGCATGGGAGGCCGTCACCTCCTTCTGCGAAACAGTGATGCTTGCGAAGGAGGAGGCGGAACGCGTGAGGGTAAGGCAAAGTCAACGCCCTCGCGCCCTTAGTCGCCGCAGGAGACGCCCCGGGCGTCGGGAATCGCAGGCCGATTCCCGGCCACCGTAGGCGCGGGCTTGCGGACGGTGAGCGATGGGTAGCTCACCGTCCGATAAGGACCAAGCCCGGGTCGACGGCGCGTTGTGTTCCACGCGCGCCTCAAAGAGACGTCAGCACCAATTGACGGGGTCCGAAAGGGCCAATGCCTGCCAGGGTTACGAGCCTGTCCGAAAGGGATATCGTGGCCCTGGCACACAGGCATCTGAAGGAACACGGTGGGTTTTAGTCAGTAAAAGTCTGACAAAAAAAAAAAAAAAAAAAAAAAAAAATGCCATTGTCATTTTGCTAAAAGTTCGTAATCTGGTAAATTCATAATGGTCGATCATTGGTCGGTCAATGTTCTCGTAATATAATTGTGTTATTATAATGGCATTGTCGTATTGCCATTATTATAAAACCCATTAGTAGAAATGTCATTAATTTGTCATTATGTACGAGATTACCAATATATGCAATTTCTTTCAATGTAGTGTCAGTGGCCGACCATTGGAAAGTCATAATGACGCCATTATAATAGTAGATTACCAAACTTGTCAAAATCAACAATTATGAAATCAATGCTCGACCATTCTGACACTATTGTAATAGCAGACTTGAGGCCCAGGAAGGATAACAAAAATGTAATGCACGAATAAGTCCAAGCGCGCTATTACGTTAAGGCTCGTGCAGACTGGCGCGATATCGCGGGCGTGTTAAGGGTCACACTGCCTGACGCGCCAGTCTGCACGAGCCTTTATTTAAAGAATCTTATATTGGCTATTGGAACAATCCATTTTTATATCAGTGCAGCATAGTGAGCAATCAATGCCTTCTCTCAGCTAGATACTAGTCATTAAATAGGTATAGAATTGATCTATGTTTACATGTCTCCATTAGCGTTTCGTGTTGACACTCCACTCGTGTAATAGAAATGCAATGCAAATGTAAGTATATGAATCAAGCCTGCTCATCACATCTATTCAATGAGACAATACATGAATGCCCGTGTTTTGATACATACCTCACCTAAGGTACGTACGAATTGAGAGGGCATGAACCTGTGACATTCAGTATATACTTAGTAACAGTTTGTAAACTGCACCGTGCTCATGTTTTCATAAGATCACTTCCCAGTTTGATTTTTATTCAAACGATAGTGACTGTTTGAGAAGACATTCCAATAATTTAATAATATTGACTCATTCAAGTCTTTGACCAGTGCGTGTTGCCAGTGATGACCTATGACACTGAAACGTGGTCGCTCACAATGGGCCTTATCAGAAGGCTAAAAGACACCCAAAGGAGTGGGCTATGCTTAGAGTTTCCCTACGTGATCGAATCAGAAATGAAGAGATCCACAGGCGAACCAAGGTAACCGACATAGCCCGAAGAATTGCCAAACTTAAGTGGCAGTGGGCGGAGCACATTGCTCGCAGAACAGATGGCCGATGGGGCCGAAAGGTTCTGAAGTGGCGACCGCGTACCGGAATACGTAGCGTTGGAAGGCAAGGTGGATCGATGATCTTGTGAAGGCCGTAGGTATCCGCTGGATACGGGAAGCACAGAACCGGTCGAAGAGGCGGTGCTTGGGGAACGCCTATGTCCAGAGTGGACGTCTTTCGGCTGACATGATGTTGATGATTATTGACACATTGGCACGGGTACATCAGCATCTGGCGTTTGTTGATTGACGTCGCTTTGTCGCTAGGCTTGCGTCGAGTAAACATGACAGTATCGTAGCGTTAGCGCGACGACGTATACGTTGACAGATGTCTATGGTCTATAGATGCAAAGGGTGCCGAACTACCGAAGCGAAAAACCTGCTGGACAATTTATTTGGTTGGTTTGGTTTGGTGGACAACGTTCATCTCGGTCAGCCAAGAAGGTAAATGCGAGCTTGAACAAATTACTTCCGACCTTCAAATGCCCATTTATTTACGTATATTGTTTGCCAACTTTACACGCATTTCTATTCAAGAAGAGTAATGATGCTCTTTTGTATTCAATCGGACCGTCAACCTATTTTCACAGTTACGAAATAAAGTTAATGTGTTGTTGTATAATCCGCCTACTTCGTTGGTATATACGAGTACTTCTAAGTTGTACTCGAGTACCAAGTAAATATATACATTTTCATTCTCCTGCTTATCCCAATTTATTTGGGGCGGCGCAATATGTCTTCTCGCGACTTCTCTATTAGTCGCCATCTCGGTAGTAACCCCCCACACATCCGTTTTAGCATTCTCATCTCAGCTGCATGCAATTGCCTTTCATTCATCAAGACTATTAATAACCAACATTTTGATCCATACAAGACAGCAGGTCTAACCATTGTTTTATAAATCTTCCCCTTAAATTTAAGGGGAATGCGGAAGTCGTAGATTGTTCTCGTGACCTGTCGCCATTTCATCCATCCAGTGCTATTTCTGTACTTATCAATCCGGTCTACTTCGCCATCGCTTTGCACGAGTGAACCGAGATACCGTAAGTCGGAGCAGACCGGGAGAAGCGCGCCATCAAACACTATGGCTCCAGAACTGGAGACCGCCAAAATCGCAGAACATATATTCAGTTTTGATTCTGCTGATTTTCAAGCTAATAGTCTCTAGCTTCTGTTGCCATTTCTCCAATCTGCTCTGGATCTCAGGTCCATCTTCACGGACAATAACAATGTAATCGGCAAACAGCATGCATTAGGGTGCCTCTTCCTGTATGTCCGACGTAAGATCGCCCATAATCAACAGGCCCTTGAAAGTAGTACATTTATATATTTACTCTTCAAATAAATTAATATACTCCATAAAAGGGCCAAAGCTCTAGGTAGGTCGGTACATGGTGAATCATATATTAGCGATAAAATATATAATATTTAGGTAGAAATTGCAACAGACTGCGTAAGTGCGTATTGTTTGATAACCTAAATGAATATCAAATGCGTTGTGATATTAATAGTACAAATAATTTAGTAATAGATCATCATTTATAAAGTAGACGATAGTAGTCGATAGTATCGAAAACCGGTATCCATGCTCTAAGTTCAACAACATTAATTTCGCTATATAACGTAAATTTTTGAGTTGAGCAGATTGTTTTTTTCGAACTTATGAAGCAATAGATTAGCAATAGAAGTGCTTCAAAATCATTCTGATCGTGATGTTATCTTGTATGAGATGTGCGACTTATTTGTACAGAATAAACAATTTTTCTTCAAATCTCTGCAGATTCCTAGGTACAACTCTCACTGAAACGCATGATGACCATTCACGGCAAATAATAAATTTATATAAGGAGCGAGAACAAAAATAAATACAGTCACAACACGCAACCCACAGACGAACTACTTAATAAAGTGCAGCAGGCCGTATAACAAATGGTCTCCAATCAGTCAAGACGTCAAGATGTCGCAGCTCGCAGCAAGGAAACGCTTAGTTACAACAATCAGTATCAATTACCGAACTGAATGCAAACAACCATTCATTTCTTTGCACCGGACTAAGAGTTCGTTTATCATCTAGCTGCAATAATTGTACCGCATTGTTCTACGCGTGGTAATAGTAATTGCAACAATGGAAATAGACAATAACAAAAGCAATAGGTACCTATTGTTGCTTTTTCAATTGGTTGTATAATACAGAGATGTTTTGATAGGAGCTTACACTACAATAGAAACATAAACATATAATATAACATCACCCCTGCAATCCCCGAAGGGTTAGCAGAGGTGTACCTATAGTACACCCACGTTTCGCCAGTTATGTTTAAGTCCCATGTAATAGGGAGCGAGCCTATTGCCATCAACCCGGCACAAATCCAGACACCTATGAATTAATACCTACGATTGAAGTTGAACGCCATACATGCCCATAATCCTGACCTTTTCTTTAGAAGTAGGCCTTTCTACCTAAGTATCAGCCTCTTATCTACCCGGATGTGGATGAAGAAACAATGCTGACGTTGATGTTCAACAGCATGCGGAAAATATAGTGAGAATTTTCTCGTTATATTTTTAAGACTTGACTAGTGGCTGTCTATTTTATGAACCGCACCTTGTTTATTTGCGTGAATGTGTTTTCGAGTTTAATCATTACAATACAAACTTAATTAAATTAATTAATTTTGCTGTGAATATTTTACTTAAAATAATATTCTGCAACGTAACTTTAATTAATATTTTATACGAATAAATATCATTCATTACACATAGCAATCATTAAAATTAGACACAGTGCGCCTATTAGGCAAAACAAATCGTGCTGCTGAAAAATCATTTTTAATACAGTTGGTCAAAAAGTGGTGTATTGCGTATAGCGTTCGGGATGTGGGCTATTACATACTAGTGCTTTTTTTTACCTTTCCCGAACTCGTGCGTCTCTTTCCCAACTGTCAAAATAATGTCTATTAAAAAGAAAAACCAACCATGAAGTTTTTACTAAAGAGTTTTTGTGATTCATACAAATACGTATATTTCTAAAAATAAGCTACTAATTTATTTCAATATCAGATTTAATGATTTAATTGAATGAGTTAGGTTAGGTTTCATTTCATTTCATCTCATTAAATTTCATTTTCATTTCATATTAATAAAAAAAATATACTGAAGACTAAGCTGTATGGATAGTTCCCTTTGCCTACCAAAATGGGTGAAGAAAAAAAAATTCTGCTTATATTCTACGGTTGGCGCCATTTTCCAGAAATTTTCTTTGCGAGTTTAGGTGTTTGTTGCACAAAATGAGTAATTTCGACCCTATTTTTTTTTAATTAACACCACCGGAACTCAGTATAATTGCACAAAATGCTTCGGAGAACATTTTACCGGAAAAGTCAAAAGTCGTTACATATCTACATACGACGAGTTTATTGCGTGGAGAGAAGAGAAAAAAGCAAATAGTTTTTCAGAAAATGTTATGTTGGCATATTTCTCCGAACTCTCAGCAAAATTAAAACCGTCTACGTTATGGTCGAGGTTTTCGATGATAAAAAGTATGCTGTAAATAAGGAACAACGTGGATATATGTGAATACCCAAAATTAAATGCTTTCTTAAAACGACAATCAGACAGTTTTACAAGTAAAAAGTCGAAAATATTAACATCCAATGAAGTGGAAAGGTTTTTGAACGAACCTCCCGATGATCGTTATTTAGCCACAAAGGTAATCTATTAATAAGTACTTATATTTTTCTTTAGTATTCAGTTTACGAAATCGCAAAATACAGTCAATACATTATTTTAAAAAATATTAATCAAATCCCTTTTTTTGTAGGTTGAAAAATCATTTTTGGCGTTGTTGGAGCTTGCCGCAGAGAGGAGTTAGCCAATATTACTTTAAAAGATATTGAAGCCCATAGAAAAATGCTACTAATCAAGATTCCGAACACAAAAAATAAGATACCGAGAAGCTTTGTTGTTGAAGGAGATTTTCTTAGAATAGTGCAAAAATATATGAATCAGCGGTCCCAAAAAGGAAAAACCGACCGTTTTTTTCAAAATTACCAGAAAGGGAAGTGTACAGCTCAAGCAATCGGGATAAACAAATTTGGTAATATGCCAAAAGATATATCTACGTTTCTTGGTCTGCCGGATGCTGAGTATTATACTGGGCACAGCTTCAGGAGGACCTCTGCTACATTATTAGCAGATTCAGGAGCCAATTTGACGTCCTTAAAGCGACTAGGAGGTTGGAAATCAGACAAAGTTGCAGAAAGCTATTTTGGTGATTCATTAAACAACAAACAAGAAACTGGGAAAAAAATCACACAATCCATTAATTTAAGGTCCAGTCTGTCTCCTTCACATGTTGAAGAGAACGTTCGTCCATCTACCTTCGTTGATAATGATAATTCATCAGATCGAATTCCATCAACAACAATCATACGAAATTAATAATAGTTTGTCTCAAACAGTAAATATGCAACCTAAAACTTCCCCAGTTAGTTTAAAAAACTGTACCAATTTCAATGTACATATGTACTATAACTTTTATAAGAAATAAATGATTAGTTAGTTGAGTTTATTGTGTTTATATTATTTTATTAAATTGCTTCATTTTTTCGCAACTGTATTAAAAATATAGTCGTTCAGTACACCTGCGGAACCGTCATTGCATCTTGTTCCGACTGTCAACCCTCGCCTTCGGCTGCGCCTCGGTTCGGGTAGACATTTGTCGGAACTCTTTGCAATGACAGCCTTTCCGCACTTGTAATGAAATATACTATAGTGGTTAATGACCTAACGGAATTTACGAAATCAAATCTTACCTGTGGTGATATCATGACGAATCGGCCTTGGCACAGGTCCAGTAATATTGACGACGGATATTATAGCGTTCTGTATGAAGCCAGAGTCGTCAGAAACTATTCCTTTAATGCCAGTATGTGCCTTCCATATGTAAGCCAGCAAAGCTTCACGATTCCTCTCCCATTCATTTGCCAGGGCACTTGCAGGAGGATATTTGTCACAGCCCAGTTCGAGAGTGATTTCGAACGCGTTGGTGGCAAGATAGTTGAAATCTTGCATACCTGAAAAATCATTAATTTTATAATAGGAACTGAATTTGCTGGTCGCTCGCAATACAGTGATGCTGAACTGCATTCGACTGAAATTTTCACAGTGGATCAAAATCAAGTCATTTATACATACTAGGCTGAGAATCAGCACTTTTCGAACGTCAAAAATTACATAAAACAGTCCCCCAAAAACGCCCGCCTTTCACCACTTTTTAGTGCTTTAGCTGGGAAGTAAAGTGGCGCAACAAACTCCCCAGCAGCCATATATATACCATACATTATAATATGTACCTACTAATTTATTAGAACTAAGAAGGGTGGGCAACATTTGCAACGCCAGCAAGTAAGGAAAGACTAGAGTTACTAGCATCGCTTAACGCTATAAAGCAGCATTCGAACACAATAAGTCATTTGGAAACGGAAAATAAGTGCTTACGTCAGCACTCATTTCTGCTCTGTTTTCGGTCTATTGTTAGATAAACTGACATGCATTGCTAATCGCTCTTAACATGTTGCCATACAAAAACAATTACTCAATGACGCTCGCGTGCGCGTTACAATTGTTATGATTAAAAATCATTAAACAATGCAGCTAAAATTAGCATTGCTAAGCCATCCGTGTTTCATGGTCAACTCCAGTTGAATGTAAATGCCAGAACATAAAGTAGATAGGTGTAAAGTCAAGTGATACATTGCTTACGCTTCCTGCTTCTCGGACTTCCTACGTTATTAAAGGTGGAATTTTTTAAAGGACAAAGTTAACAATCCCTTTTTTCTGTTATTTAATCGATTGCCTACTCATGGTAGGTGCTATTGTGGCTGGTCATTGTAAATCTTTTGTGACACTTAAATGGATAACGCTGTGTTAATCAATATCAGAATTAGAATTTGGCAGCTTGAATGTTGAACCTGTTTTTAGGGTTCCGTAGTCAACAAGGAACCCTTATAGTTTCGCTATGTCCGTCTGTCTGTCTGTCTGTCCGTAGCTTAGCTCAGACTTAGTACTAAAAAAATTGTAGGGTTCATCCCTTGCACATAAAGTGGTTATCATATTTGTTATTTTACACGTTGAATAGGGCGTTCAAAAGAATTGCGGGTCTATGAAAACCATTTTTCGATTCAGGAATCCGTTTGCGTAATATTAATCTTGGTAGTTTTTGGATAATTATGTGAAAAAAATGACTGCAGTAGCATAACTATCAAAATCGTTCCGCCACACAAAACAAAAAATGCAGCGTGTAAACCTTATCCTAAGTCATACTCAAATTATTTATTTCAAATAGGCACATAAATAGTAGGTACAATAATAATATAGCGAAGTTAAAAAAGAAAACTATCACAGATAAGTAAGCTTTACAAGTTAACGAGTAATAGTCGACCAACTTAGATTTGCAGTTGGAATGTATCAGAGAACATGTTATTTAACTACAATGTTAAGTTTGTTCTTGGGATAAATTCATTCGAACTACGGGACCTTTCATTGTGCGTGGTCCGATACGTATTTCGCCGGTTTATTTTTTCTAAAGTTGTAGGTACCTATCTTTACCATCCAGTTATACGAAGGCCGTCTATCAAAAACACGAATGCAAATCTATGTTCGTTATTTTAAATACGAGGGCAACACTGAAAAGTTTTTAGAACTGGCCACTTGTAAACGATATAATAAAAAAATAAGTTCAAATTTTGAAAATGGAACTCTTGGCTAATATTATGTATTTTATTAATTTGTCATTTGTTTACGATTTGGCAGCAAATTGATAATTGTCTGTGTCACGTCAGCATGAATTTAACGCGAGAAAATTTTCGTACAATAATTTTTATGAGTTTCGATGTCAAGAAAGTTATGATAGACTTCGATTGGCCTTTCGCGATGTAGCCCCATCTCGTGTCACTGTTTACAACTGGTTTAATGAGTTTAAACGTGGTTGCACTAATCTCACCGATGATATGCGTGAGGGACGGCCTTCTACGTCGACGACTGAAGATAACATCAGTGTTTTGCGGCGTATTTTAAAGACTGACAAAAGAGTGACTTATCAGCAGATTCGGACAAGCTTAGGCATCGGTATGAGTCAAGTGCACAAAATCCTCCATGAACATTTAGCGGTCAGGAAGCTTTGTGCCCGGTGGATACCTCATAATTTGACAGAGACCCAAAAACTCCGCCGTGTTGATTGGTGTCGTGAAATGGTTCAAAGATTTAACGGAGGTGACTCAAATGCTGTGTTCGACATACTTACGGGTGACAAAAGCTGGATTTATTGTTATGATCCTGAAACTAAGAGACAGTCTGCTGTCTGGGTGTTTCCTTCCGAGGAGTTGCGAACTAAAGTGAAGAGAGATCGAAGCGTGGGAATTAAGATGGTGGCCTCGTTCTTCGGAAGGACAGGTCATTACGCAACAATTGTTTTAGAGGATAGAAAAACAGTTACTGCTGAGTGGTAGACTAACAATTGTTTACCAGTTGTCTTGGAAAAAGTTCGGGAGAAACGACCTCGCAGTAGGATCCTCCTTCACCACGACAAAGCCTCGTCGCACACCGCCAAGCAAACAATCGACTACTTGGCGACGTCAGACGTGGAATTACTGGGTCACCCGCCCTATAGCCCCGACTTCGCACCTTGCGATTTTTATTTATTTCCGAAAATAAAAGAAAAACTTCGAGGAAAACGTTTTATGGACGCCGAGGAAGCAGTGGCTGCGTTTCAAAATGCCGTCGGATAGACCCCTAAGGAAGAGTGGGCAAAGTGCTTTTCTCAGTGATTCCATCGGATGCAGCGATGTATTGATGTAAATGGACCCTATTTTGAAAAGATATAATAAAACGAATAACTTGCTAGTTTGTTCATAAAACTAATAACTTTCAGTGTCACCCTCGTAGTAAGCTCTACCGCCGCTTGTTTGATTAACCGGAAAAACAGACTAATATGAACAGAAAAGTCTGGGGAGACCTTTGCCCAAAAGTGGGTCAAAGTAGGTATAAAATCGAAAAATTATGAGCTCTGCAAATTGCCTTATTGCACCTTATTATAGCAACTACAAAACAGAACATTGCTGATCACTATCCTAAGCAAAAATAAGTGAAATGCCATAGGATTCAAAAGAAAAAATACATTTATATTTTTAATTTTAATATGGCATCGTTAAAAAAATCTCATCAAAGCTGCCAGTAACTAATACCTAGTTACTGGCAGCTTTGATGAGATTTTTTTAACACAGAGTTTTCTTTAATAAAATATTAACCAAACTTTTTTAAGTCCCTGTTTTTTAATTATCATTACGTTTGGTACGTTTGCCATCAAACTTCAGTGAAGGTATGTTTTTACCCGACTGCCCCAGAAGGAGGGTAATGTTTTTCGAAAGTATGTATGTTCTTTGCCACGCTCTGTAGCCTAAACGGCTTGATGGATTTTAACTTATGAGGAGTCGTTAGATTCGTCTTAATTGTGGGAGTGACCTAAGCTATAGAATATAGATAATATTTACTTAATGTATCTGCAAATACAAAAACCGGCCAAGTGATTGTCGGACCACGCACAACTAAGGGTTCCTTAGTTGGGATGAATTTATCCCAAGAACAAACTTAACATAGTAGTTAAAAAACATGTTCTCACATACATTCTAACTGCAAATGTAAATTGGTCGACTATTACTCGTGATAGTTTTCCTTTTAACTTTGTTGTAAGTATATGCAACTAGCTTTTGCCCGCGGCTTCACCCGCGTGGATGACGAAAAAGATCCCACGGGACCGTAGTACCGGGATTGAAATGAAACGATGCGATCGCATACCTCATAGCCGAGGAAAAGGTCATTGACTCCTAGCGCTGCGCCCGCCGCCGTCAACCATAATTATTTTGTTACGCATAATTTTGAAAGTATTCATTTAAATTATATATTATAAACTAAATTAAATGCCCAATTTAAATAACATACATATTTTATTGGACAAGGAATAATAAAATACCGGTTAAAATAGTTTCGGAAATAACAATGAAATTTCTATCAAATTCTAAAAGATAAAAATTGTGTGGGTCATCCTTAGAAGATAGACATATTATGCTATGGCGGGCTTTTTTTAGATGTACAATCCTGTAGATGTAGAACATAAATTGTATATATCTCGAACGGTTTACGCGGCTCACGCCAATAAATCTCCCAGTCGGCATATTTTTTCCGATATCTTCAACAATAGTCGTCAATTTCAGCCAATTTACACAAAATCTTAATTAATTATACACCTAAACCTTCCTCATGAATCTCTCCGTCCATTGGTGAAAACCGTTTTCGGGGGACGTAGCGCAGTGGGGAACTTTGTTTTATAATATTATGTAAAGAAGTAGGTACACTGAGCAAAACCGAACATATCGACATGGTGTCATAAGTTACGATAATTTTATTGTTTATTGGATATTTAAAAACATGGAAAAAAAGTTAGAGCAGGTCAAGTAAATTACTAGCAATAACTTTTTTCTACTCACCTCCTTTCAGGCTGTACCAAGCAGCTCCATTAGTGACTCCACCTTGCTTGCCAAAGTTGTATGTAGCAGAGTCATCAGAGCTGGTCGTATGGCAACCGCGACGGGTCGCCGAAGCCATGTCTGCGTGGGCAGACGCGTACGTCATAGCTAAATCCCTACAAATACGTAACAAGGCCTTAAGTAGACTTTCCTGATTGTAATTGTGTGAGATGAAGATGATGTTTACTGTCTCTGTAGATGCAGCTTTTCTAAGTAGGTAGTAGATAAATAGAATTCTACTAATAAATGGAATACAACGTTTTTAACATTATTGTTTCAGGTTCTTCCGCGGAAGCTAGGACCCAATCCAGTAAAGTATTAAAGTATTTTGAAATTTTGCTGCCATAGTTAATTTAATTTTTACTACAGATAATAAGTTCATTTTTTATATGCTTTTACCTGAATGTATCATCATCAGGACTGGCAGAATATTCAGACACGGGTGCACCACTCCGGCTCTCATCATATGGATAGTTGGCCACAAGATCACCTCCATGCATGGCAGCGCTCAACACAAATGGTACTGACATGATCCAGCGCATAACAGCCCTAGTTTCAGGCTCCAACTAAAATAAATTGTTAACTTATACATTCTGTTATATTGGGATGAAACATAAATCGTTATATTATTTAAAACAGTATTTGCCTTTACATAGTAAAAGTGGTTGTACTTTCTTCCTTACATTTTAGTCTTAACAAGCTGTACCTTGGTACAAAAATAAAAATATTAATGTTAAGAAAATCTCACCGGTGCAGCGAGACGGGTCAAATCTTTCAATAAATGGTTGTTTTGGTTGATGCCCTGGCGTTCATATTCAAATGTTATGGCATCCAAATCTGGGAAGTTTCTATTTAAATCCACTGAATGGTTATTTGTGCGGCCAAGGAGGTAATCTAGGGAACCCTGTAAATGTTAATATATTTTTTAGCATAGAATTTATTGTTGTGACAGGTAGTACCTACATTACTTTCAGATATCACCATTAATTAATATTTGAATAGGATGTCCTGGCCACTTACTGTATCTGTGGATAGCGTCCATCCATCTGGATTCATAGATGGTAGTAAGTGGATCCGTGTAGAATGAATAAGAGCACGGATTCGGCGGTCGTGACTATTATACTGGTCACAAAGATAATGGGCTAGGCCCAAAAGTAATTCGCGTCCCAAAACCTCATTTCCATGGATGTTACCAACATATTTCACTTCGGGTTTATCTGTATTATTAAATAAATGAAGGTACCTATTAATAAAATTATTTAATACACTAAAGTAAGTAGTCGCAAAATTATTTTGTTTTTACTTACAAGGCTGATGAAATCCAGGTGTGTCTGAAAATTCTATAACATACAATGGAACACCACAAACTGATGGTTCAGACAAAGCATACACTCTCGTAATATTAGGGCATCTTGCGTGAACTTCTTCTAGCAGCACTGGTAGTTGCTCATTATTATGGTGTCTCCAAACAAACTCAGCTGACGTCGTAATTATGAAAGCGAGGCACAAAAATAGATGATAAGCCATATTTCCTTTTTAAATAAAGATTATACACAAGATTATCTGAACATTATTTTCGTAAACATAAATGAATGATACACACAACGGTACGTTCAACCGCCGAAAGTCCGAAACACGAAACAACTAAACAAGTATCGATCGATTTTCCCGCCAGCACGCACACAAACATCAAAATTGATGACGCAAATCAACCACACTCTGTAGAGAGGTCCAATAAAAATCGCCTAAAATGTGAAAATTATTACTAATTATTACTTTTGATTAATTTATTATTGATTCAATCATTAAGATTCGAACCATAAGGTATAGAAGTCACTTTAAAATAATAATATTAATCATTCTCTTTCCTTTTTTAATATAGTAAAATGAATGCTTGTTGTTTTTCGTCGTGTGGGGGCGCGCCTGGCGTGGCGCGATTGCGTGGCGGACTGGCGCATGGCGGCCTCGCCTCGCATAAATATAATATACAGGGCACACTGTAAATGCTCTTTATGCATTGCGGGTGTTTATGGTCTATGGTATTGTAGAATTTGGAATCAAGTCTTTTGAGTTCAGCCTAGTATGAATAAATGATGTGTAACATCTGACATCTCATCTAAGTCAGTACCTAGATGTGATGACAGAGGTTACACATCATTTAATTTTGCCTAGGTAGCAACTGAACAGCCACAGAAACTTAGAGCATTTAAAGAAACCTCTACTTACAACCTATTAAGTACTTACTAACTCCATGATAATAAAAAGTACATACTTATTCCATGTTCAAGCTGTCACTTCCTGTTACACACTTCCGTCCCTATTCACGAAATCATTCCCACAGAAAACGAGAGGAAAGATGTAACAAATAAAAAATAAAAACAATTTCGCGCGCTACAACTTATTTGTATAAGGGCTACATTGATCTTTTTAAGGTTTTGGTATTATAATTCTGTAAATACCTAGCTGATGGAATCATTTAGATCAAGATACAACCTGACACTGACCTGCAAATTGCAAAAAACGTAATAAAATCTGAATTTCACTGGCTACAGCTGCGTATTCACCGTATTACACTTTTATAATAGTTATATATTTTTAATACTCTTTTTTATGCGAATACTGTAAGGCTCGTTCGTTTTTTTTGCTGTATTGACGATTTAATGATTATTATTTAGTAAACATGGACGTCGTCGTAATTTTTAACGATTAGAGTCAGCTCACACCGAGACGCGACGCGACGCGACGTGACGATACTAGAAGAGGCCAGTGATTACGCGCTGCGCCGCGCGCCGGCGCATCAGCTCACACCGAGACGCGACGCGACGCGACGTGACGATACTAGAAGAGGCCAGTGATTTCGCGCTGCGCCGCGCGCCGCCGCGAGACGCATCGCAACGTCGCGAGGCGCATAGTAAAATCGTTGGCAACACGACCGCGACGCCTCGCTGCGCAGTGAGACGCCGCGCGGCGCAGCGGAACGTGTCTACATTCGCCACGTGCTCCCGCACCGCCCCGCGTCCACCCGCATTCCGAATTCCAAAGTCACTCGACCGACCTGCATCAATTCTACACGAAGTCTGGACGGAAATAGTAGAGACAAGTTGCCACGGCAGCCTCGGCTGCGTTTTGGGGCGTCGCGCGGCGTCACGCGGCTTCGTGAGGCGCAGCGCCGCTCTTGCACGCCGCGAGTACCGGCGATTCACCGCTGCGTCGCGATGCGTCGCTCTACGCCGCGAGGCATCACGAGGCGTAGCGCTAACCACTAACTAAGTGCTCGTGTAGAAAATAAAGTTATATTTTGAGTCGCTCTTTTAAAGTGTGCGCGCAGCGTCGCGTCGCGTCTCGGTGTGAGCTGACCCTAGTGATTGAATAGGTACCTACGCTCACTGAAGTTTAGGGCAAAAAAAATAAAAATTTGTCCAATGGGTTATAAGTACACAAAATATTCGAAAGATACTTATTCGTGGGTATCCTACCTCGTGTATGTTGCTTTAATTTTACATTCTCAATATTCCTTTTTTTTATTGCAAGATTGAAAATTCAATGAGGACCTATCCTAAACATTAATTGATTTACAAAACTGCTGACTGTTGGTACTTATGTTATTTTTTGGCAGAAACTGGTTGCACCTTTGATTTGTCGATATAGGTTTTCAGTATTAGGTAGGCAGTGTGGTAGGTACGTATGTAAGATAACGAAAAACATTCAATGCAAAAATGGACCTAAATTCCGTCGTCTTCGGTCGACCCGTTCTATTTTTTATTGACTAGATAATTGATGTTAGTATTCTAAGAAATCTGCTAACAAGATAACGAAGTGATTTTATACCTAGGTACTCTAAGCTAAGAAACAAATAAAAAGATAACTTGTTTCACTACATTAAAATGTCAATAGTTTATTCAAAATGCACAAGCACGTTCTTCGTTCTACGTCTGCGATGATGCACATACAGCTCTCCCACAAAAATCACTGCGGAGACCACTAGCCCGATTGCGTATACGATGAAAACACCCTGAAACAACAAAAACGTTAGACAGTCATTCAGTCAGATATTGTAGTGGCACTCACAGCCCGGCTGGACATTAGGCCTCACCAAACACAAACCACATTGCGTTGACAGTTTATAATGCTGTTTTCTGCCGAGTGGCCGTGCTCGAAATCGACTGACTTTTGTTCATTATTTGTGAGACAGGGAAAATAATTTAAACAAAATTATTTCTGATTTTAAAAGTCGAGTTTTTTGTTTTGCATGTGGCTGAAAGGGATTTTCAAATCAATTTAGTAGGTATTCATGGAACATCACAAAAATTCGCAACAAGTTTTCCAAAAAATTACGCGAGACTGACATTTGATCATCTTTTTACAAGAAACTGGTTTTGAACATTAAAAAATATCAGCAACCTCATTTTATGGTCTACTTGGACGAAATATAAAAATAATGCTGAAAAACCTATTTTTCGAAAAAATCCCAGTCAGTACGTAACGTATTTCCTATTATTTAGCAAACCATTTCATTACGAAATTTTAAAATCACACATGAGTCTTCAGCTATCCTTGAAATAAAATAAAATAAAATTTTCTGATTGTAGGTACACTATCTTCATCAATGGCGAAATAAACTATATTTTCGAGAGCGCAAAAGTGACTGAAACTACTGTGACTGACAAGAATGGTTTAGCGCCACAAAAACAGTACTTTTAAAGTCACAAAGACTAAAATGTTTAAATTTTTTCAAGTTTTCTCATAATTAGATAAGAAATTGACAAAAGAGGGGTTTTTCGTGCACGGAGCTGTAGCTCTATAAATGCATATCTACCTACTTAATACTTAGCACTTACAGGTAAAGTTTAGATAAAAAAATTAAGAGATCTAGTGATCTAGACTGCAAATACCTGCATTTAATTACTAGGTAATTTGAGTAAGTATACAGGGTCAAATAAATTTAGCTAGCGAAACTTCAGAGACTTGTTGGGTATCGGAATCCAAACACGATAAAACAAAAAAAAACAGATTTTTAACCGACTTCCAAAAAGTAGGAGGATACAATGTTCCTATGTATGTTTTTTATTTCCCATTGCCACCAAATCAGAATCTGATGATCCCATGGAAATCGAGACAAAAACCTCAAATTTTATAGGCACAAAGATTTTGGTAATTTTTATAGCATAAAGCTCATGCACTCGGAAAGTACCATTTGGTGAAGTGGAACTAATGATGAGGACCACTGATGGCCACGAGAACTACTTAATAATAAGTACGTATTTCACGTTTGCGATTCGATTAGACACGTCTTTAGTATGGGTGCTAAGCAATTTATGCTCGTCACAATGCATATGGTGAAGTCAATATCACTTCCAGTTCTCCGGGTTCTTATCAGGAGACCTCCTTATCAATTAACGCTCCTGCATGGGGAAAAACAATATTTTGTAAAAGGTGATGAGCAGTTGATATTAGGTTGTTGTAACTTAGATAAATCACAAACAGACCCACTAAAAACCGAAACAGACTCACTATCCATTAATGATTGAATTTAATGTAATGTGAATAATATTCAACCTAAAGTTAAAACCAGTCCAAATACTTTCAATTTACGGCACGGTTGGCGCAGTGGTTAAGCGATTGACTGCTGCGCTGCGTGTCGCGGGTTCTATTCCCGCACGGAAGAAATATTTGTATGACCTTTAAGTAGTTGTTCCGGGTCTGGCTGTTTGTGTATGTGAGTTTAAATGTTTGTAAACGCACCCACGATACAGGAGAAATTCCTAGTGTGGGGCAACGTTTTTTTTTTAAAAAAATTGGGACTTATTATATGGACAATAATCAAATACAAGACTATAGTAGTTACTGTAATTTAAGATTTAAGCAGATTGACTTCTCATCTAAGTTTTGTAAGTAATTGCGCTCTGTGTAAGGAATGTGCAGCGATCAGAACCATAAAATGACAATACATAGGAGGATGTATAATAATATTGAAAATATTTTGACTGCAGCCGCTAAGAAAAGCTGCATACCACCGAAGTGCAACAATTTTATGTATGTAACGGGGTGGAACAAGCATGTTAGTGACGCTCACCGGAGGCCAGGCTTTGTTTCCAGACGTGGGTATCTTATGGACGTCCTAGATCTGGCCATGATTATAATATATAATATGTGTGAATCTAGGAAACTATATAAAGAAAAATTAAAGTGCTGCCAAAATAATGAATGTCAGATAAAGATGACAGAGACATCATTGCGGAACATCATGCGAGTAAAAGCTTTGGTGATTTTTGGAAAAATATCCTAAACTGAATCCAAGGTCGGGCTCTCTGGCGAGTGTTGGTGGTGCGCATGAGCAGCGGGACATAGCCTACGCCTTCCAGCGGTATTTTAGTGTGGTATCATCGCTAGGGTCCGCGTCGCAGGTGCTCGCGGCTGAGGATCGCCCTGGCCATTTTAACATTAGATTCTCTGCCAAGGATCTGGCCCAAATTATAAAAAAGATGGTGATAGGCAAGTTCTCAAGTGACAATAGTCTTAGCATCGAGCATTTGAAATAAGCGGGCATACACCTGCCTAGAGTCCTGGCACTATTATTTAACTTGTTTGTTAGTCATGGTTATTTACACAGTCGTAGTGACAAGACGGGTGACTGATCGGATCTGTCTAATTATAGACCGATCTCGCTTGCGACTGTCATAGCTAAGGCGCTGGATAGTTTGCTTTACCGACAGTTGGAGAAGCACCCACTTGCATGACGCTCAGTTTGGGTTTAGACCCAGTTTATCAACTGAGAGTGCTATCCTCTGTCTCAACCAAACTGTTCAATACTATACCTACGGACAGAAACACACCAGTCTATGCATGCTTTTTAGATCTTTCAAAAGCTTTTGATCTGCGGTGTGTTATAACAAGCTGTGGCAGAAGCTACAATGTGAGCTCTGTCTGGGGCTCTGTCTTGTATAGGGTCGCAGCATAATTCTGAGTAATAGCTGTTTTGCGTGGATGTGACGCATGTTTCCCCCAACCGTTTCTTATTTTTGTGTTTATGTTCTTTTTTGCGTCATGTTTACCGCAAATAAACGTATTTTCTTTCTTCTTAAACAGATGTGCCACATGAGATTGTGTCTTTGCTCCGGTACTGGTATAGTAAGCAACAGAATACCGTTAGATGAGCGGGTGCGCGGTCGGACGTGTATGGGTTGGAATGTGGAGTGAGACAAAGGGGTTTACCCTCGCCTCGCCTCTTTAATCTGTACATGAACCGGCTGATCGGTGAACTCAGCAGCACTAATATTGGATGTTCCATAGACGGAGTGTGTATAAACAATATTAGTTATGCGGATGATATGGTGTTGCTGAGCCCATCGATCGGTGCATTACGCAAACTTGCGCATTTTTGAGTCATATACGGAGACCCAGGGGCTCAGTTACAATACTAAAAAGAGTGAATTTATAATCTTTAAAGCCAGTACCAAATGTTACTCATCTGTACCTCCTGTCACTCTTTGCGGCATTCCTTTAAAAAGGGTGCAGCATTTCCAGGGCCACAGGGTCTCTGACGACTTGTCATGTGAAAATCTGGACAATGAGCGCAGGGCGCTGTCTGTCCGGTACTCCGGTGTAATATGTTGGCTCGCAGGCTTGCGCGATATACTAGACCTGTGAAGGTGACTTTATTTAAGGCATAATTATTGTCATTCGTTTTACACGTGCTGCCTGTGGACCAACACGGTGGTGCAGTACAATGCCTTCAGAATACTGTTAGGGCTTCCGCGGTTTTGTAGTGCCTCGACTATGATTGCTGAGGCACGAACCGGTGATTTTTTCGCGATCATAAGGAAGCGGAGCGCTTATTATTAAGTCACCTACAAGCAGCTCGAACAGTCTCCTGAGCGTGTTGTCCGAGCGGTGGGAGCGGTCCCTGATACAGAGGTAACTTCATGTTAGCGCCTCTCCTCGTATTATTTGATATGCGTTTATGACTGTATTGTGTATGTCGTATGTCTAATTTTGTTATTGATTGTTTTAATGTGTAATATTTTAATTTAATTGTGACCTTGGTTATGTAATTCTAATGTGTAAGAATATGTACTTAATTTAATTATTGTTGATTATTTTAATGTAATGTCTGAAATTAATTAATTAATAATAAAATAAAAAGTGAAAAATAAAAATCTTTTTTCAAAAAGAAAACAACCGACTTCCAAAAAAAAAGTGAAATATTGCTTTAAGTCGGTGGCAAAAAACTAAAATACAGATCCAAAGACACCGACTATAGTAAGACACCGACTATACTAATTATAAACTCATACTTCAAGTTTACAAAAAAAAGTCAACAAACCATTATGTTTCTTTGTTTTATCATGTTTAAATATCTATCACCATGACCATCGACGTGTGATCCATCACGTCTGTGAAGTTTCGGGACCTTGTAAAATTGTAGATAAATATTACGTACCACAACATTGTCAAGATTCAAAGGCTCCAAGGTACCGACATCATTCTTGGTTCTCGATAGTCTCACTTCTACCTGAACTTTGTAATTTAAGTGCTTTAGCGCTACCTGCAATTAAATGCTGCATTTGGGTAGGAATTATAATAAGTGGGCACAGTGCAATCGATAAATGATGTGAAAAGACCATATTGCAATAGGTGAATTATGTTTAAAAGAAGCCTTTTATTATAGGAGAAAAAATGGCAGAAAAGGGAGGAGGCGTATACTCAGGACTGGGTGGAACAAGGCTGCCAATTATTTAATGAAATAAAGGAGAGGTAAAGGAAGGCAGGAAGTTATTAAAAAATGTGGCATAGTTAGAATGTTGATAGAGATAAACTACGATAACATGACTCGCCCCTCCAAATTAATGTTTCAATGTGTGTGTACGTATAGTCACATCCTTACGAAAGAGTTTGTATGTAGTTGTAAGTACTCGTAATATCTCACTTATTACCAGATTTGTTGATCAACTAATCATAAGTAGCCGATCGCGCAAGATAACGCACGTGTCGTTTTCATAGAGTACGTCAGTGCAGCGCCATACTAATAATAATGAGCAATTAATGACGCCACTAGTCGAGCAACAAATCCGTGATTTGTTTTTGTTTGACGGCCGTCTCATTATGCACACATGCGTATATACTTTCAAACGTTTTGAATTTTGCAGGGGCGAGTCATATTAGTGTAGTTGATCTCTAACTATATCCAAGATATAAAAAGCCTACGAAAAAAAAAATACTGATAGCCCACGCTGTCTTATTCCTGGGCAAAGGCCTCCCTCCACTCGGTTCATTTTTCGTGAGCCCTCGCGTCTTCCCTCCAGTTCTGGCGGAATCTGTCAAGTTCGTACCAGCGCCTACAGCAAATAAGCAATAAAAAAGGGCAGATTTTCCTGAACCTGTGTTTCCCAAGCTAGCAACAGTCCGGACTGGTGGAGGCGTCCCACCAGTTGGCTGACTTTCTCCGTGTACGGCGAGCTCTTCCTCATCATCACCACACACTGCTCGTAGTAGAAGTCTTCAATCATGAGCATCATGTCCAAGGTGGCTTCTTGTGTTACGTACTCCCCTATAGCGAAGTTACCTATAAAATTATGTAGGTAAGTTAAGTACCTACATTCAGTCATTTTGAAATCCCTACCTAGGTAAATAGAAAATAACAAATAATTATGCTATTAATTAACTATATTAGGTACCTAAGTATAAGTCAATCAAAGACAGATGAGTGACCGTGGTTTACCTGTTGTCAGCGTCTTATGTAGAAACATTACATCAGAAACATTATCTGTGTAGTGAACTTAAATTTATAAATATTTACCTGCAGGTAACTTTTCAATACTGTATGCCATACTTCGTGTAAAACTTTTTTCTTTCAATTTTTCGAATGAATAAATGCGAAATTGGCCCACAAGCTGTTTTATTAGAGGCTGGAATAAAATACACGGATTAAGTACCTACTTACAAACGTTTTTCAATCGATGGCTTTATTTTGCACTATCCTTACTTCAGTAGACAAAGTTAGAGAAAATATCCATGCATCATGTGTAGCGCCCCATTCCAGTTCTCTATCCACAATGTCTTGCACTGTATCTATAGATGGCTCGTATTTGGGCACAGTAAACGTGGAAGCAAGACCAGCTCCATAAGCACTGCTCAGAATTAGACCTGCTATCAGCAACCAACCAGTTATACTTCTCATTTTCCATGAAAGACTTGAAGTGTTTTCGTATTGAGACTGAAAATTTTCCAATCTCGAATTTATTATCCTCACAAAAACGATGGCATATAGGCATTTCTAAAACTTTAGGTATATCACTTGAATGTAAAATCAATTTGATTGTGCTCGCCGATATTCATAAAGTTGTGTACTTTGGTTTAAAATGTGGACTGATGAACGCTACGCTATTTAAACATTTGCATCGCAAACAAATGCGTGGTCATCAACTTGCAATTGTACCGCGTAAAACGTTAGAATATACTTAGCTACCTACCTACATTTAACAACATAAATTATTATTTATTTGGATGTGGACCCGTCAAGTAGTAGGTACCTACTAGTAACTAAGCTTAACTTATCATTATTTTTACTCAACTGCCCCAAAAAAAAGGGGATTTTATGTTTTTGTTATTTCCTATTCGAAAAACACCTCATGCAGTCTGCTGTTCGTATTTGCCTAACTATAAACATTTCAGAATCAAATAAAGCAGTATTATTTAAAAGATAGAGCTATACATGACGTATAGCTCCATCTCTTTCCCACTGTGAAGTAATATTAAAATAATACTTCTATAGGAGGCGGTGGTTGGCCCTACACCCTAATTTTACACAATCAATCACAATCCGAATGATTTTGAAGTATATTGCTAATCCATTGCTTCTATTATGTTCAAAAAATTGTCTGCTTAACAACTTAAATAACGCAATGAATGTTGTTGAACTGTCAAAGTGAAACCCATTTCTATTGATAGTGTGTTTCGTAATTACCGCGCTGGGTGGTAGGTTCGCCAATTGATTTTCAAATTGGCGAAAAAAGCCTTAGCCTACCTAAGTTATCTCTCTCGTTTAGTGGCTAACATAGTCGTTACCCAAAAGGTTACCTACTTGACCGAGCATCATTCCAAAGGCGTTCAGAAAAGGGTATGAGGTGGTGCCACATCCAAGTACAGTTATCATTCCAGTTGATGCATAAAAATAAGTGAAGGCTACAGCAAGCCACATATACCAAGTGAAGGGCATCAAAGGCATCTCCAAACTTGATAATAATCTGGAAACCAATCAGGAAAAAACCATTAGAACTAACTAGTTCGCGCCTAGTATTGAATTGAATACACTTAGGTATGAAGTCCATCTCACCTAGGTGCGGGAGCTATACAAGTAATAGCAGTCCTTACAGCAGCTACCGAAAAATCCATGACACGCCATTCTTCATACCAAGAATAAAGGGCAGCTGAAAATCAATTTGTTATATTGTGTGAGATATGTGATTAAGTAGATTTCCTACATAGTGTAATAATAAAAAATGAAAAAAAGTTTTACTCACTTATTCCTAGGTCTGACCGATCTTCCACGACACTTCCAATAACTCCAATCCCACCCGTTTCGTTTGGATATATTTCTCCCCACTGATCAACATCTTCTCTAACGATTTCAATAGTGCAGTTTATCCATCTGTATTTAAAATTTAAAAACTTTTATTAACTTAAAGGTTGACCGATCAGCTTTCTTTAGCTTCATATCATACCTGCAAAGTTCATCGACTATCCTTATATCCACACCATCTCTGCCTGAAGGTTCAATAGCAGTGTCTAAATCCAACAACACGTAAGGTTTGTAAGTAAAACAAGACACCTTCAAAGTTTTCCCATATAAGTTAGTCATATCATGAGGAAATAGATTTGCTTGGTTTTCAAATTCTTGTGAACAAGAATTCCAACGATCCAAGTATTTAGGCAGATGAGTCTCTTCATCTGGACCAACAAACTGATGAGTAATCAAATCGAATGTTTTGCAGTCTGAGTTATTGCTTGCAACATTTTCAATCATCAACATATTTGGAACAAAAGCGCTTTCTTTCATAGAAAACATCAATGAAGGTAGGTCTGTACCAGAATCTTCGTTGTATTCCTCATCGAATGGCAAGAATATAATCTTCCTATCACTTCTTCTTACGTTTGCTATATGAACGACTGATTCAAAAGCTGTCATAAAATTTTGCGGTTCTTGCATACTCACTATGTAATCGGAACACCCTATTTCAGACACATTAAGTATCTGCTTCACTAGATTATCTTCATTTGGGATTAAAGAAATGAAACTTGTTGGCAAGTCGAATTTTAATGGTGCATCCGAAATAATCGTTACGCAGTATGCTGACTCTAAGTACTGTTTAATTATTGTATTTAGGAGTAGTTCTAAAGGCAATAGAGTCGTCGATATCGGGAATAACATCTTTGACCCAGACCAGTTAAGGAATGACGCTAAAATGGATTACTAATCGGGCTCGAGCCTATAATTCTAGCTCACATAAATATGTTAGGATTCCATGAATAATACAGCGAAATACGAAATCGATTCCGTGAAATTGTAGATTTTGCTGTACTGTGGAAATAGAAACTTAAATTCCCAAATTAAAATATTATAATTCTATTGCATCATACGCTCACTACAGTTTTAATAAAAGTGTTTCTTTTTTTCGAACTTTTCATTCAACCTTTGCTATATGCCAAGTAGGTATGATTATTTTGCGTTTCAGTACTGAAATGAAATTGTTTATGCTGTAAATAGGGTATCGGAATCACTTGTACACGTCATATTAAAAATAAAAATAAAATAAGCTAGATGGCTGACTACCCGTGAGAAGAAATGGCGAAAAAAACGCAGGGGTCAAAGGGTCTTTTAAAGTCCAGACATAATATTGGTCAGATCACGTGAGGACCATGTAGGTTCGTATATGAAATGATATTTTGAGGAAATAACCACACAAAGACCTGTCCAATCAGTGCAAGCATTTGTCAGTAATTGTGCAGCTCAACTCAAGACTTAAGGAGCTCAACGACTCGACGAACAATACCAAAGGAAGGACATTTGGGCAGGTCGCATAAAGTGCTCAAAATGTCAGACCATCATTAAAACTAACTGAGAAAGAAAAAAAAAGGAAAAAAGAAAAAAATACCCCATACAGCGCTCACATTCACAATAATTAACGTAATAAATATAATACCTTTTCATGTAATTGTGTATTACATATAATAATCAGCAATGTCAATATGTAAGTATATCAAATGATATATAATGATGATTTTGCATAATAATTAAAATGTCAAGTTTTCCTGTTTTGTCACAAGGCTTAGCAGAGCGAGCAGCTCAATCCCAAGCTTTTTTGTATTCTAAATAATCAGAAAATTTTATAGTATCTACCCTTATTTACAAAGTTTGGTTTTAAGTCAGTTTTGTAATCGTTTCGGATGTCAGTAGGAAGTTTGTTGTAAAAGCGTATACATTGACATGACTCCTATGTTGTACCCATATGCCCAAAAATAGACGTACATGACATTTAATTGTAGCTAGCTATGCAGAGGACATCAGAATTTTACTAAACTCCAGTTCATTCTTCATTGTTTTAATTTATAAAATTGTTTAGTAACCTAATAATATGTAGAATTAGGTCCCAGTTATACCTCTATGGCTAAGCATGGAATGATTAAATTAATTCAATACGCAGAACCCATAGTTTTGATTAAATAAAAGTCGCAAACTTTGAATAAACACTAAACGCTGTTTATATTTGATACCGGTTACTTAAGTATTCTGAAAGAGCATTTCGATATACGACAGCCTGCTATTTACCATCATCAGTTTTATTTACTATCTCCCATCATAAACGGTTTCAAGGGAAATTTATGGTAATTGGAGTCGTAACAAAGAGGTTTCAGTATGATATCCGTACTTAAAGCTCATATGGTGTCAACATAGGTAAACCAAAACGAAGGTTGATAAATGTCCTGAAAATTAAACAAAATAATATATGAAGATGACTTTTTGTTATGTCGGCTGCACTGAACAGAAACCACTAAAGCTAATGGATATTTTGTTATTGTAGTGCGACAAGACACACGCGGTTAGCGCCACCTTTGATTTTAGAACATGTGAGCTGTCTTGATACTTGCATCTTGTTAAAAAATTATAGTTTAGAATGAAGCTGCGACTTGAACAACACAGTAACAACGTACAGTTTTCTTAAAACGGGGAACAGAGTAGGTAGGTAGTTTATGAGGTTAAGAGTCAAATAAATAATAACTCTAAGGTAAAGTAAGATCACTTAACATGTGCAACTACTACCGGGGTATAGCTAACTATATCAAAGGGCAGTAGAAATTATTTTAAACAGTCAGCAAATAACGGAACTGCAGTATTGTTTACTGTTAGACATCACTGTGTATGTGTTATTTAATACTAGCTTCTTCGTGCGACTTCGTGCGCGAGGAAAACGTAAGACACCACAATATACTAAAATAACAGCCACATTTTTATAAAAATTCCCTGTATAGGTACTACGTTTGTAGTTTTTGTTACATGGTTTGTTACAGGGGCCAACCACAACCTCATATAGCAGTATTTTATATTACTTCACATTGATAAAAAGATGGAGCTATATATGACGTATAGCTCCATCTCTTTCCCACTGTGAAGTAATACTAAACTGGGCCAACAAAATTATTTTCCGCAGTATTATTTTCAGCAGTATTAGTGTCCGTGTGAAAACCAAGCTCGTCCAGCACCCTTATTGTGTATCCCACACATTTTCAATCACAATCCGTTGGTTTTGAAGGATATTCCTAATCCGTTGCTTCATAGGTTTGAAAAATTCCTCTGCATAACAACGTAAATAACGCAATGAACGTGGCTTAACTGTCAAAATGAAAGCCATTGCGATTAATTGTCACTTACGTGTGTGTTACGCAAATACCCAGCTGAGGACGACATCCGCATCTTTCAGTAGCAATTTCCCATTTCTTGCGAAGTTTTTCGTTTTTTTTTTGTTAATGGTACAACACTGATACACTGACTGATGAATTCTTACTCGATTCTTTCTGACGAATAGCTATCACTTAAATATTATAACAGTATAAATACACTCTTTTCTGTGTACGTTCTACGAACTATCATAATATAACAAAATGTAAAAAAGTAAAAACACAAAATATCAATTTTTGGCAATCAAACTTAGGTTTACAAAGCAGTCGTCGAACTTTAAGCTATTTGCTTTGTTGAAAGTTGACTAAAATAGCTGTTCTTATATTATGTCATCATGATTGACTGCTTAGCTCCTTAAAGGTATAGCGGGATGATAATCATATAAAAAGTAAATTCTATAATTATCTGCTATATTCGTTCCCATACAGCCCAGCGAAGCAATGGAATTTTCGACTGTTCATACACTGGTATGTATATTGTGTTCTCTCTCATCTCAGTCTCATTTCCTAAGAAATGTATGGGAAGTTTTTTGCGATATCAGGACTTTTCTAGTACTCAAACCTCATTTGGTCCAAGAGAGTTTTTTTGATCCTTATAAGAAACAGGATCGATTGGCATCAAAAAAAGTTAAGTATCTGAAAATTGCCCATTTTCTTGCTAGCTGTATTTTTTTTTTCAAAATGTGTGAATGTAGATCAAAATGATTCTAAAAGTTAAGGACAGTCTCGTAAGACCATTTTTTTGTAGCGACAACGGCTAAAGTCAGTACCTGCCCTTAATGCCCCATCTCAAAAATCCATCCTGTATATGCCATGATTGACTGCTTACCTCCATAATATACCGTGATGAAAATCATTTAAAAGGATAAATCTGTAACTATCTGCAATATTCTAACATTATGGCTCCAACTGTAGAAGAATACGAATAAATTGCAATATTGCTCATAGCAAATAGCGTGATAATTTATAGCCTATAGACTGACCAGACGTATAAGGAATATCTATGCAAAATGTTAACATAATCTATCCGGTAGTATTTGCGTGATGCTGGAACATACATTCAGACATACAGTTAAACAGACAAAAATTTATTAAAACTATATTTTCAGCATTAGAATCGTTCCAAAATCTAAAAGCAATTTACTCTTTTTTTTCAAAAATATTGAATGTACAGTTTTGACTTTGCTACGATTTTGTTATATGTACATGTATAAACAGATACATCGGCAAGTGATAAACGAATCAAAATATTGACTGATATTTCAAAGCAATTTTCTTTACCCTATTCATCGTATAACATCATCAAACAAAAACAAGGTTTCAAGGCTTGTTTGTTTTATAGTTTTCACCTTTTTCTTTTTTTTTACGCATTGCGCTAAAAGTACCGGTTCATAAAAATCAAGTATAAACCAAGAGTGATATTTTTTCAAATTACTTAACTAAAAAATATTGCAGAATGAAGACTGTTCGATCGCTGTTCAAAGTGTGTGTGGTCGGGAGCTTCCTTGCCGCCGACGGCTAATTAAGGAACTCTCAAAAAAACCGACTAGTTCACACGCACCGACCGCGGTTACACATAATATGAATCAAACTTCACACCGCAACTTCAAAACTAAATATTTAGAATATGGATTATAAAGTGAACACGTTTGTAAATTGTAGGTAATCAACAAGTACCTAAGTAAGTAATAATATCTAAGTAAATTTTAATTATATAATAAAATAAAATACATGCTTAGTAGGCTAATAGACTCGCTAAGAATAATCTGAATGTTTCGTCATGTTGTTTAATATTATTTTTATAAAAATTGCTACGGTGAGTGCTATGTTCAACAACGGTGCTACGGCGTAGCACCTCTTCTATTCTGAATTAATTTAATATGAAATATTTCTTATTATATAAGAATTTATATTCATGTACTTTTATCTTTATTTCTTTAGTTTCAGAAGTGACGACCACGGAATTCCATGAACTGGGCTAGTCTGCTGAGCTAGTAATTAAATTAGTAAACTAATAATAAAATTTAATTAAATTAGTAATTAATTATTTAATTAGTAAATAGCGTTTCAAAATTGTGCGCTTGAATGTCGGGATCCTGATAACGTACTACATGGTAGTCGTTATAATATGCTGTTAGAACAACGTTAGATTGTCCTTTCATGATGATTCATAACAAGTTTTGTATAACGGTACAACGGTACTTAAATAGAGCCACAAATAATACAGTTTAAGCCATTTTACTGTCTAGCTAGCGTATTGGGTATCTTATAGAATACCCAATAATAGTAGATTATTAACCAAGGGGATAAAGCAGTGTCTTCTGTCGCGGATGACGATTTAAATCGCGAGCGTAACGAAGGACTCGAGGTTTACTCCCGAGCGTAGCGAGGGTGTTAAAAACTTAAATCACGAGCGAAGCGAAGGATTTAAGACGAGTCCTGAGTGTAGCGAGGGATTTAAGTTCACCCAAGACTAAGACAGCTTTATCACCGAGGAAAATACTCTACTTTTCGTACCATTTGCGAAAAAATTAACACAATAATAATATGAGATAAGCATTTATTAAAAATAATGACAATTAAAAGTAAAAGTTAACATTCGAAACATTGGTCCAATTATTGACAGAGAGAGTTACATTTTTGTTTGGTACATTTACTCGTATTGTTGATGAGTTGATTTGAGTATTTCTCTGTTCTTGCGTCTGAGGAACTTGCGTTTCATTGTAGATAGTATACGTCGGAGATAGTGGTGGTGGTACATCGTGAGTTACGGACGAAGATAAGATGCCGGAAGTTGATGGTTGTGGCACTGATGGATTAAGTTTTATATTTTTGTTAATTTGACTGCTTAATATGGTTTTATTCGCCATTGAGCTTTCGATATAACCCTCAGCTACTCTATCAGAGCTCCAACCACCGTGTCTTTTTATTGACGTAATATCCGCCCCTGAATCCGCCAAGAAAGTCGCCGAAGTTGTTCTAAAGCAGTAACCGGTGTAGAGTTCAACATCTTTAAGTTTTAAATATTTAGCAATTTCCTTTGGCATATTGCTAATTTTATTTTTGCCGATGGCTTGTCGAGTACATTTCGCATTCCGATAGTTTATAAAAAATCTATTGTTTTCCATGTTGGTGGGACATAATGCTTGGTATTTATGAATGATTTTAGTATATTGTCCTTGTACAATGAATGACCGATTTTTCTTTGTCTTAGTTTCCTTTACATTAATCAGCAGTAACTCATTGGAATGATTTTCAACGTCCTCCACCTTTAAGTTTACAAGTTCACATCCGCGGCAAGCACCATTGAGTCCAAAAATTAAGGCCACCTATAACAAAGATAAAAAACAGGTAAATATATAGAATAATTACCATTACTAAGATACGAAATATTCATAGTTAAATCATGTATACTTACTTTTATGGCCAGAAAAATTTCGTCAGGAGCTTCATTAAGAAATTTTTCCACATTTTGAGTCGTAAAAATTTTAGACTTCTTTGCGCAATGCCCTTTTGATTTTCTTTTTTAAAAAGCCAGTAATTTCGTGACTCTATTTATTTCAATGCTGTGTTTGATGCTTATTGTAGCTTTCAGTTTTGAGTATATGCACCAAAGTGTATTCGGATTCTTTGTCTTGGATAAATAATCAAAATAGACAAGAAGTACTGATTCTGAAATTGATAGGCCTTTCGCACTTCTCCACGTTGAAAATTCTTCATAAGTTTTTAAATAATTTTCCTTGGATTTTGTTGGAAGCAAATTATTTATAATTGCGGCAGCATTTGCACTGATGGAATCCGACAATTCACTGTCACTGTCGCTTTGATTTAACATCGTAACGTATTTTTAGAACATTAACTTATTTATAAAAATAAATTAAAATAAAGTTAACGTTTATGTATTTGAAGAAAACAAAAACGCGGCAAATTCCTAGACTAATATTTTTTTGTCGGAAAAGCAAAGGCAATAAGCTCATACGGCCTCGTCGGTTTTCGTAATTTTATTGAATAATCATAACTGCATAATAAATGCGTATTCCTTTTTCAAAAAGATGAACCTATAATGCTTTATATACAAACTCAATGGTGTAAACACAGATGTAGTTCAATATAAATTTCGGTAAGTATTCCAAATTGAAATCACATTCTCCCCCTAGAGGATGAATGAACAGTACAATTTTCTTTCCCTGTTTTTAACAGATTAAAAATGACTATTGTTATGTTCGCTTTTTGTGGCATAGAATGTCACTTTTTTGAGCAAGTGGTACGAAAATTATATTTTAATTAAAGTTTTTTATTAGGGTTCCGTACCTCAAAAGGAAAAAACGGAACCCTTATAGGATCACTTCGTTGTCCGTCTGCCTGTCTGTCTGTCAGTCTGTCAAGACCATTTTTCTCAGGAACGCGTAGAAGTATTAAGTTCAAATTAATATCAAATACGTAACTCTATGATCCCTTGAATCTCTAAAAAAATCAAGCTTCCAAGTCAACGCAATAAAAAAATACGGCGATATAAGCGACATTATTGCGACATATTTCGATACTCGCAAATAAATCAAAACCTATAGGATACTTCCCGTTGACCTAGAATCATGAAATTTGGGCAGAAGCAAGATCTCACTGCACAAATAAAGGAAAAAGTCCGAAAATTGTTAATTTGTAGTTTTATCACATAAAAAAAAATATTTTTTGCGATTACAAACTTAAATTTTCAGTTGGAAAATTGACCGTGGCGTACACCGATGTATGGGAGAACATGTTTTTCAACTACAATGTTAAGTTTTTTTTAGGGATAAATTCATCATAACTACGGAATCCTTCATTGTGCGTGGTCCGACACGCACTTGGCCGGTTTTTTTTTTTTAAGTTAATGTCACTAATATTTCAGCTTATGGTTGGCTTATACAACGTAAATCGTTGTTTTTTTAATTCAACCCACAAGGGGGTGAAAAGGGGGATAAAGTTTTGTATTGAAGTTGTTCATTCGCAAAATTTTGTATTAAGTAAAAATAAATATAAGTACCTACACGTGTACCGTTCCTAATCTTTTAGTGTTGTATAAAAAACTTTTTCACAAAAAAAAACAGACTTCCAAAAAAAACACTAAAAAGTGAAAAATAACTTTTTTAATATTAAAAAAGTTATATCAAACTCAAACTCAAAGCATTTATTTCAAATAAACCATTGACAGGCACTTTTGAATTGTCAAGGGGTCGGTCAGTCAGAGAGATGAAGCTTGTTGCCCATTCCAAAGCGTAGTAGGTTCCTATGGAGAATTTAAGAACGGGCAAGAAACTCCACGGACACTCTTTTTAATCAAAATATTGTGACAAAGTATTGGTTACATCATTCATGTTGAAATTATACATGTGAGGACAATGTAGAAAGACGTGCACGTTAAAAGCGTCCGCAATAAAAAGATAAAACCATGAAAAAACAATTAAAATAAGTTAAAATAAGCCGTGGCAGCCAAGAAATGACCAGTCCCCACTGACGGCGCCCGTTCACGAACATGACGCATGGATCAGCACCATTTAGCTCAACCATTTTGAAGGGAACTTAATGATCCAACACACACGCCACCATCAGCTAGACATTTAAGTGAGCATGCCACACTCAGCCGCCAGGGCACATTCAAGTCAATGAAAGACGTACAACTAAGTAAATGTTAGGTACATAGTGCTCACACATGTGCTATGAAATTATACAATACTAAGAGATTGAATTTATACAATATAAAGATAGTATTTACAATCTTCAGTAGCTCCAACAATATTTTTGAATGCTAATCAATTAGTGTATGCGCCCTTGTGGAGCAGGACCAGCGTTAAGCCAAGCATTTTTGTCAGCGATGTAATCCCCCAACTTATAATATGCTTGGCTACATAGTGTGCGTTTTATACAACATTTAAATTGCGTTTCATTTAGTTGGACGATGTGGGGAGGTATTTTATTGTAACATTTTAAACAGTACCCCATGAAGGATGAGTCTACTTTAGCCAGTCTGAAACCTGGTTGAACTAATTGGTCCCTATTTCTAGACCCATAATTGTGTCTTTCACCTCTTTTACTGAAAAGCTTTAGATTTTTTCTTACGTACATGATGTTTTCATAAATATATTGACAAGGTACGATCATGATGTTAATATCTTTAAACAGTTCCCTTAGAGAATCGCGCCTGCGGAGACTATATATTGCTCTGATGGCTCTTTTCTGCAGAATAAAAATAGACTCGATATCTGCAGCCCGTCCCCATAATAAAATACCGTAAGACATCATACTATGAAAGTAGCTGAAATATACTAGCCTCGCGGTATCTACATTAGTGAATTGACAGATTTTTCTCACAGCATATGCTGCTGAACTTTGCCGTCCTGCAAGAGATGTTAAATGATTACCCACCGAGGTGATAAGGGGTTGTTAATTATACAAGGGAGGATTTTACTGCGTAGCTTGATTAACATGAAAATTGCCAATAAAATAAAATTGAAATAACCCCATTGGGGATGAAAAGGGAGGACACAGTTTGTACGAAAAAAATCTTCTTTCATAACGAGTCAAAACTGTACATAGAATATTTTTGAAAAGTAGTTACTAGGTACGAGGTCTGATGTACGAGTCGGATGCCGAAAATATCGTTTTTTTTTAATTTTCGTCCATTTGTTTGGATGTATGTTTCGGATTGTCGCAAATCAGCTGGACGGATTTGGATGAACTTTGACACACATATAGTTTATAACACATAGGGTCATCTTAATCTTTTAATCCCGGCAGTATGTTTGCGTGAGATTGTTTCCCACATCCACGCGGGCGAAGCCGCGGGCAAAAGCTAGTTAATTAATTATAAAATCAATTGCTTTTAAAACAAAAAACATTGAATTTCGCTCTTATTATGACAGGGCAATGTTTAAATTGGCTTGAACATACTCTAATGTTTGTACCTTTTTCCACAAAATAACTAATTCAATATAAGCTCTCGACCGGGGTGGACGTATCAATACTGGCAAAATTATTTTGAAGCTTAATTTCATGGGAGAAAGATCTCAAATGCAGTGTGGTAAAATTAGATGTATATCAGAAATCCCTAAATTCGTGTCCATAGTGTGCAGGTTGTATAAACAGTAACATTAGCCGGTACGGTGACAACCGCCAGAGTGCTGCACCGATGCGTAATACGATACATCTGTGTAGGAAAGTTTTAAGTGAAAATAAAAATGAGTCAGTATCCACAACCTTTTTTTTTTTTTTTTGCATAAACACATTTAAGTCTTGTATAAAAAACATTAATAAAAAACCATAATTATCTACGAGTATAAATTATTATTCCTTCTTCCTAAGCTTAGCGCTAGATATCTCGATGGCCTGTAGCCAATGTTTGATTTCCTCAGGACACTCGGGCTTCTGATCAGCTCCAGGGATACCTTGGAACAGCCTGTCTGCTTCAACATTGATAAGGTTCTGTCGCGACAAGACTACGGCACGCACGAATCCATCGTTAAGTGTGATGAACTTCTGTTCAATGAACAGAGTTTTGTCTTCCCAGTATGCCAGCTGTAACAATAGGAACATTGGATTATGACCGTAGATATTGGTAAACTTATACAGCTTAGCAAACTCCTATGCTTAATCCTGAATATAAACATAGAAATCAGAGACCTACGTCAAATCAGACCAGAGTGAGCGCCTTAGTAGGTATTATAGGTAGGTAGGAAGGTATTTTATTTTGGCAATATGACGCATTTGAAAGCAAGAACATTTCCGTTGTCTCCAAACTGAAGATTTAGGTAGCAAAGAGGTTATAATTTTAAGGCATTATAATACTTGCGACACAATGCACTACCCAGACTTGTATTATGTTTGCAGGGTGCGTCATACCTCATTCAATTAATATGTATTTACCTAATTAATACCTACAATAGCAATGAAACTCACCTTAGTTTCCACCTTATAGGCAGAAAATATGGGGATAGTTCTTCGGTAGCGAATGCTGGAAGCGCCCTGCAGAGCGTGGCCATCGACCGCCTTGATATTATCGTACATACCGGTGCGGTCGTAGAAATGGAATCTAGCGAAATCCAACTCTCGAACATAACGAGCATTGTTCATATGTCTTAGGAAAATATCCACATCTTGCGTCGTGCAGAAACCTGAAATGGGAAACAGTAAAATATATAAAACTGCGACCATAATTGCGGTGTCGACTCTGTATAGTAAATAAAACTGATTTAGTTTAGATTCTTGGTTTGTAGTCTGAGTCGAAATAAATGCGTCGAATCGTATTTCGACCACTTTATAAATCTAATGAATGATGATAACTTCAAAGCGGTAATATGATGAACACACAAAAATATGAAAATCGTGTTTTGATGGTGCCTCTCTTTCGGATAACCCCGCAGCGTTCCGCAGAGTTCCTCCATACCTAGGTAGAGCTTATATAAATCTCTTTTTGTGTTTTGATCAAACCAATAATGTTTTTCGTGGAAACTTTTGTGTGTGTTAGCTCGGGTTTTAAAGTAAAACGAGCTATCAGAAGAATTTAAAAAATAAGAATTGAATTAAATACCTATAAACCTATTACTTTATAATATTTATTCATAATCATCATTTATAATTTCAGCCGAAAGACGTCCACTGCTGGACATAGGCCTCGCCCAACAATGGGGGTTTGCCATAATCGCCACGCTTGGCAGGTGGGTTGACGATCGTAGTATGGTGTTAAAATGCATAGATAACGCTGGTGCCCATTCTCTAGTAAGTCGCTGTCGCCTTTTACGACACCCACGCGTCACGGGAAGAACCTGCCAGAGTTACGAGCCAAAAAAAAACGGGAAGAAATAGGATAGTGCTATTCTTTGCGTCCGGCACCACACGGAATAATATTTTTTGAGTTTAATCAATTAAAACCTCTACATTCTACTTTAGTTTGTAGAATTTGGTAGGTAGATAAAATTACATTAAATAGTTATCAAAAATTTAGTCATAGAGGTACCTACTAATTGCGCTCATTAATATACGCATATTAAAATCACCAACTTACCGTAAATAGTCGTCGTATCATTAACACCGCATTTCTTTTGGAACAATCTGCCAATTCCTATGGTGAAGGCTATCCTTAGGAAGTAGTTTACGTCCCAGAACACGTAAGCAAGAGCTATTAATGACACTATAATACAATACATCGTTTGTTATTGGAAATTAATACTTACTACTCAAATTATTTCTAATCAAAATGACTGTAGGGTCACTCTAAATGCTCAAACTATACTAAATTCAACACAATTTTTAAACTATTGTGTACTCCTATGGAAAAATTCTTGGCCAAACATAACGTTAGTATGAAAAAGACAGCAATATATGTACCTGTTTAATAAAATAACGCGTTCCTTGTTTTACTTATTGCTTACTGTTAAAGTCAAAAAGGGATAGCACAGCACTTTATGCTGAACGGTTGTTGAGCAACTTGAACATCGTGTGTAAAGTGGTGACTATACCAGTATACATGCAAGTTCAAGAACGAATGTGGTTGGTAATCTCCGAGTCACTGACCGTTGCAACAGCGGAGTGAAGCTGGCTGCATTCGGTGGACATACTTACTATGGTGCTCATATTCAGAAATCAACTCATATTAACAAACCATGGAAAAATGTGACAACAGTAGATATGTAACTGCACTATAAGATGGAAGGAAAGAACATTAATGCTATATTCTTTTTTGTCTAGCATGCTAAGGGTGGATCTTTTACTAAATAATATGTATCATAAATTGATAACAATTTAAATAAGCCGCCTCGTGCATCTTTATGTTATGTGAGATCTCAGGTGAGATGTTAAGCTAGCTAGCTTATGCTAACAGCTAACTATAATCTGTCAACCAACCGTAATAAAAGCAGTATAATCAGTTTAATAATGCTGTAGTAAATACCTAATCATTGATGACACATTGCTATAGTAAAATATGCATCAGGCTAAATCAGGTGTATCACAAGGCTCTATACTTGATCTTGTCTAAATCAAAACCAAATGCATCAATGGAAAGACAGTCTTTATTAGCTAGATTTTACATCCTTCTTTAACTTCAAACTGCTTATTTCCATGCTTCGTAGCCAGTGTTCGATGTACTTGGGGCAAGTAGACTGAACTTGCGATCCAGGCAGGCCTGACAGTAAGGCTTCTGTCGAGTCTCCATTCCGGCCTATGGCGTGCTGGCGGGATAATAATATAGACCGTACTTTACCATCATGTAGAGTAATCACTTCATGTTCCAAAAATAGGGAACGATCATCCCAGTAAACAAGCTGAAAATAAAATTAACTGTCATGTGTTTTAAGATGTCTTGCTAGTTTTATCTAATGATTAGAACTCAATTAACGTTATTTGTAGAGTATTTTTGGGTTATCTTCATTTAATTTAGAATATTCAAAACATGCTTTTGACTTTAGCAAAATACGTAGGTAAAAAAAATTGCCATTTAAACGATTTATATCCTTCAGCATATTCATAATTCAGTGAATATAGTTAGTATACTTAATTACCTTGGTATTAATTTTATAAAGTCCAAACAAAGGCACCGGTCCGTCAGTTATTGTGAGAGTGCATCCTTGTAAAGATTTAATGCCAAGCTCTCCACTTCTGCGGTAGATACCGGTTCTTTCATAAAAATGATACCTCGCGAAATCTAGATCCCGAAGTAGTCTGGCTATTCTGATATGTCTGAAGCTTATGTCGCAGTCTTGAAACGTACAAATACCTGAGAAATTATAATTACCTATCAAGTTTAAATTTACGTTGTAAATCTGTTGATCTAAAAAGCATCTATCCATTCGTATTAAATAAAATTTCCACCTCAACATCAGTAGGTATCATTAAAGCAGACAAAAGATGTCCACTGTTAGACTTCTAAGCCTTAACGCATCTCCACAATGACCAAAATTATCACCTTGGTATGTCGATGACGATCTGAATTATTATTTTACCAACCAAGATTTTAGCAATAGCGTCAGTAGGTACACATTATAAGTTCCTTTAGCAAATCTATTTAATTACAAACTTCATACATAATAATAAGTAGCGTTCTTCAACTCACCGTATATCGTAGTAGTTTCGTTCAAAGAATATTTCCGTTGATACCAGCGACCAGTGAGAACAGAGATAAGCGTCCTAGTGAGGTAACTAATATCACAGACTACGTTCAAAAATATAAAAAGTAATACAACGTACGTAAACATTTTGGTAACAAAAGATTCCTTTATTAATTTTTATTTGTAACTGCTTGGACACTTTTTGTTTTAGCTGTGCAGTGTGGATTTATGAAGTCATTGTATGTTAATAGCTGACGTATACTCGTCTTGACCTTTGGAATACAGTCAGTAAGAATGTCACTGTTTATTACAGAAATAAGTTCACTTTGAAGACACTTTCTCTCTTTTAGACAATGATGTCATTCAAAAACTCATTATATAGATAGGATTCGATTTTTGTAATAATATATAGATATAGGTCTTCCATAAATAGTTCAACTCAGCCTAATGAAATCAATAATCCTCTATGAAGTCCACTGTTGCACATATGATTCTCCCAAGTGGCACCACAACACTCGGCTCTCTGTCTTCCACATCTAATTTGTCCTAGCCGCCATCGTGGTCTTGACTTATGGACAGCTTCTCCAAACTTCATCGGTCGATCAACCGAAAAGGACCGATGATTTTGTGCTTATCACGCTAAAGTAGCAGTCCACTTTAGCTTGCCCCCCCCTTGCTTGTTTGTAACCCTACAAGCTATGCATGTAAATGTTTTTTTTTTATATATGGCATCTCGCAGGTCAACCTAGGAGGTTGTCGGCTGCTTAACTAGGCTTTCCTGTGGGTGCCTCAATAAATTAAGGCCTCTAGCCATACACTTATAAACTAAGCGACTACACGCTAAGGGTACCCCCTGTGGGGTACGGACCCCGGCTTAGAGCGTCGCTGGGGTAGGACAGCAAGGGACAGGCTCGATCGGATTAATTATATCGATGTTTCAAGTTTCTTAACATTTTATAATAATCATTTCTATGCTTATGCACCTAACGTATATGTGTGAATGAGTTTGGTGGATACCTTAGATCACGTTAATGAGCTTAAAGCCAAACAAAGGCACCGGTCCATCAGTTATTGTGAGAGTGCATCCTTGTAAAGATTTAATGCCAAGCTCTCCACTTCTGCGGTAGATACCGGTTCTTTCATAAAAATGATACCTCGCGAAATCTAGATCCCGAAGTAGTCTGGCTATTCTGATATGTCTGAAGCTTATGTCGCAGTCTTGAAACGTACAAATACCTGAGAAATTATAATTACCTATCAAGTTTAAATTTACGTTGTAAATCTGTTGATCTAAAAAGCATCTATCCATTCGTATTAAATAAAATTTCCACCTCAACATCAGTAGGTATCATTAAAGCAGACAAAAGATGTCCACTGTTAGACTTCTAAGCCTTAACGCATCTCCACAATGACCAAAATTATCACCTTGGTATGTCGATGACGATCTGAATTATTATTTTACCAACCAAGATTTTAGCAATAGCGTCAGTAGGTACACATTATAAGTTCCTTTAGCAAATCTATTTAATTACAAACTTCATACATAATAATAAGTAGCGTTCTTCAACTCACCGTATATCGTAGTAGTTTCGTTCAAAGAATATTTCCGTTGATACCAGCGACCAGTGAGAACAGAGATAAGCGTCCTAGTGAGGTAACTAATATCACAGACTACGTTCAAAAATATAAAAAGTAATACAACGTACGTAAACATTTTGGTAACAAAAGATTCCTTTATTAATTTTTATTTGTAACTGCTTGGACACTTTTTGTTTTAGCTGTGCAGTGTGGATTTATGAAGTCATTGTATGTTAATAGCTGACGTATACTCGTCTTGACCTTTGGAATACAGTCAGTAAGAATGTCACTGTTTATTACAGAAATAAGTTCACTTTGAAGACACTTTCTCTCTTTTAGACAATGATGTCATTCAAAAACTCATTATATAGATAGGATTCGATTTTTGTAATAATATATAGATATAGGTCTTCCATAAATAGTTCAACTCAGCCTAATGAAATCAATAATCCTCTATGAAGTCCACTGTTGCACATATGATTCTCCCAAGTGGCACCACAACACTCGGCTCTCTGTCTTCCACATCTAATTTGTCCTAGCCGCCATCGTGGTCTTGACTTATGGACAGCTTCTCCAAACTTCATCGGTCGATCAACCGAAAAGGACCGATGATTTTGTGCTTATCACGCTAAAGTAGCAGTCCACTTTAGCTTGCCCCCCCCTTGCTTGTTTGTAACCCTACAAGCTATGCATGTAAATGTTTTTTTTTTATATATGGCATCTCGCAGGTCAACCTAGGAGGTTGTCGGCTGCTTAACTAGGCTTTCCTGTGGGTGCCTCAATAAATTAAGGCCTCTAGCCATACACTTATAAACTAAGCGACTACACGCTAAGGGTACCCCCTGTGGGGTACGGACCCCGGCTTAGAGCGTCGCTGGGGTAGGACAGCAAGGGACAGGCTCGATCGGATTAATTATATCGATGTTTCAAGTTTCTTAACATTTTATAATAATCATTTCTATGCTTATGCACCTAACGTATATGTGTGAATGAGTTTGGTGGATACCTTAGATCACGTTAATGAGCTTAAAGGCGCTCACTCACCGGGAGCATTCACCTGTAATATTACAATCCAAGATTCCACTGTAACTGGCTCGGGCTTTGCAAATAGACCGCGCAGGCCGGGACCTGCTATGTAGAATAGAGAGATTATTGAAACGAGCAGTATAGGTTAAAACATTAACTTAATGAAATAGGTAGAAGTAAAACAACTAGATCGCCGGTAAAGGTTACAGGCGAATGCTCTCGGTGAGGGACCGCCTTAACAATTAGCAGCAGGCACAGGCAGATATTGTTGACACGCACGACACTATGTAGTGCTAGTTCATCACGCTATTTACTGTAAGTACTCTCTTATGTCTCATCTTCCTGTAAATAAAGGTTTTGTTTATTCCTATTTTCAGGAGAAATAAATGAGTTAGTATAGAACTAGTTTTTTTTTTGTTTTAATTAAAACTAAATTTGATCATCCGAAGTCGTTCTATCTTTAGATGATGGTTTGTAATTAACACCAACAGCAATGCTATATTATATCATATCTAGTATATCGAACTATTAATTACTAACAGACAACCACTCATTGATAAATAGTGTTGCACTATAATGTAGGTACACCAATGTCATGTCACCAATTATTTTGAGGTCTCCTCAATCTTTATTTGTAGGATGGTCACGCATTTGTTACTGACAACAAAAATTGCCGCTGGCTAGAGGGACCCGAAAGCCGTTGTTTGACTTACTCACTTACGAAGTTACATCCACTTGTCTAGCACTCGGGATATTGTCTGTTAGATTTATTTACTACAACTAACTGTCTTTTATTCCTAGCAAAGTTAAGAAGCGGAAGAAAAACAAGAAACATTTTAACCATACAATTTAATAATAACAATAGTCCTTTAAACAAAAGTAGTCAATATAAAGCTTAAATACAAATAAATTCTTTGGCGTTAAATATTGTTTTGGTAGCACATTCGATAAAATAAAAAATATTAGGCTACACTAAAGATACAAACATTGATGTTGTAATATTCTAACGATGGTTGCACTGCCTACAGTCGGGGGAGCAAGGGTTGCACGACGGGGGTGGTGCGTGTGGATGCTGCAGAGGAAGAAGTAGTGGGCCTGATAGCGCGGGCAGTGCTGGCATCGGTATAAGCCAGTCAGAGCCACACACCCTTCCCATGACTAGCGCCGGCAGCATTGGAGCTCGAGGTCCTACCGGACGGAATGCTGACCACCTTGACTCTATTTCCTCAGAACTGGACACGGAGGCATCGTAACCACTGCTTGAGCTGAATCCTGGTATTTTGTCTCGTTGGTCCTGTAAACGTTCCTCCATTGTAAAAAAGTTACAAAAGAACATCGTCTGAAAATCGTACAATTCAACTGATTTCAATTTTATAATTCTCCCTTAAAATCGGTATGGTATCGGCTATGGGAGTAAAGTTTTGATTCTCATTCACAGGGTTGTCCTATAAGACGACATTGTGACAACAATACGTCAGTCAATGTAAACATTATCTACGTACGCGTGTGGCGTTGAAGTGTTCAACAGCTCGTAGCAGGTCGTGGTTGCAGCGTCGTAGTACCAGCTCGAGCACGGAGCGCTTCTTGCCGGGGAACAACTTGCGCAGCATCTCCAAACCAGCCGTGCTCACCGCATTCTCACTTTCGGAACCTTCTTCGCCCACCCTGAAATATCAAATCGGGGTTATTTTATGAAGACTGCTATAATTTTCTTATTTTAAAATATGTTTAATCCCATTATAATTATTCTATCTTTCGCTATGGCACTTAGCATTATCTCCAGATAAAGCAGGGAAGAATACTAAACCAATTCGGATTGAACCAAAACATATAATCGCTTTTCTTATCTTTTAATGCAAAGTTTTAAACTATTTAACTAGGAACAGAAGTCAAAATTATAACCATAATCATTAATCACTATTCACATAATTGAACTAAAACGTACCGTAATGAAGCCGATGCTGAAGAGTTTCCAGCAGAATCGGGTGAAACGGTGCAACAGTCGGGCATAGAATCACTTGTCTCGCTGTCGATGTGGATTGGCTGTTGGACATAAATTTTGGTACAGACAAGATACAAAAGATAAATAGGCTTAGGAGCTTGATAACTCAAAAAAAAAAGAAGTGACAGACTATTTTTTTCCTTTTCTTTCCGTATTTGTAACCAATTACAGTATTAAATTTATTAGTATTATTCTAGTTAACAACATTCATAATAATATACCTATGTAATTTTACTAATGACTTGATTTAGGAGTCAACACGTAGCATTATTTTTAAGATCTTTATCGAGGGAGGCAAACTGTCTCTCCTTAATACAGGTTGCTTTGCTACCTAGCTAGGAGAACAGCAGTTCACCCCTACAGATATTTGTTAGTTTAACTTCTACGCTTACTTAATTATTAAGCTTTAATATGTACGTACTACAAATACCTTTTATGCAATAAATAAATATTTGATTTTGATTTGATATTGTTCTGTAGAAATTAAACGAACTCAACTTAGAATTGACTAACTGCGGTTAGGAATAGCTAACTTGAAACAATTTGTGGTTAATTCCTTACAGTATGGTCATCAGCGACAGAATCCGGCTCCGGTCCAGGACTTGGGCAAGGGCCGGTGACTCGCATCCCGTATATCCGGCCGGGAGGAAGTGTGTCTAGTGCCGTTCCACTTTCTACGGAAGCCAAGTGTAAGGCTATCTTATCTTCTGCGGCTTGCTGGCGTTTTAATGCTACCTGATAACAAAACAAAGGATTGATGTCAAAGCATTGGTATCGGCCCCTTCATCATCATATTTAGGTACTGCTTCTTATTGTTTTTTCTTTTAACCTAATCAACGAGTAGGTATAATATATCATGTACCAATAAATAGAATTTGTGATACATAAGCCTTGGTACCTGTTAATGGGTATAAATGATAGAACAAACGAGGATAGAAAAAGACAATTACAGAAGTTGAAGGGAGAAATGATAAATAGGTAGGGCACATTATTATATCACAGTAAACTCGCCAGGAAATGTAATACCATCAAATTAATTTAGCGGAAAATCAATGACAAACGTTTGGTGTTTATATTTGTTGTGTGCGACCACCCTAGGGACCGCGCCGGACGATCGGCGAGCAGGGCGCCAGCAGCCCGGGGCCGATCTCGGCTTCATTGCTAACGTAAACAGAACTCAATCTCTGGCAAATCAAATAAAACGCTGACTGGAATTTATATGAGCTCTATCGCTTTTGGTTAAACCTCAGTAGATTTGCGGAAAAAAGAAAAAGAAAAATAATACTATCAAAACAAAATCTGGTTCAAAGACAATAATAATTTGTTTCACCACCTCGAGATAAGTTCTCATCGAATTTTGTGGCAGATTCAAATACCATTTCACTTTTCCAGTTTATCCGGTGGATTGGTATAGTGGCTATCCAGACTCTAAAACACATTACATCACGCCTGTAATCCCCGAAGGGTTAGGCAGAGGTGTACCTATAGTACACCCACATTTCGCCAGTTATGTTTAAGTCCCATGTAATAGGGGGCGAGGCTATTGCCATCAACCGGGCACAAATCCAGACCCCGGGCGGAGGGAAATTTAGGGGAAGAGGAAAATTTATGGGAAATTTAGGGCTTGTTTTAGAGTCCCAGGCTTAGATTCGCATTAATGAACTTTATTTAGGGCCTAAATAAAGTTCATTAATGCGAATAAACATATTGCAGCTGCAGCATTCGAGTATGATTAATCGAAACGCGTTTATCCCAGATTTGAGATGCAAGTGGTGCGACATCGACAGCGATGCATTACTGTCTACACCGATCGATGGTTCATCCGGCGTCTACAGTAAACACGTGCCACTTGTTTAAATAAACCGAGACGCTGCATTAGCTGGTCTCGATTTCACTACATTAAAACACATTAACTCCTCTAAATTGCGTGTTATTTCTGTATCTACTAAATAGGGAATTAGTGGGGAATTTCCTGTTGCTTTGGATCGATTCATATTTTGTTTGTAGTAATACCAGAATCTTTAATAGTCTGAAGATTTATTTTGAAGTGAAAACTTCCTGAGCGATTTTTGGTACGGGAAAAACCTATGGGTTTTCGACACCGACATGCCGAAATGGTGTAGTAGCAGTAAATGAAGTTAAATTGACCACGTGAAAAGTTTAATTTGTGTATATGTTACGGCTAATACCCGAAGTGCCGCTACACCTAGTTTTAGCCGGTTAGAACTAGGTGTAGCCACTTACTCTTGGTTAAACCTAGTACGAGCCGATTGTTTTCGGGTAAAATCATTTGGGTTAGGTTAGGTTAGAACAGTAACCATTAACAAGCGAAGGCGAGCGAGCGAAGCGAGCGTGCCGCGGCAGCGGCCGCCGAGCGCCAGATCCCCTCTATTGTTGGTAAATTGGTTTTATCCAACAGGGATTGTCTGGACCTATAATTCTAACCGGCTAAAACTAGGTGTAGCCGCACTTCGGGTATTAGCCGTAACATATACATGTTCAAAAATGTGCGTTTAAATTGTTTTCTTTACAGGCGTTGAGTTATCACTTCTGTCGGCAGTCCCCATGCTGCTATTTTTTAACCAACTTCCAAAAAGGAGGAGGTTATATGTTCGTCCGTATGTTTTTTCTTTTTGATATAACGTCTTTCCTCTCGCTTTCTGTGGGAGTGATTCCGTGAAAAGGGACGGAAGTGTGTAACAGGAAGTGACAGCTTGAGCATGGAATAAGTAAGTACTTTTGAATAGCATGGAATTAGTAAGTACTTTAAAATAGCATGGAATTAGTGTACTCATGGAATTAGTACCTATGTATTAGTGCCCTAAATAGGTACTACCTTTATCACCTCGCGCGGCTCCGTCGGCATCAGACCATTATGGGGATTGGTGCCAATAATCAGACTGCAAATGGTGGATAAAATAAAAAAGTTTGGACAAAAAGAGGCCCATAAATGGAAACGTTGGTACTTAGCGTTACTATATTGTAACAAGTAAGTAATTACAATCAGATGTTTTGCCTCTATTAAGCAATACACCGTAAAGCTTCCCAAATTCTTGCTTCTTTTACACCATACCAAACTAAAAAATTAAATGAGGGAAACTATAACACGTAAACGAACACGGAAGCGTACCTACGTAGAAGCACATAGAATAAAGTGCGATGTTGGTATTGCTAAAGATATCACTAATTCAGCTATACTATGGTTGCTGAACGTCACAGAACGCGCAAACGGAACTAGTGCACCTTGGTGTATTACCCGGGACATAACTTTTGTAATATTTCTTGTAAATGTTTCTTAAGACTAGAAAGAAAGAAAATACGTTTATTTGTGGTAAACATGACGCAAAGAAAGAACACAAATACAAAAAATAACAAGTTGGGGGAAAATATGCGTCACATCCACGCAAACGGTCATTGCTCAGCATAATGCTGCGACCCTTTGCGAGACAGAGCCCCAGCGCTGGTTTTCACTACAGTGTTATATCCAAGTAGGGAGGGTACTTACGTACCTACTTCAGTTACTTAATCCAGCTTCATAGGCCATGTTAGCACAAGAACGTAAGGTAAAGGAAAAAATCAAACAAATAGGTAGATACTATTCTCTGAAAATACCTCTAATTTTAGGATTTCAGATTTATAACTATAAATCTGAAATCCTAAAATTAGAGATAGGTAGAGGTAAGAGATAGCTGGGGTACCTAGCTTATGTGTATTCTCTGACTCTTGTCGTCAATCATTTGATAAAAGCGTATCAACCAATTGGTACCTACGGTGGTTGTTTACCTTTTCAGACAAACCTCCAACCCTGGCAGGCATTGGCCCTACTGGACCCCGTCAGTTTTTGCTGACATCTCTTTAAGGCGCGCGTGGAACACAACGCGCCTTCGACCCGGGCCTGGTCCTTATCGGACGGCGAGCTACCCATCGCTCACCGTCCGCAAGCCCGCGCCTACGGTGGCCGTGAATCGGCCTGCGACTCCCGATGCCCAGGGCGTCTCCTGCGGCGACTAGGAGCGTAAGGGCGCGAATTTTGCCTCTCCCTTACGCGTTCCGCGTCTTCTTTCGGGAGCATTACTGCTGCGCAGAAAGAGGTGCCGGCCTCCCATGCACCCTCGCTCCGAACCATGGCCTGAACCAGGGCCGGACGCGAGAGATCGCCGCCGCCGATCGCCTCCACGAGGACACGACGGTGCCCCACCCAAGTCGGGCAGAGCTCCACGTATGTTCCACCGTGTACTGCGGGTGATCCACACAGTGGTAACATCCGGGCGTTTCTTATCCTGGACAGGAACCTCCCGAAGCAGCCGTGTCCGATGAGGACCTGCGTCAGGCGGAAGGTGTTGACGCTGTGGCGCCTCTCTAGCCACTCCTAAAAGAGGGGACTTATCGCCACAATTCTGGCTTGCCCATTGGTACAGCTTAAATCATATTAAAATCACATTTGCGTGGCGTCTAGATGGCGAAACATGGCAATCTCAATATTAATCATAGGCACCTACTATAAATAAATGTTATTCCACTGTCTAAATCAAAAGTTTAAGTAGAAACTAGACTAACACTTTTTTGCTGTAGGTAATCTTAATCTAAACCCTATTTAGGATAGGTATACGTCTACTTGGAAATCACTAATGAAAATGATAAAATGCACCATAATTATTCTATATCCTATCCTTGATAAATATTTTTGTGTTAACCTATACATAGGTAAGTACATAATTACTTCTCAACTATATAGTCTTGTAGAGTTTTTAAGACTGGTGATTAAGATTACCCCGCAAGTTTGGCTAACCGTCAGAAGGAAATGAAGTGTTTTTGAAGATTGGAGCACTGGATGACAGTGATGCTGAAACACCTCTGTGACTAGCTAGGTTCAGTCTGGTTCAATAAACCTACAGTAAGTAGAGATTTTCTGAATTAGGTAGGTACCTATAAGATAGATAGAATATATATATGCTTTATTGCGGTACACCGTTAACAAAGCTCATAAACAACACCATCAAAATTTAGAGTAGGTACAAAGTCGCGTCGGTCTTATTGCTAATAATCTATTAGACAACCTTGGGATGGAGACTTACTGCAGAAGCACGGTTCATTTATAACAGCGTTATGAAAAATGCGACTTTTCACACCTCTAATCAACAAAGTAATTACCTATCATATAGAAAAGGTGTTATAAGGTTAATAAGTTTATAATCTGTGTATACCTTTATACATACCTGAGCGGCCATAATCCGTTGCCTCTCCTTGATCAGACCACACTTAGGGCACTGGCAGAGTCGGTAGGCACAAGCTTTCTTGTGCCCTCTTAGACTTGAAATCAGGCCATGGTTTCGACACCGTGCACACTTTGGGACCCGAGCACGCCCACTATTCATCATCAGAATCACTCAATATTTTTATGTCTATCAAAATAAACTTTCGTGTGACGTCGAAACGTAACTGTAATGAAGACAATTACAAGCTAACAATTTTTTATAAATAGATACTTAATTTCAGCAGTTTGTAGCGCACAATTTTTATTCAGTTGATACTAATTATTTATCACGAAAAAATGTATCACATTGAAACAATATCGAGTAATGACAAATTTATGTATCCATCCAAGTGTATTAAAATCTTGTGTCTTCAAAAACAAGGTAACATTAAGCACTGTTTCACAAAATTAACTGAACACAATCCGCAGAGTAAATCCGCCCGCCCATAATACACTCCGCCCTGAAACTAATATCGATATGAAGACTAGACGTTCGAGATGATAGATGATTGTGAAATTGGGAGGAGTAGCGACTGTCTGTATCTGAGATGAGGCACACGGGAACATAAACTCCATCATCTTAGCAACAAATGTCAAGTTAGTGATTCCCCGTGTATCGACGTCGCAAAATCCCGCTCTTCCCGAACCGCCCTACTCCACAGATCGACCAATGGGAACGTGTTCCCGTTAGGATTGGTTACAAACTTAGAAAAACATCGGAAGCTGATCCTTTATGATTGTGTTTCATTTAAACAAGCAACAGTATAAATGTTATAGTGTGTGAACTTTCAGTTTTTGTGTATGTTCAATGATAACCGGTATCTAATAACATAACAATTTTTTTTTAATCTTTATTTATTTAAGGGATTTTTGTACACTTATGCGACGATGCTAATCCCATCGTGCTAACGTAACATGAAAAATAGAATTTCTATGCTACAAGTTATATCCATCCAAGTTCTTTGCAGTAACTGTAGACTATTTATTGGTAGATATTACTAGATATATTGAGTATATTGTGATGTGGATTCATGTTTAAGTATAAGTTAGGTATATAAAAATCTAGGTAAACTACCTACCTAGTTACCTACTTTTAGACTTTCGTACGAGCTGTGGTTAGGTACCTACCTAGGTGATTCAGGTAGCCTCGGAGTCGTCTTCTAGCCTATTCAACTACTTAGTTGCGGCTTGACAATATTTTACATGCATTGAAAGACTGTTTCTCAGTAATTAGATGTAGGCAAGTGTACCTACCAATACCTCTACATACAATATTATAGGCTCGTACGGACTCCCGCGATACCGCGGCCGCGACAGGTAGTGACAAAGAAATTGTGCTACTACTGTCGCGTCGCGCCCGCGATATCGCACTAGTTTGTACGAGCCTTAAATAAAATTGAAGTGTCTGTTTTGTAATGGCAAAATAACAGCTTTTTACTAAATGCATATAAAAGTATAGATAGACAGGGTGGATTTTTAAGATGGGGCAGTAAGGGCAGCTACCTTAATCGTTGTAGCTACAGGAAAACGGTCTTAAGAGACTGTCCTTAACTTTTTGAGAAATTTTGATCTGCATTCACAGATTTTGGAAAAAATGTAGGTACCGTCAGCAAGCAAATGGGCAATTTTCACAAAAACTTTTTCTTATGCCAATCGATCCTCTTTCTTATAAGGATCAAAAACCTCTTTAGGACCAATTGAGGTTTGAGTACTAGAAAAGTCATAAATCACAAAAAAACTTTTCCCATACATTTCGTAGGAAATGAGACTCCAACTTAGTTTAAGATGGATTGATGGACCGCTACAATGAAGACTGGCCAGAAATAAACTTCGAATTTTGAACGAATAGGTACGCGTCATAATTTAATTTGCTTTGAAAACAGAATCTAGATAAATTTATGTTTGTTGCTTGGTTGCTGGTAATTTCTGAAATTCTGCGCAACAGCCGCCATACTCGTACCCGTTCTAATTTGAACCGGCAATTACAATTAAAACCTACCTACCTACCTAGTTTGTATGCCAATGTGATCGATGCGTGCAGGATGTAAACGGCACCCATCATCAGAGTGTCTGCGACCGTGAGGCAGTTCTTTTACTTAGTAGCTATACTATCAGTTTATCACACAATTTTCTATGGCTGTCGTCTATGGAGTTCATCAAAAGTGATTTTGTTTCAGTGTTTTCTTCTTTGGTCACAATAGGAAACACCAACAGCATCTAGTTTTCAAAATATTATTGACGTGTCTAAGTGTTTATAAACCTACTTACAGAAAAAGAAACAAAACAATAACTGCAGTGGAACGCACCCTGGACTTCACCACGCCCTGGAAATAAGAATATACACTGGGTCGCAAAAATTCCGGGTCGGTAAATGTCGTGATAGTTTCTTAAATACCTACATACCTATGACTACATATAATTTGCGAAACTATAGTATATTGTAGATGACTGATTAATATATATAAAAAAATGTAACACGTTTTGTACACTATATAACTTTAATTAAATACTAAAAAATAAGAAAATTTCGCTTCTAACTTATGACAATAAAAATACACTTCGCAGTAAATCTTAAAAAATAAAAGATTTTTTGTCAATTTAATATTTTGTATTTCCTCCACGAGCCCGTATCACTTCATTAAGACTATGTGGCATGCCGTAAACCAAATTTTTAATACGATTTTGGTCTATTTGCCCATTCTTCCACTAGCGCATTCCTTAACTAGTGTAAGGTAACGGGAGCAGGAGAGCGTTGTCTCACGCATCTCCCGAGATCGTCCCATGTATGTTCTATGGGATTTAAGTCTGGGCTGCGAGCTGGCCACTCCATGCAGACGTCTTGAATATACATATTGACCAAACGAGCGGTATGGGGTCGCGCATTATCGTGCATAGAAATTGTATTTGCACCCATATTCACTAAGAAAGGACCAGCATACTCATTTAAAACCTCTTCTACGTATCTGACAGCAGTCAGAGAACCGTTTTCTATGATCATCACTAACTCCGTGCGATCCTCTGAAGATATCCAGCCCAAACCATTATTGATCCTCCACCGAATGGCACCTTTTCTTCAAAACACGCTTGATGATACCGTTCTCCTGGTCGTCTAAATACTCTTTGTCTCCCGTCGTGCGTAAATAAACAAAATCTGGACTCATCGGAAAACATAACCTTGGACCAATCTTCATCTGTCCATCGGATGTGTTCTCGAGCAAACAGTAACCTGGCAACTCGATGTTCTCTGAGCAGTTTGGGGCCGTTAGCTGGTCTATAAGGCTTTATATTAGATTCACGAAGACGTCGCAGGATCGTATCAGAACTCACATTGTTTTGGTGAATTTCTTGAAGACTGTTTCGGACCTGAACAGCCGTGAGATGTCGATTTCTTAACATAGTGCTCACGATGAATCGGTCTTCTCGTGTAGTTGTGCACCTTGGACTGCCATTTCCTGGTCTCCTAATGTTCATGCCGGTCTCTTGAAATCGCTGGATTACTCTTTGGACCGCTGATAAAGATATTCCTACTGTTCTAGCAGTGCTACGCTGACTTCTTCCTTCTTGTACATGTCATGGCTAGACAGATAGTATTTTTTTAACGATACCAGACCATAATTTAAGAATTTATGATCAAAACAAATATTTTAAAAAAATGCGACACCGAAAGAGAAACATAAAAAAAGGCTGAAACAAGTGAAATATTAAAAACCGTCTAGCTCTTAAACTATAAAATAATAATCGCTGAACATACGGGTGAACGACCGGGGTGTTTCGGGAAGTCCTTGGAGAGAAGCTTCTAATTCTTTGGACGTCGCGGTCGTTTCACGGACCCTGTATTACCACTGGTCCCTGTATTATGGCCTAGATTTCTTCATCGGTAGATAAGTACCTCCCTAACTAACTTCCCTCTCGAAGGAGAGGAGGCCTGTGTCCCAGCAGTGGGAACATTATAGGCTGATTATATATAGATAAGTACCTATGTATACAGGGTCAAATTAAATTAGCTAGCGAAACTCCGCAGACGTGATGGGTATCGATATCTAAACACGAAAATGATATGCTTTTGGGGTGAACGACCGCTTGTAGTGTTGTTACTGGAAGTATGAGTTGAGAAACTCTGTATTTATTTTTTTAAGTTATCCATACCCATCACGCCTGTAAAATTTACACAAAAAAACCAGATTTTTTAAACTGATATTTCAAGTGACTACAATAACGGCAGTTAATAACTCAAAAAAAAAACTCGACAAATGAATTTATTTTTTGTTTTATCATGTTTATATATTGATACCCATCACGGCTGCGGAGTTTCGCTAATTAATTTAATTTGACCCTGTATAGGTACACACGTAGAACTTTTTTGTAGGTACAGTCAACCGCAAATCAGTGAGAAAAATTGCACGACTCTCGCCCTAAAAAAAATCAGTGCACATAAGTACCTAATCGCGTGTGGTAGGTACCTATTGTTGGATCTCATAATTAAAAAGATTCTGTTTCGTGACTTTTTTTATTAAAGTTGGTGAATCGCGCTTCTAAAGTCGCTAAAATGTGTACCGCCCCCTAACTTTTCAACTACACAAAATTCTGAAAAAAATTTTGTTGGTGGAACTTTTAGAACACTTTCAATGAAAATTGTTTTAACAAGCAACGTTTGTGCAGTTTGTGAGATAGGAAATATTTTTGGTTGCAACAACAGAAATAAATTCTTTTTCAGTTTTTGAGAAAGGTTAAAAAATACAAACTTATTTTTGCTGTTGGTAAAACCAATAAAATTATGAATCAAATCAATATCGTGATGGCCCACGCACAATGGTCCACATGAAGGGCTAAGTGCGGAAACCAAACCCTTTAACATGAACATTGTGATGGGCCATCAAGTGGTTAAAGCCTTGCCTTTCATGCACGAGGTTGTGGGTTCAAATCCGGGCAAGTACCTATCAATGTGACTTTTTCAATTCATATGTACCTACCTACCTACTTTCTGAGTTTATCTTGGACATTACTGACATCAGTTAACCAAAAACATGGAGAAACCTGCGGAGTAATTGCGTACCTAACACACCAGTAGCAATGGCTTTAATTTTGACAGTTCAATAACATTCATTGCGTTGCGTTATTTACGTTGTTGAGAAGACAACTTTTTCCAACTTATGAAGCAATGGATTAGCAATATCCTTCAAAATCATACAGATTGTGATTTGAAAGTGAGTTAGGTACGTAATTATGGTACTCAACTTAGTTAATCTGTCTGATATAGCCAACCCGTCTTGAGCAAGCGTAGAGACCAATGCTTGTGCCTTCTCCGTATGACCCAATGCCCTGCAGTGAGACCTCTCGGTAGAACAGTACCCCAAGTGTAAGTTTGCAAGAGAGTAAACGTAACTAGCGCGTTTGCGTTAAGATTTTTATTCTGACCCTTATAGTCTTAGCATTAAGATTTATCGGTCAAATTTTAACGCAAACGAAATAGTTACGTTTACTCTCTTGCAAACTTACACTTGGGGTACTGTAGTAAGTATATTCTTTGAGTGAGACATTAATAGGCTGGGATCTGGTATTATTATGTATGGTCTCACACGCGCTTAACCAGTTTTTTTTTCACATGTGGATTTTTAGTTTACGGTTGTGTACAGGCCGATACAAACTTTATGGCGGCTCTGCACATGAGGCGAGTAGCTGCGCAGTATTTTGTATAATGTGTCGCTTGTGTTATTTCTAGGTTTTTAATCAATAAAACATTTATTTTTTGTACTATTTATTTATAATATTACTAGGTATGTACAGAATAACTTTATTTTTATATCATAATAATGATTTACGCTTATCAACTGTGAAATGCATACTGTGGAAAATACCTGCTAGTGCTAACATAGCACAATAGAAGAAATTTTATCTGAATGCCCAAATACTCTTTTGCAGTTATGAGACTTGGAGTTATTTTCTAAACATGTTGAAGACATGTATTTGTGTTGTTATACAACATGCATGTCCCGGAAATAATGCACACCACCAAACACCCTAGTTAGATTAATTATGATAAAATTATAATACATACACAGATTTTTTACTTTTTTATATGAAACATTGATAATTTATTAAATTAGTTATACTGATTGTGGGAGAAAATTGTGGTCACAATACAAATCTACGCATGCACACAGTTGCACACATATACAGATAAAGGGTAGTAGGTACTTCATCCATTTTCGTTGGTTTAGACTTTAGACTGTCCAGTGGAACTGTGACTGTAATTTACGAAGTTTTAATTTATTTTTTAGATAAAAAAAAACCTATATTCAAAATGACAGAAATCGATTCTGAACAAACTACTTGCCTAATGTGCCTTGATCCAGTTACACAATTAAGTATAAAACATTTTAGTTTTCCAAAACTTACATTTTACAAATGCATCTTGCTTATTGTACTTATTACTTTGTTTCAAAATATTAATGAAACAACAAGTCACTATCATTTAGAACTTTTCTTCTTTTCATGCTGTTTAGCTGCTTTCTTCTTCATTATTTGCAGCCTCTTATCAGCAGAAATAATGTTGATGCTTGGTGTAACCGCCTTTGAGGGTGATGATGATGATGAACTGCTTGACGATATCTTCACTGGTGTTGTGGAACCAGATATATTGGATGGTGACTTAGGGGCAGCTGAAGTCTTGATGTAATTACCGGTAATCCCTTGTGATGCCAAACAAGAGGCACACTGCCATCCAGGTGTTATGTCATTGTCACTGATAACAGGTTTGTGGCAATCCTGAAAATAATTATAAACAAGTTAATAATAAGGAATCTTTGATAGGCTCATTTACTGGATATGTAATGTGAAACTCATGAAAAAAGAAAGTGATCATAGATACTGCGGTTTTTGTGTATGTTGTGTCCTGTTCTTTTGATGTGCAATAAATCATATTTATTATCTAGATCTAGATAGAGGTCCTAAGCAAGCCCAAAAAGCAATAAAAATAACTGCATACTTAGCATTTGGGCAACTAATGTAGTATGTCCTAGAGTGCCGATATTTCCATAATGCTTTAGAATCCATTAACTTACAAACATGAAGAGAGATATTACAACAAGAGAGAATAACATTTATAAACATTTTAGCAAGACTTAAGAAACACATATTTTACCTGATGATACAGTGCACGGCAGGCATCACATTCCACTAAACGGTTGCCAGCTTGAACTGAAATCTGTCTGCACACTGCACAAGTCAAATCTTCTTCCAACAAATCAAGAGACAAGTCTCCATCCATCACAGAGCCATCATCATTTTCACGCTCTGGTATTTGTAGTTGCTGCGGACTTTGTTGAGGCAATGCTACAGTGGTAGTTTTGTTCGATGACTTATCTGTCTTATGCTTAGATCTAGGAGATTCCAACTTTTCCTCAGCCAAATATTTCTTCGGCAAAACGTTGCCAAGGGTTTTAGCATTTCCAAAACCGCTTTGACGAATGTGATCGTCTAAAGTAAGTCGTAGTTGTTCAGTAGAATCGGAAGTGCTAGAATGTAAAAATTTCAGGCACAGCTTTATTGAAGGGTCAAAATCTATAGACGACATTGCTCGATCACTTTAGGGTTAAGTGGAAAGCTGAGCGCTAGAAATGAACAAAATAATTCAAAATAAATTAATCTTTGTCTTCTGTTCAATCAACGTCACACAATGGACATCAATGGACATTGACATTGACAGTGATATTCGCTTGACATTTCTTGACTTTTCTTTTTTTATTTATTTTTTATGTTTTTACAAGGGTCACTAGACGCGTGGCCACAACCAAAACTATCTTTTTTTTTCAATCCATAAATTCACCCTGTCCCGTTGTCTTGTCAAATTACGATTAGACTAAATCAGTTTCAGTTAAAAACGCACATCTTTGAGTACTGTATTTATCTCTAGACTTCTTAGCGCTTTTATTGGCGGGAAAGTGAAGCGTCATGTTTAGCTGTTTTATTTTATTTTTTACTAGCTGCGCCCCGTGGTGTCACCCGCGTAAGTCTCGATTCCGTGGGAATATCGGGATAAAAAGTAGCCTATATCTTAATCCAGGGTGTCAGCTACCTCCATACAAAATTTTATCAAAATTGGTCAAGCCATTAGAGCGTGAAGAAGTAACAAACACACACACACACACTCACAAACTTTCGCCTTTATTATATTACTGTGACGTGTTTTGTGTTTAGCCGAACATGAATGTTTAATAAAAGTCTTTGTTGTAGGCAAATTAAACAAAACAGTGCAACATCACTTCAAGTTCTCTCAAGAAGTCTGCGTGAGGTCTCAGTAAAGTGCCACATTTATAATGAAACTCAAGGGGAGTGGGCTTAGAGCATTGAAGGTTAAATTCTCTAAGGGAGTGGGTATCATACAGGGTTAGTGGTAATTCGACGTATATCCGGCAGGGGCTGATAAGGGGGCCAAAATGCAACAAATTGAACCCCCCATATGTATGGCCGAAATTCAATAGTTTTCGAGATATTAGAATTTTAAGGGTTTTTCGATATTTACCCAAAATTTGACATTTCATTCCAAATTAAAAAAAAACTACATATTTGAATGGGTACCATTAAAAATGATGTTGTAGCTGGCACTTCAATTAAGCTATGGACATAATTAAAACTACTTAATTTAACAAAATAATGAAAATAATGAGCGATATAAGAATAATATCTTACCAATATTTTCATTTTACGCTTCAAAAATGTTGTCTCGTCACAAAAATTTCTATGACATTAATCGTACAAATAACTAAAACAACTTGCTTATTCTGTAAGCTTTCCAGAAAGCTATAAAACTCAATTTTAAAATACATAATTCGTGCCAAGGCATGTGTTTGAATCGGCGCGGGGAGAGAAAGGGTCATTTGTATTTGTATGAAATAAAATGCATAAAAAAATGTACATCAAATTTTATTACAAATTTTACACATCTTGTTCAAAATGAGCCCCTCGATTACGAATGCAGGTTCGAATTCTCTTCCTAACTTCGGTTTTCGTCACTCTTGATGTGAACGTTGTGCTCATCTGTTGCGCCGCGTTTATTATTCGCTGTCGAAGTTCTTCGACTGAATTTATTGGGGTCACATAAACTAATGCCTTCATATGACCCCAAACGTAAAAATCAAGTGGTGTGATATCAGGGCTTCGTGCTGGCCACGGAATTGGCCCTCCCCTCCCAATCCATCGGTTTGGATATCTCTCGTCTAGCCACTGTCGGACAGTAATCCGGTAATGTGCATCATGTTGAAACATGAGGTTGTTTTTTATTTCTTCGGGAACATCCGCCAACAAATCGTATAGGTTGTTTCTCAAAAACTCCTCGTAATTTTCGCCGTTCAAATTTTGGGGCAAGAAATGAGGGCCCACCAAATAATTATCAACGACACCCATCCATACGTTCAGGGAAAATCTCATTTGCGACGCAGTTTCTTTTAGTTTTTTTGGATTCCTGCCTGCTTTAGGTGCCCAAAAATGTAAGTTATGGTAATTCGTTATTCCATCCCGGTCAAACTTTGACTCGTCAGTCCACAAAATATTTCTTAGGAAATGTTCCTGGTCAGCGTCAGCGTTTAACATAAACCGAGAAAATTCGAGTCGCCTGGCAGGATCTCCCTCGTGCAATGTTTGAACAGGTTGATAATGGTACGGGTGTCTACCTGATAGATGTACTACCGACCACACTTTCCACTGGGACATACCGAGCTGTCTTGCAACAATGTTCGTTGAGATGTTTGGGTCATCAATAAAACACTGAAGAATGGTATCCTCTTCGTCAGCCGTGTACCGTCGAGGTCTGCCAGCGTTGAATTGTGCTCTTTGAACACTGCCAGTTTCAGACAATCGCCGATAGGTGCTCCCGAAAACAGTAACGTGGGGAAGTCGACGATCGGGAAATCGGCGTTGGTATTCTCGCCGAGCCGCAGCCGCGTTTCCATCGGCAAAACCATAACAAAACATTATGTCTGCGTATTCGTTATTAGGATACGAAGCCATGTTATCCGAAATAACAATGATAACAAAAAGAATAACAAGAGAAACAAGAATTAACAATAATGATCGATAACAAATTAACGGGATGAGAGATTGGTAGCAAGATAACAACACACGTGCTTGCGCGGCGGAGAGTCAAAACTTACTAAGGAAGGCGACGCGAGCGCAGCAGACGCCGTGTACTCCCCCGCCCGCACACCCCGCCCCATCGCGAAGAATTTCGCCAGGAAAATCGGTTGTTTTAGCGAGGATCATAAACTAAAAACACAGATAATTTCTCTCCCCGCGCCGGTTCAAACACATGCCATGCCACGAATTATGTATTTTAAAATTGACTTTTATACCTTTCTGGAAAGCTTACAGGATAAGCAAGTTGTTTTAGTTATTTGTACGATTAATGTCATATAAATTTTTGTGACGAGACAACATTTTTGAAGCGTAAAATGAAAATATTGGTAAGATATTATTCTTATATCGCTCATTATTTTCATTAATTGAAGTGCCAGCTACAACATCATTTTTAATGGTACCCATTCAAATATGTAGTTTTTTTTTAATTTGGAATGAAATGTCAAATTTTGGGTAAATATCGAAAAACCCTTAAAATTCTAATATCTCGAAAACTATTGAATTTCGGCCATACATATGGGGGGTTCAATTTGTTGCATTTTGGCCCCCTTATCAGCCCCTGCCGGATATACGTCGAATTACCAGTAACCCATATCATGCATTATTTCATCATTATTTAAAAAACTTTGTAACTAAATAAAGACTTGGCTTAAAAGTCCCAGCAACCAAGCCATTAAAAAAAAAATCTATTGATTGTCATGTCAATGACAGTCAATGTTGTGTCAATCAATCTATGTCAACTGTCAACCCAACCCAACCAACATTTAAAAAAATAAATGGAAATTAATATATTGAGAAAAATTCTGTCGGTTCGTAGAAATGAATTACCAGTCAATAGTCTTCGTTTTGTTAGGGTTTTACAGCATCTGTAAAGGCGATATACAAGCTGGACCAGACCCTTGGAACTACGAAAGTCTTAGTGTGCAAGTACCAGTTAAATCACATGAAATAGATTTACCACCAGACCTTAGAACACCTCAAAAGAAAGAAAGACAAACAGAAAGTAAATTCGTCTTTGGAGAATGGTGGTTCAAAAGATTACTTGCCATAATGCTAAAAAGCGGACAGTTGAAGGTTATTTATTTGTAAAACATATAATTTTAAAATGTAAACATTGCTCCAAATGACTTAATGTTAATACCTACAATCTGTTATTATTACCTATTCCCAAATAACATTGGAAATTTATTTTCTATATTTACCAAAGATTTGACATTTCTTGATATACCTATGTATTAAATTAGAAAAATATTTTTTTTTTTTTTAATTCAGAAAAGTGAAGATGGAAGTGTTGATATATCTCTACAAATGAGGTTTGATGCCGACAGATGGGATGTTGTAGACAAGTGTATAAAGTCAGAGTCTACATTGTCTGATGATAAGTTCAGACGTACTGTGGGATATGTTGAAGATGCCATTTACAAACCAACTATTACTGACCAAATTGCAATAGCATGGAGTGATTATATTCAAGTATATCTTATGGAAAATAAGGTACTTAACAAAAACCAGTTATAAAAAAAAATTGCTCGATAATTGCTATGTTTAGCTTCAAGAGTAGCTAATGATTTTAAGACCACAAAATATTATTTAAATTTTATTAAACCGTTATAAACATACTACAATTAATATTGAACATTTTATAACTATGTTAAGTTCAGAACCCAGTTACTGGGTTGTGGAGGTCAGATAGGCAGTTGCTCCATGTAAAATACTGGTATTCAGTTGCATCCGGTTAGACTGGAAGCCGACTCCAACATAGTTGGGAAAAGGCTAGGCAGATTGATTGTTAGTTCAGAGCATCTAAGTTTATTTGGCCAAGCCACAATACGTATACTAATGTTATGTATTACCTATTATATTTTTTCCAGATATACATCACTTTACTTCTTGGTTTATTTGGAGCAGTTGGAGTAGTAATTTGGCTATGGAGGCACATGTCTCACAAGCATGTCATCACTATTATATTTACCTTGTTATATATTTATGAAGCTTTTATATCTTACAAAGTAAGTATCTCTGAAATATACAAAAGGACTAGTAATGTATAAAATAACACCCTTTTTAGGGTTCCGTACCCAAAGGGTAAAACGGGAACCCTATTACGAAGGCTCTGCCGTCTGTCTGTCACCAGGCTGTATCTCATGAGCCGTGATAGTTAAGACAGTTGCAATTTTCACAGATGATGTATTTCTGTTGCCGCTATAACAACAAATACTAAAAAACAGAATAAAATAAATATTTAAGGGGGCTCCCATACAACAAAGGTGATTTTTTTGCTCGTTTTTGCTCGATATTGATAACGGCAACAGGTTGACACTTGAAATATTCACAGAATATTAAGTTATATATTTACTTTAATAATAAATAATTAAATTAAAATAAAACAAATATTTAAGGGGGCTCCCATACAACAAACGTGATTTTTTTGCCATTTTTATAGATAATGGTACGGAACCTTTCCTGCGCGAGTCCGACTCGCACTTGGCCGGTTTTTATTCCACTGCCTGATTGTGAATGATTCTGAACAGGAATGAGTCCAGCAAAGAAAGTAACTGTGTTATAAATAGCATTTTTTCAATGTTTGAAATAGTCTTAGACAATAGCCGAAAGCAGTTTATTTTATTTTTTCCTAAATCAAGGTCCACTTTTATAATACACTACCTTATGCCAGCAGTTTTGCCTGTATGAAAGAAAATTGCAGTATCTAGGATCATACTACTGCAGGCTTCGCACGAGAACCGTAGAGAAGTATTTTGTCAACAGAAGAGTAGACAAAAATTTACGTTTCCGTGTAGTCAGTAGAACATTTTCGGCAGACAAGCGATTACTACTACAGTAGAGTAGAAATAGAAAGCATCATACTAAGCCTACTGGGATAAAAAGTATCCTATAATATCCTAATCTAGGACATGGTCTACCCATATGCCATATTTCATCCATATCTGTTCAGCAAGACATGATTAATTAACAAAAACCCAAACACAATATAGTAAAAAAAAAATGTTATTATTATTTCAGGAAGCTGAACAACAGGAGTATGACAATTTTATTACGGCCATTAATACTTGCAAATGGTATTTCTGGACAAAAGATTGCACAGTACCACCACCAGATCCACTTTTATTTATGAAGCATATGAATCCATTAAAAATTGCCATCAGAATGTTTACATCTTTAATATCTGAACCAGTTATTGCTATTAACTCTACTATAAAGATAATTCTTCATGGTGTCACAGGTAAGAGAAATTATTTTTTATCTCACTACTAATACTAAACTGCCATGAAAGTTTACCATTGAATAAAGTTATTTATTAATGAAGTAGAACATAAATAATGTTCCATGGCCTTATTGTTAGGGTTCCGTAACCAACTAGGAACCCGTATAGTTTCGCCCAGAGAATCTTAGTACTAGAAAGCTGCAATTTAGCATGGGTATACATAATCACATAGACAAAGTGGCAAAGTTTTCACAAAAAACTTTTTTTGATGTCTATCTATTCTTTTTCCTATAAGGATCAAAAACCTCTATTGGACCAATTGAGGTGTGAGTACTAGAAAAGTCATAAATCGCAAAAACTTTTCCCATTCATTTCGTAGGAAATGAGACTCGAACTTACATTTTTACCATCGAAAAACTGGCCACTACAAAAAAAACTGATCAAAAAACACATAACTTCTACTTTGGGTATTATTTCACCTTAAGGGGATGCGCTAAGGTAGCCCGCGAAATTCAAATTTTATTACGTTTTTTGCAATTTGCAGGTCAGTAACAGGTTGTATGTTGATCTAAATATGATTCGCGGCCGTAACAAATATGGCTTTACAGAGTTATAATCATTAGAATCAGCATTACAACTCTCTAAAGTTCATAAAATCCTACTGAATGATTATTTCAGAAATATTTGTATTGCCGATTCTAATTCTGTAAAGCCATATTTGTTACGGCCGCGAATCATATTTAGATCAACATACAACCTGTTACTGACCTGCAAATTGCAAAAAACGTAATAAAATTTGAATTTCGCGGGCTACCTTAGCGCACCCCCCTTAAAATTAAAAAAGACTTGTACCTTCACATTTGGACTCACCTAGAAATTTTACGTTTGTGCTCTAAGATATGAGGTGTTAAAAATGGTAACTGTTATGACGTAGGCATAGGTTTTATTATCTTTACTACAGAGCGGGTAGCAGCTGATAATGTGCTATTATTCATTCCCTAAAGAATAGTGATAAGTAAATCTTTGAGTTCCTGAACACTGTCGTATTACGATTTATAAAGTTATTTTTTTAAATATCGCCACATAAAAATATCAAGAGCTGAGATCAGGACTGCGAGATGGTCACGGTATAGGACCATTTGTTTGTATCCACTGCCTTGCGAATTGCCGGTTCAAATTAGAACGGGTACGAGTATGGCGGCTGTTGCGCAGAATTTCAGAAATTACAAGCAATCAAGCAACAAACTATAATTGTAGCGGTCCATCTATCCATCATAAAAAACTAAGTTGGAGTATCATTTCCTACGAAATGTATGGGAAATGTTTTTTTTGCGATTTATGAGTTTTCTAGTACTTACTCAAACCTCAGTTGGTCCGATAGACGGTTTTGATCTTTATAAGAAAGAAACAGGATCGATTAGCATAAAAAAAGATTGTGTGAAAATTGCCCAATTTCCTACCGATTGTACATTTTTTTTTAATCTGTGAATGCAGATCAACAATTCTCATAAAGTTAAGGCTGTCCTTAACTTTATGAGAATTGTTGATCTGCATTCACAACGGTCTGTAAACGGTTTTAAGAGACTGTTCTCTTAAGACCGTTTTCCTGTAGCTGCAACGGTTAAGGTACTGCCCCATCTCAAGCTGCCTTTACTGCCCCATCTCAAAAAACACCCTGTATATCCCCACTTCTCACGTAAAGTGGGGATGATATTTTTCGATTTAGGAATCCGTTTGCGTGATATTAAAGCTTTAAAGTGCTAATTTTTGTTAGAGTAAAGTGCCTGCCAGCTAAATGGTTATTTTTGGATATGTGAAAATATACATAGCAGTAAGTAGTATTACGAACGAATTTAAAAAGAAAACTATCACAGCTAAGTAGGCTTTATACGTTACGTATTTATAGTCGACCAACTTATATTTGTATGGGAGAACATGTTTTTCAACTAAAGTGTTAAGTTTGTTTTTGGGGTAAATTCATCCCAACTACGGAACTCTTCATTGTGCGTGGTCCGAAACGCCCTTGGCCGGTTTTTTTTAATTATTTGTGTGAATTTATCACAGGGTGAAAATCAGGAAATCTTCTGGACTCTATAATAATTATATGTTTAAATTAAAACATTGTCTCCTTCTAACTATTACTAATTCATTTAATTGTCTGTTCCAGATGGATTATGGTTCCCGTTCGATAAGATTGTATTTGGGTTTTCTATCCTAGTTGTAAATATTTCATTGATATATCTCCTGGTTATGGTTTTATTCAATTTTATATTTAATATTCCGTTTAACTTAAATTTCCTTGGCGTCGTGAGTATTGGAGTTCGACAAAATAGAAGATCAATGTTTTCTACAAACACAAATGAGCAACCAGCACAATTAAGAACTGATACAGATAGAATAAGTGGTGATAGGTTGGATAGACTTTTGAATGTTTGTTCACTAGCTTTAACAAATGTCACTAATGTTCAAAATAGACCTAATTTGCAATTGACAAATAATGACAATCGTCCAAAGTTACAAAGATCAGCTAGCACTGGGCGGTTACCTAACTCTTTGTCAGTTAATAACAATGATCAGCTGGCTATTAAGAGCAACATTAGAAGAAGGCAAAATCTTGCAAGTGGTGATCATTGAGAAATTCTCAATGATCACCATTTATTTATTAATTCTCAATGAGAATTAATAAATAAATATAATAACAAACTGTACCTATAGATAATAACGAAACTTAGGAGTGTTTTAGCCCTCGGTAGTGTAGCGCAGCGCGGTTTTCACTGGCAAACAGAAAATCAACGTTGCGTTAGTTGAAAATAAATAAATTTCCGTTCGTCCGAGAGAGCATCAAAGCGGCCACAAGTATTTATTTCTCACTACAATAACATGTCGCTCAAAGAAAAAGTTGAAACATGAGCTTTATAACTTGTCACTCAATTGAATTAAAAAAAAAAGTATATGTACGACGTGCTATGACATCGCGTTACCGACGAATGGTCGGCGCCAGGCTAAAGCAGTTATCAGACGTGTCACTTTTTGTCCATTTTTAGGGTTCCGTAGTAAACAAGGAACCCTTATAGTTTCGCCATGTCCGTCTGTCTGTCTGTCTGTCCGTCCGTCCGTCTGTCCCTGGCTTAACTCGGAGACGCTTAGTCCTAGAAAGCTGTAATTTGGCAAGGGTGTACATATTCATCACGCCGAAAAAGTCTTAAATTAAAACCATGGAAAACATTTTTTTAGGGTACCTCCCTTGCACGTAAAACGGGGATGATATTTTTTTTTCTCATCTAATACATGGTGTGGGTATCGTTGGATAGGCCGTTTAAAAATATTGTGGGTCTGTGAAAGCCATTTTTCAATTCTGAGATCCATTTACGTAATATTAAGCTTTAAAGTGCTATTTTTTGTTAGTCAAGTGCCGCCCCCCCAAGCTAAAGGGTTGGTTTTGGATATGTGAAAAAATTCATGGCAGTAGTATATATAACGAAATTAAAAGGAAAACTATCACAGCTAAGTAGGGTTTACTAGTTAACGAGTAATTGTCCACCAACTTAAATTTGCAGTTGAAGAATTGACCGTAACGTATATCGATGTATGGGAGAGCATGTCTTTTTCAACTACAATGTTAAGTTTGTTTTTGGGATAAATTCATCCTAACTACGGAACCCTTCATTGTGCGTGGTCCAACACGCACTTGGCCGGTTTTGCTTTTCATTCGGCATCTCTGCTTTGATGCGGTTTAGCTAATGGCCCAGTGGCTAAGGCCTCGCCTCTCATGCACGAGGTTGTGAGTTCAAATCCAGGCAAGAACCAATGTGAATTTTTCTATTAATATTTATGTAGGTACTATCCGAGTTTATCTTGGACATTACTGACATCGGTAAGGGAAAACATCGTGAGGAAACCTGGACTTACAGTTTATAGGTATAAGTCTGAAATCGCCAAAGGGCCATAGTTGTGAAGTGGTTACTCGCGGGCAACGCGTCTTTTTGATACAATTGTGTTCTATTAATTTACATGTCGACTTGTGAATGCTGAGTTCACTAAGCTACAACGCTCGAGTCTAGAGCATGTAACTGATATTACGTCATTATCATATAACATGGCTTATACTTTTTAATAGTTTGTTACCCGTGGTCCCTCCCGTAGTCCCTGGAAGAGACCACGGGTATTTTTTTTACCCATGGTCCCTTCGAGAAATACAATGCTGCCAAATTCAAACCATCTACTGTTATTGAATCATTTGGGTTAGGTTAGAACAGTGACCATCTTCCCTCTATTTTTGGTGAATCATTTTGAATGTTTCAAGTAACTAAGAGCTAAAACTACTACCATTTTAATTTGGCAGCATTGTATTTCTCGAAGAGACCAAATGTGGTCCAAATGTTTTAAATTAATACTCCACTGTGATAATTATATGTGTAATGTTAAGCTTAATATTAAGTTACTAATGAATGATGTTTTGTTTTAATGAAATAATAACTCTTCTATGTGCACAATATTATTAAAATGTTGCTGGAGTGTATTAACCTCTAATGAGTTTACAATAAGATTATGATGCGGTTTTAATATTTTTGTAAGTACCTACAATTACTTAATGCAGTTTTATAAATTATGTAACTACCTATTTGTCGCTTTATGAAATAAAACCAGTTAATAATATTTTTATAAGTATTTTATTTTCGTGATGCCTTAGTGAGAAGTGTCACAAACAAGATCAATTTAAAATATTTTAGTACATCATTGGAAACATATAAGCATAAATAATTATTTACGGTATTAAGAAGATATTAAGCAAATTCTAGTCTTGATTTAAATAGACGCTTACACCTATACTGCTATTGGTCAACAAACATTCGCAACCTCAGTATATATAACATTAAAAAAGAAACAATATAATTATGTACAATACAACTTGAACATACAGACTCCCAACAAGGTGATCAGAGAATGCACTGACTTTACATTATCAATATACTCTGAGCTACCCTTAGCAAACTGTAATCGTGATCCAAAGACGCGCTCCCATCCGACTACCCTAATACTTTATTGTAACCCAAAGGAAGGTTCCAGAGATGGACGAATAAAAAAGCACACCAACTTTTACTTAGAAATCGTCAAATGTTTGTTGTTTTATATTGAAAGTATAATAAATATCAGAAAAAGTAAGCAATACTTTAACTAGGTACACAGTCATTAATATTTCTAGTAAAATTTTGTATTTCTATGCTTTCTAGATATAATCGGTTGGATTGCAAAAGGGATGCTGATAATATCCTATTTCCTATATTATTATTGCCGTGTCATACATTGGGCACCATTTTCGAAGATTATAAGGAGAAGAGCAGACAAGGATAGCAATGTCTTAAGAAACGTAATGTTTATGTTTAAACGCAGTAATTTATATAGTGTAAAAATTTGTATAAAAAAATCTATTTAATAGGTTTTACGTCATCCTAATTAAAAGCATGTGCTATAAATATTATAATAATGCAACTCTGAGCTTTAAATGAATGTAGGTACCACCAACGAATTGAATTACCTACCTATCAAGTTTGAATTGAATATTCACTCAAGGTACCTTTACAATATACTTAAATCTCTATTTTTGATTAATAGGTTTATGATACGTTGATCCTTTGTTGATTACAGAATTTCACTAAAATCAACTACCTACCAGAACTACGATTCCTAAATCCGTAGGTACTAGTTAGAAATAATGTTAAGTCTGTATGATTTGTTAGAAACGAGAGGTCAAGGGAATCAAAATTCTCGATAGGGCAGCCTGTTTAAATACAGAATATTAGACGCTGGCGCATATCACGCAATAGTGATGCCAAAATTAAGTAGTTTTCCGAACGGATGTTGCAGGTAAGTGCAGCTCTTACGGACAGTAGGTACTCACCGCGAGCATTTGCTTCGCGAATTTGTCTTGGAAATATTCGTTTGCGAGCACAGCTACCTATTACATTTTGTTTTTGCTGTTTGTATTCACTGGTTCTGGCTGGTCTAGTGAGTGGTGACTCAACAAACTTCGTTTCACGAATGTTCGTCGCATAACAAAAAATCGCAAAACGATTATTTGTAAAATAAATTCGTGATGCGAACGCTCGCAGTGAGTACCGTCCTTTAAGCCTGGGGGTCTACTCCGAAGCGCTAAACCGAAGTATCGGCCGAATATTCGGCCGTTTTATAACTTCTACAGTTTCCTTTTTTGACTTTCGAGTCCTTAAACGACTTCAAGTCACAGTTTTGACTTTGGCTTATCTCTTCGACTGTCTTTTTCTTTTTTTTTTCGCTGTAGTTAAGAAACGTAGTAGACCCCCTGGTTCGGACTAATATAAAGACAATTTAGTCAAATAGCGAGTAATTTAGTAAATAAACTTACTAACACAGTTCGAACCAGGCTTTAAGAACAAAGCAGGCAAAGGTCTAAGGTCCCGCGGCCGAGTACAGTTATTTTGACGAGGTCTCACAAATAAGCCATTGAAATAACTTACGGCTGTCGACGTAACTCCACTAACGACTCATTCTAATCTAGTCTAATCAAAGATTGCAATCAGCAAGCCGTCTAAATAAAATATTGCATGTTTAGAAGAATCTATAATATTAATCAATTTGCATAGTGACATAGTTAGCGCTTTAAGCATTACAATTTTATTAGTTTCTTGTCTATTCATATAAAAAAGTTATTATAAGAATTTAATGGCGCATGTGTAACGAAGAAAATAAATACTCATCAATGAGTTGAAACGGTCTCATGTAATAAAAAAAACTACTAACACTTCCTGGGACATATATTTCGTATTTACAGTTTAAGTCATGCACCTATTAGTTTCGAGTTTACCTGACTAGTTTCTGCAAGTGGATTTCGAGACTCGCGACTTCGCCGTGTGATGAGCGCATGACTAATACCTTCGTTCGAGATGGAAACTAGTCGGAATAACACAAAATAAACGTGTGTGTCAAGATAATTATAATAACCCCATCACCATTTTGGTAGGTTTGGACAGTACTTTAATAAAAAAATAACCATCTTTTGTGAAAGTGTAACATTTCTCTAGTAACAGAAATAAGAATATGTATTAGCCATAGACATAATGCGTTCACCTAAGCATGGTCTGGAAACGCTTATAGTGGGAGGAATACGCGCTCAAGGCATAGCACCAGCAAGATGGTCAGACGCGATCAGGAAGGCTGGTGGAGGTAGCATTTACCGAGCGGTCTACACTGCAGAAGACCGCATTACTTGAAGACACGTCGTTTGTGGTCGCGATCCTCAGCATTGAGGGAACGACGAAGAAGAGATTAGCCATAGACGAATAAATTATTATTCATTCATGATAACAGCAAAACAAAAATTAGAGAAAATCTCGAAAGAACGAGGGGTATGTTTAAAAGTGCTATTTTATATGCAACTTATGTCTTTTTAGTTACATACGGCAAAGTTATTTTGACAATTAACACACTCATTTTAGATAATCAAGTGTGGAAATTAGGAAAGACGAAAATACCAAGAATACAAAAAATAGATACAACTACTACACTGTTAACTTACGTCAATCAACACGAAACAACTTTGGTCCAGCTATAACAATTCAGTGTTTAACAATTTTTATCTCTATAAATACAATATTTTATAGATTCTGCCAATAAGCAAATATTCGTAATTAAAACGTGCAAATACATTATCAACTTATGTGCACAATATTGAAATGTCTCATAACATTCAAACATAATAAAATGTTAATAATAATCCTAAATAGTACTGATATTGAAATAATCACATCCATAGATTGTTTTAGTTGTTGGTTCAGTTATTTTGTGAATTTACAGTACAATTATTATATTGTTAAGTTAAATTTTAGGTAGGTATGAATAATGTGACTGAGCTTTTAGTACTTAAATTTTTAAGTATTGAATTAATAAAAGCTTTTAAACAACAGCAGTTACATCACAGACTATGAATGAACTTAATGACCTAAGATCAATTTGCAAACGATACGGCTACAAGCCGAAGCGCGGCTCCATATTATTTTAATCGGCTGGAATTACCAAGCATTATTATAAGACGAGTGGTCTGGTGTAGTTCACCTGATTGGTAGCACGATATGAGTAATAAACGGTGATTGGACCCAGATGTAGCTTCGCTTAAGGCTTCAGCCGTATTGCACTAGCATTTCAGCCACTTTACATTTGCATAGCATACAGATAATTGAAAATATATTTTTTGTACAGTAATAATAGATACTTATATATCATGGACAAATCTATATAACTGGATATGTGAGTGATATTAAATAAAGTGCATTATATAACTATCGACAGCTACGATTAAATATTATATCTAGATAAATATTTAACCGTGAACATTGTCCATCTAGATAACAAATAATATTTAACATAAAAAATAAAAAATATGGTTCAAATCGATAATGTCATCGCGAGATCATTATTTATGGATACTACAGTACCTATCTAAGTATAATAATATATTGTCGAATATTTTTAATACAGTGCTTATTCTATTTATTTAATAATAATTCTGTAATGTGTTGAACTTCATATTTTAGCTGTGCCTGATACATAAGTACTCCTGTAATCTAGCAAATCTTTCTAAAAACACAAAAATCATTTTAATTATTTGATTAGAATTTGTTTTTTTTTACATTGGTAGACAGATTTTGGTAGAAATTTTTAAGTTCCTTAACTAACTAGAATTGGTTTAGCCATAAGCCATAACTTACTGACTTACGGAGGACGCAGTTACAATAGGCAACTTATAGGCGCGTCCACGCGCAAGCGCCGCGTGTACGTTTCACGCTCGTGTGTACGCGACCTAACAATATTTAAAACAGTACAATCATGTCCTGCCTCTAAAATCAGAAAATTGTTTAGTGGAAATTAACTAAACCATGATTCCTAGGTAGCTGCTAATATTTGGCACTGAAACAACTTCCCATAATGACATTACCCATCTTTTGTAATACCAATTAAGTAAGTATACAAATATACAATTCTAGGTTTAAACCACCACATACAACCATTCCCGAAAAATTAGTTGGAACAGATGCTAATAAATATAATATTAGATCTTTGGATAACATTAATGTGTTGTATAACTTATTGATAAAAATAAACATAACACTCAAACATATTTTAAGGACCTTACCTTCCCATGTCACTTAAATTTATTACAATAATGTCATTTTAGTAATAAGAATAAGACATATTATTCTTAAATGTTTATGCAGTGTAATGCTTGTCACATTATTAATGTTTTCGTAGGCAATATTTTTTCTTAACACAGCTCAGTATGTATAATTCATTAACAGTAAGTCCTAAATGACTTAATTTCGTTGTATTTTCACACTAACAATATATGGAATTCTCATCTCTTTTTCATGTCAGTCATTATTAAATTATTAGTAACTAACAATTAGCAAAATATGTAGGTTTTCAATGACTAAGCTCCATCATAATGGAAACTAATATTGTTTAAAAGGCATTGTAATTACTATAACTACTTCTTGCTTTGTGATACGGCCAATACTTATATTCTAAATCCGGTACATTACTCGGCTGGGACATAGATTTAATGACTAGGATCAAAATGACTAGGAAATATTGTTATACAATTGGTGGGATTAGATATTATTGGAGTTCTTGATATATTTACATAATCCGACATTTTTCTCTTCCACTGGCAGATGCTTCTCCACCGTCTTTTACTGTTTTATCTTTCTTTTTTTTCCCTTTTCCGTCCACTTGAAGTGACACATTTCTGTTCTTCTCCATATTTAATAATTCCTGTAATTAGTTTAAAATCAATATAATAATTCATACAAATGGCCTGTTGGTTATTGATAATATTAAGAAATTATTTGTATTTTATAAATCAAAACAAAATGTAGTTCAGCAACAATTTCGGCCTTTCGGAACAAAGTATAGAAACATATATACCTGGAAAAGTTGGGTAACATTGTGGTTTGTTTTAGCTGATGTCTCCATGAATGAGATGCCCCATTCTTGAGCTTGGGCTTGTCCTTCTGATGCTGACACTTCCCGTATCTCTGGACTTTCATCACATTTGTTACCTGCCAACATCACCGGTATACTTGGAAGCTCTGTGCCTTTTATTTCCTTTATTGTTTGCCATATTGGCTTAAGTTCTTCTAATGATTGTCGACTGCTCACAGAGTACACCAATATAAATGCATGTCCCTGTAAATAACAAAAATTAAATACTCTTTAACAATTCAATAATTATTAAACATGAATTGAAATAAGGAGTGCAGTGGTTATTAAGGTTTTTTATAGGGAAATCAACTGTTAATTTATATCTGAATTCCATGCACCAAGAGTTGCAGGAAACTTCTAGCTCTGTTCACTATTTTCATTTTTGTCAATCAATAGTTTTACCTTGCTAATTGACAGTCTTTGCATAGCAGGGAATTGATGTGATCCAGTTGTGTCAGTTATTTGTAATGTACATATTGTCTTGTTGCTGCTTATAACCTGGAAAAATCAGTTTATTATTTTTACAGTTGTCCAACAATATCTTAGTCTTTCAGTTAGCTGGGTGTTTGAAACTTCTAAGGCATTTGCTTCCGGAATTATATAGAACTAGCTACGCCCCGCGGTTTCACCCACATAAGTCTTGACCCCGTGGGAATATCGGGATAAAAAGTACTCTATGTCCTAATCCATGTCATAGTCTACCCATGTGCCAAGCTTCATCCAAATCCATTCTGCCGTTTTAGCATAAAAGTGTAACAATCAAACAAACAAACTCACTTTCGCATCTATATTATTAGTTAGGATTAGATTTGTATATTTTATAAGATGTAGAGATTACTGCATTATTAATTAGTCATTAGTGAATGAGATCAGCTCAATACTAAAATACCAGATGTTTTGTTTTTTCAAACCACTATTTTGGGCATGTATTATTATGGTGCTACCATTGACAAAGTCCTTAATTATTTTGTCAGGATATTGGCACAATTTCAAATTTGATGTCAAGGTGTACCTTATGCAGATATTATAAAAAGTTGCTGTTAGTGGAAGTTATTGAGATAAATAAACACAGTAACTTATTACGGCCAGATTGTTTTTAACATACAGTCGCCGTCGCCAACAAGGCAAAGATGAAGATGTGCTGCAAATAAATTTCCACTTTTATGTTCTATCGACAATAGCAATGCAGGACTTCCTGAAATTCTTCCACTGATAGAAGGAAACAAAACAATCTGCTTGTTTCGTATTTAATAGTCGTGGGAACCGTATATACATACAATTAAATACGTTAAAGTAACAAACATAGTAATGGTACCTGTCTATATGTATCCTCGATGGTAGGTATGTAAGATTCTCTGAATGTTCCCTTAACAAATCGAAGCACTAGAGAACTTTTGCCAACACCACCCGCACCAAAAACTACAACACGATAATCATTACTTTGCTCCGGCATTACTTAGTTTTAGCAATAGAATATCCTTTGAAATCAATTCAAAATGCCAAATACTGAATAAGATACTCTAACAACAACTCTAAAACATCTTGGATACAACAATAGTTTTCGGGTTAAATTTCATTCGCTCCAGCATGTAACAATAACATCCCATGCTAATTTCCCATCTTTTCATAGAACTGAATTATTATATTTTCCTGGTTTTGATTTACAACGCCCAGTGCAAAAACCAAACCAACCAATACAAATTATTCCATAGCACATAGCACCACAGACACAGATTATCAAATTGACAAGTTGACAGATGCAAGATACAGGATAGAGGGCATCTATTGGTTAGAATAAGGGTGCATTCCGAATTAAGACCATAATCGATGTAATCGATTTTAGCGCGCTTAATTAAACGCGTTCCCTATTAGCGTGAGCACGAAAACGTTATCGCGGGAAACGTCATAGATGACGTCATGACATGCACCATCTTGCGATAACGCCGACCATGCCCTATCACCGTGAGCGCTATCAAAAATGACAGTTGCGTTGTCTTGTTTTGAGTCTTATCTTATTTATAATAGTGTGGCATTTTCGAAATTGTGCTTCTGGCTCAATCTAACCAAAGAAGAAGAAGTGTACAAATGTGTGCGTGTGGTGTTTAAACAAAGAAATACTGTAATCCAACCGTGAGCGCGGTCACGAGCGTACCGAATTGATGACAGTTGTCGGCTGTCATAATCGTAATAACTAATTCGGTACGCAAATTATTGATGTGAGCGCTGTCAGCGATTAAAGTCTAATACGGAATGCAGCCTTAATGGAGAACAATAAAGGCTCGTACAGACTAGTGCGATATCGCGGGCGCGACGCGACAGTTAGTAGCACAATTTCTTTGTCGCTACCCTCACTATCTGTCGAGCCCGCGATATCGCGCGAGTCTGTACGAGCCTTAATACGACTGTGACTATAACGTAAGCACGGCGTTGCGTCGCTCGCTCTTACATTCTGTCAAATTCCTTAAACTTTTATAGTTATCGTTCGTTCTAATAACTCTGAGCTTAACAAGCTCTCTTCGTGCACTCTTGTCAAAATTCTTTTATTTGTCAGGAACTGCGTAAAGCAGGGTAATTGCGTAACACACTATCAGTAGCAATGGGTTTCATTTGGCAGTTCAATAAAATTCATTGCGTTATTTATGTTGCTGAGCAGACAATTTCTTCGAACTTATGAAGCAATGGATTAATAATATACTTCAAAATCATTCAGATTGTGATTAAAACTGTGTTACACAATGCACCCTATGCTGCACCCGCTGCACCATAATTGCGTAACACACTATCTATCAAACACAATCTGGATGATTGTTATGCAATTACCCCGCTGGTCGACAAAGTAACTCCTACATATAAATAATTTATTTTATTGTGCCTAAAGACGAGTCCGCCGCGCCATGTTTTCGTGTTCTAAAAACACCTAACATCGTTACCTAATCGGTTAAGTAACGATGTTAGATGTTTTTATAACACGCAACGGACCGACTAACATTGTAAGAGATTTGGGGCGTGGCCTAAATAAAAAACACAAACATTTGACTTATATTTTTGTCGCGACGAACGGATAAAGGGTCATGCAGATTTGCGCGGTATCGTGGGCGCGACACGTGTCACGACCGCGATATCCCGCTAGTCTGTCTGTCTGTCAGCCTTAACATCACCCGCATTCGCCTGCGGGAGGCCGGGAGGGTGAAGTCACTCATTTCGTGTTTAGTTAGTGCTTTAGTGCTCCCCAGAAGAAGACGTTTCATGACATTGTTTGAGTTTTACGTGCTTGAATGTTAAGTATGATAAAAGCGCTTTCTGGACATCGTTTTTTTTAACCTACTTCCAAAAAGGAGGAGGTTATATGTTCGTCAGTGTTTTCTTTATATTTGTTTACCGATTTCTCCGTAAATTTTGGACCAATTTCGATTTTTTTTTTTGTTTAAAAGGCTATGTTCTCGACGTATTCCCATTGTCACCAAGTCAGAATCTGATGGAAATCTCAGAGCGATTTGGATATTTTTTTTTCTAGCAACTCGTGTATTTGCTCTCGGAAAGCACCATTTGGTGAAGTGGAAATGAAGACCACAAATGGCCAACGAAACTACTTAATAATAAGTATTTCACTGGTTGTGATTCGATTAGGTACTTTAATATGGTTGCTAAGCAATTTATACTCGTCGTGGACCAGCTCGTGGTGAAGTGGCGCTGATGGTGATTTCATCATCAGCTCCAGTTGTCCCGGTTCTTACCAGGAGAACTCAACAATTAACGTCCCTGTATCGGGAAAAGCAATATTTTGTAAAAAGGTGATTAGCAGTTGACTTTAGGCTATTGCTTTTTTTTTCATATATTGTGATTTAGATAAATTACAAACTGACCTACTAAAAGTGTTTTAATTTTACATAAAAAAAACTACATAGTGAAAAATAACTTCAATTTTGGATGTCGATGGCAAAAACCTAAAATACAGATCCAAAGACACCGACTTCTGAAATTAAAGTTATTTTTCACTTAGCAGTATTTTTTTTTGGAAAGTCGGTTGTTTTTTTTTTTTGTAAAAAGTTAACTTTTTTATACCGAACTTATCATCAATGAAAGTTCTTGACAAAATTAAATATTGATCGAATGTGTCCGGACACGGAATCTATTTCTTCTTTGCAGAACTACATTTTTTGATGAGAAGAGATTTTCTTAACAAAAACATCGCTTCACACAAATCACTCTTTAGTCGCAGCGGACTGGCTGTTTACCGAACATGTTTCGCTAACATGTTTTGTTAAGGAAATTTGCGTAGCGGACCCGTATTACGATATTTATTTATTTTTGTTTTGTATTGTTTTATTTTTATTCCTATAATGGGATTTAGAAAATTTAATCTAAGGTAAAAACGAATGGACAAAAATTTTAGTTAATTATCGATAGAAATTAATGAATAAATCGATTAGAAATCAGTTTTCTTTTTTTTCAGGTTTTCTGGCTCGTCGAACCGAGTAACCGAAGTGACATTTCGTATCGTAAAAAAAAATTACAAATGGCTTCCGTTTTTAACTTACACCTATCGTAATCCTCTGTTGGTATGGTTTTTTAATAAGGTTGGACAGTTTTTTCTTATTTCCATTGTTTCTCTAGTTTCCTTAAAGTGTAAAATGTATTCCATGTAGAATTACAATTGATCTTAACGAATTTGACCTTCGCCAACTACGTGCCGGTAACTTTCGTATCTCGGTATTAGTCTTCATTTTAGACCTAAATAGAAGTAAATTTTATCGAATTGTGCATAGATAATGAACATTTAGTCATATTGTATCTTAATTATACAGTATATTATAGTTTAATACGTGATGTGTTACCTGATTTGTGAAAACTATCGACCTACTGTTTACCGTCATAAATATTTTTTCTCTTCCAGGCTACTAATTCATCCTGACGAACGTGTTCGATCGAATAATTGCATCGTTTATTTCAAGCAATGGGTATACAAGATCTTCAAACGTTTTTAGAAAACGAGGGTGTGGGTGTTGATTTATTTCGAATAGCTAGAAACCATGCCGGCGGGTTACGATTGGTTCTCGACGCGGAAGGATGTTTAGACCGCTTATACGGAGGATACTTCTCAGGTAAATGATTATATTGTCTTAATAATAACTACATAAATATTTGTCAACATTTTTGCACCTACTGAAAGGTTTTTCTAAAATCTGTTACCAAAATAAATATTTACTAGCCTTCTCAGTTGATTCTAAATTGGCTAACACAATTCTTTTGTTTCTTAGCAAAAATAAATGTTAACAATAGACTGTCTTTACAGATTGGGCATGCGGAGGGCAGTGGGCACGCTGTGTCCAATTTTTGACCACACTTGCACAGGCTCTTGCTGAACATCAAGTTGCTTTATGTGTGTGCTTTAATGGTGCACATCCTACTCCACCTGCATTGCCACAACATTGGATACAAACTCAAGCTACATATCGCCAGAGGGTCAATTCTGTAAGTGTTCAATCTGGTCAATTGTATTCTATTTAATATAAGATTTCCTGCCTGACAAAGCCAATGGGCTTTGTTGGTGCAGTCGTGCTATCTGACTTTAGATGAACACCAATGTAAGAAATGGAGAAGATAGATCAGCTTCCACTGATGAAGTAAACTAAAAGTGTATTTTTTAACAAAATCTTGAATAATAAATTAATTGTCCAATCTTATTTCACAACCATAAACTATTCAATCAGTAATTTTGCAGTAAGTGAAAATATTGCTACTAAGATAAAAATCCTATTTGTAAAGGAAAGTTCTGTTGCAATCAAAGCAAATATTTAATTTAATAATTGTCTTTTAATTTCCTGAAAAAATGTTTTTGCAGGGAGTAAAATCTAAATTTTTTATCTCCCAATACAAATTTTATACCAATTGTCGCAAATATTACACAGTACAGTATACAATCTAACACTAAAATATTTATATTATTATTGTATATGAAGGAAAAAAAAATAACAAGGGAAAAAGCTCATTGGGCATCAAAAAATTTCATCCGCATCGCTGTCAGTGGGGAAAGTGCCCAAAAGGTTGGCAGCAATGCCACGTGGGATGGCAATGCTGATTCTTTGACCTAAAAATAGGCCAGCCCTCTGGTCACGTAAAAAGTCGACCAACTGCTTGGCGATGTCTTGGAATACTCAATGACCACTCGGAACCCATGGCCCTAGTGTTTCAACCCCAAAAGGCTATAAATATAGCTCCCAATATGGTTGTTATATTTGTGCTGTTTGAGGTTTTTTGCAACTGCAGTACCTGCCCCAGCATAACCAGCTGTCCTAGGAAGATGGGAGGAATGGCGCGAGGGTGTCGACACAGGTTGCGTCCAACTTCCAAGGTATTATATTCATTCTGTCTGGCCCCTTCCCACCGTCGCTTGCCAAGCCATTGGGTTATCATTAATGCTGGCGTGCCGTGCGAACCAGCGCTCTTGCTGCAGGGTGCCATGGTGTCCGAGGCGGTCGACTGCTTCACCGCACTGACAGCGATATGAAGCCCCGCAAGGCGCGCCCAGGCGCAGACTTGTAGCGAGCCGGAAAGTGGTGTAATACCATAGACTTCTTGTAGGTTTTCGATCACCCCCGCTGATCGCCTCCGTGACGACACGGCGGTGCTCCGCCCAAGCCGGGTAGACCTCCACCGTATGCTCCACCGTGTCCTCCGGGCGATCCACACAGTGGTAACACTCGGGCGTTTCCTCTCGATTTATCCTGAACAGGAACCTCCCGAAACAACCGTGTCCAGTGAAAACCTGCGTCAGGCGGAAGGTGAGGGCGCCGGCGCCGTGGCGCCTCTCTAGCCACTCCTCAAAGAGGGGACTTATCGCCACAATAAAATTGTGGTGTGCCCAATACTGTACATCTAACTAAGTAGCTTTGCGCAAAAGTTATTGCTGGGAACCGATTTTTATTTTTAGGGATTATAAAATGGCTAGTTTTTATTGCGCGCAATGTAATGCGAACCCAACCAAAACCAAATATGTAGTATTTATGGGGGATGCGATAAGGTAGCCCGCGAAATTCAAATTTTCTTACGTTTTTTGCAATTTGCAGGTCAGTAACAGGTTGTGAGTAAAAAATCCTACTGAAAGATTTCTGAAATAATCATTCAGTAGGATTTTTTGAACTGATGATGATGCTTTTTTGTTTCTAATGATTATAATTCTGTAAAGCCATACTTGTTATGGCCGCGAATCATATTTAGATCAACATACAACCTGTTACTGACCTGGAAATTGCAAAAAAAACGTAAGAAAATTTGAATTTCGCGGGCTACCTTAGCGCATCCCCCGATGTGGATAACGTTGTGAGCTACACATATGTAATCTCTTTTTTTTCTCACTACCTGTTTATTAAGATATTTGTGTAACTGTTTGTTTTCCCGAATTAAATAAACCCAGACAAACGGACTCAGCGCTATTGTGTGAGTTAAGCCCAGCCCCTTCGCTCTACGCGGTTTGCGTAGATACTTGTCGAATATTCGCGGCTATGAACGTAATAAATTAAATGTTTCCGTGACAACTAAGTACCTACCTAGATATGTACGAGTTTCTTAAATTGAAACTCATAAAATACTAGATATTAGATAGCCTGTGTACTTACCTACTGTCCATCGCTGTCATCATCAAACATCGCTGCATCGGTGGGCTCTCGACAGTCAGGAGCTGCGGTTCAAACTGCCGTCCTCCCTGTGAAACCGGTACGAACGGTACTGCGTTAGGATATTCAGTACCGTAAAGTCGTAGGGCTTCGGCAGCATTTCCACGGGCCATACCGTAGCAGCACACCATGTTAACATAATAATACTCGCGCGCAAAATAATCATGAATCTTAAACACAAATAACACGCATTTGCACTAACACAAAAACTCAAGTCAAATCACACAGACAATTTTCTTCGGAAAAAGCAACAAGGCGCATTCGATAACGTAGAAACCGAAGTAATAAATAATAATACAAAAAAAAAAAAACTTTATTTTCTTTTCGTCTTGATAGAGGGTAGAAACTAGGAACGGCGACTTTCTTTGAACTATGCGAAGCGCGCGCTACCTACCTACTCAAAGAAACGGAAGACGTAGTATGCCCTACGACCGCGACGTTTACGTCAGTAAAATTATTCTAAGGGCTGTCATAGGCTCGTAGGTTACCTAAATAATCAATGTTATTTCAATTCTGTGTACGACAGATACGATCTCAAATGACGAAATCTAGAAAAAATCTACAAGAAGTCTCCCTATATGTTTATTTACAATTAAAAATATACCCTATTGGCAGTATGGCTTCGTGTGTATCTAGCAACTCATAATCAATGTCTTTGAAATAAATAAAAAATTGCAACAAATTTCCGTAAACAACATAGATAAAAAATTGCGTATATTTGTAACTTCAAATGCGTAATTTGTAGTGTCCGACTAAAGTTTCGGTTTCGGCCTAAAAATCATGTTTCGGCCAAAGGTTCGGTTTCGGCAAAAAAACAGCCGAACCTTTCGGCTGTGCCGAAACTCACATTGCACTTTCGGGTCAAGTTCGGCTAATGTCGGGTGCGTTCGGCACGGCTGGCAATATGACGTCGCTCGCCTGACTCCGCCGGCCGCTGAATCACTTTGCTCAGTGAAGTAAAGCGCAGGCCACACCGCCAGCTAGCGGGCGGGCGGGCTAGGCGGGCGAACATCGTTTCACCTCTTTAAGCGCAGGCCACACCGCCAGCTAGCGGGCGGGCGGGCTAGGCGGGCGAACATCGTTTCACCTCTTTAAAGCGCAGGCCACACCGCCAGCTAGCGGGCGGGCGAAGCGAACATCGTTTCACCTCTTTAAGACTAACCATGTAAAGAGGGGAAACGATGTTCGCCCGCCTAGCCCGCCCGTGCCCGCCCGCTAGCTGGCGGTGTGGCCTGCGCTAGGCTTGTGTTTGTTCCCCGAATAATGATAAGTTATTTTGTTTTTGTTATGAATTTATAGTGCTTATTTTCATAATTTACAAACAGATTGACGGATGTATTGATTGTTAGGGATATAAGTTTACTTATAACGACTTTAGAATTCGTCTTAGTTGCGTGTATGTAATAATAACTAATAATGATTGTAGTTACCTTTACGTAGGTAAAACGATGGGTTGAATGAATATTAACGTGTAACGTAATTTCATTTTATTGTTTTGATCAAGTTTTGGAAGTCAAGTAAGGTTAATTTGACTAGGGATTTTGTACGCTTACGGTTAGTCTTGGTATTGATAATTCCTGTGCGCCTGCGTTAAGACAGCGCTCTCGCTGCGAGAGCGCCACATTTCGCGGCGAGAGCGCGGCGGGCGCGCCGCCGCGCCAGTTCTGACTAGCGCGCGGCGCACAGTGGGCCCATACTGAAAATTAGTGGACTTAGGCAACAAAGTTCCTATATCGATGCGATTTTTTTTTATATGATGTGTTATATTATTCCTGACAACTTTTATTCTTATAAAATTTCTTCTAAAGTTGATAGTTTGTCTTGAAAAAAATTAATTAGATTTTTTTGTATGGAGCGAATCACGTTTAATTTTTTTTCTTCAATTGTACTAATATGTTGAGTGTGTGGCGTGAGTATATGATAGCTAGGGTCATTCTCTATCCATGAAAAAAAAATCAGCGCCGGCCATCTGCGGCAGCGCGAGTAATCATTCGGTAAAAAAAAAATGATTTGGAAGAATTTTTTTGTCATTTAAAATAAATTCAAAGCATATTCTTTGTCTCATTTGGCTGTTTTCACCTTCTTTTTAGTTAAATAAATAGTTTTAATAGCGCATACGTACTTATAACTAGTAATTCTGGTAGAGATTTAGTTATTATTGCATGTTATCGGTAGCAACTGCATTGTGATTGATGACTCATTTGTTTGTGCACTCGGCTAAGCGCATAACTAATGAGTCATCGAAAAATGCTCGTCTCTGATTGGCTGAATAATTTTCACTCACTGTTATGTCCACTACTTGAGTAATTAACACCAACTATAAATATAAAGACATTCATTAAGTCCATCTAGTTTCGCTCTTGTAGCTTGTTTGTGAACACAGTGAAATACTTGTATTTTTATATTTACATTAGAACTATGGCTGGATTTTGTACCAACCTAGATCTTTTTGTGAAATTAAGAAGTGGCGGTGATCTGAAAAATCATATGTTTCTGTATGAAAGTATCATTTCTGTCTTGACTACCGAAGTTTCTGAAGAAGACAAGAACCGAATCAAGGAGTTCTGTCGACTTTTTTGTGTAAATTTAAATAAAAAGTGGATAGAGTCAAGTAGAAATCAAAAAACTTTTATGAATCGTGTAATTAATCGCAAGTGGTTGGAAAAAAACATCAACTGGCCTGTTTGTGACAGTGTTGATCTGAGAAGTGTGATGGGCTTTTCGGACGCAGCCTTGATGAATCAATCCCAGCCAATCTGAGCTTGTGGATATAGATTGCCATGTTCCTACTCTTGCAGTATGTACTGCGGAAGCGGGAACATCTACAGAAAAGGAGCACAGAAAACCGTTCGAAGAGTTAAGTAATAAGCAAAAGAAAAGACGTTCTACTTCCATAGTAGAAGAAAATTCCGAGGAAGAGTTGCAGCACTGGTACATAACAAAATTGAAAGACAACGGCAAAACGAATCTGGCAAAAGTGGTCGAATACCTTTCCAGTAATCCAGATGCGCTATCCGAAGTAGAAGAGAGAATATTTAAAAAGCAGAGCTTAAGTACTGTCTCTGAAGATAAGTGTTTAGCTCTTTATACATCAGTTGCGCTCTCGAAATGGAAGTACTTAGCTCTTCGACAGTTTCTGAAAGAAGAAAACTGTGCTGCCTTTCCATCTTATCCAAAGCTTGTAAATGCCAAGAAAAGATGTTACCCACCACAAGAGAGTATGGAGATTACCGAAAACGGAGCTCACATTAAATTGCAAGCGCTATTGGACCACACTGTGGAGAGGATATTACTTGATATAAATACTGTTGATAGGTCTCAAAATGAAGAACTCAAGTTGACCTGGAAATGGGGACTTGATGGTTCTTCGTCGCAGAGTAACTATAAACAGAAAACGTCAAACACAGCTACAGAGTTCGATGATTCATCAGTAGTCATGATAAGCATCGTCCCTCTTCGGCTAGTGTCTACTAGGCCATCATCTGGGAATGAAAATCTAGTTTGGGAGAACCCCACACCTTGCTCAACTCTGTACTGTCGACCAGTGAAGTTCACTTTCACTTCGGAGACAGCTGATTTTATAAAGTCTGAAGAGTCTGAGATGAAAAAACAAATTGATGAACGAATATCTACACAGTGTGGAAATATTATTGTATCACATGAATTGCATATGACCATGATTGATGGAAAAGTGGCCAATATTATTGCTGGAGTACCATCATATGCAACGTGTCCCATTTGCTTGGCAAAACCGAGTGAGATGAATAATTTAGACGCTTTGACTTCTAAACCACTTCGTGAAGAAATTTACAAACAAGGAATTTCTTCACTGCATATGAAGATTCGGTGTATGGAATGTCTTCTCCATATATCTTATAATCTGGATTTTCAACGATGGACTGCTCGCGGCGAACATAAGGCTTTGAAACAAGCTAAAAAAAATACCACACAGCAAGAGTTTCGTGAGCAAACTGGAATGCTGATTGATATAGTCAAACAGGTATGTATTTAATTTTCGCTCTCTTTATGTTGTTTGTTAATTATATCTCTATGTATTGTATATTACAGTATTGTTTTCCCATTTTAGGGTTTTGGAACTACAAACGACGGGAATACAGCGAGGCGCTTTTTCCAAGATTACAAAAGATCTTCCAGAATAACGGGAATTGACGAAAATCTGATTTTCAGATTTTCCGTTATTCTACAAGCCATATCATCAGGCAAAAACATTGACTGTGAAAAATTTAGAAGATACTGTAGAGAAACAGCTGATGTGTACGTGCAACACTATTCGTGGTACTACATGCCAGTTAGTGTACATAAACTTCTAATGCACGGTGCAGACATCTGTAACCACTTTGGTGTTTTGCCAATCGGTAAGTAAAAAATAAATATAGTTTGATGTATTATTTGACTCGATTGCGTTTTGAAATTAAAATGTATGTACTTATTCGTTTTAGGTACCTTATCTGAAGAAGCTTCGGAAGCCCGTAATAAGGACTTCAGAAACGTCAGGGAGAGGCACACTCGGAAAACGGGGAGAATAGCAACAAACGAAGACATCCTCCATGGACTTCTAATAAGCTCTGATCCCCACATATCCTACATAAGGCCTAAAATAATGAAACAGGTTCATAATGAGTTGTTGCCTGAAGCAACTCAGTTGTTACAGACTACTGAGCCTCCCTGTGACAGTGAAATTATGGAGGAAGAAGAATGCCTCATAGCAGAGTCCGAAAATTTGCCGGACCCACTAGCACTTCTGGAACAAGAAATAATGTGATCCGGCTCTAAATTATTCCCACAAAAGCCCATCAGGGTTAGGAATATGACAAACAGCCCTTTTCAGGGCTACATTACTTCACAGTTTCATATTGATCATACGTACGATAACTTATACTATAATAATATACATACAGTTGATTATGTAGATAATTATCAACGACTTGCCCGTACAAATTTAAATTATTTCACCTATCATTAACAAAATTAGTATAACCTGAAACATTACGATATATTTATGCAACAATAGATAACGTGTAGTTAAAAAATAACACAGCCAATCAGAGACGAGCATTTTTCGATGACTCATTAGTTATGCGCGCACAAACAAATGAGTCATCAATCACAATGCAGGTGCTCTGCATTGTGATTGATGACTCATTTGTACCGATAACATGCAATAATAACTAAATCTCTACCAGAATTACTAGTTCTAAGTACGTATGCGCTATTAAAACTATTTATTTAACTAAAAAGAAGGTGAAAACAGCCAAATGAGACAAAAAATATGCTTTGAATTTATTTTAAAAGACAAAAAAATTCTTCCAAATTATTATTTTTTTACCGAATGATTACTCGCGCTGCCGCAGATGGCCGGCGCTGATTTTTTTTTCGTGGATAGAGAATGACCCTAGCTATCATATACTCACGGCACACACTCAACATATTAGTACAATTGAACAAAAAAAATTAAACGTGATTCGCTCCATACAAAAAAATCTAATTAATTTTTTTCAAGACAAACTGTCAACTTTAGAAGAAATTTTATAAGAATAAAAGTTGTCAGGAATAATATAACACGTCATATAAAAAAAAATCGCATCGATATAGGAACTTTGTTGCCTAAGTCCACTAATTTTCAGTATGGGCCCACTGTGCGGCGGTACGATGATGTTTCGCTCGCACTCAGCCCCTCGTCGCATCGCCGTGATTCTCTCGCTCGTGGAGACGGCCCCTAGTAGTTGTATAATTGCACTTTGAAAGAAGTATTGTCGGCAATAGATAAGCACATTTTTCTCAAGATCTAGTTAAAATGTTTGACATATTTTGTTTTAATGATAATTTTAATTTTGTATTCGCTTCTGTTTCGGCCGAAACTATAAGTAATCAAAACCGAACCTTCGGTTTCGGCAAAAAACCTGCTTCGGTCGGTCACTAGTAATTTGTTAAGAAAAATCGAAAATCCAGGTAATGTTTGCTTGGAAAAAAGTTTTACAATAACACTTTGAAATTCGTTTTCGTAGAAAAGTAAAAAAAAAATGCGACTTTAATGTTTATTCATTTATTTAACCATTTATGTACACACATATATAATATAAACATACAAGATGAAAGGAGCAGAAAAATACGTACAAAGGTGATGCTTATTGCTAAAGAAATCTCTTCCGGCATACCTGCGATAGGAAAGTCGATAAAGAGATGTAGACACCGTGTGTAAGAGTAGAAGAGAAAATAGAGTACATAAAATCAAAAACAATTTACTTAATAAAATTAAACAAATACTACTGTAAGTACATATTAAGGTATTACGCAAACTGATCCCTGAATTGAAAAATGCGGGGCCGGACCGCTCAACGCGACGCGCGACGCTCCGCGTCTCCGTAAATAAGGCCTATGAGTCTCTGAGCTGAGCTGCGGACAGACGGACGGACGGACAGACAGACAGACGGACATGGTGAAACTATACGGATTCCTTGTTGATTACGGAACCCTAAACACGATATAAATAATGGGTAGAATATATTATGTAGCTTTCGGCTTGGGAAAGGGTCTTTTACGAGGGCGGCACTGAAAATTTCGGGAATCAAGGAAGTGACACAACATTACTATTTAAAAATGTATTTATTGCTTTTCGAAGTATTCTCCGCGAAATTTGACACATTTTTCCATACGATGGAACCAATCATTGAAGCAACCATTCCATTCGGAAGTTGGGGTCTCCAAAATGGCCGTTTTGTAGGCGTCCACAGCTTCTTCAGGTGATGAAAATCTCTGTCCACGCAATTTATTCTTTATTTTAGGGAAAGTATAGAAATCATTAGGGCTTAGGTCGGGGCTGTACGGCGGATGGTCTAATAATTCTATGTTTTCTTGCTCTAAAAACTCTTTTGTTCTGTGCGCGGTATGAGAACTCGCATTGTCGTGATGGAGGATGATGCGGCGGTTGCAGTTCTCTTTACGGAGTTCAGAAACGACCTGTGGCAAACAAATGCTAGCATACCATTCTGCATTAACCGTTCTTTGTCCCTCAAGAGCAATAGTCGTAACATGGCCGGTTTTGGAGACAAACGTGGCCACCATTTTTTTTGCAACACTCCGTGAACGAACAATTTTTGTTGGCTTTAACTCATTTTCGAACACCCAAACTCGTGACTGGTTTTTTGTTTCGGGTTCGTACGCGTATATCCAGGATTCGTCACCTGATACAATGTTGTATACAGCATTTGAGGATCCTGCGTGGAATCTTTCGAGAGTTCTGACGCACCAAGTAACGCGAGCCGCTTTTTGCTCTTCACAGAGCGAATGCGGTATCCATCGGGAAAACAACTTTTTTACACCTAATTGTTCATGCAAGATTATTTGTATTTGACTCATGCCAATGTCTAAAGTTGCCTGAATTTCGCGGTATGTCACATGTCGATCTTCCTCAATCAGCTTACGCACAGCATCAACGTTTTCTTGGGTGACTGCAGTTTTTGGACGACCTTGACGGGGATCATCACTGAGCTTGACACGTCCACGTTGAAATTCAGCAAACCAGCGATAAATTGTGGTTTTGGATGGGGCTTCATCACCAAATGCAGAAATCATCCGGTCAACACACTGTTTTTGTGTTAAACCAGTTCGAAAGTCATAATAAATCATCGCTCTTGAATTTTCTCGAGTCAATTCCATTTTCTCAACGACTAAACAAGTTTGACAAAACCTTGTGACAAGACCGAGAATCTTTTTAAAAAAAAAAAAAATGGTATTCGATTTTTAAAACCAAGGAGTTTTCAATTAAAAAGATTTTAATATGACAGGAACAGTGGAAATATTCCATTCCCGACACTTTTAGTGCAGCCCTCGTAACACCCGATATAACTATTAGTGAGTTAATTCGAACTGAAACATTATGCTACTGAGCCGAATTCTAAATGGCAATGGCTGTATATTTTTATCTGTTAGTGTCACTTATTATATGGTATCATATGGCTATCCTAGTTTTATCTAAGTAACACGTCATTCACATAATAAATACAAAATTAAGTAAAGTCATTCACATAAATACAAAATTAAGTGAATGTTTTCATGTTGTAATTCAATTGAAAAATCTTTTTTCAGTTAACTGCCCGCCACAGTGTCAAATTGAATCGATAGATTTATTTATTGTTTGCAGTGCAACTGCACAACCCTATGAGCATTGTGGAGTAGTTCCAATTTAACAAATAAAACATATTATTCTCATAATTGGCATACTACTTATTCTTAGCTATTCTTGTTTGTAAGAATTCTAAGCAGTGTTCTTAAAATTGTATACAGGTGCTGCGCCACATTGTAACAAAAGGCACTCCTCCTCCTAAAGTGTGGTGGGTACCACCGATGGGACTACATTCCTGCCTAAGAACAGCACTAAGATATCTAAACATCCCTATTGTAAGTAGAAACTATTATATAATATATTTTAAAAGAAAAGAAAATAATGTTAATAATCTTTATGAATTTGCTTCATGTTATATTAATTTACAAATTAATTTATCAATTTTTACAATTTTTATTTAATTCTTACCAATGTTATAATGTCAAAGAATATTCAATTTTACCTTTTTGTAATTTTTAAACAGAATTTCATACATTTTAATTTAATTTAAGTGTATCTTTTTATCAATGTTACCAATTTTTCAATGTTAGTGCTTATTACTAAGTTAGCTTATTTCTCTGATGCATTGTTTTAAGCATGTAGTGTTTACCTATAAGTAACTGATGCACTGTTATTTTATTAAAAAAATGTATAATGTGTTTGTATCAGTGTAATCAATTGGTGGTGAACCTAATAAAATAAATAAATAGAAATACTTGAGAAATTGATTTGATACATAAAACTTTCTATTTAACTTAATGTTAAACTAAAATGTTCAAGTCATACAAATCGTTTTAAAATTGCTTTTCAATAGATGGTATCTTCTGATGATCATTGTCAAGAAGTAGTTGGGCTTTGCCGGGAGAAAACATATGCTGGACTTGTTGGCTGCTCAGGAGAATACTTAGTATTTCAACCTCCAAGATACTTTAGCTCTTCACAACTGAAGCTTACATACAGGGTAAGATTGATAAGTTTATTTGGGTTGTCTGTGCCAAAACCATTTACTGCCTGTAGTTGACATTTGATTGTAAGTTTTAATCAAACTGTGTACAACAGTAGTGCTATAAAAAGCCAACAATTTAAAACCACAACTAGGCATTTATTATTTTAAAAAAACCGGCCAAGTGCGAGCCAGACTCGCGCACGAAGGGTTCCGTACCATTATCTATAAAAACGGCAAAAAAATCACGTTTGTTGTATGGGAGCCCCCCTTAAATATTTGTTTTATTTTAATTTAATTACTTATTTTTAAAGTCAATATACAGGGTGTTTGGCAGAACGTTGAACATACGAAAATGGTGGGTAGGTGGGGTCATCTGCTACTTACTCAGCCCTAATTTATTTGGCCCTGGCCGACTGGGTATTTAAAAAAAAAAAAAAAAGTTTTTTTCTTGTTTCACCACTTTCCTAACTTTAAAGTGTATTTTTTTTATTAAAAATGGGCAATAAAACAGGCAATTTTTTTTTTTTTAATCTTTGATGTTGGCAGATTCTTATAAAATTATTGCTTTGTTCAGATGTTAGCTAGAAAAAAAGTTATGAGTCCTCAAACTTACAGAAAGATGTAAAAAATACTTGAATGTTAATTTCAACTTGCATTTAAAAAAAAACAAAAAATGATTGAGGAGTTCCAATTCTAGCAAAACATCCCTAGTGTGTGAGCTTTCTAATGGTATGTAATTTGCTTTTATAAAAAAAAAAACTTTAAGAGTTATTTCATAATTTTATCAAGCAGGAAATTTTTGACGAAACTCTACCTTTACGGAAAGTTAAATGTTTTGCGAAATTTAATACTGCAAAGTTGGTAAAAATTATGGATCGACGGCTTGCCAGTAGCAGTGGTGCAAATTGACATTCACTATTCCCTTGAGATGGTTACACAAAGCAGGTAGAAATTTTGTTTCACTCTTGCGCAGTCATAGCGTATTTTTGCTCTCTTTCGCTCTCGTGGCACCGTGACGCCTCAGAATGAATTCTTTTCTTTTATTCAGTCGAGACTTAACTGCCTCTGCGATCTCACGTGCCCGTTACGCTTACGTTTGTTTTTGTTCACTTCGTTTTCTTTTATTGTTATCACTAGTTAAGTTTAAGTTTAAGTTTGTTAAGTTTTTTGTTATTACTGTTACCTGTTGTTATTGGTAAAGAAATGGCTGCTTTTACCAGTGAGGAATACGCGGACATGTTGTTAGCGTATGGAAGCGCTAATACAAATTCGCGTGAAGCGCGAAGAATTTATCAAGAGCGTTATCCCAACCGCCGAGTACCCAGTCATCAGACGTTTGCGAGTACTTACCGACGTTTACGACAAACCGGTAACCTGAACTTACAAGAACCACGAGTGAACGCAGCACGACCCGATGCTACCATTGACGAACAAGTTCTTGCCGAGTTTGACGCGGATCCTACCAAAAGCATTAGACAGATAGCTTCAATACTTGGCTTAAGCATATGGAAAGTGTGGTCTGTTCTCCGGCAAGATGGTAGACATGCTTTTCACTACACTCCAGTGCAAGGTAAGATTAAGCCGTTTATGCACTGCATCTGATACGATTTTGTGGAATGTAGTAAATTATGAGACAGTTCAATTGATCGTTCCATTTAACCTTGATTTCGTCACTTTCTTTATTAGTTGTTTTGCCTCATGTTGTTTTTAGCGCATTCAATTCTAATTTCAAATTAAATTCAATAAACTATTCCTATTCGGCCGCATTCACGTAACAATCAGGCGGCCAGCGCTTACAGGATTCGGATTTCGGATTCGGTTTGCGCAGGTGGTCAGCTTAGGTAAACTTGCCAGCACTTATGGGTCCTTTTTAGAACAAAATTGGAAAGTCGCACGCCCTTTTGTGAATTTGGTCTTACGTCTTTATGGCTAAGCCATAAAGCCAATTAGTGTACTTAAAAATTGAAGATGAAAAATTTGGATAATTGTAGAGTTTGAACTCGGAGGAAGAAAAGATTCAGTATTGAAATCAATTCTTAGACATGTTTTGTTTGTTCTAGGTCTCGATGACAGTGATTTTGGGAGACGTGTGCAATTTTGTCGCCATTTGCTGCATACCGATGTGGACGACGTTAACTTTTTAAAAAGTATTTTGTGGACAGACGAGTCCAAATTTGACAAAGAAGGGATTGTCAATTATCACAATCTTCACCATTGGGCACTTAAAAATCAAAACCCACACGTGAAGAGACAAAGAGGCTTCCAGAGGAGATTCAGTGTGAATGTCTGGGCAGGAGTGATTGGCGATAAGCTAATAGGGCCTCATTATTTGCCCGACAACATCAACGCGAACAACTACTTGGATTTTTTGATAAATGATTTACCACCATTAGTGGAAGAAGTGTTCAAAGTAGACATAAACAGGCCTATTGTCTTTCAACACGATGGTTGCCCAGCTCACTTTAGTCTAGTTGTACGTGAGCATTTGGATAATTGTTTCCCAAATTCGTGGATTGGCAGGGGAGGACCAATTCCCTGGCCTCCGCGATCGCCCGACCTCACTCCGCTCGATTTTCACGTGTGGGGAAGGGCAAAGGAACTAGTTTACACTACAGAAGTAGAAAGTCGGGAAGATTTGATAAATCGAATTAATGCTGCTTTCGAAGTTATGCGACAGGAGATGCTGCTGCGCACAACAACTGTAGAAATCAGACGTAGATGCCGCACCTGTATTGCGAATGAAGGGCGTCAATTTGAACATCTAATATGATTTATTATTTAAATAAATTATTTAAAATTATTTAATTGTTTCATTAACGCACCTAACTGGTACAGCATAATTTCAATCGATCATTTAATTTTTACCAACTTTGCAGTATTAAATTTCGCAAAACATTTAACTTTCCGTAAAGGTAGAGTTTCGTCAAGAATTCATTCTGACGCGTCACGGTGCCACGAGAGCGAAAGAGAGCAAAAATACGCTATGACTGCGCAAGAGTGAAACAAAATTTCTACCTGCTTTGTGTAACCATCTCAAGGGAATAGTGAATGTCAATTTGCACCACTGCTACTGGCAAGCCGTCGATCCATAATTTTTACCAACTTTGCAGTATTAAATTTCGCAAAACATTTAACTTTCCGTAAAGGTAGTTTCGTCAAAAATTTCCTACTTGATAAAATTATGAAATAACTCTTAAAGTTTTTTTTTTATAAAAGCAAATTACATACCATTAGAAAGCTCACACACTAGGGATGTTTTGCTAGAATTGGAACTCCTCAATCATTTTTTGTTTTTTTTTAAATGCAAGTTGAAATTAACATTCAAGTATTTTTTACATCTTTCTGTAAGTTTGAGGACTCATAACTTTTTTTCTAGCTAACATCTGAACAAAGCAATAATTTTATAAGAATCTGCCAACATCAAAGATTAAAAAAAAAAAAATTGCCTGTTTTATTGCCCATTTTTAATAAAAAAAATACACTTTAAAGTTAGGAAAGTGGTGAAACAAGAAAAAAACTTTTTTTTTTTTTTTTTAAATACCCAGTCGGCCAGGGCCAAATAAATTAGGGCTGAGTAAGTAGCAGATGACCCCACCTACCTACCATTTTCGTATGTTCAACGTTCTGCCAAACACCCTGTATAACTAAATATTCTGTGAATATTTCAAGCGTCTACTACTTGTTGCCGTTATCAAATTGAGCAAAAACGAGCAATTCACAAATCACGTTTGTTTAATGGGAGCCCCCTTAAATATTTATTTTATTCTGTTTTTTAGTATTTGTTAGCGGCAACAGAAATACATCATCTGTGAAAATTTCAATTATCTAACTATCACGGTTCATGAGATACAGCCTGACGACAGACGGACAGACAGACAGACGGCGGAGCCTTAGTAATAGGGTTCCCGTTTTGCCCTTTGGGTACGGAACCCTAAAAATGATGTCGTTTCTTTTTTCGGTGGCCAATAACGAAACTATATTTTGTAGAAAATAATTAAAAATAAAATGTTTGAATCTATGTATGTGTTCATTGCAGTCATCATTGGAAACAAAAGAGTACATGGTGCATGAACTACCACAAGTGTTAGACGTGCCGCAGGACCGGCTATGTCTTATGGCAGCACTACTCGGTGGGACCATCCTCTCGGAGCTAAGCCTAGTTGATTTCTATAAACGGTTGGGAATCACACAAAAAAAGGTGCGTGATCGTTTTAAAGCATACTACATTATAATTATATAAGTTTTACTTTATTTTCTTTCTTTATATTAATAACCAGCTCTTCAGGTATTGTTTACATGGAAAGTAAAAAATTTCAATGTTTGAACCAAAAACTATAATACAGTGTGAGTCTTTATAATCTGCACATACTGAATCGAGGGAATCTTTGCTTAATTATATCGACGGAAAAAATGATAAAAAAAATCTAAATATTTTATTGAAATTTTTAATGGATTTTTTATTTATTTTTTCGCTTCTGTGACTCCAGTGTATACAAAACGGTGTAACTTTTTAACTCGATGTTTTATCACGATGAAACAAACTCCATAATGATTGGAAGTAATTAGGTGTCCGCATTAAATGAAAATTGTGTAAAAAACTGCCACCAATTAAAAATTAACACGTTTTTTCCGCAAAAATCTGATTTTTTTTCATCAATTTTTGCAATAATCGTAAAATTTCTCAATAAGATGCCCCGATTACCTTCATTTTTTATTACTTTAAATTATTCCTCATCGTATTAGCTACCTAATAATAAAAATTGTATGCTTTTAGCTCAGACAAAACACTTTCTATCAAGTGTTAAAGATGGCACTTCGAACGCGCTATTTTTGTTCTCTTAAGGATGATTTATTTGGGTTCAATGAATGAAAAAGAGTTCAATTAAAACATTTATTATTTTAAAGAAAATTTAATGCATTAGGTTCTCAAAATGTCCACCTCGTTGTTGTAGGCACAAAGCCGCGCGAACTAAAATTTGTTGTGTCGCTCTCCTTATCATTTCGGGATCATTGCGAATATCATTTGCACAGTTAATTATGCGATCACGCAAATCGACCTCACTGTTGATGGGAGTACTGTAGACGCGTTGCTTCATGGTCCCCCACAGGAAGTAATCAAGGGGCGTTAAATCGGGTGAACGCGCAGGCCACCCTACAGGTCCTAGTCGTCCAATCCATTTATCACGATAATTTTCGTTTAAAAATGATCTCACATTTGTGGCATAATGGGCAGGGCATCCGTCCATCTGCAGAAACATCCTTCGACGCAAAGACAGTGGTACATCTTCCAATAACTCAGGTAGATCGTCAGTCAACAAACTTAAAAATCTTTCACTGTTCAAAGTTCTCGGCAGTATGACTGGTCCAATCAACATGTTATCGATAAGACCAGCCCAAACATTTATTGAAAATCTTACTTGAAAAGTCGATGAACGTTTCAATTTCGGGTTTTGACCTCCAGGGCACCATCTGTGTAAATTTCTACAGTTAGTAATACCATCTCTGGTAAATGTTGATTCGTCCATCCATAGTATGGTTTTCGGAAAGTTTGGGTTTGCTCTGGTATTTCTTTGAATCCAGGTGGACATCACACACCTTGGACGCCAATCTACGTCTTCATGTAGATGTTGCACTCTTTGGTAGTGGTAAGGGTGCAATCTTTCTTTCTTTAAAATACGCCACGCTGATTTTTGTGATATTCCGTGACGAAGAGCCAGTCGTCTAGTACTTATGGATGGATCAGCAAACAAATCGCTCAGTACTGCTTGTTCCAGAACCACATCAATAATTATTTGAGGCGGCTCGCGACGATCTCTACTTGATTCAAGTCCAGTGATCGACAATCTTCTGTGAACTTCCTGGAAGTTGCGGGCAGATGGCACTGGTTGCCTGTTAGGAAACGCAGCTATGTAAGCTGCGCGCGCAGCTCTGGCACTTCCTCGTCCCATCCCATAGTAAAAATGAATGTCGGCAATGTGTGCCGGGGAGAATTCACTTAAGCGCGGCATCACGTAGCAGCGAACGAAAGTCACGAAACTCAGGTAGCAGTGAATGAAAGTAACGAAACACATGTAGCAGCGGCGAATAATTCGGAGCGACTGCCTGTCTGTCATCCCTTCTGGTCCCTTCAGCTGGCCCTACCTCCCCGCACCCCGACCCGCGCACATTCTCAACAAAAAAGGACGTCTACCTGCTAAACAATTAGTGCGTAGCCGTGCTCTAGGCCTTTCTTTGGCTGTTGATAAGAAATGATGGGATTGAGTTAAACCCTTGCAATTTTTACTATTGGATAGCTAATACGATGAAGAATAATTTAAAGTAATAAAAAATGAAGGTAATCGGGGCATCTTATTGAGAAATTTTACGATTATTGCAAAAATTGATGAAAAAGATTTTTGCGGAAAAAACGTGTTAATTTTTAATTGGTGGCAGTTTTTTACACAATTTTCATTTAATGCGGACACCTAATTACTTCCAATCATTATGGAGTTTGTTTCATCGTGATAAAACATCGAGTTAAAAAGTTACACCGTTTTGTATACACTGGAGTCACAGAAGCGAAAAAATAAATAAAAAATCCATTAAAAATTTCAATAAAATATTTAGATTTTTTTTATCATTTTTTCCGTCGATATAATTAAGCAAAGATTCCCTCGATTCAGTATGTGCAGATTATAAAGACTCACACTGTATACGAGGGCTGCATTAAAAGTATCGGGAATGGAATATTTCCACTGTTCCTGTCATATTAAAATCTTTTTAATTGAAAACTCCTTGGTTTTAAAAATCGAATACCATTTATTTATTTAAAAAAAGATTCTCGGTCTTGTCACAAGGTTTGGTCAAACTTGTTTAGTCGTTGAGAAAATGGAATTGACTCGAGAAAATTCAAGAGCGATGATTTATTATGACTTTCGAACTGGTTTAACACAAAAACAGTGTGTTGACCAGATGATTTCTGCATTTGGTGATGAAGCCCCATCCAAAACCACAATTTATCGCTGGTTTGCTGAATTTCAACGTGGACGTGTCAAGCTCAGTGATGATCCCCGTCAAGGTCGTCCAAAAACTGCAGTCACCCAAGAAAACGTTGATGCTGTGCGTAAGCTGATTGAGGAAGATCGACATGTGACATACCGCGAAATTCAGGCAACTTTAGACATTGGCATGAGTCAAATACAAATAATCTTGCATGAACAATTAGGTGTAAAAAAGTTGTTTTCCCGATGGATACCGCATTCGCTCTGTGAAGAGCAAAAAGCGGCTCGCGTTACTTGGTGCGTCAGAACTCTCGAAAGATTCCACGCAGGATCCTCAAATGCTGTATACAACATTGTATCAGGTGACGAATCCTGGATATACGCGTACGAACCCGAAACAAAAAACCAGTCACGAGTTTGGGTGTTCGAAAATGAGTTAAAGCCAACAAAAATTGTTCGTTCACGGAGTGTTGCAAAAAAAAAATCGTGGCCACGTTTGTCTCCAAAACCGGCCATGTTACGACTATTCCTCTTGAGGGACAAAGAACGGTTAATGCAGAATGGTATGCTAGCATTTGTTTGCCACAGGTCGTTTCTGAACTCCGTAAAGAGAACTGCAACCACCGCATCATCCTCTATCACGACAATGCGAGTTCTCACACCGCGCACAGAACAAAAGAGTTTTTAGAGCAAGAAAACATAGAATTATTAGACCATCCGCCGTACAGCCCCGACCTAAGCCCTAATGATTTCTATACTTTCCCTAAAATAAAGAATAAATTGCGTGGACAGAGATTTTCATCACCTGAAGAAGCTGTGGACGCCTACAAAACAGCCATTTTGGAGACCCCAACTTCCGAATGGAATGGTTGCTTCAATGATTGGTTCCATCGTATGGAAAAATGTGTCAAATTTCGCGGAGAATACTTCGAAAAGCAATAAATACATTTTTAAATAGTAATGTTGTGTCACTTCCTTGATTCCCGAAATTTTCAGTGTCGCCCTCGTAGTACTCGGTTAAAACATTGAAATTATATAAGGTAAGTTTTTGAGACATAGTATGGGCCAAACGTGGCCTAGATGGAGTTAGATTGATTTAGGAGTAAAGAAAACTAAATTTTAGATCTTTCAGCAAAGGTGTTTAAGGGCACGAAGTGTAAACTATTAAGCCAAGCATTAGGCTAAAACGACGCGATGCATGATTCCTTACTTTCTTCCTACTGACTGATCATGATACTGTGAACCGTAGAAGGGATAGGTGAAGCTTAGCATAAACCGGATTACGCAATACCTAATTTTTAGGTAGTTATTACAATTATCGAAAATGAACTGTATGACGAGTATAAAATATTTTCAGCAGCAGGTGCCTCCAGAAGCTTTAGTAAAAGCCATTTGTCAGTATGTCCGAGAATTGCCTTCATCTGATGTAGATGCTGCATGTATTGATGTATTTGGTGACCTTAATGATCTCCGAGCTGCCAAACTGAAACAAGCTGTACAATATTATTTGAATGGTACAAAGGATGGATTTTTGAAGTACAGAACTGCATCTGGTAAGACAATTTTCCTGAGAATAATTATTAATTTAATGTTGCATTTTCTTAAACCAACTAAATTAAAAAGCACTTAATAAAATTCCTTCTTTTAATTTCAGGTCGTCGTCCTAAGAATAACAAAAAAAATCAAAAAGTTGATATTAGTCCACCGGCAACTTCTTCAGACTTAGACACATCTAAACTAGCTGCTGAATCATCTGAGCATGAGGTTTATATTTTATTCTATTAAGTATAAAATGGCTATAGTCATCCACGCCTTTTACATCATCATCAATACATTGGCATCCATTGGCAAGTTGACAGATATTTTTGCATGATCACTCGTTCGAAATTTAAATAACTATTGTCAAGTGCAAGTGACCTATTTTTTTTATAATTTTATTTTATTTTATTCTCCCTACACCTTTTTTGTATTTTATTACATCCCCTTTGTTATTTACACTAAGCACTTCAGATAGTTAGAAAAACTGCAAACTCAATAAATTGCAGCAAAAAGGCTTGGACGACTACAAATTGGCAACAGCAAATGCATCAATTAACGCCGACTTTAGCATGGAAGAAAAGCCCACTGAGATACAGCAAGGACTTGCGGCGGTATCGCTGGACTCCGGCGACACGGGCGCAGCTAAGCAGCAAGCTGTCAATCCGGCTGATAAAAACGAAAAACCACAAACTGCTCCTAAAGAGGTCTGAAATATGTTTATGTGTGTTATTGACGAACTCTTTTAGGTTTGATCAATGTAAATACAACTAATGTGGTACAGTTTATAAGTTAAGCTTTCATTCGTGTCAGGTGAGTCACTATCACGTGACTCATTTGATTTTCTACGTTTCCCTAAGCTTGTCTAGTGCACATTTGAAAACGGAAATAACAACCTTGGATGAATGAAGCTTTTGCTTCTCGAAAGATGATTTTATTGTGTGTGTGTTTGTATAGATCCATCCATATGTAAGATGGACTCTGCTCGACACATATTTACTTAGGCTAATTCGACCAAACTTTTAAACCTAGTATATGTTTTATGCTACATATCATTTTTGACGTCTGACAGCTTTTGTGCGAAAAAGTAACAACAATTATTCGCAGGTTAATACATAAACTAGATATAAAAGTTCGCCCAAAATTGAATAAAATAATCGGCTCATCAGTCATCAGCTCATCACACATAAATATTTGTTATATGTTTATAGGGGCGCCCGAATTTGAAGCAGGTACCAAACGAAGACAATTGCCCCCCTGCCCCAGCTGAAGTATTACGTACGTGTGCCGAGCGACACGCGCGCGGTCTCATGCATCCTGCAATGTTGTCGATCTTGACACATCGTCAAGTTACTCTGCCTGTACTAATGGAGGATGACAATCATCGCGAAATACCTTCTATACATCATTTCTTTAGACCTGTTAGACAAAATGTGTATGCAATTTTGTATAACATGCATCATCACCGCTTTATGGCACAAAAAGCCAAAGGTAACCTACTGATTTTAATGTAAATGAATAAATTTGTTAATCATTGATGGTTGACGGTACTTGTTTTTTTTTTTTATAGAGGACGGCTCAGCAAGTTCAGTGAATATCGATCGCCCTTGTACTGTTCAAATATCAGAATGGATATATTCCCGCGTGAACCCTGGCAAGACTCCTGAAACTGTGCCAGGAATCGTTCTAGATTGGCCTGTACCGACAGTGCAAAGGCTTTGGTTCGGGTGAGCTTATATCTTTAGGTATTTTGCTCATCATTAGTCTACCTCGTTCATTATGGACGAACCTGCAGAGATAATGTAATGAATTTCATTTCGTTTATATAAAAAGTATTGTTAAATGATTTTTTTTCGCATTCTAACAAGTCGTTACTATTGAATTGGAATAAATATTGTTTTTATTTGACTTGTTACAGAACTGCCCAAGATGATAAATGTCGCCGTATGAGAGCATTTCTCTCTTGCATGCGCTCTGATACTCCATTGATGTTAAATACGTCTTACGTACCGCAACATTTGCTTATTTTAGCCACTGTGTTAAGGTAAGATATTGCACATTTATTATTAATTGAAAAGTAATCGATTTTGATTATACTTGAACGAATGAATGATACGCATGTCGCAATACTCGCTGTCATACGTAAGATTGAATCTCAGTGATTTTACGAATGAATGTACACATTTTGCAAGCAACTTAACACCGAATCGCTAACTTCGTAATGTTCAAAATTGGAGATGACCGCGTGGGCATCGGCGGTGTTAAAGATCGCGATCTTTATGACAATCGTTAATTAAGTTAACATTTCGAGTAACGGATAAAAGAAAAAGGAAGAAGAAAGATAAAGGAAAAAGTTTCTTCGCATTTTTTAAGAAAACTCAAAACATTTTTGAATATAGTTTATTTACATTTAACTAAAGTATGTAGGTACCATTTTGTTCGATAACTTTTTGCCATCTTGTAGGTAGGGTCATGATCCCATTGCTATAGAAATTTTGGGACTTCTGATCAAAATACCGCGACAAGTGGTTTTGGCAGTCCTCTCGTGATGTTAACCTGACACTGCCTAAAGAATTCTGAAGAGACCGAAACAGGTGGAAATCTGAAGGTGCAAGGTCAGGACTATACGGCGGATGCATTAACACCTCCCAGCCAAACTCTCTTAATTTTTGCTGAGCGGCTAAAGATGTGTGAGGTCTACCGTTATCATGATGAAAAACCACACCCCTTCTGTTGATTTATTCCGGCCGCTTTCTCTCAACTTCTTACTTTAATCTCATCAGTTGTTCGCAGTAGAGTTCAGAATCGATGGTCCTGCCTGGTGGTAACAGCTCATAATGAATAATGCCCTTCCAATCCCACCACACACACAGCATCACCTTGTTGCGAGTTAACCCGGGTTTCGCCACAGTCTGTGAAGCCTGACCGGCCTTTGACCACGACCTTTTTCGCACGTTCTTGTCGTACGGGATCCACTTTTCATCACCAGTTATCAGCTTCTTCAAAAATGGTTCGGTTTCATTACGTCGTAATAAAGAATCACAAATGAGTACACGGTTCATTAGGTTTCTTTCAGTGAGCTCGTGAGGTACCCAAATATCGAGCTTTTTTGTGTACCCAGTTTTTTTCAAATGTGCCAAAACTGTTTTGTGCTCAATTCCCAGTTCTTCAGCTACGTCGTAACTACTGATATCTTGCTCCACTTTTTCAAAAATGGCATCCATTTTATCCGTTGCTGGAGGCTGGGAGGTGTTAATGCATCCGCCGTGTAGTCCTGACTTTTTTTTTTTTTTTGGTGTGAAATTATCAAATAACTTCTCCCGCTCTGGGTGGAGCGGGAGGGAGTGTCAGACTTTTACTGACTAAAACCCACCCGTGTTCCTTCAGATGCCTGTGTGCCAGGGCCACGATATCCCTTTCGAACAGGCTCGTAACCCTGGCAGGCATTGGCCCTTTCGGACCCCGTCAACGCGCCGTCGACCCGCGATTCCTGCGATTGCCAACGCCCGGGGCGTCTCCTGCGGTGACTAGGGGCGCGAGGGCGTGGATTTTGCCTTACCCTCACGCGTTCCGCCTCCTCCTTCGCAAGCAATACTGTTTCGCAGAAGGAGGTGACGGCCTCCCATGCACTCTCGCTCCGAACCATGGCCTGAACCAGGGCCGCACGCGAGAGATCGCCGCCGCCGATCGCTGCCGTGAGGACACGGCGGTGCTCCGCCCATAGTCCTGACCTTGCACCTTCAGATTTCCACCTGTTTCGGTCTCTTCAGAATTCTTTAGGCAGTGTCAGGTTAACATCACGAGAGGACTGCCAAAACCACTTGTCGCGGTATTTTGATCAGAAGTCCCAAAATTTCTATAGCAATGGGATCATGTCCATACCTACAAGATGGCAAAAAGTTATCAAACAAAATGGTACCTACATACTTTAGTTAAATGTAAATAAACTATATTAAAAAATGTATTGAATTTTCCTAAAAAATGCGAAGAAACTTTTTCCCCAACCTATTAAAATGCAATTTCTATGACGAGTACACGTTCAGTGCCGGGAGCACTCCTGGAGGTGTCACTCTAGTTGCATACGGGATGCTGGGTCGCGGAGGGCTCATTTTAAATTTGCAATTTTCCTTAGCGAATTTAGCATCTACAACTGTGAAAATAAAATCAGTTCTTTATTTTAACAGGATTTGTTGGTTTTAAAATTTTACAGTTACAAACTGACTAAAAATAAAAATATTTATTTTGAGATTTTAAAACACGAGGATTAGTTTAACAATCGAGGCTTTCACGGTTCCGTATCAAAATGGTATAAGACAAAAATTTGGTGCAACTTCGTTTGTTAGCACTTTATGTATCTTAATTTTTATTTTTATTAATGCCGTATGGTTTTTGACTTAGGATGAAAATTTTTCGATAAAATACCACATCACCTTATCTCCAAAGAACATCAATTGTCATTCTCCTAACATGCTTTTACTAGAAAAATCTTATAAAACTTAACTTGATGATACTTATTAAATGTAATAATTATATCGTTTCATTTGCCTTTATAATACATAACGTAGTACAAGCATTCAATATACATATTTTAGTACGGAGACTAAAGTAGTTACGCAAAATGTTTTTCGGGATTGTGTGGTATATTTTTAAACTGTGGAATTTTGAATTGAGATGATTTCTAAGTGTTCTGTTGAGTACGAGTAAACACAAAATAATAATAAAGAGTGCGAAATAACACAATACCATAAAGAAAACAAAGTCTACGCCGAAATTACTAAGCGTAATTCGATCGATAACTAAACACATGGGTTCGAACCCACGACCAACGACACGTAAGTCGGGGCAAAAATCATAGAACAAACAAACTTCGTTGTGCGATCGCAAAAAACATGTGCTTCGGAATAGGTCATGGTTATGGCAATAGACTTTACGGATATGAACCTTTGGTTACTAGAAAGAAAACAAATTGTACAACATTATTTCACTAGGTTTAGATTATTTTTAGTGGCCACTCTAAAGCTCGTGAATGCATTCAACGCATCCGTCCTAGCACCCTGCCAGGGTTACGAGCCTGTCCGAAAGGGATATCGTGGCCCTGGCACACAGGCATCTGAAGGAACACGGTGGGTTTTAGTCAGTAAAAGTCTGACACTCCCTCCCGCTCCACCCAGAGCGGGAGAAGTTATTTGATAATTTCCCACCCAAAAAAAAAAAAAAAAAAATCCGTCCTAGCACGACAGCGTAGCCCGGTTAGTTTCGCCCACCAGGATCTCCGCACAAATTTAATTTCTATAATTTTCTATACAATAAAACAGACATTCTCTTGCAAGAATAATTTTAAAAAATGTTTAATTTAATCCACAATTTACAGATTTATAATGACTTCTCAAATTCAAATTTTGAGGCGTCAGGAGTTGGATGCCTTTTTGGCTACAGCTTTCTCAAATGATCTCATGAATGCACTTCATTTGCAAGAAATGACCGTAAGTGTGAAAAGTGTCAGTAACGTTCTATAGTTTTATACCTTTAGGGCCGGCAAACATAAAAGCGTTGCGACGTCGCGTCGCAAATATTGGCGACGTCAGGGTCACCCGAAGAGTTACTTGAAAATGCCCGACACCGCACCGCTTTTATGTGTGTCGGCACTTATTGATCACCGCTGTAATGTGGAGCGAATAATGTATTTAATATTTTAGGTGAACGGTATAAACTCTCGTGGCGTGCAACTGGGTGCACTAGTGATGGCGGGGGCTGAAGCAGCTCTGCTAGCTAACGACGCGTGCGGCGCGCCCGTGCCGTGGCTCGTGGCAGCGCCGTGGCTGTACTTCGACGGCAAGTTGCTGCAACGCAACCTGCACCGCGCCAACCACTGCAAGCACCTCGCTCAGCTCTGCGACAACCACCTGGATACTGTGGTCAAGGTCAGTCACTATAGCTTTCGATTAAAATTCTACTATCCATACTAATATTTTAAATTAGAGATTGACTATGACAGGCCGTCTAGTCGGTCCGCCGATCATTATTGCTTTCGGTGGAGTTCAGGTAGTTCCAAAACTTAGTTCAAGGTTAGTTTTGATTGTTAACTACAAAAGAATTCTACTCCTACACACATTTTTTCTAAGATTTGTAAACAACAACGCTCGAAATTGCGATTGGTTTAGTGATGCGGTAGTATAATTTTTTAGTTCTGGTGCTAACGATGTTACAAATAATATCCGCACGTAGATTAGATCGAATCATTTGAATTGTAGTAAACTTTTCAGATGAAGCAAAAAGAATGTCAGTCATTTGATGTTTTGTATGTATTCAAAAATCGTCCTAAATTTTCGCTATTATTGATGAATAATATCAATAATAGCGAAAATTTAATAGTTTTGTGGTGATCCACAGGATGGAAAAGTGATTGTGATAATATGTGTAATCAGCGACGCGTAGATATCGTGTTCTATTCCCAGGCAAGTTCAGTGTTATTGCTTCTGGTCCGGGCCACCACCCCGGGTTTAGACGATAATGGGTGTAAATAGACGCTTCACGAACCCGATATTCACTAAGGCTAGGCGCAAACCGGTGACTGTCGCGCGCCACCGCTACTTTTGCAGCAATAACGGTAGCGCGCGATAGCCCCCGGTGTTTGGAAGCCGCCAAATTTTATAAACCGATCTCTACTGTGCAATCTCACGATGGACTCCTGAGTGAGGGTAAAAGAGGAGCGGAGTGGCGCGTCAGTGGCGAGTATTCTTGTGTGGCCCGCAGCGGCCTCAAGTAGTCGTGGATGCTGTAGCGGCATCAACATCACCACATGCGAACTACGCGTCACACTGACGTCACGCAAATCCCGCATCGCGCAAGCTGAGTTTACCGCGCAAATAGCATATATACAACGTCCCAACATCAACCGTCGGGCAGTTGCCCTCCAGACACAACACCCGTCTGGTCGGAGGATCCTCCCTTTTCTATGGTGGATAAGTGAACTTTATACCCTGTTCCTCATACAACCAAAGTTGCCACCAAACAATAGGTAACGTACATCGGACTACAAATTAATATGGCTGGGTAGTCGGGCTTCCCGACTAATCGGTACATCTTCTATTATAAATGCGAAAGTAACTCTAAACGGATTTGGGTGTTTGTCAAGCGGATAGACCATGACCCGAGTTAGGAAATACGATACTTTTTATCCCGGTAGTACGTTCCCGAGGGATAATTTCCGACCACCACGCGGGCGAAGCCGCGAGCAAAAGTTGAATGATATAAATGAGAAAGTGTGATGATTGGATTCGTCCTTCTTACACGCAACTACGGTGTGACGGGTCACCTATTTTTCAATGTTCCGAACCAAACTACAATGAGCAATCTGTGGAACGGTTGCTGGGGCCCAATTCTGTAAAATAACCGCCTTGTCAATAGTGTGTCGGTAGTGTGTCAGTAGTGTCTCAATAGAATAGTCATGTACATTTGGGCCCTATTCTGTAACTTTGAGTTAAGCAACACGCCATTGACACTATCGACACACTACAGACATTCTTTTGCCACTCTTGCAAATTTGGCATTCTGCAAAAATTTCAATGGCGTTTCAGTGGTGTCTCAGTAGTGTGTCGGTAGTAAGTCGATAGTGTGGCGTATAATTATATATAAGTTTTAGTGTTGCTATCAAAAATCTACCATGAGGTAAACCAAACCTACCACTTTTTCAAATCCAATTTTTATCAATTAAATCTTTAATTATTAGGATTAACCGTTTAATTATTAGGAACATCAAATTTCACTAAAAACATGCGTTTAATAACGTTTAATGAGTGTAGCCTTAGGGGCCCGGGCGCTATGGCGTGAGGATACGGGCCTTCGATATTTAAAAAAAACCTTAATTCTTGTTGGGATGCTGTTTACTGCTTCAATTATCAAATTTTTTTTTTGACCACCCCTCGTGTAAACAGCATACATACATACATACATAATTATGTATGTATGCTGTTTACACGGGGGGTGGTCAAATTTTGGTTATTTTTTGCCTAGGACGCACCGTTTTCGCAATATTTGAATTTATATATTAATAAAAAAAATATTAGATATTTGAAGAAGAAAAAAATTTTTTTTTCGTAGATTTTTTACATTATCTCATGGTTTTCGGTCGGAGTATCAAATTAGGTACCTTCACATACAAACCTTTAATTTAGCAGGGATTCCATTCCGCCGTCGCTGTCTCTGGAGAAAAGGAATGAGCTCGTCAATTAGCTTCCTTGCTTGCTTTACGTCCACTTTATCAATTTCACTACGTAAGTCGCACACGCACACGGACACGTTATTTCAAATTTAAAAAATATACAAATTGAACCCAATCAACAATAGGGAAAATAGGTGTCGTGGTTCGATGGCTTCACATTGGCGGTTCGATGGCCAAAACACTATTCAAACACGATAGAAACAACTGTCAAATACACTTAAAATATTTACAGACTACCGTAAGCTTGGCATCACGATGCCATTGTATCATTATAGTGGACCAGACTACCAATTATTGTTGCCAAATTTGCAACAGTGGCAAAAGAACGTCTGTAGTGTGTCGATAGTGTCAATGGCGTGTTGCTTAACTCAAAGTTACAGAATTGGGCCCCTGGTCTGCCGTAATTATTGTATTGCGCGTAATTAATAAACATGCGCTAGCTCCAGAACTAAACATTTGTATGACTCAAGTGTGAAGAAAAAAAAATGTCTGCACTATATGATTCAGCTAATTAACGATTTTTATTTGATAACTAGTTGCTGCCCCCGGCTTCGCCCGCGTGCGTGGCTTTAAAAAAAATTAAGGTAGCCTAGTAGAAAAAGTAGTTACTCCTTATAACATCAGCTATCTGCCAATGAAAGTCCCGTCAAAATCGGTTCAGACGTTTCGGTGATTAGCCGGAAAACAGAACGACATTTTTTTTTTTGTTATATGTTCCGAGTATACTTTCATTATGCATTTAGTAAAAAGCTGTTATTTGACGTGTATGATTTTGACATTACAAACAGACACGGCAATTTTATTTATATGTCTAAAAGATTAATGCTACATAGGTCTAAAGGCCTTCATAAGGACGGTTTTTTGCATAATATAGTTTATAGCCCGGAAAGCTACTTTACATTTCGGAATAATCCTCTGCACGGGAACGAAGCTGCGTAAACTATACTCCATTTGAAATAAGATTAGTTTAAATAAACTTTTTTACAGTCCGTTCAACCGATTTTGACTTATATTCCGTAGGCTTAAGGATGGCATTAAAAGCAAAAACGTGGTCACAATATCAACTGTTTATTACAGCTGCCATTTGTCATGCCACCAACGCAATAAAAATCAAAATCGGTTGAACGAACTGTAAAAAAGGTTTATTTATATGTCTAATCTTATTTCAAATGGAGTACGGGTAGAGGCAGGTTAGTTTGACCCTAGGGTAAAATTTGAACTGTCCGTCGTGTCGCGACCACACAACCGATGTTCGTAATTCCTTCGGCAACTAATAGATGGCGAACTGTTTTACTGACTCGATTGAACGTCGCTTCATGTAGCGACGTTCAATCGAGTCAGTTTAATTCGCGCCATTTGAAGTTTTGACAGTAACACTGGCGTATTTTTCTGCTGCAAACTTTGCAAATTTTTTGAAATTAATAGAATATTAATTTTACATCGTATTTTAATTTAATTCGAACTTTAAGGCCGTCTTGTAGTGCGGTGTGTAGCCGGCTGTAACTGGCCGGCCGTTGCGAGCTCTTGAACTGCTAGATTTTGTGTATATTTGCTCCATAGAAAAAAATAGAAAGGACATTATAAAATGTGTTCTCACCAAGTACTAAAAAACAATAAGGCCTATCTTTTGGTATAACTTTTACATGGTTTAACGAAGTAATCTCTTCAAGGTACAGGTTTCAAATAGCGATTTAGTGTCATCTTTGTGATTTTTTTTTATCGAGCCAATTAATTTAATTCATGTTTCTATCTTCACACATTGCTTGATAATATGTTCAATTTTCTTAAAATATTTTCTTTTTGCGCAAAATATTTTGCTAGATTTACAGAGGTTTAAAAGTACTGCAACCTCGCCTTAACCCCTCCTGGATATTCAATCTTACCGCCCATGATTAACCATCACATCATCTTTGGCTACTGATAGCTGCAACTGCAATTTTTCACCGATAAAGTTCATGGGGTTAAAGTACCCTTTCCTAAGAACAACTTTGGTCCAAACTTGAATTTAAAAAATAAACAAATTACGCTAATCATATTTCTAAAATACACTTTGGCTATTGTTCATTACATCCTTGAGCTTCTATACATACAAGAACACTAAAAAGATAATACTAATAAAAACTACAGATAAAATTAGAAAATTATTTTAATAAAATAGCCAAAGCCTCTACGGTATAGTAATTTATGCATTTTAATAATTGAATAATTGAATTCGTCGGTGTTTGTATAGGTGGAGCGTATGCGCAAAGCGATCCTGGAAGGCCTGGAGGTGGAGTTCGCGATGCCGCCACTACCGCTGGTGGCGGGCGTGGTGGGCGGCTCGCTGGGCGGCTGGGCGCGCGGGCGCGGCCGCGGCGCGCGCCTGGAGATCGCCGGCGTCGTGGTGGGGCAGTGGGGCGGCGGCAGCTACCCCGCGCGCGCGCCGCGCTACCCGCAAGTGAGTCCTGGCTACGTTCACACTACACAAGTGCTCATATATACGAGCGGAATGTTGCCAACGGCAGAGGCAATAGCTAGACTGACGCCGACTAAGGCGCTGACAAGAGGCAAATGATAAAAGTAAACTTTTCTTAAACAAGTAAATTGCCAAATCTATTTAGTTTGTGGTAGCGGAAAAAATATATGTTATTCTTGAATATATTTCGAAGAACTTGGTTGTTACCAAAACACGTTTAGAAAAAAAAAACCTCGATACAAATTAACGGTAAACTAACCCTTTACTTTGAGTTTCAATCCAAAATATCTGTATTCAATATCAACGTACGATTGGTATTTAATTAATAACAAGAACGTCTTATTTGTATGCAGAACTTAGTTGTTATTTATTTTCGATTACTCAAACTCATATTTGCAATAAATTACAAGCGTTGTGTCATCGCGCTTCTCTTTATTTTGTATCTATATTCCGTTGGTTTAGGTAGTTAAATAAAGGTAAACAAAAAAACCCACGTGACGAGAGAGCTGTCAAGTAACCGTCTAAACGTAATACCTGGCACTTCAGTTGGCATACTACGTCACAGTTGTACTCTTTAATTTAGCAACGTTTTATTTCGTTCACGTTTAGAGAACATGTCTTTTTGGGCTCTTTACAATAGACAGATTACAAAATAATATAGTAATATATAAATCTAACTAAATAATTGTGCTCCATCCAGCAATTACATCTACGAAGAGTATTATAAGAATGAAGTTTGACAGTGACCGTGGTTTAGCTGTTGTCAGCGTCTTAATGTCGTAGGCTGCAGTTGCCTCTGCCGTTGGCAAAGTGCCGCTCGTGTATATGAGCACTAAATAACTCTGAATAATCCATCACTGAAGCATTCTGATCATTATTTCTTTGTTTTAAATTTTTGACTGCTTTGTGTGCACGCGTAACTGCTGAGTTGTCCCGTTGTGGTTTGATTTCGTCCACAGGAAAAATGTTATTAAGTTTATTCATTAGAAATTTTTGTGCCCGGTCGACAGTAACAGGTTCGTTGCCCCGTGTTACGTGGAATTTAAACATAACTAATGAAATGGGGGTTACTACACCTTTGCCTTCGGAGAATACAAGCAATATGTTATTTAATAATGAATAGAAACTTGATAATTGTGTCGCATAAAACTTGTTCCAGGTGAGCTACGTGGGCTACACGCCGCCTCCCCGCAACGCGTACGGCGGGCGTGGCTGGCGGGGCGCGCGCGGTGGGCGTGGGGGGCGCGGGCGCGGACGTGGGGCCGGCGCCGCGCCCTCGGCCGGCCGCGCCGCCCGGCGCTCCCGCCGCGAACAGGACGAGCCCGCTAAGCCCGCCACGCTCACTGTTAACGGGTAAGCTGAACGTTTAAGGCGTAAGGTGAAGCTGAAAGAACGTGGGTTCGGCATGCTTTCTTGGCACGGTGCGTAAACTAAAGTTGAAGCAACATTGTGTTGGTATGTGTGTGAAACATGTTTCCCGCAACCTTTTTAGGGTTCCGTACCTCAAAAGGAAAAAAACAGAACCCCTATAGGATCACTTCGTTGTCCGTCTGTCAGTCTGTCAATACCCTTTTTCTCAGGAACGCGTGAAGGTATCAAGTGTAAATTAATATCAAATACGTAGGTCAACAGTCCCTCGGAGCTCTAAAAATACGGCGATTTTTGCGACATATTTTGATATTCGCAAATAAATCAAAACCTATAGGTTACTTCCCGTTGACCTAGAATCGTGAAAGGCAAGAAACAAGGTCTCACAGCAAAAGTAAAGGAAAAAGTTCGAAAATCGTTAATTGTGTAATAAACTACAAGTTTTATTACTCAAATTTTTTATAGCGCGGCTTATAGCGATGTATGGGAGAACCTGATTTTCAACTACAATGTTAAGTTTGTTTTTGGGATAAATTCATCCTAACTACGGAATCCTTCATTGTGCGTGGTCCGACACGTACTTGGCCGGTATTTTTTTTTCTTTAGCATGTCTTTTTGCGTCGTAGTGTGTGTAAGAGTCGCTGGTTTATGCATTCGCCAGCTGAAACTCGCGTGTGAAGAAAATATACAATAATGAACCTCCATTGGTTTTACAGAAAGACTGTGAGACCTGACGATATGAGCCAGCAAGAAGAAGGCAGCCCACACGAGGACACCTCAGCTCCCGACACCGATGCTGATGGTGAGTTTCACATTTTATTTTTTCAATTTTATGTTCTGCAGGATGCTGCGCAGGGCCTACTAATTTTCTATTGAGTTAAGCAAATACGCCAATTATTAACATTTCGCGCGTCCTTTGTAGATAGATAATAAAATACATTAAATAATAATCAAATATTTTTTTAGGAAATTGATAACGACCCTTATAGCCTGATAAGCCCGAATAGCGCGGCGCAAGCCGACGCTCGTAGTTTTGTTGCCATGAGTGATAAACTTGTGTCAAATGAACTGCTGGCGTTCCTGCAGCAGAAACTGGACGTGATGGACGAGGTGTCCGCCATCCAGATCTGTGTTACGAACTTCAGCGAGGGCGACATTGCAGCTGCAAAGCTGCTGCAATGTCGCAATTTTGTTAAGCGACCCGAAGTCGGGACTTCTTAATAAAATCGGGACGGGACAAAGAAAAGTGTGCAAGAGATCATCACGGTTCTGAAGGCTGCCGATCCTGACGACGTGCCGACTTTTCTGGCAAGGGATCTGAACAAGTTACCTCCAGTCACATTCGACCACGTCGACGTTACGGGCCTGTTCAAGGACATTGTGTCTTTGAAGGCTAGTCTAGTTGATGTCCAGAGGAAGTTGGAGACATCCCAGATCACCGTCGCAGACCTGCGCGCAAAACTTGATGAGTTGCGCAACTCTGTGGCGTTAATTGGGTCACCGGCGGCGTGTGTAAGCAATGTAAATACGCGCCGAGGTTTCGGCTGCCTAGACACATCGGTCATGAGTTTTGCGTCAGCAGTTATGTCGCCGGCGCCGATTGCTGAGTCTGCGTTTTGCGCCGCACGCGAAACTCGTAGACTCCCGTCCCCGCAGTGCTGCCCGATCAACGTGACCATCTGACCCGTTGGTCACTGCTCCCCCCGCAATGCCCGTGGCTATGAAGGAAACAAACCGGGCTGATGATGACGGCTTCGTGACGGTGCAAAGGAGGAAGCACCGACAGAGTAGCTGTAAGAACCGCTGCGGCAAGGCTCCTACAGAGACAAACGAAAAATTGCGTGCTGCGAAGCCGAATACTCCGGTGTATATTTCCCGTCTCCACTTCACCACTGACGCGGAAGACATTGTGAAGTACGCGCGCCAAAGGCTGAAGTACGCGCCGAGAGTGCAGCTGTTGGAGTCGCATCGCAACGTCAACTTTAAGGCGTTTGTGGTGCGCATACCAACGTGCTACCTGGATCAGTTGATGGAAGAAAGCTTTTGACCTCAGGATGTGGTGTTTCGCCGCTTTCGCGGTCATGTGCCACCAGAACGCACAAAGACTGAGTGCATCTAAGTGATACTAACATAGTTTTAAGTTTTATTTACTAACACATTTGGTAATATATGTATACTTAGGTTAAGGTATTTGTCTATGGGTCTTTGTAGCCTGAAAATAAATGGTTTATTATTATTATTATAACATTTGACTGATTCAATCAATAATTCGTCTTTTTCTTTATCAAATTTCGACATTTTGTACTGACGCCAAATACGACATTCACGCTGCAATGCTTCGAAATAACTAGAGACACGGCGCAAAGTGTTTGAATTCCGCCTACCTACAACGTTCACACATACGCCAACGTCAGCGTTCGGACGAGTTTGTCCGAAAGGGAAATCATGGGCCTGGCACACAGGCAAATGAAGGAACACGGGTGGGTTTTAGTCAGGAAAAGTCTGACACGCCCTCCCGCTCCGCCCAGAGCGGGAGAAGTTATTTGATAATTTCCCACCAAAAAAAAAATGGCATGTGAGAGACCCACACAGTACATATCTTACATTTATCTATATAAAGCATTGTGACGCGGCGTACGGCGCACGGCGCACAGTGGGCCCATACTGAAAATTTGTGGACTTAGGCAACAAAGTTCCAATATCGATGCGATTTTTTTTTATATGACGTGTTATAATATTCCTGACAACTTTTATTCTGATAAAATTTCTTCTAAAGTTGATAGTTTGTCTTGAAAAAAATTATTTAGATTTTTTTGTATGGAGTGAATCGAACGAAAAATAAAATTAACGCCGGCCATCCGCGGCAGCGCGAGTAATCATTCGGTAAAAAAAAAATGTTTTGTAAGAATTTTTTTGCCATTTCAAATAAATTCAAAGTATATATTTTGTGTCATTAGGCTGATTGACCTTCTCTTTATTAAATATATAGTTTTAATAGCGCCAGCTTTAAAAGTCGGTCAGAACTCCTTGATTCGGTTCTTGTCTTCTTCAGAAACTTCGGTAGTCAAGACAGAAATGATACTTTCATATAGAAACATATGATTTTTCAGATCACCGCCGCTTCTTAATTTCACAAAAAGATCTAGGTTGGTACAAAATCCAGCCATAGTTCTAATGTAAATATAAAAATAAAAGTATTTCACTGTGTTCACAAATAAGCGACAAGAGCGAAACTAGATGGACATAATGAATGTCTTTATATTTATAGTCAGTGTTAATTATTCAAGTAGTGGTCATAACAGTGAGTGAAAATTATTCAGCCAATCAGAGACGAGCATTTTACGATGACTCATTAGTTATGCGCTTAGCCGAGCGCACAAACAAATGAGTCATCAATCACAATGCAGGTGCTACCGATAACAGCAATAATAACTAAATCTCTACCAGAATTACTAGTTATAAGTACCTATGCGCTATGAAAACTATATTTAACTAAAAAGAAGGTCAAAACAGCTAAATGAAACAAAAATATACTTTGAATTTATTTTAACTGGCAAAAAAAGATCTTACAAAACATTTTTTTTTTATCGAATGATTACTTGCGCTGCCGCAGATGGCTGGCGCTGATTTTATTTTTCGTGAATAGAGAATGACCCTAGCTATCATATACTCACGCCACACACCCAACATATTAATACAATTGAAGAAAAAAATTTAAACGTGATTCGCTCCATACAAAAAAATCTAATTGATTTTTTTCAAGACAAACTATCAATTTTAGAAGAAATTTTATAAGAATAAAAGTTGTCAGGAATATCATAACACGTCATATAAAAAGTTGTCTAAGTCCACAAATTTTCAGTATGGGCCCACTGTGCGGCGTGACGCTGTACACGGTCGACGGGGTTTATAGGAGACCATAGCCTTACGTGATGTTTGCGGATTTGTTAGTAACCATGAATGCGGATTGGTAGGGACATCGCGTTTGCGGGGGAACAATATTTGAAGTATGGGTAATCGGTGATTCTAGGATGTCGTGCTTTCTGTTCCCACTTTGATATTTGGTGATTAACGATTGTCAGAGCACGCAGCTTATCTGGTCGTGGGTACAAAGATTTCGACAAGAAGAAACAATGGTTAATAGGCCTCATCCAGGACGCCAGAACGTGTGGCAGAGGTGTGACAAGAAATCATAATTAATCCAAGGAATTCAGTAAGAAAGATCACCTCCACATGCATTAAAAAGTCAACTGTGCATGTGATTTAAAAAAAAAACATCTAAAACTTCATCCATATAAAAAAAACTGAATAAAAGCGATTAATGTTTTGAGATAAATGTACGCCTAGAACGCTTGGAAACATTATTTAGCGATGAAGCTCATTTCCACATCACTACGTAAATATACAAAACATGCGTTACTGAACCCCACTAATCCAAGGTAACGGCATCAGAAACTCATTTTCAGCAAGATAGGGCAACTCCACACCCTGTCAGAGTGTCCATGTCTAAGTTAAGGAATTTTTTTCCTGGAAAATTAATAAGCAAGTACGAAGACACCCTGGCCACCTAGTTTGATTTGACGCCGTGTGAGTTTTCCTTGTGGGGTTACCTTAAATCAAAAGTGTAGTGTAATAACCAGTGATCGGAGTAGGTAGATTGAACTGGGGCCATTGATCCGAAACGTATATATTAATATGGACATTCCTCCGGAATTGGTGGATTATTTAAAAAAAAACCGGAACTTATGTAGGAATTGTATTCTGCCAGAGTGGAAGGAGTCATTTGATGATTTGCCATCCTCAAAAAAAAAAGGTAGGAATTATAATAAAATGAGCAATATTATATTCTTCATATTTTTTTTAACGGCACACAGTCACGATTTGACAAAACCCAACGACCAATCAGAACAAAGGATCATGGGTGGTACAATAACCGGTTATCAGAACAATGCGTACGCCCGCCGACGACATGCCAGGTAGCTCACTCGTTTACTTCGGTTCGTAGAGTGCGCATCTTTGTTTGTTACTGTGTTGTGAAAACGTTACTTGACCCTGGCTTGTGTACATACTGACTTCTGGAATCTGCTCTAAACCACGATTTGGCTCGAATATACGGACAAAAATAAAAAAAAAAAATATTAAAGCTTCGATCGGAATTCGATTGTTTTTATTATTCAACAGATTGAATTAATTTGGTTTTGATACCTTCCTTTAAATTTTGAATTGAGTAGTAATAATATCTCTACCAACATTAACAATATTTAATTGAATCCGGAAATACTTTCCGGAAAAATGGCTTATCCATGTTATTCTTTCTGTGTGCATTTATGATACAAGTACCAAAAATCAATCTACCTACTCCGATCATTGGTAATAACCCCCGCACCATATCTGCCCTACAAGAAAATATTCGACGTGAAATCCCAAAAAGACGCGCAATCGAAATATGAGAGATTGCTTACCAGAGCGTATTGCGAGAAATGGACGTCATTGGGATGACATTATTTTTAACAAATAAAATCAGCAGACCCTTGTTACATTTTAAAACTATATATTTTTTTCTGGACACACTTTACTTCAAGTAACATTACTAGCGGCTAAAAAAATTGTCGAATCATTTTTTTTTTTGTTATCGAAACCTATCACGTCTTATTTAATTTAACCCTGTATATTCACTACATAACATAAGGAAAACATTCGTTTACAGGTGCACAGCCGCAGAAAATTAAGACTGTCAAAAATGCTAAGAAGAATATGGGGAAAGGAAAGAAAAAGAGCTCCAACCAGAAGTCTGATCCCGCTCAAACGTTGGAAGCTAACGGCCCACTCGATAAGACTAAGGTGACTGTTGAGTAAATTACAGCAACCGCACAATGACGACAGCTAAATTACGGAATTTACAACCAAGCTTTCCTACCCAATTTAGTTCTATCCTCATGACAATTTAAGATGACGGTAATACTTATTTAATCTGATGATATATTTTAGGTGGCGGAGCAATGCCACAATTCTGAAAAGGAACACATTGGTCAAGGTGACGCACCAGTTTCAAACTAAAGTATTCATTTTTAAAGGTAACTTAGTTTTTTTTTTTTTATTTAGTATTGATTGATTTGAAATCAACTTAGTTTAATTTTTTCGTGGCTTATGTTTTTAATAGTTCAGTAAAATTTAATTTAATGTTTTGAGGAAAGCTTGCTATAACTCATAAAGGAAAAAATCCTAATAACATTTTGCAATACATTACGGTTTAAAATCGTATCGGTAAATAACAAAATACACCATCAAAATACATACTGTGTTTACATACTTTTTGGGAAAATACGTCGGAATGCGATTGTTTTAGCACGTATTTGTGAGGTTGCATAATAATAATATATTCCTAAGCGAAATAATAACCAAATCTATTTTCGAGATTTTGTTAAAGCTTGGATGGTGAGTATCCACCTGTTTAAAAGTATACGTGCCTGAAGATCTAAAAGACTTCCCTATTTTGAGACTGATTTTGTATTACTTTAATTGACACAATAAGTGTTCAATTAATAATATTATTAAAGACAAGTGACATAATATTGAGGCTTATATTATGCCCCAATAAACCCTAATAAGACGAATATGGCTCGATTATTTTGTATTGTACTATAATGAGACCAATAAATACTGATGTAAACTGAAAAGCAAGATCTATATTTCTAGAGAAATAATGTGACCAAAGGGAATTAGGTTCTTTTAATTGAGGTAGCAGATGTCTCCTAGAGTAAATAATAAGGACCGAGAAGCACCCATTATTTGACAAGTGATATTTAAAATATAATTATATATTACTAAATTGACCTGTTGATTGTTAAGTCATGTTTTATTGAAAAGTGAGATGACCAAGTACTCAATATGTTTTATTTTTAGGCATATGAAGTACTAAGTCAATATTATTTATTTACACATAGTATATTTACAATTTACCAAATCATAATTTTTTACTTTTAAGCTGGTTTGGTCTATGAAATCTCTTCAAAATAATTGTCTCAAAGTTCTCAAGGAAAATTAAAATAAAATTTCAATAAAGAAGCTGTGTTCACACACATTACATTACATGCAATACTTTATTTGAATTAAATTTGAAAAAACTTGTAGTTGATTACATAGACTAAACCAAAATGTTTTCAGACTTGTTTTTGGGATTTCTTGTGTCATTGTTTAGGCGTTATTGATGTGTGTGTGTGTGTTGTTGTGTTACAAATAAAACATGTCTGAATAACCTTTATAAGACGATCTCTGTAATGCATGTAAAGGTACAACAGGCTTTTTATCAATGTGGGAACTGTGATGACAAAATGTTAATTGTTAAATGTTCCAGTCAAGGGCAAAACTCTGATAAATGGAACACTAATGTTAGTATAAAAGTGCATTTATTGAATGATTCTTGGTGCTTTTAAATCTGTGGGACTGCCTGAAACGAGTCTGAAACTCATAGATTTAAGTCTAACGATAAACGTTTATTAAAACTGAACGAGCATTCGCATTTTGATACTTCCACGTAATATAGGGTATTATTTCGATAGGAAATCGTAGATTTGTTATTAGTGATATATTTATATGCATTTTTGGGAATTTCAACATTGCGAATGTTCTTCAATTTATATGTATTTTTGTAAATTTGTTATATTGTTATACTTAAATTTAGCTGGAATGAGAAACATGGATATAAGGACAGTCTTACTAAATAACTCGAGTGGTGGAATAACTGTCGCAATTGGTTACGTAAATTTACATTCCATTCAGAGCCTTCCAATGGTAATTGCACAGTTCACGCCAGTCGGGAATGGAACTAATGAAGACTTTACAATTTTGAACGCTTTAAACCCTGGCCAGAACATAACACAAAATATGTTGCCACAATAACATATAAATAATTATAATTGATTGAATTAAACAATCAACTCATGATCAGAACTTGAGTGCAGTGCACACATGCAGCAGCCACTATGCTGTTCCAAGACACTAAATGCAAATCAAAGTATATGCCTCTGACTTCGTAACGTCGCCACAACGTGGCAGGGGCGGGGGACCGTCGTCGTCCGCTCTGCAGCTCGAGCGTTCCACTTGCATGAGGACGCTCACATTGCAAAGTATTCGCAAGCTGTCGCCAAGAGCGATATGCACTTTATATTATACATTTAAACATTTCTATAATTATTGCTTGCTTATTAAATAGACACCATGTTAGCGTTTAGAATTTTAACTTCAATGTATTTTGATTTGTTTAAGAATTATGTATAACAATGGTAAAAGCATGTGAAAAATAATAATCTTATACTTAATAGGGGAGATAATGTTTTCAGGTTATAATGTTAAATGTCACCACTGAAAGGTTAATTTTTTAAATGTTACCGTAACCTAATAAATTGGATTGTTAAGATACCTTCGTTATTCTCCATTTTCATGCTATACATTATCACATACTTTTAAAAACTAGTTGAAACGAGGAAGTAGATTTTATTTATCTCTTTTAAATCCATTATTCACTATAGTTTTAGAATTCTCAACAATATGATAACTTTTACTATCTACATTTATACATTTTGTTTGCTGACAATGGTCATGATTATCAACATATAATAATCAAAATATATTAGAATACTTGTCATGTTAAACATACATTTTTCGTAATTGAAGTAGCAAACGTGGAACCGTGGCTTTTTGAAAACACTTATAACTTAAGAACCTACGTACGTAAACCCACAATGTGAAATTTTAAAATTGTTCATTAATTTAGTTCATGAACACATAAAAAATTTGGATGAAATTTAAATTGTAAAGAGTTGTATTTGTCTTCAAATAAAACGTTCCATTACTATACCAAGATATTTTATTTCATTCCTTTAATTGTAACCTTTTATGTACCTCAGTGACAGTGGTTTCTTCTAAATTAGCTATATGATTAATTACTACCTGAGCAGCATCTTTAATATCGTTGTATTGATGAAGCAGCTTCACTTGGACATATTTTTTCTCACTGAGCATTTGATCAAGTGCTTTTTCCGCCTCAATGAGTTTGTTGTAATTTTCTTTCAAGCTTCTGGACATTGCTCAAGAAATTGTTCCTGTTGAATAATAATTATTGTTCTCGTCAAATAAAATAAAAATAATTTTCTAAGGAGTTACAAGAACAGCCAAAAGATCTGAATTGGGGATTTTTTTGTTTTTTTATAATACAAAAACTTGACTCGTGGTACCCAGACGAGTCGACCGACACCTCATGTATTAGGTCACACCTAGAGGATTCGATCCCGGTCGATTTTTCTAATCCCGGGATTTTGGGATTATCTACAGTTAATCTCGGGATTGTATTGGTAATGGAAAGTGGTAACAAAAAGACAATAAAACGTATCAAAATTATTTATCTTTTAGTTTTGTGAGGACATACGAGGGCGGCACTGAAACACCTCATGTATTAGGTCACACCTAGAGGATTCGATCCCGGTCGATTTTTCTAATCCCGGGATTTTGGGATTATCTACAGTTAATCTCGGGATTGTATTGGTAATGGAAAGTGGTAACAAAAAGACAATAAAACGTATCAAAATTATTTATCTTTTAGTTTTGTGAGGACATACGAGGGCGGCACTGAAAATTTCGGGAATCAAGGAAGTGACACAACATTACTATTTAAAAATGTATTTATTGCTTTTCGAAGTACTCTCCGCGAAATTTGACACATTTTTCCATACGATGGACCAATCATTGAAGCAACCATTCCATTCGGAAGTTGGGGTCTCCAAAATGGCCGTTTTGTAGGCGTCCACAGCTTCTTCAGGTGATGAAAATCTCTGTCCACGCAATTTATTCTTTATTTTAGGGAAAGTATAGAAATCATTAGGGCTTAGGTCGGGGCTGTACGGCGGATGGTCTAATAATTCTATGTTTTCTTGCTCTAAAAACTCTTTTGTTCTGTGGCGGTGTGAGAACTCGCATTGTCGTGATGGAGGATGATGCGGCGGTTGCAGTTCTCTTTACGGAGTTCAGAAACGACCTGTGGCAAACAAATGCTAGCATACCATTCTGCATTAACCGTTCTTTGTCCCTCAAGAGGAATAGTCGTAACATGGCCGGTTTTGGAGACAAACGTGGCCACCATTTTTTTTTGCAACACTCCGTGAACGAACAATTTTTGTTGGCTTTAACTCATTTTCGAACACCCAAACTCGTGACTGGTTTTTTGTTTCGGGTTCGTACGCGTATATCCAGGATTCGTCACCTAATACAATGTTGTATACAGCATTTGAGGATCCTGCGTGGAATCTTTCGAGAGTTCTGACGCACCAAGTAACGCGAGCCGCTTTTTGCTCTTCACAGAGCGAATGCGGTATCCATCGGGAAAACAACTTTTTTACACCTAATTGTTCATGCAAGATTATTTGTATTTGACTCATGCCAATGTCTAAAGTTGCCTGAATTTCGCGGTATGTCACATGTCGATCTTCCTCAATCAGCTTACGCACAGCATCAACGTTTTCTTGGGTGACTGCAGTTTTTGGACGACCTTGACGGGGATCATCACTGAGCTTGACACGTCCACGTTGAAATTCAGCAAACCAGCGATAAATTGTGGTTTTGGATGGGGCTTCATCACCAAATGCAGAAATCATCCGGTCAACACACTGTTTTTGTGTTAAACCAGTTCGAAAGTCATAATAAATCATCGCTTTTGAATTTTCTCGAGTCAATTCCATTTTCTCAACGACTAAACAAGTTTGACAAAACCTTGTGACAAGACCGAGAATCTTTTTTTAAATAAATAAATGGTATTCGATTTTTAAAACCAAGGAGTTTTCAATTAAAAAGATTTTAATATGACAGAAACAGTGGAAATATTCCATTCCCGATACTTTTAGTGCAGCCCTCGTAGAATATAAGTTTTAAATCTTCAAAAAGGCGGTTAAACAAAATTATACTTTCTTCTTATAAAATAAACAAACTAGGCACTTCTGTAATTAATTTATGAAACTAACAATAAACTTCAAAAAATCAACTTCTTAGACTTATTTAGATAAACTATTCAAAAGACTATATGCTAAAGAGATTATGTACTCATATTTTTAAATTAAATTGACCAGAAACTTAAATTACTTATAATAACCACGAAAATAAAATCTAAAGAATAACAACACATCCAACGTCTCATCTGCAAGCATACTTCTCAATTTGTTTCACAAATATGAAGAGGCTGAAAAAGCGCGTTCAGGCTCGATGGAAGTTGGAGGAATCGTCAGTAAATTTTTATAAGTCTTCTCCAAATTATAACCTCGAGTAGCACTAGCTTCAAAAAGATTCATTTCTTGTTTAATGATTTTAGAAAAATCTGGTTCTTTATATGTTTCTGGATTTAATGTTTTCATGCTGTTTTCTATTTCGTTCTGAAGCTTTTCTTTCAATGTTGAATCATTTTTACTAGTTGTAAACGTAGGTTCAATCTGCATCTGCATGTCATTTTCTTCATTATCATTATTTTATCGATCTTTGTATCAATCCCGAAAATCCCGGGATTCATTAAATTTTATCCCGGGACAAATATGACCGGGATCCCGAGATCCGGAATCCCGGGATCGAATCCTCTAGTCACACCACATCGCAGGGACAAAGTGTGGGCAAGCAGTCGTTACCTGTGAATAGTATCGTATATTGTATGTGGTTGCGTTGTCACTAGTAGTTGCGATGTGGTGATGTTGTGGCTACCACAACACGAAATGAGTGAGGGGAAGGACGCAGTCGGAGCTCGTGCGCACAGTGTCGTCGCAACGTTATGTTTGCGATGTGGCTGCGACGTGGCCTCGATGTGGTCGGTATCGCTCACACGGTTGATTTTGACGGCCAAATGTGGTCGTGTGAATAAACCATTAATTTTCATACGAATTAGCGCCCGTCCACGTGTTGTCGTGGTGTGGTTTTGGTACGTGTGATCGGGCCTTTAAAATTCAACCACACTCGTAATGTAGGTATGCAATGTTGTTGCTAGTAACAAGTTTCCCGCAAGTACGCAATACAAAATCATGTTGCTGAAACAGTTGTGCACTTTTCTTTTTTATACCATGTACCACCGCGAACGTTCCCGGTCGACCACTTTTCGCCCTTATGCCCATAGTAATAAGGTTGAAAAGTGGTCGACCGGGAACTTTCGCGATGGTACATACGACCCCAAGGCCTCGAAACCGTTATTATGTCTGTCACGTGTCTGGCCCCACAAAGCACGGAGACGCCTCGCGGTCGCGGCCGCTGCTAGAGGCATTGAGTTTATAACTCAATGGCTAGTGGCGGAATATATATATTACACATATAATACAAACAACGAATATATAATACACAACTAAATTTTTCACCGATTACTCGCACTATGGCACTAATGATGACCGATTTATCGCCTTGACATTGAGTCCCACCACGTCTACTTCCAAAACTCCGGATTTTATTCCCGCCTTATCGAATAGTTGAAAACTATCTTTATACTCGGAGTGTAGTATTTGTTTGATCTGAGTAGCGGGTGGAAAACGCTGCTTCCCACCCTTGGGCGGGAAGGATTCATAGTAATTGCTTCCCTCCCTAGGGCGGGAATGAATTTTAAATATAGAACTTTTGGTTAGGCAGTTGCGGTCTTGTGAGTGTAACAGCCAATGTGAAGGAAAAAAAATACCTATTAAGCGAGACGCACCGCGGCGGGGAAGCGGTGTGTTCCATATTTAAAAAAACAAATTATTAAAAAAAACAAAAACCCCGACTGCAAAAAGTGAACTGAAAGGATGGAAACAAGATGAAAAGTAAACCAGTATCCTTAAGTAAATACTTACTTAATAAATAAATGCATTCGGAGGCAACTAGGATGTTATGTACGCCTTAAAATTTGCCTCCGACTGCATTTATTTATTTTTGGTACTTAAAGGATACTGGCCGTATTTTTTTACTGCGTTGACTTAAAGCTTGATTTTTTAGAGCTCAAGGGACCGTAAACCTTCGTATTTGATATTAATTTCAACTTAATACCTCTACGCGTTCCTGAAAACAGGGTCTTGACTGACAGACAGACGGACGGACGGACAGACAACCAAGTGATCCTTAAAGGGTTCCGTTTTTTAATTTGGCACCATCTTGCGTTTTGATTTTGACTACATTATCGTCGTCAGCGCCCTCGAAAACCATGAAAACCACACCCATGATAAAAAATTTGCAAATTTTCGGTAACGCCATTTCAAATTTTGATTTGGTCTCCATTATTGTTTCCAGAGACCTCGAAAACGATAACAACGACACCCATGTCGAAAAATCCTCACAACCATCTTTTCGCACAGGAGGGTTCGCGCAAGTGTCTTTAGCAGAAATGTCATTCGCGCAAGTGAACCAGATCCGATGCATCAAATCTCAGTTAGTCTTAACTCTCTCATAAGAAACAGCTATTGGCATAAAAGTGAAAATTGCTCATTATCTTGCTGGCTGTACATTTTTAATCTGTGAATGTAGATCAAAATGTCTCAGATTTTTAGGACAGTCTTCTAAGACCGAATTTGTGTAGCTACAACGGTCAAGATATCCTTACTTCCCATCTTAAAAATCTACCCTGCATAATATATGCTATGATAATTGACTGCTTAGCTCTATAAAGATATAGCGTGATGGTAATCACTTAAAAGGTTAAATCTGTAACTGTTTGGCTCGTCTTTTTACAATTTTCTGTAAACCTTAGAGGCATACAAATATAATGCAATATTGCTCATTCCCCATAGTAAATAGCGTGATAATTTATAACCTATTGGTTGACCAGACATATAGGGAATATATATTATATGCAAAATTTGAACAGAATGTATCCGAATAGAATTTGCGTGATGCTAGAACCTACATTCTGAAAAACAGACAAAAATTCTAAAAACTATATTTTCGGCATTAGAAAGATTTTTTTTCATAAATATTCAATGGACAATTTTAACTTTGCTTCGATTTTGTTATTAAAGTAAATGTACTTTTTTGTAGTTTGTGTCAAAATAGGTTAAATATTTCTTTTTATTCCCCCTCGTTGATTCGTAGATGTCAAATTAAAATTTTATAGCCTATGTCACTCCCACAATTAAAACGAATCTAAGGATACCTCATATGTTAAAATCCATCTAGCCGTTTAGCCTACAGAGCGTAGGTACGTAGATACGTACACTCGAAAAACATAACCCTCCTTCTGGAGCAGTCGGGTAAAAAGACTATTATAATTTGACGTAATACTAGCTCTGTAAATTGTACCGAAATTCAAAATGTGAGTTTTGACTAATATTTGATTAAAAATGATTTCAAGCGATTCTGAAATGTTGACGCCAGATTCGGTTAAAGACGAGGCAAATACAGTAATCCAAAATCTTTTGCCAGAAATTTCAAAGGAAAGATGTTTGAATACATACCTACAATGATTTTATGAAGTGGCGAACAAACAAGAATAAGAAATAAAAGGTTTTGGAAAGGGTGGTAGGAAAACAAAGTATGTACCTATGGAAATACATTTTATTCAAGATCATCAATGTCAACTGGTTCACTAACACCCATAGCACAAGCTAGCATACTATTTATATGCCTGCCTTCTTCAGCTTTAAAAACATATCCACTTGATTTATCAACCAATTTTCTAACACTATGTAAACTCTCTGCTTTACATAAATTAACCAATTGAAAAGTAACTAAACTATAATCTTCAATTATAGAGACAAAGGCACTGTTTAATTTCTTATATTTACTGGTAAATGCATCAGTGTCTAGACTGTCCAGCAAATAATTCAAATCAAGCACTTCAGTGTAGAAATCTATTCCAAACTGCAATTTTTCCATATGTTTTTTTAATAAATCAGCTTTTGTTAATAAATTGATATGTGGTAATCCAATTTTTAACATAGCATTTAGAGATAACATTAAAGCTGCAATGAATTTTCCAGCATCAGAACAATGGTGTGAATCCACCAAATGCACAACACATAGTTGTATGTTCCCATTATTGGCGAGTACAGAAAATATGTTGCTCAAACTTTTATGATGGCAATACAGTTCTACCTGTCCCGGCAAATCAAATATGAAGTTTGTGTAGTTGTCACCTTGGATTTGATTAAGCAGCCAATCAATGTTTTTTTCTAAAAACTCCATACAGTACAGCAAGGCTCCGTTAGGACCAAGATTGTGTTGATCCATAACTTCTTCAAGAGCAATTAATTGTCTGATGTCAATATCTGGTTTGTAAGACATTAGATCATTGGCTGGATCTAAATTTATTAGTATAACATTTCTTCCCAATTTCCGCAACAGCTCTGACATTTTCCAACAGTAAGTTGTTTTTCCTGCACCTGGAGGTCCCAAAACCAGTTGACCATAATATTTTTGTACAGTTTTAAATCTTTTTGCACTTATTGCAGCCATTTTAAGATTCTGTTGTGTTGCTTCTTATATCTAATATTATGTCTTTACAGGCTTTGACAGTTTCAATGTCATATGATTTAAGATTTATAAAAATACAAAGTGGCTTTGTAATTTTAATTGCTTCTGCCAAGTATCTCGCTGCAACTTGCTGCTCTTCTCCTGTAGCACCAAAAATAACCTTTGTTGTATATATGTCATTAGTACCTAAAGGACTATGAACTTGATCTTTATGTATCATTAACATGCTTCCAATCTTCTGATACTGAGATACAATAAGCATTATTTTATCAGAATACTCTGCATAGACGATTTCTGTAGGAACATCATCAATATCTGCAGCTATGGATTTGAACAACTGCTGTTCACTTTCATTTGGTATATGTTTAATAGTTAAGCTTTTCATAATATCTAGAAGTTCCATATTCACAGATATCTAAAATAGAAAAGTAAATTGAATCTGTTATTTGATGTACTAAATGTACAATACAAAATAAGTGATTAGTTTCAAGGTTCTTAGAATAGGATGCTGTTGTTCCCAAAATTATTTTAAAAACAAAGTCTAACTTTGCCTGCAATTTATGTATTTCATTATTTTTATAATCCTGCTAAAATGATGGAGAGCAATATTGAGCATGGTTGTAGTCTAGAAGAATGTTAGTTATTAAGCAAATATTTGTTGAGCACAATGATAATTACGTTTTGTAACATTAATTACAACTTTGCATGATAACTCCCTGTCCAATTCACAAATAAACTGGCAAGGTGTGTGACATGTATACATAGGAAATAGTATTAAATTCTGAACATTCCGTATGTCTACAAGGTAATAAATGATCATTAATAGTTTGATAATACACGGTTCATCACATTTACCAAATAAGGAAGTGAACAAGCAAACGTTTTTCCAATTTTATCTAGTAAAATAATTATTAAAAAATAAATACCTCATCATATAAAATGCCTACTTGCAGTCTGGGAACAACTTTATTCAATAGACCAGTAGATAAGTACGACTCTAAAGCGCTGAATAAAGTAGGAAACAGATTATTTACCCAGACGACTGAAGTAATTTGAATACCATATTACAGTATGCCACTTCACAAAAACAATAATATTGTAAAAACATCAAAGTTCTCAAGCTTCGTACGGATAATGTTTGCACAGATGAATGTTTGTTTCCACATTTACATACCTTTCAAGTACTTTACTTTGTGGGTTATACTTTCTGATGACTCTTCTGATCGTATTTAAGTTAGGCTTCTTGGTAAGAAACAAATGATTATTCAATTACGCCTGCAGACTATTTAGACATGTTACATGCTCTGCGAATTTGTGAAATGTGCAACAAATCTAACTGTCAGACAGAGACAGCTTTATTAATGTTACAAGAATAAGAGTTAATTAAAATTGCCAACATAAAATTTAGGGCTGCCAGACTTGGGCACGCCACAATTGTGGCGATAAGTCCCCTCTTTGAGGAGTGGCTAGAGAGGCGCCACGGCGTCCTCACCTTCCGCCTGACACAGGTCCTCACCGGACACGGTTGTTTCGGGAGGTTCCTGTTTAGGATAAAGCGGGAGGAAACGCCCGGGTGTCACCACACGCCCGGAGGACACGGTGGAGCATACGGTGGAGGTCTGCCCGGCTTGGGCGGAGCACCGCCGCGCCGCCCGTGTCCTCACGGAGGCGATCGGCGGCGGTGATCTCTCGCGTCCGGGCCTGGTTCAGGCCATGGTTCGGAGCGAGAGTGCATGAGAGGCCGTCACCTCCTGCGAAGCAGTAATGCTCGCGAAGGAGGAGGCGGAACGCGTGAGGGTGAGGCAAGATTCGTGCCCTCGCGCCCTTAGTCGCCGCAGGAGACGCCCCGGGCGTCGGGAGTCGCTAGCCGATTTCCGGCCACCGTAGGCGCGGGCCTGCGGACGGTGAGCGATGGGTAGCTCGCCGTCCGATAAGGACCAGGCCCGGGTCGACGGCGCGTTGTGTTCCACGCGAAAAGAGATGTCAGCACCAGGACCAATGCCTGCCAGGGTTGCGAGTTTGTCCAAAAGGGATATCGTGGCCCTGGCACACAGGCAACGGAAGGAACACTGGTGGGTTTTAGTCAGTAAAAGTCTGACACGCCCTCCCGCTCCGCCCATAGATATAAATTATCAAATAACTTCTCCCAGTTATTTGATAATTTCCCACCCAAAAAAAAGAAAAAAAAAGGGCTGCCAGACTGTATAGAATTATTTCCTAGGGTACGGTAGGGTCAATCGCACGCCCAAGGAAGACTGACTGCATTTCGCAGCATATTTTGTAAAAATTATGAGGTTTTCGTAATTGTAGTGATACTACCGGTGATTTTACATACAAACTTTATAAGGTGTTCACTCATTCACCTTGTCTCGTCCATAGCTATACGGTATTGTAATACGTACTTAGGTGCAAACATTGGAATGCCATCGCCGACGGTAATGGTAGACTCTCAAAATGTTCTTGGTAGAGTCTGCGTGCTTTTATACATAATTCATATAGTAGAATCCAAAGTGAATAAATCAGTAAATATGCCATCTTCTCTGACCGATTTTGAAAATTATTTTTTTGTTTGAAAGGGTATACTCCCGGGGTGGTCCCATTGCCAAATCACAATCAGATGAGGGGATCCCATGGAAATCGAGGGAAACCCTCAAATTTTATAGGCAAACCTATAGCGATTTGGGTATTTTTTATAGTAACTCGTGCATTTGCTCTCGGAAAGCACCATTTGGTGAAGTGGAACTGATGATGGAGACCACATATGGCCATCGGAACAATATAATCATGAGTACCCCTATTTAGGGTTGCGATTAAGCAATTTATGCTCGTCACTATGCATATGGTGAGTGGCAGTTCTCCTGGTTCTTACCAGGAGAACTCCTCAACAATCAACGTCCCAGCATCGGGAAAAGCAATATTTTGTAAAAGGTGATGAGCAGTTCACATTAGGCTATTGTATCTTAGATAAATTCAAAACTGACCCACTAAAAAGTGAAAAATAAAAAACTTTTTACAAAAAAATAACAACCGACTATTATTACTAATATTCCGAAATTAAAGTTATTTTTCACTTTGTAGTTTTATTTTTGGTAGTCGGTTGTTATTTTTTTGTAAAAAGTTTTTGTTATAAATTATAATTCCATCAATGTTGTGCGTGTAAGTAAAAAACGTTCCTAAAAGAACAACAGGGTTTTTGTTACATATTGAATGTAGTCTTGACTATTGTACTTCGGCTCGAGAGAAACCTGACTGGATTATTGGTGAAGGAGACCGACTTCTTGTGTTGTCAATTAAAATATTATACTAATAATAATTTGATACAGGCGTGATCCGTGTCACAATTAAAGTTGTGGACGGGACGCTTGCTAGAATCGGAATGAACGCATAGTGGGGGCTAGCGGGGTCGGGGCTTCGCCCCTCACCCACGGTTGCTATACAGTGGCCCGCCAATGCGAGCCTCTCAATGTATGCGCCTTTGACGGCTGCGGTATGTTGAGCGCATTAGTAGGCACACCGTGACGCTTGTATGTCAGCGCCGCTTTCACGACACCACGGTGGTGAGTAGTTCGCCTCATTGCGACAATGTGTTCGCAGCATTACGCACGATGGGCCCTGTATCATTGATATAGCTGATATGGCGGTAGCACTGCACTGTGCAGAAAAATGTGGAGAAAATCGAAACTTGTGTCAGTGCATGGAGCAAAATAGTGGCGTGGACGAACGAAAACGACCAAAGATAAAACCATTGTTAATATGTACTATCTTAATCAGAATTAAAACAAGGCTTTTTTTTATATTATTACAAAAGGGAATCCTGCGCGGGGTGCAGAAATTCGCTCACACGTATTGTGTCAGATTGTGTCAACTAACTTGTATGTTCAAATTCTGGTAAATAGTCTCGTTGTTTCCTAATAATTAAGACAATTGACACGCGCAGCCGCATCCCGCGTCGGTTATGTCATAAGTGGCCAGGGAGCTTTTTGGATGTTCCGTTTGTATGCAAAATGTAGTATCAGGTAGTATCACTCCTATTTCTAGGAAATATGCTTTGAAATGCTGTCAAAGTCATCCTTGAAAGTTCCTTGGGCGGGCGATTCACCCTACCACCCTACGGCATACCGTAGGTACCCAAGGAAATAATTCTATACAGTCTGGCAGCTCTGAATTAAACTTAATTTTACGTTGGCAATTTTAATTCTCTCATAGTCTGGTAACATTATCAAAGCTGTCTGACAGTTTTGTTTTCTCTTGGCTTGTCAAATTGTGACAAGATGGTACTGTGTAATTTTTGTATTTTCTATCTAAATTAATCTCGTAAATTAGAAAACATTTCAGTCTATATTTGAAATAATAACTTGTGAATTAACTATGTAGAAGTAAAATTACGCATATTAGTGTTTTTCTGATGGGTTTCCAATCATAACCTGTAAATGTTGATTTCAGACGAAGGGTACTTCGAGCTTTGGTAAGCGTCGTAACAAGACACACACCTTGTGCAGAAGGTGTGGCAGATCATCGTACCACATCCAAAAATCCAAATGTGCACAGTGCGGATACCCCGCAGCTAAGCTGCGTTCCTGTAAGTACCACATAAACCGGCCTTACTCAGTTCTAGTGTTGTGTTTTAGATTATAGGTTATTACATCGTCGAAATAGATTTTGTAACGTATACTCGTGGTAATAACCTCGGAATCGGTTTTCACACTGATTTTATTCAATGTGAACTTTGTTATTGTACCCACACGTTGTATGCCAGTTGCCTGCGAGGCTCATATCTGACATTAATTAAAACTGTGACCAAAACGTGATTTCTCTAAGTATAGTATTAATCAGAATGTTTATACATATATTTTTTGTCACTGTGACCTGGATAGAACTATTTTATCTTAGAGCATTGCAGCACTTAAGTCCTAATTAAAAGTAAACTATTTATAATTAGACTTAAACACCCAAGTCATTCTGTAAAATAAGTTACTTGGTCTGTTAATTATAAAAGAAAAAAGAAAATGGTCTGTACTGTGCAGGCGGACACATGTAAACATTTGAATGACTAACTGAAACATGAAAATGCAATAGAATCTCATGATCTCGTGACACCTTTAATTTAATTATTTTGCATAAATTGTTTTGTTTGTGGTCGGCCCAGTGGCAAATATTAGGTATTGTACCTTATTTGTCTCAAAATGTGCAAAGAGTACTTCATTCGTAATTCCGCATTGCATTATTTATACTAATACAGATCTGACACAAATTCTCTTATATTTATTATTTGGGCTGATAATCCTACACTGAAGAGATATTGGTCAGTGGGTTGTCTTAGGGGCACATATTTCATACTGTAGAATGTTTCTTTGTGTAATGTAGGTACACTAAGTGCAAATTTGATTATGATAAATTTCTCACCAACATTTGTTTGATCCTGTAAATTCATACATTTTTATTCCAAATTATGTTTTATAGTCTTCAGTGTTCTGTCTATTATTGACGAAAAGTGCTGAGCTATGAAAACATTCACCAATATAATTTTCACGTTTAATCAACACCTCCAGCAAAAGTCATAGCAACAGGTCATTTAGTTTTAATAATTTTAGCTGGGTGTAGCATCTACATGCCATGCTACACTAATGTGCACAGCTCCCTAATTCTTCCTACATACTCACTACATTTCAATGGACAGGCACCTTCACCAGGTTTCAGAAAGCTAATTCAATGAATCAGTTATCTTAAGTTAGGCTGCAAATTATCAGAGAAAAATTGCCCAAGGAAAGTTATAAAATTAATACTTATCACAAAGTTGTTTTTTACAGACCACTGGTCAGTGAAGGCTAAGCGCAGGAAGACCACAGGAACTGGCCGCATGCGTCACCTGAAGATTGTGAGGAGGCGTTTCCGTAATGGCTTCAAGGAGGGCAAACCCACACCCAAGAAAGCTGTAGCCTCGTCGTAAATTTAGTGCTAAACTAATAAAAAAACACATCCATTTCCATCTTTTATTTATTTAACACTATTCAATTTTCACGTCACTTCAAATCTAGCTGTACATTACCTATACTGTAAGCATCACAGACAAGGCCTTAGCCAGAAATTCACTTTGTGTGGGGGTTCAGCCAATGTGGGTTGAGCTCTGACCAGAGACAATAAGTGACATTTTAAAACATTCTATTATACACACACACATACACGTACACATATACATTATTTTAAAACAAGCCGCCTGTTAGATGGGATAGTGTCAAAATTCTAAATAAACCCATCCCTTATTCTTAACCCCTTCAGGGGATGAATTTGCAAAATCTTTAGCGCTCACCTTATGTCTTTATATTTTTTATTGGTGCCCAGCAGTGGGCGAAGGGCCGTGGATGATGTTAAGGAACTCTAATGCAAATTTTCAGTATTTTTTTTACCCATGGTCCGTTCGAGAAATACAATGCTGCCAAATTAAAACCATCTACTGTTATTGAATCGGGGATCACTGAAGTAATACTAGCTCCCAAGATTCCCGGTGCAAGTGTGGGAAGAGAACACTAGGGTGGTTTTTAGTAAGAGTCTGACAGACCCCTCTTCCCACCCCAGGGCGGAGGACATCCATGAGGATTTTCCACCCCAGCAAAAAAAAAAAAAAGGTTAGAACAAAATTTATCTTGGTGGTCAATAAAATTATTCTTGTTATGCATAAAGATTCGTATTGTGTTGCTTATTTCTAGAACTTCTATGCAACCATCACACCGAGATAATTCCAGTACTTGTAATTTGAAGGCCACATCTAGTAAGTACACACGGCTACACATCAAGCTATACAATTCCAGTATAAGCTGATCTCACATAGTGTAGGATTTCCGTACAATGAGAGGTCAGCGTATACTGGAAATGCATAGCTTGATGTGTAGTCGTGTGTACAAAGATCTGCATTTGCAAGTCTGCTGATGCGCTTAATCCACAGAGTACATTCTAAGCTTAATCTTGATTTGATATTACATTTTTGCGATATAATATTACGTTTTTAGGTAGGTACCTAGTGTACATAATGCGTACAATTCTTTAGTGTACCTATACTATATTCGGGTAAGCCTAATTAATAACTCTTGGTGGCGCGGCCAGGGAGCTTACTCCCTGGCCACGCCACCAACGCAAGGCTATCATTTCTAAAGTAATTAATATTCGAATCTCTATAGCGTACGGAAAAGAACAATTTTCGTACAATTCTTTAGTGTACATATTATGTCCGGGTACGCCTTGTAACTCTCGGTGGCGCGGCTAGGGAGGATAATCCCCGGCCGCGCCACCACAGCCAGGCTATAATTTCTAAAGTAATTTAATTTTCGAATCTCTTTAGCGTACGGAAAACAACATTTCCGTACAATTCTTTAGTGTATACTATGTCCGGGTACGCCTTATAAGTCTCGGTGACATGGCGTGTCCAGGGAGGATACTCCCCGGCCGCGCCACCAAAGCAAGGCTATAATTTCTAAAGTAATTAAATTTTAGAATCTCTATAGCGTACGAAAAATAATAATTTCCCTACAATTCTTTAGTATATACTATGGTAGTAGGTAGTAGTAGTATAGTAGTAGGTACGCCATATAGTTTACGAAAACCGTGGTGGCGCGACCCTGGGGAGTATGTACTCTCCAGCCGCGCCACCAAAACTTCATTATATTTCATTATTCGTTGAGGTACAATGTTTTTCGTTACCTACATGTACCGTATAGTAGGTGAGAGAGAGCGCGCCAATGTAGTTTGCTTTATCGCGATAATGTAGCCGTAGCATAGCAGTAGCAATGGGTTTCATTTTGACCGTTCAACAACATTCATTGCGTTATTTTCGTTGTTGAGCAGACAAATTTTTCAAACTTTGAAGCAATGGATTAGGTAACACTATACATGTCCGTGACTACCGCAGGACCACGAACGCCAATCGCTTCCATATTTGGCAAATAATTATTGCTCAATTAGTGCTCGAACAACAGAATTGGTGCTTTAGTAGTTTACGAGAAAATCGACTTTGAAGGTGGTCCTGCGGTAGTCACACTCACTTCAGCAGGACCACCATGAGCGCACAAAAAGGGGGCATGCTACAGCTATTCTAAGTATACAAATAATTAGTGCTCTTAAATGTGATTCATTTCGTAACAAAAACCGAACTGAAACATTTGCATTTACCGAGAAATCAACGACGATAACTTTCGCGCGCTCGTTCAGCAGGACCACGACTTTGTATGTTGATTCCAAGTTTCAGGAGCTAGTCGCTTTCCTCAAACCTACATAGAAAATTAGTGCTCTGCGAGATAAAATTGATACCCAAAATTCAAAATTACTACTCTAGTAGTTTACGAGATATACCATACCATTGGTGGGGTGGCGGTAGTCACGGTGTTAAATTTTCATTTGGTGATTTCCCTATTAAAAACTCTGTGATTTCTTCCCAAATTTATACAAAAATTAGTGCTCCTAAAGAAGTTATAGTGATCAAAAATTCAAATTCCCAAGTGTTGTATTTTAAGAGAAATTTGCATTCATTACTTTTCCATACTAAATCTCCGCGAGTAACCCGACCAAATTAAGTTGTCAAAGGTATTGAGCTGTTTATGAGATGTACACTCATGCACATAAATTGATGGATGTCGGAATAGTAATAAAAACAGTTCAATATCTATAATTTTTATGCAAACTGTGTACCTAGATACATATTAAGAATAATAAATAACCTATCGTTACTCATGGCCTGTGATACCTTAATAAACGAATAAAAAAAGAACTCGGTGTAGGTACCACGACACGCTTCGCGAACGCTTTACTTCGGTAATAATAAACTGCGCGCCATGCCACAAAAAAATGTTTTGTACCATAGACAAGATAAAAATGAGATTCAAAATCTTCTGAATCTGTCAGTGTACTAGTTTTGTTTTTTGTTTATTTTAACTGAGTAGAACTTAAAATGAGCCCTGTGATATGAAGATACATAATTACTTTGTGTGAATTATAACATAGATCCACTTGATCTAAGTTTGAACGTGTCTTGACTTACTTTTTTTGAAAACATCCTATGTAAGTATACCTAGATACAGTGCATGTAATAACACAATCTATATTTATTAAATACTTAAAATAATTAGTACGTACTTACCAGTACGTATTTAAAATAGTAACTTATTTTTATTTTCAGATTTTACATGGATTACAGTAAAATGATCTAGTCTACTTAATAGTATGTACAAGTAGGTATATAATAAAATAATTAAAAGGGGGGAAGTGCTCATTGAGCATCAACAAAATTCGTCCGCATCGCTGTCAATGGGAAAAGTGCCCAAAAGGCTGGCAGCATTGCCACGTTGGATGGCAATACTGATTCTTTGGGCTAAAAATAGGCCAGCCCTCTGGTCACGTGAAGAGTCGACCAACCGCTTGGTGATGTCCCGAAATACTTGATGAGCACTCGGACCCCAAGGCCCTAGTGTTTCAATCCCAAATGGCTCAAACATATAGTTCCCAATAAGGTTGTTATATTTGTGCCAATTGAGGTTTTTTGCTCCTACAGCAGCCGCCCCAGTACAACCCGCCGTGCCAGGAAGATGGGATGGCACGAGGGTGTCGACACAGGTTGCATCCCACACCAAAGGCCTACCCAATTTCCATGGCATTATGGACATTCCGTCTGGCCTCTTCCCATCGTCGCACGCCAAGCCATTGGGTTCTAAAACTGCTGGCACTCTGGCGGTGACAAGAGCCCGACGGATGATGTCATTAATACTGGCGTGCTGTGCCATCCAACGAGCGCTCTCTCTCTCTATCTACCACTCTATACATATTTTAGAGTTAGCTTGTATATTTTAATTAAGGACCAATTGTTATAAATAAAGTCTTCTTAATTGAGACTTAACTTGAAGGAGATTGTGTGAAGTCTGCCTAGTAGGTTTATAATATTCATATATCATTATATAGATAAATATCTACAATATAGGAGCATGGACGTATAAAAAACTCGGACGGATTCTCGCTAACAGAAAACTGTGTCACTCAGAGTCAGCCAGCTCGCTGTACGTACAGGCCCCCACGCATACATTCACAGCATACTCACCCATTACGCGTGCAAACGTCAACACAGTCGACACGTTTACGCGGCAAAAAAAGTATTGAAATACAGCATGTCTTGTGTTGTGAAATGTTGCAAAAACCGTAGTGATCGGAAGAAAAAAAATACAGGAATCACGTTTCATAGGTAAATGAAACAACAACTGAGTTTCCGATTTTATAGATTACAATCAATATTTATTCACCAGAACAAAATAATTCATCACAAGGCCAGTGCTGCCAATATTCATGTGTGCAAATTACCCTAAATATATGGGAAATTAATATATTTTTTGATCAATTCAATTTATTTAGGTTTATTATTACTAGTTGTTTTATATTCTTTCTACTAGATTTCCTAAAGTAAATGAAGTTTGGCGAAATTATTGGATTGAAAAAATTCGAAATTGTAACTGTCAAAATGACTGGATTCCAAACAAATACAGTGTCATTTGCAGTTTACATTTTGAAACGAATGACTTTTATACAACTAAAGGAGGACTCCAAATTAATTTACCTTTTTAGGTACTGCATATATGCAGTACCTCAAAAGGTAAATTAACAATCTAAGCTAACATGTTAGTAACATGGTATTTATTTTGAAATTACGAAAACGACACGATATTTTTCGTAAAATAAAACAATATTAAGTGGGTAATTTTGGCTATCATGACAACCCTAAATTCACTCACACCTAAGACTGTCGCCGCCATTACGGGACACAGTTTTGTCTTAGCGGGAGTTCCGTCCGACTTTTTTTTTAGGTCCATGTATAGGAGTATGCGTTATTAGCAACATATTATTAATGGTATTGATAGGTACTGCTTGCAGCAACGGTAAATTAGTAGGAAAGAAATAAATAAGAAATACCTATCGCTCTTTAATGATATTCATGTAACAACACAAAAGCTAGGTACTTACAATACTGAAAAATAATTATTTGAGTACCTACCTACCCACGTCATTAACAAAGGCATTACAGGCCATGGGTAACGACAGGTTATTTTTTTTACTTAATATGTACCTAGGTAAACAGTTTGTATAAAAATGATAGATATTGAACTGTTTTTATTACTATTCCGACATCCATCAATTTATGTGCATGAGTGTACATCTCATAAACAGCTCAATACCTTTGACAACTTAATTTGGTCGGGTTACTCGCGGAGATTTAGTATGAAAAAGTAATTAATGCAAATTTCTCTTAAAATACAACACTTGGGAATCTGAATTTTTGGTCACTATAACTTCTTTAGGAGCACTAATTTTTGTATAATTTTGGGAAGAAATCACAGAGTTTTTAATAGGGCAATCTTCAAATGAAAATTTAACACCGTGACTACCGCCACCCCACCAATGGTATGGTATATCTCGTAAACTACTAGAGTAGTAATTTTGAATTTTGGGTATCAGTTTTATCTCGCAGAGCACTAATTTTCTATGTAGGTTTGAGGAAAGCGACTAGCTCCTGAAACTTGGAATCAACATTCAAAGTCGTGAACCTGCTGAACGAGCGCGCGAAAGTTATCGTCGTTGATTTCTCGGTAAATGCAAATGTTTCAGTTCGGTTTTTGTTACGAAATGAATCACATTTAAGGGCACTAATTATTTGTATACTTAGAATAGCTGTAGCATGCCCCCTTTTTGTGCGCTCATGGTGGTCCTGCTGAAGTGAGCGTGACTACCGCAGGACCACCTTCAAAGTCGATTTTCTCGAAAACTACTAAAGCACCAATTCTGTTGTTCGAGCACTAATTAGCACCAATTGAGCACTCATTATTTGCCAAATATGGAAGCGATTGGCGTTCGTGGTCCTGCGGTAGTCACGGACATCTATACTTCAAAATTATTCAGATTGTGATTTATAGTGTGTTAAGCAATTATAGTGCTGCGTACCCTAACTCTACGGCTACATTGTCGCGATAACGCGAACTCCACATCGTGCCCTCTCACTCGCACTCCGGGCGACGTCTCGCTGTACAACAGAGAGCGCGCGAAGTTTAGTTCGCGTTATCGCGACAGTGTAGCCGTAGCATTAATGACAACAAAGTACCTACAGGTATTAATTTTTTTTTTACGTAGGTATCTGACTAGTAACTGAAAGAAGGTACCTATGAAATTATGAACAAAAAATCTGCTTTTGTAATAGAATCATCTGATGACGTAGAGGCGCCAACGGTACGGGGGAGGCGCGGGCGAACATCGTCCGTAGCGTCATAGCATTGAGCAGGCAAGGCAAGGCAACCCACCACTCGGCACTTCGGCAGTCAGTCGTTCGTTTGTCGACAGAGCACACTCCGTGTCGGAGCCGTTCCAAGTTTACTCGCGATTAAACATCGCATAATCTAACCCAATATCGCTATTGGGTGATAACATTATCATGTGCTATGACGCGACGATATATTTTAAAGTTCTCTCAAGATAAGCGACTGTGTAGTGATTAAAATTATATTGTGCACGGTTAGAGAATGTGTGCGCACTGACGTTCTCGCTAAAGGAAAACTTATTACCGTTACGTAGTGCTCTTTTACTATGTCGTTATTTAAGAAGAAGGCGCCTAAGTACACACCGCCACCAGTGCCACAGTCACCCACCGAGGACCCTCACCAGCAAGCCAACGGAGTGGATAACAACAATGGATCACAGAAGTCACAGTTGGTGTTCCACTGCCAACAGGCACACGGCAGCCCCCTCGGACTCATCTCTGGATTTTCTAACGTCAAGGAGCTTTATCAAAAGATAGCAGAATGTTACGATTTTCCACCAGACGAGGTAAGAGTAATAATTATTGATTTATAATAAGTAAGTACGTACTTAGGTAATTAAGTAGTGTTTAAAACTTGAATTGGTAGAGCAACATTCCTCATGAACAAGTTTCTGAGTCATTGTTGGTTTGATGAATGGAATACCTGGAACCATGGTCGGTCGTGGTGACTAGCACGGTCTTGGTGAGGCGCACAGAGCGATGCCTTTGAACTTAATTAACACAAGGGTGGCCTTGCCAGGCAACGAAACATGGATTTAAGTAGTTTGATAAAGCATATTTTAATCATAAAACACGATGATTTAAATGTAGGTAGGTACACAACATTACAAGTAAGTTTTTCCTTCGCGAGAATTTCATGGATAGCCGCTAAGCACACTGATAAGAGCACATATAATATGCCATAAGAAGTGCGTCATTAATATTCAAATAAGTACTTATAGATTAGTAAAAATAACTTCTTTTTAAGGTTTCACAATCAGTAACACAACACAACGTTACAAAAGTATTTAAAAAATTAGCTTTCGGTCTTTCTTATCGTCTAATCAATCTACATGGACCTAATAGCGCAATGGTGCAGAGACCGAGCAAAGGGTCGCGAGTGTCGCGAATCGGGGTTCGATTTTCGCATCTGGGACACCTGAAATAGTCCTCTGAATGTTTGTAACACAGTGTACACACAATGGTGGCATTGACTGTAGTCATGATTGTGGAATCATGACTATTATTGTAGGTAGGTTCGTAGTTATACTACTGCTCCCGAGGAAAATAAACCGGCCATGTGTGTGAAGGGTTCTGTAATCGGTATGAATATTTACGCATGCACACCATTGAGTTTATCGGCAGTAAAAATAAGCTTGTATTTTATAGTAATACTCAAACAAACTAGGTATGTCTACGGCTGTAACCGAAAACCTCCCATACCTCACAAACTATTGACTTAAATAAAAACCGGCCAAGTGCGTGTCAAACCACGCATAATGAAGGGTGAGGGTGCAAATGTAAGTTGATCGACTATTACTCGTTAACTCTTAGTCTATTTTTCCTTTTAATTTCGTTTTCTATACTACTGGCGCGATTTTTTTCCTTCCCTTTTTTGCTATATTAAAATTATTTAGTATGGATAACTTGGTTAAAATGACTTCTAGCCTAAATGGTATATCGTTGAAAAGCGTGATAATTTGTGTAATTATTTTTATTCACCGGACGGGTGCCACCCTCAATCAGTGGCACCCGGTGCAAAACCCTGACCCCCCCCCCCCCCCCCCCCCAGCTACGCCACTGATCTTTGATATTCACACGTTTAAGTGCATTTAATAGTTTTTCATCCCTTGGTTAAAGTAAGTACATGTATAGGGCCGCCCCTAATTATATTTTTGTAAAGTAAACAAACCCTGTTTGGCGGGTAATTGCGTAACACACATAAAATGACAATTGAACGGAATGGCATTCATTTTGACACTTCACCCACGTCCATTGCGCTGTTTACGTTGTTGAGCAGACGAATTTTTCAAACCTATGAAGCAGTGGATAAGCAATATCCTTCAAAACTCTCGGATTGTTTTAACCGTGTTACGCAATTAGGGTGCAGGTTAAATTATTACGCAATCACTCACTAAAGGAAATTACAGGTTAATTTTTTAACCTCAATTGTAAAATGAAAAACATCCTTCTCTGCTGTATGTAGGTAATAATACCTAATCAAATCAAAGCACTCAATTTGAAAATGGTACTAGAATAGGCATCCACAGGTAAAGTTCGTTTTTAGGGTTCCGTAACCAAAGGGTAAAACGGGAACCCTATTACTAAGGCTCCACCGTCTGTCTGTCTGTCCGTCTGTCACTTGGTTGTATCTCATGAACCGTGATAGTTAGACGGTTGAAATTTTCACAGATGATGTATTTCTGTTGCCGCTATAGCAACAAATACTAAAAACCAGAATAACATAAATATTTAAGGGGGGCTCCAATACAACAAATGTATTTGTTTTGCCGTTTTTACAGATAATGGTACCCTTCGTGCGCGAGTCCGACTCGCACTTGACCGGTTTTTTATATTTTTTTATATGACGTGTAAAAGTGATTCTGATATCCGATTTACAGAATAGCTAAACGATTTCATTTCATAGCAAAAAAAACAAACTTAATTTCACAGTACTTAGTAGTAGGGAACAAAGGATAAGGAAAACAAGCTTGAAGTCATCGCCAATCCTGAGTCATATAAGTATGATAATGTTTCAGTTACATTATAGCTTCTAGAATCGACGTACAATAATGTTTGTAACGAAAACAACAAGAATCGATTTTACCTCGAGAGCTGACATCAGAAATTAGGAATCAATCAATGGCATAGGGGGGGGGGGGTACGTGGGTACATCACGGACTCATCATCGTCATTGCACTCGTAACGATGTCCTAAATGTGCTGACCACAGGCAGGTTATGCAATTTTATTCAACAAAAAAACAACAACAGTGAGTTCCACTCCTTGGCTTGAGTGACATAAAGTCACATTTCTGAATTGATAGTCAGTGCAGAAATGTCTGACTATCATCACAAAAAGCATTAAATCATCAGTATCACGATAGGTAGGTAGGTACCTCATGGAATAAATTGATGTAGAAGAAAGGCACGTTGTTACATCAATCCTTCTACATTTTCTAAATAAAAATACAATAGTAGGATTGATGTAATAACCTCCATTTCTTTTAAGTATAATTTAATCATGATGAAATACCTATGCTAATCCTCACTCGATAATTTAGTAGAGACCAAATGAATCTTCACTGTGTGACTCAGTGTAATTATGAAAATGATCAGCCAGTTTATTCCATGACTATTTAATTTTGGTAATTCAAGTTCAAGTTATTTATTTCATAACAAAAACACATTTGTGTCGAAATATTTGCACAGTAGGTACACGAAAGAAGCAACATAAACAATTATAATATTTATAAGTAACCTCGTTCCTCACCCATCATCGAACTCAGAACGTCTATCCAAAATTCAAAAATACTAACTTTACAAACAAATATTCTTATTGATACAGAACAAAGTCCCTTGCAAAATACATTCAATGTCGAAATATTAAGTATAAAAAAAACCATTTTATCATTTATATCAAAGTATGAGTACACATATTTAAGTTTAATTTAATACTAGTTTTAAGATTTTTGTCATTACAAAATTCGTCAATGCTATAATAGGCTTTATTGATATACAAAGCCCTGAGTTTATTTTTAAACATGTTCACATTCTGAATATTCTTTAATTCTGCGTTTAAAACCTGTGTTCAAAACAATATCAAATCTTAAAAATTCACTAATGAGAATTCTTGCCAAGTCAATGACACATATAACTTTAATTAATATTATAAATATGGTATGAATGTTATGAATTATGATAGTGCCAGTTGTTTTGTTTTTTTTAATCATTTAGGTAAATCTGAAGATCCAAATCGTATGAATTACATATAGGCACTTACCTTGATTGATAAGATTTAAAAGATAATAGGTATAAAAAAGTTGCATCGGATAAAATCTGCCTAATAATGCCAATGAATAGAGCAAACGTAGAGATCAATGCTGAAGGGGGCACGAGCGCAATCCTTCCTTCAAAGCGTTAGCCGTATATTCGGTTACCTACCTTATCCTTATGGAGCATGAAACATCTTGTATGGGTAAACCCTTTCTGACACAATGATGGTTAACCCTATAAAAACGATAAAGTTTTAATCGGTTTTCCTTTTTATTCTGGATCTATCTTCTCTAAACGAAAAAGGCCTTTCTTTGTCTTGCAGATGAATAACATATTATTGTTGAGATTAAGAGCCAGATAGCTAGATTGCATCTACGGAACACTTAAATTCCTCACCCGATGTCTCAATTGATTTATTAAGAGCGAACGTTCAAAGCTTCCAAGGTTGAATTTCAATTTAAACATATAAACCCTATGATCTCTATTAAAGCTTTTCGGCAAATAAAAATCAAATTGACCGAAGATATATGGTCTATCAAAGTTTGTAGAGACGCTAGCACATCAAGCTACTACAATCAAGATTTTCAACTTTATAAGTTAAAGCATAGGTTCAAGATTGATTGGGAAAATTTGACAGTTTCGGGTAGCTTGACCTGCTGGCGTCTGTACATCCATAATCGAGACTCTAGCACCATACTTAGCTTTAATATTTAAATTGTGTGTGGATCAAGGAGTCTTCCCAGATTTAATGAAACACAGTTAAGTTATACCACTTTTTAAATCTGGGGACAGTAAAGACACCAACAATTATAGATCAGTATCCGTGTTGCCAGTATTCAGAAAGATGTTAGAAAAGGTAATGCTCAATCAGATGCTTAATCATTTTAACACAAACCAAAACTTACTCGATCAGCAATATGGTTTCACCAAAGGACGTTGTACGACCGACGCCGGTGTTACCTTATTAATACAAATATTTACAGCGTTGGAGGAGACCCAAGATGACATAGGGATCTTTTGTGACGTCTCCAAGGCATTTGACTGCGTAAGTCACGAAACCTTACTCTTGAAACTTGAGCATTACAGACTAGGTAAACTTGCGCTAAGTTTAGTAAAATCTTATTTAAATGTTCTACAAAAGCAAGTTCAAATAAACGGTGTCAATTCACTCGGGGTCTTCATTTAACATCTCTTGCAGGACGGTTAAGTTCAGCAGCATATGCTGTGAGAAACATCCGTCAATTCACTAATGTAGATACCGCGAGGCTAGTATATTTCAATTACTTACATAGTATCATGACTTACGGTATTTTACTATGGGGACGGGCTGCAGATATCGAGTCTATTTTTATTCTGCCGAAAAGACCCATCAGTGCAATATAATTATGGCCTCCGCAGGCGCGATTCTCTAAAGAACTGTTAAAGATATTAACTTACTTATTGAAAACATCATGTACGTAAGGAAAAATCTAAATCTTTTCAGTAAAACAGGTGAAAGACACAATTATGGGACTAGAAATAGGGACCAATGAGTTCAACCATTGCAGGTTTCAGACTGGTTAAAGTAGACTCATCCTTAATGGGGTACTGTTTAAATGTTACAATAAAATACCTTCCCACATACTCGCAACTAAATTAAATAATATTTAAATCTTGTATAAAACGCACACTAAGCATAATAGAAGTTGGGGGATTACATCGCTGACAAAAATGCTTGGCTTAACGCTGGTCCTGCTCCGCTAGGGCGAATAAACTAATTGATTAGCATTCGAAAATGTTGATGAAGCTGCTGAAGATTGTAAATACCTACTATCTTTATTGTATAAATTCAATCCATTAATATTGAATAATTGCACAGCACATGTGTGAGCACTATGTACCTACCTGTCATTTACTGAGTATGTCTTTCCTTGACTTGAATGTGCCCTGGCGGCTAAGAGTGTGTCATGCTCTCTCAAATGGCTCGCTGATAGTGGCGTGTGTGTTGGATCATTAAGTTCCCTTCAAAATGGTAACTGAATGGTGCTGATCCATGCGACATGTTCGTGAACGGGCGCCGTCAGTAGGGACTGGTCATTTCTTACCTGCCATTGCTTATTTTAATTTAATTTTAATTTTGAATAATTTTTTTATCATATCACGAACGCTTTTGACGTTTTGCATCGTTCTCACATTGTATCATTTCAAGATGAATGATGTAAATTGTAACCAATACTTTGTAACAATATTTTAATTTAAAAGAGTGTCCGTGGAGTTTCTTGCCCGGTCTTCTCCATTGGAACCTACTACGCTTTGGAATGGCCGACTAGCTTCATCTTTCTGACTGTCCGACCCTTTGACAATACAAAAGTGCCTGTAATTGGTTTATTTGAAATAAATACTTTGAGTTTTGAATTGAGTATTTTTTAAAGATTTGTGAAAATTAAAATAAGGTAAATCTATGCACTCAAATAATTGAAGGCACATTAGTCAAATAACTCATTATAATGTCGTAACCTAATGATTTGCCAATGTAGGTCTGTCATTCATTACAATAAACATAATAATTAAAAATCGGCTATAACGATCATACTTTCTAAGAATTCTTGTAGATGATAAATATTATGATACTGCTGATTATGCTATCTATTAAAATATCTTGACAACTTCGTCCAACGACCGTTTAGTTCACGCCTTAAAGGTCGGCGGCGAAAATGGCACGGACGCTAATTTCCTGATATTTCACGGCTTGTGAAAACGCTCAAGGCTTATTCGTTGTCAAGGCCTAATCGTGAGAATGAAGATAATAGAGTTTACACCATTTCAGTATGACTGTAAGCGGTCGTATGTATGTATTATAGTTAGGTGATTACGTAAAGTAAAGCATACCGGACAGGCACTTAATTTTTGTAGTTATACATCCAACTACATATTATATGTAGAAAGTATGTTAGATTTTAAGTAGAAAGATATGTACCTACTTCTGTGATTTTACTAATTGGACTCCAAAAACTAAAACATTTCATACCTACGTAAGAGAAAAATGTTACCTTAGCGATGTTGAAACGAAAGGCACTAAACTACAGGCGCTCTATGTAAGTATGTAGCTGGTAGAAATAACGTGATAGGAAAACAATGTGAAATATTCATCATATCTAATCTTAGACAGTGCATCACTAATTCATCAATAAATCAGTCGCCCGCGAAACACGTATAATGTTGAACATAGGACTAACTTAGATGTTATATTCGTACGAGTAGGTTCATGGCCTTACTAAAACTACTGTAAGATGCTACTGCTACAAACTATCTACTAACATAGTTATGAATATATAATTTGCAAGGCAAAAAAAAACTCTATTTTAACACGTGAAATGTTTAGTAACTAAAATCTGTGTAACTATGTAGGCAAGTATGAAAATGTCACAGTGTGCGGATGTACGCACGGCTGAGCAGCCAGGAAGTGGATCAGCCCAGGGGCGCAGTCTCTCGTTGATATAAACGCGGCAAGTGACTGCAGACACGCTTCGCCGCCGTATGTGTGCTGTGCGATGGCCTACTACACGTGGGTCAAGGACCGGAGCGCGGTCATACCTGCTGCAACGCATGCCTTGTCATGCAAGCATTTTGCACTTACACTGTCGCAATTCAATCAATAGTGCGTTTTGCTAATAGTTAAACAAATATTACTACATACCGGCTTTAAAGCCGAAACACAGTTTACCACTCAATGTGCTGAATTATCTACAACCTGATAACTTGATAAGTGATGTTTTGTCCTGATTATTAGCATACACATTCGATAGTTAATTAAATAAACTTCAATCAAGGAATATATTCGCATATTGCAATTTGGAAAATAGTTTATTGGTCTATAAATGTTTGATACTAGGAAATTAGAACGAAACACAATCATCAAATCAATGACAACGGGCCTTGTTGTCATTGATTTGATGATTGTGTTTCGTTCTAAAGAATGTTGAATGCCACAAATCCAAGGTATTAGTTAATACGCCCGAAAGAAAAATACTTTTGGTCACGCACCTAAGTTAGGCGTGGTTAATTAGGTTAGTGGTAGATAAGTATTAGAATATTACCAATACAATATAGGTACCATTAAAGCTAACAGTGTATTTCTTTGGTTTCAGATTCTCTTTTGCACGCTGAATACTCACAAAGTGGATATGAAGAAACTCCTAGGTGGACAAATAGGATTAGAAGATTTCATATTTGCACATAGAAAAGGACGTCCTAAGGAAATAGAAATAGTTAAAACTGAAGATGCTTTGGGATTAACAATTACAGATAACGGTGCTGGATACGCTTTTATAAAGAGGATAAAGGAGGGCTCTATTGTAGCCAAAATACCACACATCGAGGTGCGAACATGTTTTAGTTTATCTTTCATTTTATAACATTATTTACCAAGGCCCTATTAGTTACACCTATTTTGATACAATGCTTCCTATGATCAAATGTGGACCAACAACCAGGGACAATAAAGATTAGTTATGTTATTCATTGGGTTAAATAAAGGCCACGTTCAGTATATTAAGTAATCAGGAAACATTGGAATGCGAAGTACACTAAATCTATAAATTCTACAGTTATACCATAAGTACTAAAAATAAATATTTAAATGTAATAGATATTTCCTAATTCTTAAACCGAGTCGTCTTCACTTGAATTTTTTTTATTTTGGAGAAAGGGACTCGGCTTATCAAATGTCAAGGTCAGAATCACTCCCCCTTTTAACACCCCATGACCACACCCAAATAATGAAATAGGTATTTTGTAGGTACACTAACATAGAGTATAGAATTATCCGTTGTAAGAGTTCAGTCGTACAAACGGTAAGCCGTTCATTTGGTTAACCTAATGAAGCATGTAACATCTTGTATGTCTTAATCTTTTTTAACCCGGAAACCCAAATAGAATGATAACACTTTGAATGGGTTAGCCTTATTATGTTGGTAACCGTTTGACCCATTCATATCTGGCTAGTCTTTCCCAACTATGTTGGGGTTAGCTTCCAGTCTAACCGTATTATGCACTAGAATAAGAGTGTAAGGTAGGGAATAAGGGTTATCCTTATGTAATAAGTTAATACATAACTGTTTAGTTTGTAACCGGTTAAAATAAGTCGTTCACACTGTACCTTACACATATCGTAGCTAACCGCACTGGTTCCTAGTCGTACCTAAGATAATGAAGAGACAATAAAATTACAATTTGATTGTCATTTGTGCTGGTTTTCATTGCGGTATAAAACAACAAGAAATATCTCTTTCGATGTGGCGAAAGCCTTCGACAAAGCGTGCATTACCTTACATATTACCTTACCATACATAAAACGTAGGTGTAATATAATACATGCGAGCAGACCTTCAATCCAGACTGTCGCATGCTCATTATTAGAGCCTTTTTGTTTGATCGTAGTTTGTACTTATCGTTCTCATATCCTACAAACTCATATATTATTTCTCAACGGAGTCTCCCAAGGATCCGTCATTGGGCCACTTCCTTCTACGCTGTACAGAGGAGTTTCCCAAAAAAGTACAAAAACCTGTCTACTGGCAGTACTGAAGATTTCTTACGCCGATAGATACTTTACCTAATCCTCTTGATGACTCAAACTGGATGAGCTGCAGTCTCCATAAGTGAGTTGTTTATAAATATATAAACCCCTAAAGTAAAATATAATAAGTAATTTGATCTGATAAAAATACATTAACAAATGCAATAGTTGGAGGAAATACCCACCCTGTAATTTAGATAACATGAGGATATCAGTTAGACTTTAGGCCCAGAATAAATGATAAGTCTTTAAAAAATTAGAATACGTGAGTTCATAAAGTGTTAGTGTCCCGTCCCCAATTACTCGTGTATTATGCAGCTGGTACACTTTGCCGTTTACTAAAGCTGCCTTCCGTCCCGTGACTATCAACATTCAGGAAGTAAAAAATAGTTTTGTATGTATCTGATCTGCTGGTTATGGTTTAAATAACTGACCGTTTTATTTAATCTTAAATAATAGTAAAATGTACAGTCGTTAACTCGTTTCCAATGTTATTTCTAAATATATTTACCAGATAAAAGGTTAAAAAATAAATACATTAAAGATTTATGAAGATAATAGTGTAGTCTTTTTAAAATGCAAGTATAAATTAGGTACTTGATTTAGAAACCAAACACCCGAAGCGTATCATTAAATTATTATTATTCGATGGAGTACCTAAATAGTGGGCGTTATCCTGCTGCGATATGGAAGCTCGGCTTATATCGCAATATTAACTGAAAAAAGGCTTGTGCAGACAGGCGCGTTATCGCCGGCGCGACACGTGTCGCGCCAATCTGCATGAGCCTTAACTGAACGTGCGTTAGGTATCTATCTTGCATAATAAGAGAGATTTCATAAAGATGCTGGCAGAGTTTCGAAGTGTGGTCGTTGACCTTGTTAAGAAATTCAACGGAAATGACCGATTGTAGTATTAACCTTGTTCACTTTTAATTTAGGTTGGAGACCACATTGAGAAGTTGGATGGAGAAAATATGGTCGGCAAAAGACATTATGAAGTTGCCAAGATATTAAAAGATATTCCAAAGGGAACTACTTTTACGATTCGATTGGTAGAACCCCTGAAAAGCGGATTCGCAAGTATTGGTCCAAAGACAAGCGGAGCAAAATCTGGAAGAAAACAAAATTATGGTTCCGGCAAAGAAACATTGCGGTTTAAGGCTAATGGTCAGGCTACAATAGAAAATGATGTAAGTTATCATTTTGACCTACCTATTATGAAATCACTTGAACACACGTTCACAGCTCAACAAACACATTGATAATGATAAAAGTCCCCTTAGTCACTCTATTTACGATTCCCATTCTAGCCAGGTACACACGGCTACATATCAAGCTATGAATTTCCGGTTTAAGGTGATCTCGCATTGTATGAGAGGTCAGATTATACTGGAAATATAGCTTCATAATATGTAGCCGTGTGTACTGTGTAGGTGTACCAAAACCTAAATATTTTAGTAGTTGAAAATCTGTTTTTTGATTGATACCTATCTGTGTTGGTCGATTGGTTTAGGTAGATATACACTGGTGACACCGGACTGGTAATAGCGACAATGAATCTGGGTACAAATGTATAAAACAACAGAAGAACCACCTTGACATCTAAAGAAAGGACAATTTTATTAGTTGTTAGCTTTTATAATAAAACGCTCGAGGCTAACGTGACTAACGAACCATGTCCAAATATTGAGAATTACTAATGTAGGCGTACTTTTAGAGAAGAAATCAAATCAAATAACGTTTGTCTGTTAATAACGCAGTTTTAAATTTATAACAATAAAGAATTTCGTCATCTTGATATGATGTTGGCAAGTACGGAATCAAAGATGACGTAACTAGTTAACAATAGAATTGGAATTTAATTTAAAGATAGGTAAACAATGTACCTAGATATCTACACTTATCTGAAGTAGCGTTATTCTATTCCATAAATATTGCTTTCATCTCGTATATATTGCCTTAGTTTATTTAACTATTACCTACCTATACTTTATGCGGTGTACCTAAATGTCCTCTCTTTGGTATTGTTCGTAGAGTCGTTGAGCACCTTAAGTTCTGACTTGAGCTACACAATTACTGACAAATGCGTGCACTGACTGGACAGGTTCACTTAAATCTGTGTGGTTCTTTCCTCAGACAGAAGACCATCTCAGACTAATCTGCATGCTCCTCATATGGCTTGACCAAGATTATGTCTGGACTTTATAAGAGATTGTGACCTCCGAGTTTGTTTCGGTCTTTCTTCTGACGTATTCCACATTGGGCACCCGCTTATATGGCACCTGAGGTATTCCACATAATTATGGTACCTATCGATATTTTTCGCAGGTGCCATTAGTGGAATAATTTATTATTTAAAGTTTTATTCCACAAAAGGCACCTACGGATCAGTACGTACTAGTGTTGGGACGTTTTTTTTTTTACCTCAAAATCAAAAGTTCGATTAAAATCAGTGGAGATTTTAATAACATGGCAAAATCATAACTTCTTTGTTATTAGTCATTGTAATAACACAATCAGTTTTCTTAATCACATGTATTGCAAAATCAGCCTCGAGTACCAATATAATTTGGAAACAAATGCCGTTTAGGTTTATTTAGGATTATTTCTTTTCTTATTAAACTTTGCCATCTTTAATGTTTTTTTTTATTATGACAAACAATCAATAATTGGCACCTCTATTGTAAAATCAGTCTTGTTAAACTCTCCACTGATTTTAGTCGAATTTTTGATTTTAAGGAATAAAATTATTCCACTAATGGTACCTGCGAAAAATATCGTTAGGTGCCGTATTTGGAATACTTACCTCAGGTGCCATTTTCTCAGGTGCCATTTAAGTGGGTGCCCAATGTGGAATACGTCTTTCTTCTCAGAGAAGTTGCTAAGGAAACACTGAACTCATCCCGCCTTATTACAAAACAAGATTTATATTTTGACATGGCTTAAACCATGCAACCAGTTTTTGTAATAAGAACGTAACAGTGATTGAAATACCGTTCTTTATACAAAACTGAAAACTTAGTTCGGTACTATGTTGTCAGTTTTGTGTTTAGGAACTTTACCATAGTCGGAATAAAGTTCGAAATTCCATAATGGCTTCATGTTTTAAACATGGGTCTGAAGATAAACCTTGTTTTGTAATAAGAGGGTATTCGTTTTAAAAAATAATTTATTTTTGACGTAGGTTTATGAATGTTTTAGGCACCAATTTACAGAAATAAATTTTATACCATTTATATCACAATTTACAATACAATTAATGAAATGTTATACATTTTTCAGCACGACGACAGATCAAAAGCGGGTATCGAGAAAATCAACAGCCTATTGGAATCGTTCATGGGCATCAACGACTCCGAACTAGCATCGCAGATGTGGGATCTTGCCGAAGGGAAAGCCAACTCTATGCAACTAGCAGACGCCATCGATAATAGTGATTTACAAGAATTTGGATTTACAGACGAGTTTATAATTGAATTATGGGGTGTTATTACTGATGCTAGATCTGGTAGACTCAGCTAGAAACTGTTATATTTATTTAGATTAGGTAACACGAATGTTTTAAATGTAGATAAAACTATCTTTATGATAATAAACTATTAATTTTAGACTCATGGAATAACGGTAACCGACCTACTTTTGGGCGGCTACATACAACTTATTTTAAACTTGCTACTTATAGCCGCTTCTGTTTCGATCTGTGTATGAGAATATTTTAGATTTTGGTAGACTGTGGTTCTGATATTATTAGATTTATACGTCGAGTACTTTTATTCTTTATCGTTATTCTTGGAACGAAGTTACAAGAATGTAACCGGTTCGTTAATGAACTAGTTGGAAGTTGCGACCAACTAAAACCAAAATAAACATACACGACTTTTATTAGTCCCGCAGACCGCAGTCCGGCTGACCTACCCGCATCACGGGATCACGTGATGCATTATTTTCATTGTTATATCAGCGTTGATTATCTTAAAAAGTAAATGACTAGGTAATGCAAGGCAATCATACCTACCTAACTTGACGCGCATTATCACCATCTGGATTATTATTATTATTAATGTTATAATAAAACATAAATATGAGCTAAGTTAAGATGATGTTGAAATTAAAATGTTAAATAAATTGCAAATGATATTTTATCATAATTTGCGTTGAACTCTAAGTTTTAGATGATTTATTGTATTGAGTTAAATAATCCTAAGTCTTTGCCTACATTTAGGTATAGGTAATGTGGAAGTCAATGATTCGTGTTCTAATGGTGCCCTATAAGAAATGAATGTTTATCAGTGTGACTGAATATCTTTAGGTAAGAAAATTGAATTAGATTACCTAATAACGTTGGATGCCACATTTCTAATGGCTAAAAGAATTATCTGCCTTTCTTTAATTATGATTCATATTAATTAAATAATTATTTTTATCAGTCTGTGCTGTATATTCCTAAGAATGTTGATTATAGAGTAATCATTACCTATTCAAGTAGAAACAAGGCAATTGTGGGTACAAAACATAGTTTAACAAAGGCGTTTGGCGTAGCCATGTGATTTGAGCATTTAAATGCTTGCTTTATACAATTAGTAGAACAATAATAAAATCTTTTATTATGAAAATTCTATGTTTTAAAAATATTCATGGTTTTGCGCATTGAAGTGCGCAGGAACTTGTCAGGACAGCACCCTAAATGCGTAACACAGTTTGAATAGGAATAGGAATGATTTTGAAGTATATTGCTAATCCATTGCTTTATATGTTAGAAAAACTTGTCTGCTCAACAACGTAAATAACGCAATGAATGTTGTTGAACTGTCAAATTGAAACCGATTCCTACTGATAGTGTGTTACGCAATTAGCCCGCAGGAACAATAATTATTGGATGTTACGTAAGTACAGGGATCTTTCGGCGTTTGAATGGTCTTGACCGTTGTTTGCAAACATCTGTGAAATTGTCACAGATCTTATACTGCCAAAACAAAATGGCGGTGTTAGTACCTACTGATTTTGGTCACGCGCCAAAAGCTTAGGCCAAAAGGTTCTTGTAGCGTTGCATGCGATACCTAGTGCAATGAAGATGATTGTCTTGTTAAGATAAAAGCTATTGCGAGGCCATGGGTCCTGCAGATTTGTGAATATAATTTATCTGCCAAAGAAAGCAGCTCATAATGGAGCTCACTTACAATTTTCCTGTATTATACATTGAAAATTATTTGCAAGTAGGCACTTCCGTTATAAATACACAGTCATAGCTATTGTAATACCTACGAGTAGGTGCTGTCATTAAAATGACTTATTTTGTAGATATCGTTATCTGCAATTAGCGAAGATATTAATGAACGAGTCATTAATTATGTAGGTAGTTAAAGAGTAAAATAGAATAGTGTAGCATTAGGTAATGTACAACCTAATGGTCTGCTGTTGTGGAAAATTAAGTAAAAAAAAAAACGTTTGTATTTCCAGAAAGAGGCATCATTTACTATAGAGGAATCTTTATCCCAAGACATCCTAGGTGGTAGGTAGTTAGGTTCTGGGTCATAAGACCTAGACAATGTTTTTAGAACAACTGCCTAAATGACACTTAAATTTCGGTGGTGTCATTATTCACATACAAAACGTACCTTTTTGGTAAAACATCACTTAGCTAGTTTTATTCCTTGTTACGGTACCTACGTACCAACGTATTATGTATTGTATACAAAGTTATTATTTTATGAAATTCAGCCCTGTCAACTTGGCACAGTAAGCCTCAAAAAGATGTAGGTATACATCGACAAGAATTAATTGAATTTATCTACAATCTTGTTCCTTATTGTTGTATCAATATGTAGCCACAAAATATATTATAATATTACACATTGGGTGCACAATAATTGTAGCTACACATTGATACAGTATTATGTCACACAAATTGTAGACAATCAAATGAATTTTTGTCGAAGTATAACGACTTACATCTTTTTGAGGCTGACTGTACCTATTTATTTGTATTATGCAGTGGTATTATTTTTGTATTTAAACGAGAAATAATAAGTAGGACTTAGTAAGTTTTTTCATATTCTAATTTTCAGATGGTATAAGATTTCTATTGACTTTACAAGTACTTTCTTGTAAATGTGACTACATTATTAATACCTACTTAAATAAATAAATAAAATATTTTTACAAAAGTTTTTCCATACTTTAACTAGTTACAATATCATGTACAGTCATTAGATAGAATATATTTATAATAGCGACCGTTAACGATTAAATGTTATTATTAAGTTTTTATTAATAAAAATGCTAAGGTACACATTATTTATAGAAAATAAAAATATTTTTCTGTATTTTGACATCATGTTTTCATTCATCTTTTATGAGAAATGTTTTAAAATAGAGCAAACCGGGTAATATTGCAGAAAACCTACAACAACCCTGCTTCAAAGGGTTAGCCGTTCCTTCGGTTACCCATAGGCATCATGACTTATAACATCCTTGTATGGCTTAAACCTTTCTATCCTCATCGAGTGGAAAGTCAATTAAAACAATAAGGGTGCGGGCGCCCACGAGCGACTAAGTATGATACAATTTGAAAACTTCCGAATATTTCTTTTTAGATAAGTACCTATCATGGTTTAGGTGTGAAAGTGATAGAGAGGTAAATACATACCTATGTAGATACTAAGATGAGTTTATAAAATAGTTTAATATTATATTAGTTACCTCTTAAAACGGTAGGTAATTCTAATTGTTATAATAATTCAAGCGTTAATACCTATTTGAACTATTCGAACTCGGGAATCGATATCGGTGGAACACTATTCTTCGAAGAAATAAATATATTTTTTGGTTAAACATCGATCCCCTATAAATCCATGACGTGCACATCCCTCGATAGCCAGCGAAAAATCGCTCGTGGGCGGGCACCCTAAGGCTTGGAATAGGTTAGCCTTATTATTCTGGTTCCCTATTGAACGGCTCTCTTACCACTTGAAAGAGAAACCTATACAACCCTTTCGAGGCAAAGGGTTGTTGAAGGGGTTTACTACCCTGTTCATGGGATAAGATTAGGGTAACTGCCCTAACTTCTTAGCAATGCCTACTTAATAGATTTTGAGGTTATAGTAGTCCCAAGTGTTACTGGGTAGGTTACCTACTGCTGAGATGCGGTTATGTTGGCCGAAGGTAGGGTGGGTAACTAATTAGGTACCTATTCAACGTACCATCGTGTCTCTTTCAAATCAGTGATTATTGTCTGTAGGATTTATTAAAAAAGAACGTGGATAAAGTCTGGCCTGGCACAGACAAAGAGATAATTATATTAAAAAAATAACTGATAATATTAGAAATCCCACCACAGCTTTCGTTACTTGGCAAAACTTTGCAGGTACTCGTATCCGGGGAGACATTTATGTTGCCAGTTTTGGAAATATGATAGTAATTGGGACATAATATGTCCCAATTACTATCATATTTCCATTCCATTCCATTCCATTACTCTATTCTATTATTATTATTATTTATTTATATTTTCCATTATTCTATTGTAAGAATTGATATGATTTCACGAGTATTTTTAGAATATAAAATATTAAAACTGTATTTAAAGCTTATTGAATAATAACTAGACTGCAGTTAGTCACGGACATAACCTTGGGCCATCCTTGAGGCTCCGGGTCCGGCTCCGGACGTCCGATAGAAATCTGGCGCCCTGGATATTTTTGTTCTTATTTATTGAACTTGTCCCATCTCACTTGTGAGTAGTATTTCTGATTTCGGAGAGAGTATTATTAGGAGTACAGAACTACAGACTTTTATGAAAGAAATTTTGTCTTTTCTCAAACTCGCATTTTTTGTAGTTTTTGCGGAAAATAACACCACTTTTTGTGTTTTTAGGGTTCTGTACTTCAAAAGGAAAAAACGAAACCCTTAATGGATCACTCGTGTGTCTGTCCATCTGTCACAGCCGATTTGCTCCGAATCTACTGGACCGATTAAGTTGTTTGATACCCATATGAATTTCTGTGACCCAAACTCGAACCTATAACGTAAATAAATAAATTTTGACATAAGGGTTCACTTTTCGGGGACAAATTAGAACAAAAAAAGATTTTGTAAACTGTAACTTTGAGTGGATGTGAAGTAGTGCTATGTCGTGGGCAAGGAACCTCCATAACTGCATAATCCTAGCTTATGTTTCCCTTTAGCGGTAATTTTTTCTCAAATATACCGGGTCAGACTTTGTTGCCCCTTTGCACAAGGGTATAGATGAGATATTCCTACACAAATATCTAAACCGTAGGTATCGCTATTGGCCCATGGATCACTTCCCATATAAATTAGCCCAATCTCCTTTGATTGCAATAGGGAAACAGTCGTCTTTTGCTTCACCTGTATCTACGTATCTATCTATGTATGTAACGGAATCTTTGAACTCGACCACTTCAAAACGTCGGATTAATTTAAAATTTTGCACACTTTCTTGATAGGTGAGTGGTTGTGTGTGAGATCGGTCCTTGGACCGATGACAATACAATAATTTAAATGAGTTGGTCCTGGTATCCTTACCAGGATCTTCAGGATGATCGATTTTTCATATTCAGAAACACGGTAGTGATTTGTGCCAAATTTAAACTTTGAGACAAGGATAATATGATTATTGGCAGGATCAACTGGAGAGTATAGCACACTCAAAAACAAAAAAAAGTTTACAACAAAAAATAAAGAATTAGCCATTTTAATATAATTTTTGGAGAAGAAGAAGCTTTAGAAACGGCTACCGTATCCAAGGAAGACAGTAGGCGCGCAAATTACCCACTCCCGGCATGGGGACGTAGTTACAAACTCAATAATACACGCTTTAATAGAAAACCAAACTAAAAAGTAGAATAGTACATTTTGATACAAGTGGAGAATGTTGGTTATTGCATTCGAGGCGGAATTAACACCCGAGCCGTAGGCGAGGTTGTTTTTGAGCCGAGAACTGCAATAACTAATGTCCACGAAACGACGTTTTTCAATACACTTTTCAAGAAATTAAATAAAATAACGAATAATATTTTTGTCATGAATTGTTAGGAAACTATGATTTAATTTTCTTTTTTTTCCGCGTACCGCGCTTTGCTTTCGCCAGGTTGAAGGAGAAGCAAAGGTATACGCCCAAAAAACAGCCTAATATGAAAAATAAAAAATTCAAATATTTTTGAGTTTAGATCACAAATAAATGTTTGTTCTTAAACGTTTTTTTTTATTGTAATAATCATGGTATTATATTAGTAAACATTATTTAAATATTCCAAAAATATTAACGCCGTAAAGACGCATCTTTGCCGATATTAAAAAAAAACCGGCCAAGTGCGAGTCGGACTCGCTCACGAAGGGTTCCGTACCATTATCTATAAAAACCGGCCAAGTGCGAGTCGGACTCACGCACGAAGGGTTCCGTACCATTAACTATAAAAACGGCAAAACAAATCACGGTTTTTGTATGGGAAAAAAATATTTAAATATTTGTTTTATTTTAATTTAATTATTTATTTTTAAAATGAATATATAACTAAATATGTGAATATCTCAAGCGTCTGCCTGTTCCGTTATCAAAATCGAGCAAAAACGAGCAAAAAAAATCACGTTTGTTGTATGGCAGCCCCCTTTTATTTGTTGATATAGCGGCAACAGAAATACATCATCTGTGAAAATTTCAACCGTCTAACTATCACGGATCATGAGATACAGCCTGGTGACAGACGGAGAGACAGACAGACAGACGGCGGAGCATTAGTAATAGGGTTCCCGTTTTACCCGTTGGGTACGGAACCCTAAAAACGGCGAAAAAATCACGTTAGTTGTATGGGAGCCCCCTAAATATTTATTTTATTCTGTTTTTTAGTATTTGTTGCTATAACGGCAACAGAAATACATCATCTGTCAAAATTTCAACTGTCTAACTATCACGGTTCATGAGATACAGCCTGGTGACAGACGGACAGACAGACAGATAGACAGACAGACAGACAGACAGACGGCGGGCGGATATAATAAATGACTTCTGATTTAGATTTTATGCTCAACCGAACTTTTGTAGTATCAATTTGACGTTCACAGCGCCTTTATTTCGTAGGCTACGACATAAAGGCGCACTACGAAAATCACGCATACAGCTACGACTCGTAGCAGTATGCGTGATTTTCGTAGTGTAACGATTTTCGTCGTAGTACAACAACAATAGTAACAGTTAGTTACTACTCTCACTCGGTTGACTGTACATAAAGAACAGGAAATAGTAGCCGAAGAATGATGGACTAAAATATCACTTGTTTGTCCTTTCGCTATCGATCGGTCAGTATCATAATTATTCTAGCAGTTGTTGTAAAATAATTTTTACCTACTCATAAAAAAGCAATAACAAAAAATAACGTATTTTTAATTACCTCAAGGTTAGTTTTATCTAACGCTTGTATTAATTAAATTATTTCTCGTTAAACAAGAATATCAAGATAGGTGTGAATTAAAATTATGTTACTATGGATATCTACCTACCTATATTAATATGTTGCGAACATTTCTTGTCTTGAATGCCTACGAGCCCCCTGTTGACCTCGAGATAGTGAGACAAACAACAAGTCAACAACTGCGAAATCTCATCAGTCTCTTTATCTCCTTTATCGTGGTTGGTAACACAGCGCTTGCACAACGTATATAAAACAACTTGTCACATTTGAAAATATTTTATAGTGAACCACTGAACCCGAATGTGAAATTGGGAAATGTTCCTTTCCGAACATTATCAAATTAGTTGCAATTGAATGGAACGTGTTTTTGAACGTGACATCAGCTGTTTAATTAGATTTCTGTGTATTTTAATTGTTTAGGTAGTTGTTAACATGTTTTAAGAAGTGTAATTATTAATTTAGTGCTAATACCATGGCGGCGACAGTGTTAGGAAGGTTTTTTGTAATAAAATCGCATGGATATTCGAATAAAAAAGTGAACACTATCGCAAAGGTATGAATATTAATTACCTACTTAGAATTATTTTAAAAGTATAATGTAGTAAGTACTTCTATTATTCCTGTTTTGTAAATGACAGTAGGTAACATTTATAATCAGAAAAACACGTTTTGCAGATATTTTCATGTACTAACTACAGCACAGTAGTTCGCACAAACAAGATTTACGAGAATGCTAACGAAGCAGTCAGCGACATACAGAATGGTTCTAAACTCTTGGTCGGTGGTTTCGGACTTTGTGGGATACCAGAAAACCTCATAGTAGCTGTAAACAACAAACGTGTCTCTGGACTTACTGTGGTCTCCAACAATGCAGGTAGAATTAATCTAAATAAATAAATTTATTAATATTTCACAGACAACCTAAGTTGCTGCAATGCTAATTTAATTAAATTATATACCTACTTGTGATAATCAGTTGTTATTCTTTTTACAGGAGTGGAAGACTTTGGTCTTGGAGTTTTATTGAAGAGTAAACAAGTGAAAAGAATGATCTCGTCATATGTTGGTGAGAATGCTGAATTTGAAAGACAATTCCTGAGTGGCGAACTAGAGGTTTGTATCTTCTTGGATTCTTGATGTTGTTTTTGATTTTTATAAATTTTGTTTACTGTTGTGTTTGTAATTTTTGTCTTTGTAAATTTTTGTGTTTTAGTGTATCATTCAATGTATATTAGTCAACTTATTGTACTCAGATACTTGCAAATAAAAACAATTCTTATTCTTATTACAAAACAATTAAATAAAGATTCCCGGATCAGTCCTTAACAATAAAATTTTTCAATGATCCCAGGTTGAACTGACTCCACAAGGCACACTGGCAGAACGCATCCGCGCTGGTGGTGCAGGTATACCTGCATTCTTCACACCAACTGGATATGGTACTTTGATACATGAAGGTGGATCACCAATTAAATATAGTAAAGATGGAAAGGTAAGCTTTTAACTATAATAAAGCTGCATTATAAGTAATTTAACCCATTCAAACAAAATTAAATTAAAAATGACAGACTTGGTGTCTGTCACAATGTGCAACAGTGCTTCAAATTGCTTACTATAAATATATTATACTAGCTTACTGCCCGCGACTTCATCTGCATGAAATTTCTTGTTTTAACATAAAATATATTCCATGACACTCGGCAATACTATAGCTTCCCATTAGTGAAAGAATTTTCTGAATCGGATCAGTAGATCTGAAGCTTACCCGGCGATCGGCGGCGGCGATCTCTCGCGTCCGGGCCTGGTTCAGGCCATGGTTCGGAGCGAGAGTGCATGGGAGGCCGTCACCTCCTTCTGCGAAGCAGTTATGCTAGCGAAGGAGGAGGCGGAACGCGTGAGGGTGAGACAAGGTTCGCGCCCTCGCGCCCCTAGTCGCCGCAGGAGACGCCCCGGGCGTCGGGAGGCGCTAGCCGATTTCTGGCCACCGTAGGCGCGGGCCTGCGGACGGTGAGCGATGGGTAGCTCGCCGTCCGATAAGGACCAGGCCCGGGTCGACGGCGCGTTGTGTTCCACGCGCGCCTCAAAGAGATATCAGCACAAACTGACGGGGTCCGTTAGGACCAATGCCTGCCGGGGTTGCGAGTTTGTCCGAAAGGGATATCGTGGCCCTGGCACACAGGCAACGGAAGGAACACGGGTGGGTTTTAGTCAGTAAAAGTCTGACACGCCCTCCCGCTCCGCCCAGAGCGGGAGAAGTTATTTGATGATTTCCCACCCAAAAAAAAAAAAAAAAACCCCTACATACAAACTCACAAATTTTACCTCATTATAATATTAGTATAAAGTTTGGTTTGTAATAACTACCTACAGAAAGATTTTAGTATGAGCTTTTTATAGTACCTAAATACTATAAAAAGCTCATACTAAAATCTTTTGATGTTTAGATTGACATCCCAAGTGGAGCAAGACATGAACAACAGTTCAATGGAAGAAACTACATCATGGAAGAAGCGATTACTGGTGACTTTGCATTAATCAAAGCATGGAAAGCAGACAGACATGGCAACTTGATATTCAGGAAGAGCGCTCGGAACTTCAACCCAGCAATGTGCAGAGCTGCTAGAATCACCATCGCTGAAGTGGAAGAAATTGTAGATGAAATAGACCCTGACTTCGTACATGTACCATCAATATTTGTACACAGAGTTATCAGAGGGGAAAAGTATGAAAAGCGAATTGAAAGAAGGACTATTAGTAAGCCAGTACAGCAAGGAAAGGCATCAGATTCAATGAGGGAGAGGATCATTAGAAGAGCTGCTTTGGAATTCAAGAATGGAATGAATGCTAACCTTGGAATTGGTAAGGGTTTTCTTAATATAAGACCTAGCACTCCACCAACTATACTCTGTTCCAAAAGTATTTTATGAAATTTAAACAAATGGGTCAGAAAATGTACTTTTGGATGCCAATTTGTAGTGCGATTAACAAATTAAGTGCTTTGATTTGATTATTTGAATACTTAAACCTGAAATTCTAATATTAGATCACCTTAAAAATGTGACAATATTGAGATTATACCATTAATACCCTTTAGTGATTAGTTGCGTAAGAATTTTACCTGGACAGGGTTTATTCATGCCTCCCATCAAAAAGTTTGGAACAGATTATATTTCAAATGGTGTTTCTACTCCTGTTAACAAACCATGTATGTATATATTTTTTCAGGCATGCCCATGTTGGCAAGCAACTACATACCTCAGAATGTTAAGGTGCTCCTGCAGTCAGAAAATGGTATTCTGGGTCTGGGTCCTTTCCCAACAGAAGAAAATGTGGATGCTGACCTTATTAATGCAGGCAAAGAAACTGTTACTGTACTACCTGGTAGGTAATTTTATTTTAAAATGGTTCTATTATTTACTGAGATGTATTTATTTATTACATTTATTAATTATTTTCCAGGTTCATCATTCTTTTCATCTGATGACAGCTTTGGCATGATTCGTGGAGGTCACATTGACTTGACTATTCTTGGTGCTATGCAGGTTTCTCGTTACGGTGATTTAGCAAACTGGATGATTCCTGTAAGTTTAACGTATTAGGCATTCTCCGACAAACTATTAAGTATCTTTAAATCAAAATTCCAAAATAAATGTGCAACTTTCTAAATTTTTATTTTAAATTTCAGGGTAAAATGGTTAAAGGCATGGGTGGAGCGATGGACTTAGTATCAGCTCCAAGAACCAAGGTTGTTGTAACTATGGAACATACTGCTAAAAATGGAACTCATAAAATACTGCCAGAGTGCACACTGCCACTGACTGGGAAAAATTGCGTTGACATGATTATAACAGAAAAGGTAATTTAGAACTATAATCTAATGCTTAGCAATAAGTATCATAATGTCAATAACAAAGAAGAAAGAGAATAGAGAATATCTAAGAAGTTGGCTTTTTTCCTTGTGGTTCAATCTCCTTCTTGTATTTCAGTGTGTATTTGAAGTTGACAAAGAAAAAGGCTTAACATTGACTGAACTGGCGGATGGAGTCACAGTAGAAGATGTCTTGGTAAACACAGGCTGCGAAATCAATGTTGCCGAGAAAATAAAGAAAATGGGCGATGTCACTCAACCAGAGAAAGATTCTGAATAAGTTTTTCAAGAAACTAACTGAAAATGAAATACGGAACGCATTTCTAGTGCCTTATTGCAATTATTATATATTTACTGCTATTATTAAGAAATCTTGGCAATATAATGTTTATATACTCGTTTATCTATTCAAGTAAGTACTTATAAAATAAGTGTTTACATTCTGCATATCTTAAGATAATTGTATACTTATTAATCTGCACAACCAGCGGCGTAACGTGGGCTATAGGCGCCCGGGGGCCGGGGCGGAACCATAATTTGCCGCCCTTGTGAGTGTGACGATATTCAAATATTATTTTTAAAATGCCTTTGTCATATCTTGGGACTCTGGGGTCCCGGACCTTTGGAAAGCGTACGAGGGGCCGAAGCCAACTTGCAGAGGCCCGTTAGACAATTTTAAATGATGAGGAGGCACCAATCCACATTCTATACTACGCCAGTTCATCCAAGGATAACCCCCAGTTAATGCAGGACATGGAAGCAAAATATATTGGGCAATGGGTTTGGTTGCCAATGGATTGGTTACCTAGAACTATGGAAAGACTATGGCCCCTGCCTTACCAATGTTTTATATACAACTAGCTTTTGCCCGCGGATTCGCTCGCGTTAATTTAGAATTAGACAATAATTTCGGGTTGTACTTTGCTTTTTGAAAATGAAAGTGCTATTAAATACTTCCTTATCATAATTAGAAAGACACGTGGCGCCATCTATTATCATGAAGAACATTGTTGTTTTCCTCGGGAACAGTACTTTTTTTCGGGATGAAAGGTACCCTATGTCAGTTTCTTTACACCTGATAACGTATATGCAAAATTTCAGGATGATAGGTTCAGTGGTTTAGGCGTGAAAAGGTAACAAACAAACAAACTAACTTTCGCATTTATAATATTACTAGCTGCGCCCCGCGGTTTTACCCGCGTAAGTCTCGATCCCGTGGGAATATCGGGATAGATAGCCTATGTCTTAATCCAGGGAGTCAGCTACCTCCATACCATACAAACTTTTATCAAAATTGGTCTAGCCGTTAGAGCGTGAAGAAGTAACAAACATACACACACACTCACAAACTTTCGCCTTTACAATATTAGTGTGATGTGATGATAGTTAGGATTATAATATTAGTTAGGATACACAGATAAATGGCAGGGTGACTTGCACACTCAATAATGGGCCCCATTAATACCTCTCGTATTGGCGGTTTATACAGAAGTAATCTGTCTCAGTTAAAGAATACGCTTGAATAAACAATATACAGAATACTTTTTTTTTTTTAAATCAATTTAAAAATAAAAATTGTGCTGCCCTCTTAGTGGTGCCGCCCGGGGCGGTCCGCACCTCCGCCCCCCCCCCCCCCCCCTCGCTACGCCACTGCACAATAACGAACTATTCGAAGTAAATGTCATACTATGGGTAGGTACCTCAGCACATAACATGTTGTGGAAAAAAATCTTAGGTATTTAAAATTGTGCAAGACATGATTGGTGGTTGGGAGATATATTTTTATAACAGAATTATTGTTTCTTTTTTGTATAGCTTTACATTCCTATTGTATTTATTTTGATTACGTTTTACTAACTTATTGTATTCTAGTCTCGAATCTTATTTACTATGTTTCCAATCGATTTATTAATATTTTCATATCAGTGTTAAAAGAAATTGATGCAAAATATTACAATGATTTTGTTTTGATATACTTTTAAAATTGTAATTCTAATTGTTATGATTTCGTCGAGTTTAATTATACGTACTTTTAACGACAAAAATGTTGCGTATTATTCCTAAGTTAACAATTATCGGAATAAGAATAATATATGATTCTTATTCTTATCATCTTCGGTCGCTACTCCCAATAGCTGCTGAGTTGCGTAATATGCTAAAAATATAATAATGAATAGGGAGAGATGATGACAAAGGTATGCAGTGTGCATATATAGTGCCTATCTTAACAATGTGGACAATCAAAACAGCAATTATTTTTCCAATAGGTACTTGGTATAGGTAAGAGCTAGATGAGCAAATTAAATGGCTCAGTCAAGACATGTGATACAATACACCATCTTAGATAAACATGTATTCAATGTAGGTACCTTTCTTCTTTTTTTTTTTAGTCCAGTGACATGATTTAACATTTTTGCCGCCCTTTTATAATTTGTCAGTTCGAAGATTTGGTTGAAATTGCACAAGAAATAGTTTTGGGTATATTTCTGAGCTAAACAAAGCTCAATCATGTACACACGGCTACATATATCTAGTTTAGGCTGATCTCGCAATGTTTAAGATTTCCGTACAATGAGAGATCAGCTTATACTGGAAATATATACTTATCTTGTTATGTAGCCGTGTGTACGACTATTATGTAATTTAAGGCGTGGTGGGGTAATTTAAGGCGGGCTTCTTCGAGCGCTGTAGGCATTTAACGCTTACCTCAGGCCCCGCAAAGAGTAGCGATACGTAACAAATTACGATGCGCAGAAAACGCGCGCCAAGAGTACCGCTCAGAGTTCACGAACTCGAGTAGGTACTAAGTTGCGTCACAGAATAGAGCATTCAGTAAATCAACTTGAATTCTCTTCTTAGGCCATTAACACACGGCACCGCGCACCGCCGCGGTAGGCGGTGAAGCGGACCTCATGTCGCATTGGCCTCTAACAAATCCGTTGAAGCCTAACACACGTATACCGCCCGACCGCGCGGTCGAGCGATGCTCTAACCCTCTCTCACCGCGGCGGTGCGCGGTGCCGTGTGTTAATCGCCTTAGTGTGTCGATGGCAATTATAATTTAAATTTCCTGTTTGGCCACAGAATTGATTAGTAGAGGTAAGTTTATTTTGTTTTATTTTTCTAATAAGTATTTATGGAACGGCGCGCGGCGTAAGCTGGCAGAAATCGTCACACAAAAAACGATCATACTTTTTCCTTCTCGATAGAAAGAGAGAAAAAGTGTGAATTTGGTCAAAATGTAAATCCAAGATGGCGGCTGCGAAAATGTTCCAATTTTTCATCATGGGTATCAATTTCATAGTTTTCGAGGGTGCTAAAGCCGATAGTGAGGTCAAAATGTAAATCGAAGATGGCGGCTACAAAATTGTGTGAAAAGCTAAAAAGTAGAAGTAGCTAAAATCCGATAGTGAGGTCAAAATGTAAATCCAAGATGGCGGCTGCGAAAATGTTCTAATTTTTCATCAAGGGTATCACTTTCATAGTTTTCAAGCTGTCACTTCCTGATACACACTTCCATCCCTTTTCACGAAATCACTCCAATAGAAAGCGAAAGGATAGATATTATTACAAATTAAAAACCCCCGTTACCCCCCCGTTACGAACGAAGTTCCTTCTCATGTATGATTTAAAACAAAAACAAAAATTTTGTAGCCGCCATCTTGGATTTACATTTGACCTCACTATCGGCTTTAGCACCCTCGAAAACTATGAAATTGATACCCATGATCAAAAATTGGAACATTTTCGCAGCCGCCATCTTGGATTTACAATTTGTCTTCACTATCGGATTTTAGCTACTTCCACAGCATTATGTCGTATGGCATTTTACTGTGGGGTTGGGCTGCTGACATTGAGTTCATCTTTATTTTGCAAAAGAGAGCTGTCAGAGCAATTTATAATCTACGCGAATCTCTTAGGGAACTATGGTACCTTGCCAATTCATTTATGAAAATAAATTATGTATGTAAGGAAAAATCTTCATATTTTTGATAAGATAAGCGATAGACATAATTTTAATACTAGAAATAAAGATAAAATAGATCAACCATTTTTCAGATTATCTAAAGTAGATATATCTTTTACGGGGTATCTACTATGTTAAATGTTACAACAAAATACCTTGTTATAATTATTTTGCAATTAAATGAGAGAAAATTTAAAACACATATTAAAATTACACTTTGTAAACAAGCATATTACAAGTTAGAGGATTATATCTACGACAGGAATGCTTGGAAACATGCTGGTCCAGAGCTCCATAGGTAGAGTAGACAAAATCAAACTGGTTGCTATTTTAATTGTATAATTTGTTATTTTTATTATTATTATTTTAACATTTTTAGAATAACATACATCTATCTCATATTTATGTTATTTTCATTGCTTAGTTTTTAATTCTTTTTACCAATTATGGTATAGTAATTTTATTCTAGGTGCATCGTCTTCACATCTTCTATTTATATATAAAATTAAAAGTCCTGCCTGACTCACTGACTGATATATCAAGGCACAGCCTAAACCGCTGGTCCTAGAGACATGAAATTTGGAGGGTGTGTTCTTTGTAAAGAGTAGGTATCCACTAAGAAAGGATTTTTTAAAATTCCACCCCTAAGAGGGTGAAATAGGAGATGGAAGTTTATATGAAAGTCCGTCAGTTTTGAAGTTAGAATATTCAAATTTTGTGTTTAGGCTGACAATTGAAAATTAATTTATACGTATCTCAGCGTTTTGATAATTCCACCCCCGAAGGGTTAAAAAGAGCGATGAAGTTGTGTATGGAAAGTCCTTAATTTTCGAAGTAAAAATCAATAAATTTATTATCTAGGCTTATAGTTGAAAGCTTACGCAACGGTGTTGTAAGAATTTCAACCCTTATGGGGTGAAAGGGCGATGAAATTTTCTTTTTAATTAAAGTTTTTTTATTTTTTAAGTTAAAATCACTAATATTTCGGCTTATGGTTAAATGATAAATATTTTATTTTCTGTAAGTAGGTTTGTACAAACACTTTACACGTCAATCATATTAAAAAAAAAGGTGGAAACTAACACACAGTCCAAATCGCTGGTCCTAGAGACATAAAACTTGGAGGGTGTGTTCTTTGTGAAGAGTAAGTATCCACTATGAACGGATTTTTGGGAATTCCACCCCTAAAGGGGTAAAATAAGGGATGGAAATTTATATGAAAGTCCGTCAGTTTTGAAGTTAGGATCTTCAAATTTTGTGTTTAGGCTGATGATTGAAAATAATTTTACACCCGAAAGGTTAAAAATAGGGATGAAGTGTGTATGGAAAGTCCTTAATTTTCGAAGTAAAAATCACTAAATTTATTATCTAGGCTTATGGTTGGAAGCTAACTAACGCAACGGTGTTGTTAGAATTTCAAACCTTAGGAGGTGAAAAGGGGGATGAAATTCATTATTTTTCAAGTTCAAATAACTAATATTTTGGCTTATGGTTGGAAACTAATAGAACGTAAACCATTGTTTTTTGTTTTATTTCAACCCACAAGGGGGTGAAAAGGGGGATGCCTGTTAAGAGTTAAGTAAACTATAGTTTGTGGTTTGTTTTTGGTTAGTCCGCGTCTGCGTGCGCTGCCCCTTGTGTGGTGCCTAGCAACGTCTTATTAGGTTCTGTCAAATATGAAGAAAAGTTAAATGTTACTTGTTTTATTTCTTATTTATCTATAACAGGTTATGGGCCCAGAAACTCCGAACAACTACGAATTAAAAAAAGTGTGTTAAAGAAAGAGCTGATAGAAGAACAGAATATAATAGAAGTACCTATAGGCGAGGAATATTAAAAAGGATGGCTTCAAAGAAGGATTCGGATAGAGTAGTCATCTTGACCGGCAAAAATTGGTTGACATGGAAATTCCAAATGACAATTATACTGAAGGCGAAGGGGCTGTATAATGTAATATCGAAGGAGCCGGAGAAGAAAAGGATAATAAAGCTCAGAAGCTAATCGTAACTAGAGTAGAAGAGGATATATTGACTTATCTCATGACATGTAAGACCGCTTGCGAAATGTGGAGTAAGTTGAATACAATTTTCGAGAGTCAAAGTGAGTGCAGCATACATCTGAACCAGCAAAAGTTTTTTAACTTAAAATTCGAACCACCAATGGCCAAATTCATAGCAGTGGTAGAAGAGGTCGTGAACAGACTCAGGGTACAAAAAGAGGAGATGTCAGAGAAAATGGTGATAGCCAAGATTTTAATGAGCTTACCGGATACTTACAAACATTTTTTGTCAGCGTGGGAGTCTGTCACACCTGAGAAGCAAACTTTACAGAGTTTGACTGCTCGTTTACTAATTGAAGAGGAACGAGTTATTGCGAGAGAGGTAGAGAACACAATGGCAGATACAGCTTTAGTTACTAAGAAAGAAGTAACTTGCTTTGAGTGTGGAAAGCAAGGACATTTCAGAAGAGACTGTAAATCAAGAAAATGCAATTACTGTGGTAAAACAGGTCACGTGTTTCAAGATTGCTTTAAGCGAAAGAATAAAACTGAGAGAGAGGGTATGAGTCCATCACAGCTAAATGCTCTTACAGTCCACGATGCTTGTATTAATCGTGAATTTATAATGGACACAGGCGCAAGTGAACATATGTCTGGAGATAAAAGCGTTTTTAGTAGCTTACGAGAGGCCATTCAATTTGTTAAAATAGGTGATGGCAGTAGTTTAAAAGTAGAAGGAATAGGAAATATAAACGTACATATGTATGACGGTAGCAGTTACACTCCCGGTGCCTTGATAAACGCCTTATATGTGCCAGGTTTGAAGGTCAACCTATTCTCAGTAGTATCCGCTTTGGACAAGGGATATAAATGGGTGTCAAATATGGATACATGTAAATTTTTGAAAAACGGCCAGGTGGCTTTAGTAGCTAAAAGGGTAGGTAGAAGTTTCATCATGAAACTTAAAATTGAAAGAGATGCAAATGCCTTAATCGCCAGTAATATAAACACATGGCATCAGAGACTCGCGCATCAAAATTTTAATTATGTCAAAGACATATTATATAAAAATAAAATATATATATATAAGAAACAGAGCCGAATTCAGTTCAATAATAGCAGCAGTAGGGTAAATAAGCCAGGGGAGCTGTTTCATATGGATCTTTGTGGACCTATGGAAGAAGAATCATTAGGAGATTCTAAATACTTTCTTTTGATAAAAGACGAGTACAGCAGTTACAGATATGTGTATTTCTTGAAACAAAAGTGGGAAACAATACAAAAAATTGAAGGGTTTCTAAAACAGTTTGAGAATGAGTTCGATGTAAAAATTAAAAAAATTAGATCAGATAATGGAACGGAATTCATTAATAAACGGGTAGAAAATATGTTGTTAAGCAAAGGAATAATTCATGAAAAGTCTGTGGTTTACACACCGGAACAAAATGGTAGAATTGAGAGAGAAATGAGAACTATAGTTGAAGCAGCAAGAACTATGCTTCAAGCAAAAGATTTGCAGAAGAGCCTATGGGCTGAGGCGGTGAACACAGCGGTGTTTGTAATTAATCGAACTGGAAAATCTAAGATTGAAGGAAAAACACCCTTTGAGGTTCTTTACAATAAGGAGTTTGACATTACAAAGCTACATGTGTTTGGCGACGTAGTATATACGCATATTCCAAAAGAGAAAAGAAGGAAATGGGATGCAAAGAGTCAAAGAGGTATATTTGTTGGGTATGAAATTCACACAAAAGGTTACAGAGTCTGGAATCCTAACACAAAATATGTCGGTATTCATAGAGATATCGTTTTTAATGAATGTGAAACGGATAACGATAAAGGTCTTACGTTTGAAGACAGTCTTGAAGAAATAATAGATGATGACAGCGCAAGAGAATTGTCAGATGCAAAAAATGACGAAATTCTCACACAACGGGAAGAAACGGGTCAATCTCGAGATAGTAATGAAGAAATGTTTTATGAAGCCAACGATTCGCATTCTGATATAGAAGACACAGTTGAGCCAACAGCTGAAAATGAAATTATACAGCAACAAAGAACACGAACAAGACTCGTGAGGAGACCTCAAAGGTTTGATGATTACTATACATTTACTGCGAAGAAAGACGATGAGATAACTTATGATATGGCAATAGAGAGAGAAGACGCTGATCAGTGGAAAGATGCCATAGAGAGAGAACTACAAGCTCTGGAATTCAACAACACCTGGACAGAAGCAACACTTGACAAAGACAAAAAGATAGTTGAAGGAAAATGGGTTTTCAAAATTAAAAGGGGAGAAGAAGGCCACGAGACATACAAGGCTAGACTAGTGGCAAGAGGTTTTCAACAGGAAGATGAGTTTGACTCTGCAGAAATCTATGTTCCAGTTGCGAAATTACCAACACTACGAATTCTTTTAGCTATAACTAACAGATATAAGCTAAATTTGTTACAAATGGATGTAAAAAGCGCATTCTTGTATGGGGATATACATGAAGACGTTTATATTAAAATATCCCAGGGAATTGAGAGATACAATAATAAAGTATTTAAACTAAACAAGTCGCTTTATGGTCTGAAGAAGTCACCTAGAAATTGGAATGACAAATTTGATAGTTTTATAGTTAAAAAACCTTTTGTGAGAAGCAAGAGCGATTATTGTTTATACTATAGAGAACGTAAACGATTTTACGTGCTAGTTTACGTAGATGACATAATGATATTTGGAGACAATGAGGAATGGATGGAGGAGTTCAAACAAGCTTTGGAGGCTGATTTTCGTATGACTGAACTCGGAAAGGACAATTTGAAATATTTAGGAATTCATATAAATAAGAAAGAAGATTTTATTGAAATTGATCAAAAACAATTTTTGGAAGAATTGCTGAGAAAATATAAAATGCAAGATTGCAACGCAGTTAGTACTCCTATTGAATCTGGAACGGATCTAAAGAAAGGAAAGCCAGAAGACAAAAATTTGGAAAACAGATGCAGAGCCTTAATAGGAAGTCTTATGTATGCTTCACTGGGGACACGGCCTGACCTATGCTATGCTATTAGCTATCTTAGTAGATATCAAGCATATCCAAGTGAACAACTTTGGAATGCACTAAAGCGTGTCCTCCGATACATTAAGGGAACTTTGGATTACATGTTAATATTCAGAAAAGATGGAAAAGAAGAGCTTATAGCATATACCGATGCAGATTGGGCTGGAGATCAAGATGATAGAAAATCTACATCGGGATGTATATTGAAAGTGTATGGGTGTACAGTGTCTTGGTGTAGTGTTAAGCAAAAGTGTGTCGCATTATCATCTACTGAATCAGAATATGTTGCGTTAGGTAAAGGAATAACTGAGGGATGTTGGATAAGAAATTTACTGAGGGAATTAGGGTTAAGTTGCAATAGCTTCAAAGTTTATGTTGACAACCAATCCGCTATTCATGTTGCTAAAAACCCTGAGCATCATAAACGGTTAAAACATATCGATTTAAAAATGCATTTTGTGCGGGATAAAGTCATCAAAGGTATAGTTAGCTTAATATATATAAACTCTAGCAATCAATTAGCTGATGTTTGTACTAAGCCTTTGAACAGGGGTGTATTTGAAGAAATTTGCTTGAATTTAAATTTAGTTCTATCCAATTACCCCCTTAAAGGGGATTTGGGGATGTCAAAGTTTGTATAGAAGAATTTCAACGTGCGGTTCGATTAACTCGAAACTCAGTATTTATACTTGGAAATAAAAATTAAGAAAATGTATTAAAGTTTTTCGAAAATTGTTTTTTTTTTTTTGGTGGTAATTATCAAATAACTTCTCCCGCTCTGGGTGGAGCGCGAGGGCGTGTCAGACTTTTACTGACTAAAACCCACCCGTGTTCCTTCATTTGCCTGTGTGCCAGGGCCACGATATCCTTTTCGGACAAACTCGCAACCCTGGCAGGCATTGGTCCTAACGGACCCCGTCAGTTGGTGCTGAAAAATCTTATTCCTTGAGTTAATAAACCTAAAACTAGGCATGAAAGTAAACTACCCCCTAAAACGGGTTTTGGGGATGTCAAAGTTTGTATAGAAGAATTTTAACGTGCGATCCGTTTAACTCGAAACTCGGTATTTTATATGCACCTAATGCTCACAAAATATAAAGCCTTACATGTGTTTGGGTTTATTCAAATGTAAACCTTACGGGGCAAAAGGGGGTAATTAAGTTTTTAGGGAAGGATTTTACTGCGCGTCATGATAAACTCCCAAAGTAATTGAATACAACATGATTTAATATTTTTCAAAAATAAACTCGTTTCGGGGTGAAAAGGGGGAGACAGTTTATATCAAAATTATGTTTCGTTTGATCAATAAACTTGAAAATTGATCCGGATATTTTCTTAATAAATAAAACGGCCGTAAACATAAATTTTCGAAAACAACCTTTTAAAAGGGGGTGTTGAATTTTGTAGGGGAAAATAATTGAATGGAAAGATTTTAACGCGCGCTTCGATTTACTTGAAACTCGGTATTTAGGTATATTTAAGATCGGAAATAAACGGAAATCTAAAAGAGGTAGTCAATTTTAGAGGGGATAATTTGGGTTGGATCTAGTATCGTTTGGCAGGAGTTGGGGGGTAAAAGGGGTTAAAACTGGTAGGGGTTGGGTCCCCGATTATAACGCTACCACTCTCATTAAAAGGTAATGCATATTTTTCGAGAAATTAATTAAATTAAAAAAGGTTTCTAACCTCAAATCAGATAAAAAGCGAAAACGAAACGTTAAAATGGGCGATTGACAACCAAATCTGTCTTAGTATATTGTTCGTGGTGTACAATGTCGTGAAACGGAACGTAAAAAAAACCTGGTATGCCATACGCATTCGGCATTTTACAATAATCGTGCTAATAATAATGATTTAATTTATGAATATCTGTGGAGAAGAAATGTAGAAAGAAATAAAAGAGATCCTTATGGAACTAATTACAGTTGTAAATTATGGATTTTTAAATGAAAAATTTACGAATGTTTTGTTTTTATAACAACCTAAAAATCCTGATCAGAAGAAAGTTGGTGTACCTCCACTGATATGTGTATGTGTACAAAAGGCAATGTTACTACTGTTACTAGGAGAACTTAGGATGCAAGAGCGAGCGAAGCGAGCTCGGGACTTGGGGCAACCCGACCCGTTATTTTTTTTTAAACCCCAACTACGCCTTATAACTATAAGCAACTTTAATGTGTTTTGAGGTTAGGTTACAATAATTCGTTTTTCTCAAGAACGGTGCGTTACCTTTTCATGGGAGTAGTGCCAGAGGAAAGAGGGAACACCCCCTTCCCTTTCTCCCCCCTCCTACCCCCCTCCTCCTGCCAAACGATACAAAATTTTTACCGATAATTTTATGTTTCGGATTGGCGCAAAAATGGCTGAACGGATTTAGATGAAATTTGGTAACATACATATAGTTTATAATCTGCATTAACACATACTACTACACGTACTTTTAATTCCGGTAGTACGTTCTTGTGACATTTTTTCCGACAACCACGCGGGCGAAGCCGCGGGCAGAAGCTAGTAAAATCATATAATTAATGTACTCAAACAAAATATTGTAAAAGATTTTTAAAAGTGTAACGGTGGAGTTTCTTGCCCATACGAAACTACCTTTTGGAGGGGCTTCTAGAATCAATTCTATTTTTAGGGTAACGTACCTCAAAAGGAAAAAACGGAACCCTTATAGGATCACTTCGTTGTCCGTCTGTCTGTCTGTCAGTCTGTCAAGACTATTTTTCTCAGGAACGCGTAGAGGTATCAAGTTGAAAATATCAAATACGTAAGTCTATGGTCCCTTGAAGCTCTAAAAAAATCAAACTTCTAAGTCAACGCAATAAAAAAATACGGTGATATAAGCGACATAATTGCGACATATTTCGGTACACGCAAATAAATCAAAACCTATACATAGGGTACTTCCCGTTGACCTAGAATCATGAAATTTGGCAAGAAGCAAGGTCTTGCAGCACAAGTAGGAAAAAGTCCTAAAATTGTAAATTTGTAGTTTTATCACATAAAAAAAAAATTGCGAATATCTCGCACATAAATCAAAACCTATAGGGTACTTCCCGTTGACCTAGAATCATGAAATTTGGGCAGAAGCAAGGTCTCACAGCACAAGTAAAGGAAAAAGTCCGAAAATTGTTAATTTGTAGTTTTATCACATAAAAAAAACATTTTTTCCGATTACAAACTTAAATTTTCAGTTGGGAAATTGACCGTGGCGTATATCGATGTATGGGAGAACATGTTTTTCAACTACAATGTTAAGTTTGTTTTAGGGATAAATTCATCCGAACTACGGAAGCCTTCATTGTGCATGGTCTGACACGCACTTGGCCGGTTTTTTTCTAAATTTTGACGATCAAAAGTGCCGCTTATGTGCCTATTTGAAATAAATAATTTGACTTTGACTTTGATTCAATCTGACGACCATAAGGCCGCGACCTAACCGAAAGTGAGTACGCGATCGTCGCGCTCGTTTATACGATTATATATGACATAATCGCGCGATCAATTAAGTCAGCGTCATTATTCAGGTAAACGATCGCGTAATCGCTTATTCGCGCGACAGTCGCTTTCGGTTAGGACGCAGGTAGGTACCTAATCCCAATCAATTGTGTGACTCGTGCTAAACCGGCAGCAGCAGCGATTGCGTTACACAATCACACTAATCCCTTGCAAAATGAAGGAGATTGTGGTTTTGTGAGATAGAGATCCTATATTAGAGCGGATTAGCGGAGTTCCGCGTTTAGGACCCCACAAACAAACTTATCTATGCCTGTATCAAAAATCTTTATCCACCTCATAATAACATTAGCTCATTTCCGTCTAGTTGTAAAACAATTTTGATTACAATCTTGGTCTATGATGTCACGAAATAAAATATTTGTGACAACAACAGTGTCAAGTTTAAATCTATGGTTTAAATGGATGATTTTGATTTTTTACGAAATATAAAGAAACAAACGTTTAGTTTAAGTTTACTTGGTTTATAAACGTGTTTGTCCTTTTGACGTGATGATAAATCCAACGAGTCCTAATCACCCTTTTGTGGTGTGGGGTTCGTGCTTCTTGTGGCTTGTTTCTATGTTTGCTATATTATGGTCATTACTCTTATTCTTTTGTGAGTATTACACATAACATAAACGTATGATACATCAAAATGTAACTAAAGACGTACGTATAATGTCGCCGTTGCGACCAGCGCGGCAGCCGGCCAAGTTAAGATTTTGGGTCCGGTGTCCGAGTCGGGCAAATCGTTAATGGGTAGTTTCACTGTGCAATAATTATATCAGTAGCAGCTCGGAGTTTGGATTTGTGCCCGGTGACACGCAATAGGCTGACCTCGTATTACATGGGACGCCTCGTATTAGCTGGCGATACATTGTTGTAGGTACCTACCTACTAATCACCTCTGCTTTCATGGTATGGTTATCTTATCCAAAATAACTACGTCAACGGCTACCTCTAAGAACTTTAAGAACGGACAAATACTAGTGTGCGCTTTTCTATTTTCGGTAGGATAGGACGATGAACGATAGTCTTCGAATTCTTGCGTCCTAATAAATGTGTTGCTTTTTTCCAGGTATCGGTGATATTTTAGTGCTAACGGGGACAGACATAGTTAATGCGATCGTTTTGCTCTCTGGAATAATCATGCTGCCAACTAATGTGCACATATTGTACTCAATAGCCAATGGCAAGAGGATAAGGTATGCTCATGTTTATTTTTTTATTTTTAGGGGGTAATTTGTTGGATTTATGTTACCTACGTATATTGTGCGCTTTTACAATTTCTAACGTGACGATATTAACGTGGACGTCCACCTCATGGAGGTTAGAATAAAAAACCGGCCAAGTGCGAGTCGGACTCGCGCACGAAGGGTTCCGTACCATTATCTATAAAAATGGTAAACAAAACAAGTGCGAGTCGGACTCGCGCACGAAGGGTTCCGTACCATTAACTATAAAAACGGCAAAAAAATCACGATTGTTGTATGGGAGCCCCCCTTAAATATTTGTTTTATTTTAATTTAATTATTTATTTTTAAAGTGAATATATAACTTAAACATTCTGTGAATATTTTGAAGTGTCTACCTGTTGCCGTTATCAATATCGAGTTAAAACTAGCAAAAAAATCACGTTTGTTGTATGAGAGCCCGCTTAAATATTTATTTTATTCTGTTTTTTAGTATTTGTTGTTATAGCGGCAACAGAAATACATCATCTGTGAAAATTTCAATTGTCTAACTATCACGGTTCATGAGTTACAGCCTGGTGACAGACGGATAGACAAACAGACAGACGGCGGAGCCTTAGTAGTAGGGTTCCCGTTTTACCCTTTGGGTACGGAACCCTAAAAAATCACGTTTGTTGTATGGGAGCCCCCCTTAAATATTAGTTTTATTTTAATTTAATTGTTTATTTTTAAAGTGAATATATAACTAAATATTCTGTGAATATTTCAAGCTTCTACCTGTTGCAGTTATCAATATCGAGCAAAACCGAGCAAAAAATCACGTTTGTTGTATGTGAGCCCCCTTAAATATTTATTTTATTCTGTTTTTAGTATTTGTTGTTATAGCGGCAACAGAAATACATCATCTGTGAAAATTTCAACTGTCTAACTATCACGGTTTATGAGATACAGCCTGGTGACAGACGGACAGACGGACAGACAGACAGACAGACGGCGCACGGTGGATCGAAAATCGGCTGTAGAAAACATAGGATCTCGATGTCTTAAATGTTATTTTTTTTGCTGGAAATGACTTCTGCCAATCATTACTATTCTATAAAATGTCATATGAAGTAATTGTGTGCACAAATGGAAGAGTTATAATTTTTATAAGAAAAAAATGTATGGAGCTGACATGAAAAATGAGGATATCTCTGGAATCGCTAGGATAGCCATTATATCCTTGCACACTGTTATAGTACTATTTATTTGTGAATTTTTGACATACTTAATATTACGCCATCACTTGCGATTAAAAAAAAAAAAATCGCCAAAATTAAAAAATTAAAAATGTTTATGATATGTACATTTTAATGCTTAAATATGGCTATACCAAGTGTAACTTACAATATTTTTTATGCTTAGACCAAAACATTCTAAGAAATCACAAAGTCATATTACCTACTTATTTGGAATGACATGGTGAATTACATAATATGTGATCTTGTCTAATGCCTCAAGTCCACATTAGCTAATGATTAATAAAACTTAATACCTATATACCTGTTAAAAGGATACGTACCATAATGAGGGTAATTAGATAAACGTGATCATTAGTCAATAACAATAAATGGTAAACTATTGTATGATTAAAAATAAAAGCAAATTATTAAAAAAAAATATTAACTTAACCTAACCTAAGATAAACAATAAAAGTTAACTTATTTTATACTTCGTCACCATCAGAATCCACTTCAGAATCAGGCTCTACAATAGATATAACTTCTAAGAACTCTGTCGGAGCTTCCTGATACTGAAGTTTCAGTAGTCCTACTGTTTCCTTAAAGTATGTCTGCCTCTTGTGGGCATTTAATTTTAGTCTTGTGGAAGAAATTAGAGGATCAGAAGAGACGATAAGCATATTGAGGATATCCTCGTTTGATGCTTGTCTACTCTTTTTCCTCGAATGGTGTTCTCTGAACCTCCTAAAGTCTTTGTTTCGGGCCTCTGAAGCTTCTTCCGAAAGACTTCCAATTGGTACAATAGCATTTTCTGCAATTATGTCCCCTCCGTGAATCAACAATTTGTGGACGGTTGATGACATGTAGTACCAATCGTACAGTTCCACGTATTTTTCAGCGGTTGTTCTAGCGTATTCTTTATATTTCGGCACGTCTACAATCTCTCCAGATGTGATAGCTTGCAGAATCACAGCAAATCTGCGTATTAGGTCTTCATCTAATCCAGTGATCGCTGCAGTTTTATCAGGAAATTCAAAAAACCGCCTTGCTGTGTTCCCGTCGTTAGTTGTGCCTGATCCTTGCTTAACGATGTCAATCAAAAGGTTGAGATCATCTTTGAATCGATCTTGAATGAGCTTTTTTCGTGAATGCAATAACTCTTAATGACCTTCTCCTCTTGCAGACCATTTTTTGAAGTCGAGACGATACGCTATGTGTAGAAGACATTCCATCACATTAATGCGGGCATGAAGTGATGATAATCCGAACTCATACACACCAGAAGAAATGGTTTTTGACGCAATGACATCTAACTTATTCATTTCTGTAGGCTTAGCCAAACACAGGTAGCAGGCCGCATTTGACTTAGCTTCAGACAGATATGTAAAAATTTTGCCGTAAATCAATATTGTAAGTTACACTTGGTATAGCCATATTTAAGCATTAAAATGTACATATCATAAACATTTTTTAATTTTCACGATTTAAAAAAAAAAAATCGCAAGTGATGGCGCAATATTAAGTATGTCAAAAATTCACAAATAAATAGTACTATAACAATGTGCAAGGATATAATGGCTATCCTAGCGATTCCAGAGATATCCTCATTTTTCATGTCAGCTCCATACATTTTTTTCTTATAAAAATTATAACTCTTCCATTTGTGCACACAATTACTTCATATGACATTTTCTAGAACAGTAATGATCGGCAGAAGTCATTTCCAGCAAAAAAAAAATATTTAAGACATCGAGATCCTATGTCTTCCACAGCCGATTTTCGATCCACCGTGCGGCGGAGTCTTAGTAACCCTAAAAATTATCAAATTATTAGTACCTATGTGTAAGATCCTTCCACGATAATATCGTGAATTTAGAAATTATAAAAGCGCACTTGGCTGCTGTTCTTACATTTCTACACACAATCGTTTAGTTCATTCAGCAGGCAGCCAATTGTAGAAGCGATTTCATTCGCTGCAAGCAAACTCGCTTCGTGTGGCCCAAGCTCCGGTATCTAATAGTTACAACCGATGGTAGGTGATTTAGCCCTCCCTAGATCTAGCCATCCCAAAATCTGTCAATAATTTAATTTATCTAATAGTTACACCATACCACTATTATGTAGCTACCACAGAAATAATACTTGTGGTAGCTAGTGTAGCTACTCATTTGATATAAGTAGGTACTTAGGTACCTAGGGTAACCCACTTTAAAACTAACTCCGTGTTTTTATTTTTAGTCATAAGTCTAAGGTGGTCTGCTGTCCAATGTGGCTATGCATCATGTGGATAATAATAATAAATAGTTTGGGAGTTGGGTGTTGTATCCATAAGATGTACACAGGCAAACGTGCAATAGTTGAAAGAATGAACAAGATCATAAAGCATTACCGGAGCGTTCCAAAATACAAACATTTTGTGGATAACCTGCAGTGGTCCTTGAAGTGTTGCGGGGTACGTGCTTTATTACTTACCTACTTGGTAAAATTTTGAAATAAGAAATTGCTCTATGATGTGTAACATCTTATTTCCTCTCGCTTTCTGTGGGAGTGATTTCGTGAAAAGGGACGGAAGTGTGTAAAAGGAAGTGACAGCTTGAGCATTGAATAAGTACTTTTTAATAGCATGGAATTAGTAAGTACCTACTGTATAATAGCATGGAATTAGTAAGTACCTACTGTATAATAGCATGGAATTAGAGGGTGTCGAATTCTGACCAGTGAGCGACCACTAAAGTTGTCAAAAAATAATAGGCCCATTATGACATTTAACATGACTCCATTTATCGTGAGTATCGAGTACGGAGACGTATGGTTACTTAAGAGCAGGCAGTCTAAATCAAATTTCGAACGCAAGCTCCGCCCCTCGCTCCCCGCCGCACTGTTATGTGCTAAACGCTAATTTGAATATATCAGTAATAAAGTTGGATATCGCGTGCGCTCTGTGATCGTGTTCGAGCACGAAACTAAATACGTCTCATATTAGGTACCCTTAAACCTATAAACCAATATTGAGATGTCAGATGTTCCACATCTTATGCGACTACTGTAAGGTTCGTTCGTTTTTTTCCATGGGGAAATAAAATAAAAAGGATTTATCTTTTTATGTTCATCTTTTACCTAATGCCTGTCTGCACATCTATCTCAAACCTGACATGATGGCTATTCAATTAATGGTTCCGACTTTTTCAGCTCAATTCGTATCAAGATTGGTTTGATAGCGACTGGTATGATAGAATACGAGATTACGAGTGGGATCCTAATGTGATGAGACGGAGTGGGTATAAAAGGAACGAGCTGGAAGTAACTGACAGCGTTCCATTAAGGTTTGATTTCTTAAATCAATAGCAATATTTGCAAAATAGATAATGCTGTATAGCTTGTTGCTTGGTAACCTTTAGAGTGCCGTTGTTTGAGATTCACTATAGGTGAACCTACCTGCCCATACAGCACTTTTCGGTCACAGAATCTTCAAAGCAGTTACAAGTTGTCGCAGTTTCGTAACTGCTACGAAACATGGTTACTGTTTGGTCTGTATGTGTGGTAACAGTTCGCACTCAATTTGACGGGAAATCATTTCAGTAACTTTAAGTAGTGTCTTTGTGTTCACACGTTACGTAATCATTTGTGTGGACTTATTTTTAAACACAGCCTTATTTCTAAAAATGTCGCTAATGACTGATTAGCCACTGTTTAGCTAAATAATTGGTTAGCTCCTAATCAGTGAATAACTTTTCTTCATTCATAAACGCTAGTTAGCAAGTGATTAAAAACGAAACTAAATATAGGAGACAATATGCGTTCCGCATAGATTATAATCAAAATAGTCTACTAACAAAGCAGAATATTACGAATAAAGTTGTCAAAACTACGATTTTTGTATCTGTTGAGACAATGACAAATTAAAGTCAAAAGATTAATTGGAAAATTTAAATTTGAATATTGCCGTAATCCATTCAAGCCCACGCACTACCTGTCACCGCTGCCGCATATGCCTTCCCGCTCGTTTTAACGACTATGCGCTAGAGGCATAGGAAAGGGACAGCGATATGGCAACCGCGACGCTCACGCGCCTCCGACGCAGAGGCAGTCGACGATGTCAGTATATTAGAATGTACTCTGTGGTCGACGATACACGCGCTCCAAGAGTGGCACACGTCACGAACCGCCGCGCGCGCCCGAGCTCTAACCGGCACGCGTTTTCTTTTATCGGTTTGTTCTCTATATTAGATAGTTCCTGTGACAGTGATTTAACAATTAGTGTACCCTTTTATACTATTTACCTGTTTAACCGAGAATATACGACGTTTAAGTTACACAAGTGTTTGATTTAAGAATCCGCTTCAATCCAGTATGGACACAGTTACGAAAATATAATTATTAATTTATTACGTTTATTTCAATGTGTTTGCGATGGTAGCAATGAAAATAATAAGCTCCAATAAATTGGAGCTCCTAAAAGGAACTTGGACAGACACTAAGAAAGTTCTACTGGATAATTTGGTCGAAACTTACAATTACACCTGGAAAATAAAACCCTCATTTACAAAGCTATAATCAAGCCTTTAGGGACCTATGGCATTCAGCTAGGTATAGGTAACAGCATCACACTCTAACATAGACATCAAACAGCGATTTCAGCACAATCTTCTAAGAACAATCACAAACGCCCCATGGTTTGTACCAAATGAAGCTCTACACCATGATCTGAAAATACCGACAATCAAACATGAAATAAAAAGCTATATCAAGTTGTTTATAGAAAGAATTACTCGCCACCCAAATAACACAGAGAGAGAGGAAAACATTATACGTAAAAAAGATGAGGAATGAGAGTGGCATGAGAAAAGAACGGCACCCATGTCTTTGGAGAAAGAATATTGAAAAAAAAAAAAAAGTTTTTATAACAAATTGTAGCTTTATTATGTATCAAAATATATATTTTTCTTTAAAATGTCTCTTATTATTTATGTGTGACTACCACAACATGGTTTTTCTTTAGTTCTGGGCCTTATAGCTGGTGTCATAAGATGGGCACATGGGGTAATCACTATCTCCAATGTGCTTCCTCACCTCTTCAAACCTAATGAGCCTCGTCCTGATGTAGCTTTCCCTATAAATCCTTTCATCATGTGTACTTCTTCATTCGAAGTATGTAATAGGTAATCATTCTCGTAGTAGATTTAAACGAGCTGTGTAGGTCTTTCTCCGTATACTTCCTGCCGACGGCGTTAAATTCTTCTGTCGTTCTAAAATCCCGTAAAAGATTGTCAACAAAATTATTGTGTCATTAAAATTGTGAACAAAATTACTTCGAAGTACACAATAATCTTATTGAATCGATCAGCTGATTGAAATAAAAATCCGCCATATTTTCTCTTAGCATCCTCTTAGCAAGCTCTAAACAGGGTACCGGTGGTGTTTAATTTTGACAGTTATTAATTAATTGCTTAGCAACCTATTAGCGCTAAATAGCGTTTATGAATAAGAATTTTGCTAATCAGTTGCTTAGCAATTGATTAAAATTTAACAGGCGTTTATAAATAAGACTGTTAGTGTTCAGTTTGTAACATGCGTACAATCAGGAACAAATGTGTAGTAGCGGTGTGGTCACCATGTTACTAGAATAATAACTTATAATTTATATTTACACGTGGTGTCGTAATGTAACGTCATTGTTACTGAACAATATATTGCTAAAATGTAAATATAAAGTCATCATAAGACACATACTGTTTCTCAAACTGTTTCGACAAGTGATCAAATGATTGTAGTTGAAAATGAGTAAAAAACCGAAACGATTCCGTCTCACATACTTTCGATTTGTTATAATCAAAAAAATGTATTGGTTAAAATTAAATAAAGAGTTTTAATGACTTCTTACAAAATACAAAACGTGTAGGTACTGCAATAGTTTTAAAACATATTATAGAAGTCAATAACTTAACTTAGTTACTTTTGTAGTTTTCATGAGTTATAATAATTAAACTAACTTCATTATTTATTTATAACGGAATAAAATATCGTCCAAAATATGCATGGATGTAAACATATTTTATTGCTTTTTAGGTACCCAAATTATTCAACATAATTCATTCAACGTGTAAATGCCAGACTGAATTTGTGTAGATAAATATCAAAAAACTGATTCATCGACAATCCTGGGCAGGTTTTAAACCTGCATCTCCTCGGTAATCCGGGTCAACACGCGCATTTCAATTATGCTACCAAAATACAGACGGAATTTGTTAAAAAATAATATACATATTTATTTACAGTATCATCAGAATAGAGTTATTAATGTTGTTTAACTGCAGCATTGATCTACAGCTTACCTTCCAGGCCACACACCAAATCCAACGTCTTCATCATTTAAAAATGAAGAAAAGAATTCTGAAATGCCTGGTGCCGAACAGTTCCAAACTGCCTAGTGCCGGTGGACCAAGTTCCGATGTGTCAAAAGTGCAATTAGATGCAGTTGTGATCACTCCTAATATCTGTTGTCAGTGAGGGGCTGGAGAAGCTGAAGAATGTGACGCACATGCACAAGGCTATGAGTCGTCTGATTCTGACAGAGAAATACATTCTATAAATATAAGATACCAAATTCAGCAATGGACATTAAAGTACCAGATTCTTCAAAATGTCTTAAAGGAATTACTTACTACATTGCGAGATAATTCAAACACGGATTTCAAAAAATCTTACCAAAAGACAGTAAAAGTCTATTAAAACGCCAAAAATACAAACTATTTTGATACAATGCTTCCGAATGTTTGAGAATCGCTGGAAACAATAAGCCATTTTATTAATTCGGTAATTTTATAACTACTCCTGGTTTCATATCGACATAAGTCGACACAGTCTAGTAACTTCCTGACCAGTTGTGACTAAAATATTTTCTTTAAACCGACGCTTGAAAGGCAAAAATTACCAAACGACATTTTGGGCGATATTGAGTTATATATATCATTGAAATCAGAAAAAAAATCCGCGTCGATTGATCATACTCTCGTACCGCTAGGAAGAGTTTTGTTGTCGCTTGGTAATCTATAAAAACACACATTTTCACCGTTTTCGGCGACTAAACGACTAAAATTTTAACGATTTATGAATAACTTTCACTTGGTGGGTATTCGATTTTAACTTTTTACGCTTAGTAATTTTTGCTTTGACTCGAATTAACGCGTTTAAACATAAAGTATTTTTTTCCTTACGGTATCTAGGGTATGAGCATTGCTTAAGAAATTTTACCTGAGTATTATTTTATTTGTTTCTTCATTTAAGACTTTTTAACACACCTTAATTATGGACTCATTTTCATTTAGTATTTTCTTCCTAAATACAATGTACTGTAAAACGTAATATAGTAGTATTTTTCCTGCCTAAAAAGAATATATTTTGTCGTTTGGTAATATTTTACCTGCCGTTTTTTTTACTATTTTTGTTACTTAGATATCTCTTTCAGATATGAAATTTGTATAAAAATGAGCTTATCCCCGTTCCACCTATTTTGGGTCGTCGCATAGACGCGTTGTAAAGCAGAATTTGAATGGCTGATGGTAAAAAAAAATCGATTAGTCTTCACTGAATCGTCGCATAGACGACCCGCGTGCTCGCGCGCACCGCACTAAGTACGTCGCCTGCCATGCTATTCTGTAAACACCTCACCGTGAAAACTTGGGTGAAGTGAGCTGTCAATAGTGTCAATCCTGTGGAATGACAGCTCACTCCACGCTCACTTCACCTAAGTTTTCACGGTGAGATGGTTACAGAATAGCACTGCTGCTCGAGATAGTACCTACTCGGTAAGTGTTTTTATTATAAAGATTGTATGAATGTTATTAGCAACTTATTTAACACGCATTTTATAAATTGCTTTTATATTTATTGTTTTAGATAATGAATCGTAATAGGCGAATAGATAATATAATTAAGCAAGCAATGTCAAACGCGGGTGTGGATAGCAGGGATTTGACCTTGGTAATGTACCTACTTAGTTTACTGTTAAATCATTATTCTCTCAATTGTAACTATTAGAAGCAATTATCCTTAATTTAATTTCTAGGGGCCAAGATATCGAGAATTTGCTCGTACTTACAAAGACAAAAGTCTACAACGATTGGAACAAGTTCGCAAAAAGCTTGTGTTTATTGAACCGGTATGTTTTTAATTTTTTAAACTTGTGACGCACACACATACACTCTTAATGAAGAGTGTATGTGTGTGCGTGTAGGTTAAACACCTATTTATTATTTTACTTTTGACAACCCGAATGGCGCAGCGGTAGCGTGGCTGCCTTGCGTTCTTAGGGTCCCGGATTCGAATCCCGGTAGGAGCAAATGTTTGTGTGATGAGCATGGACATTTGTTTCCGAGTCGTGGATGTTTATTTATGTATAATAAGTAGGTATGTACTTACAAATAAAAAGTACCTATGTAGTATATCAACTATCTGGTGTCCACGATACAAGCCTCGTTGCTTAGTGTGGCACTAGATGGCGCTGTGTGTAATGTCCAGCGATATTTTTTTATTTTTTATTTTATTTTCAGGTTGAGACACTTTCAGATGAAGGCCCTGCAAGGACATCCTTTCAAAGTACTTCTGAGACTGTTACAGCTGGAAATAACATGGAGATGACTGGCCCACTAAATGACGATCAACAGCAGCAAAATAACATGGAGATGACTGGCCCACTAAATGACGATCAACAGCAGCAAAATTATAGTGAAGCATTGATGGATCAAATTTTCAGTGGCCCATCAGGCCCCACATTAGAACTCGTACCTGCACATCTAGCTGAAGAGAGTACAGTCCCAGTAGATTATTCTGTAGTTCAAATTGGCATACCAGAAAAAGAACCAGATAACGAACCTACAAACATTGAGATTGAATTACATATACCGGAATCATCCTCTGCAAGCAACGCTCTAGAACAAACAGTTAAAAACAGTAACGGTGGATTGACTACACCAGAAATGTCTACTTCAAGCAATTTCCAAGTAAGTGCAAGTAAGTTCTACAAATTCAACCATTGTGGGATGCTCTCAATCTGGCGGATCAAAAACTATAAACCCTCCAAAAGGTAGTAAACGTAAGTGCAAAACTGATAAAATGTACATTGATTATTTATCAGATGAAGATTACTCAACCTTTATCGATTGTGAAGAAGCTGTAATTTCAGATGAATGGTTAGGATCTACTTCTTCTAATGACGATGAGGTAGTTTCAAAAACAAAAACAAACAAAAAAATCTAAAACGTCTAGTAAGAAAAAATCTAAAAAGGTAAATAATACTTTGGTTGACATTGATGAAGAAATAGTTGGAGAAAAAGGCTTGAGAAACAAAAAAATAAACTTGAGAAAGGAACGATCACAAAAAAAAAATCTGGACAAGAATATGTGCGAAGAGATGGCAAAGTCATAAAATCGAAATCAATTCAACCTAACCCGTGCATTGGAAAAAAATGTGGAAATAATTGTGAGAATATTGATACTGAAAAAAGACAGAAAGTATTTGATCATTTTTGGGGACTCTCGGGAGATCGTCGAAGAGATTGGTTTGTAAATATTACGCAGAGAGAAGAGATAAAGCGTAAGCGAGTTGATTCGGGAAAACGCTTGGCAAGCTATAAGTATCATATTAATGAAGGAGGAGACCAGTGTGTTTGCAATTTCTATCGGCTACGCTAAATATATCGTCAAAAATGATATATCATACTATCAAAAACTCTAGTTGGGGCTGCGCTAAAGAGGATTTACGTGGCAAACACGTACCACCCAATAAAACTAAACCAGCTACAATAGAATCAGTATTAAATTTCTTAAAAAGTTTACCTGCTGTACCGTCGCATTATTGCCGACAGGATTCCACTAGAGTCTACTTGACACATGAATACAAAAATGTTGCTAATCTTTACAGCACTTACAAAAAACGATCTCAAGATAATGGCGTAGATTTTGTTAGCGATAGAGTGTTTCGTAAAATATTTTCTGATGATTTCAATATAGGGTTCCACGTTCCCAAGAAAGATAAATGTTTGAAATGCTTAAAATTCGAACAAACAGATATGTCAGATCCAGCAAAGGCTAAAGAAAAGGATGAACATGAAACTGAGAAAAATGAAAGTTATAACAGGTTTATTACTCATAAGAATATTCACAAAAGTGACCCTAATACTCTATGTGTAAGTTTTGATTTAGAGAAGGTTTTAAACACCCCACATGGTGAGTCAATGCTTTTATATTATTCGCGCAAATTGACTGTGTATAATTTGTGCTTTTACGAAAACGGGACGCGCAAAGTTTTTTGCTATTACTGGGATGAAAGTGATGGCAAAAGAGGTGCGAACGAAATATCTAGTATCCTGCATAGATATATACTGTCGGTTGACGAAAGGGGTAATGTTAAAAACTTACTTTTGTATTGTGACTGCTGCCCTGGGCAAAACCGGAATCGTACGGTATTGGCAATGATACACTCGACGTTACAGCAATGCAAAAATTTAGAAAACGTACAGATAAATTATTTACTTACTGGACATACATATATGCCAGTCGACAGTGTTCATGCTGTTATTGAAGCTAATCTACGTAAGACAATTATTCATGCACCATCTCAATGGTATACAGTTTTCACCACAGCTAGAAAGGACCCCTTTCCCTACGAGGTAGAAAAACAGACTTTTGAAGATTTTTATAAGTGGGATTCTATTGCTGAATAGTACTTCAAAGGTAACCTTACCGGAAAAATAAGTAAAATCAGAATTGCAACATTCAAAAAAAGTAATCTAGCAAATATTTCCGTCAAGTATTCCATGGACAAATCTGCTAAGTCTAGCGTGGTTGAAATCCAATCTAAAACCAGGGTACCTCTTATGTCGTGTTACCATTCACGTCTGCCGATAGCAAAGGCAAAATATAATGACCTTGTTAAACTTTGCAAGGACAAAGTTATTCCTGCTCAATTCCATAAAGAGTTCACCGAGATACCTTTTTCTGCATCCGCAAAAGATTCTTTACCAGAATCTGACATCGAAGACATGGCGCCTGATGATGTTTAAATATTTGGAAAAAGCTTGATTTCTGTTTCAAAAGAAATCAAGCTTTTTAATATTGTTATTATTATTTTATTTTAGTGGTGTTAATGTTTTTTTTGTAAACCTAATTTTGTGAATTTTAAAGTCGATGGATGGATCTCAATTCTATAATAATTCGTAACCTACATCTACCTCGCTCGTTAAAACTTCATTTTGAACTTGTTAAAACTTCTTGTAAAAATTGTATTGATAAGCTTACATAATAAGCCAAATGTACCTTTTAAGTAGTACTTAATCAAAGCTTTAAATTGTTGACTTGATCTCTAAAGTGTTGTTTGATTGATAGACTACCTAAATATTATGTTAAACACTCATGTTGTTTTGGTTGTGAAACGTTTTTGTCATTTAGAATATTTTTTGAGAATTGTATCTCAAATTTGTATCTTTTTATACGTGATTTATATTATGTTAGATAAGTGAAATGACTTTCTGAAAAAAACTATTATTAGTATTGTAGTTCATTTCTGAATTCCATAGTAATATAACAATGTAAGACTGCTGAAAGAGACAATTTTTTTTTTAATAGCCTTGAATGTCCCACTGCTGGGCAAAGGTCTTTTTGAATTGTTTTATCTACCTGTACTGATTTTTTAGTTACTAGTATAGTATAACGGGTGTCCGCAACTCCACGTCAAAGCGCATATTTTGCGTACCTACGGGATTTTTTTAAATTTTTGTAATGACTAATAAATACCTTTTAAAATTAAAATGCCTTATTTATTTTAGTTTACCTTTACAAGGACAAGGGCTGTCATGATGATAATGAAAACCTTTGTCTGAAAGTTTTTGATTTTGTGTCTTAAAACCTAAATTCATTGTTACTTAGTCAATAAAATCCTACACTCACCATATTTAATTTGTACTATAATTAAAATTGGCTGACAGAAAAGTGTTTAAGTTTTCTATTTAGATCATTTTACCTATTATGTCAAACATGCGCCACCATGGATGCGTCATTTTTCTTTAAACAAAATTATAAAATAATGGAGTTTAGTTAATTTTACTTGTTTTATAATAAAATTTTGATGTCGGTAAGTAAGTTTTACCTGTTTGTGATTTTGATGAAATTATTACTAACCGACACTATTTCATAACCTATTGAGAAAGTTCATAATCTTTAAATGCCAGTTTATTAAGCCTTTAAACTGCATTTAAAATTCGTTGAAATTAAGTAGTTATGACAAATAGGCGATTTTCTAAGATTTTTTTCTAAAAAAAAAAAACGTTAAAATGCTCTACTGTAAAGTTGCCAATATGTCGCTTGGTCATTTTTGCCTTTCAAGCGTCGAAACGATTTTTTTTTAATTATTTACCAATTTTATGGTTTATTTTTGGTTCCATAACATATTTATAGGTATGATAGTATTAAAAGCGGAAGCTTCCAAGTTCTGGGAATGTAAAGATTTGTTAGCTAAAGGTATTGTATACGTTGTACTACACAGCACCCTAATTGCGTAACACAGTTTGAATCGGATTGATTTTGAAGTATATTGCTAATCCATTGCTTCATATGTTAGAATTTGTTTTCTGCTCAATTAGGTAAATAACGCAATGAATGTAATTGAACTGTCAAATTGAACCCGATTCCTACTGATAGTGTGTTACGCAACTAGCCCGCTGGTTAAATTACAATTATATTGGTGGCGCATTGATAAATTTCAAACTATTTGAACAAATGACACAGTGAATTTATTTTCCCATTTGTATTTGTACAATAAAAACCAATTTATTATAAAAATAAAAACTTGGGTTGACAAAACGGTGATGGCTGATGTTTTCTTCTTATTATTATTTTTTATTTTGAAACTTCATGTCAGAGAACAAAAGCGAACGAATGATTTGTGAGAAGTGGGTTGCAGACTAAGTACAATGTTACCACACAGCAACGTAACTTTAAAACCAAATGTTACTGTGTCGACTGTTCCCCATTTTTAGTCGTAGCGACGACGGCACTAAGCCACACCGACCAAAAAATGTTTCTAGAATAAATCAGTGTCGACACGATAAGTGTCGAATTGTTTCGTAACGGCTACCAAAAAACGCTGTATGGGGTGAGGTACAGTCGACCGCATGTGAGTGGTAACAAAACCAGTATTAGATGGCCTCGTGTTCTATTGAAACTTAGTACTACGGTAGGCCAGCTCGAGATCATGTGCACCTACCACAGGCGTGCGGTCAGCTGATACCGTGAGAGGCTCAACCCATGCACTTAGTGCTGCACCTATTACTGAAGTCTGCTGTTTCTACTGACACGACCATATAACCCATCCTTGGTCAAGGTTCAGCCCGGAATTTAATATCCCAACCTATTTTTCGTTGTGTCGACCTTAATAAATACAAAACATGAGTGACGGTGATTAAATGTAGGAAGTATTGATTTTGATTATTGGCTATTTCGTAGAGTGTAAATATTTACCCAGTAAACAAGGACTCACGGAAGCGCTGCTAGAGACCTCGCACACCACGCGGGTCGACCACGACTAGTCATTGTCGTGGCTGTCTTGGTCCCATAGGGTTTGACCAAGATGTGGGAAAGGTACCTGAAGTTCACAAAATTGACCCACAACTAGTCTGAAGGTACGTCTTACGTTATGCGGACGACCGTTAGGTAGACTATGTACTATGGACCCTATGGGCTAAATTCACCAAATTATTTACGAAAAACTTAGATTTTTAGATCGTACCTTTTAATCTATTAAAAATCTACTGTTGATTATGTTTTTCTTTTAGTTGCTGTAAAAGCGGTTCATGCATATCAAATTATCTGATGGAGCTGGGAACTCATTCCATTAACACTAAAGGATGTGGGAATTTGCTGAATCGTATTATATTAGGAACTATGATAGCCCACCTTGTTATTTTCATATCTGTTATTGTAGTGGAGGTAAGTTGTTGAATTAATTCAATTGTAATATGTTGGTTAATAGGTATTGTTCCCCATCACACTCACGTAAGCCATTAGATAGCCATTAGATGCTTTTTAGGTAAATCAAAATTTCGAGAGAGGTAGGTTTATAAGGTACCCAAGTATGGTACAGCAGGCTGCACGGCAGTAGTCTGTTAACAAACTGGCTTCGCATTCTATTGAACCTCCGTACTACTACGCTAGGCCAGCTAAAGGTCCAACTGTTACGACTGTCGTGCCGTCCACTGTGCCTACTGCATTCACTTTTAAATCTGAATTCAAGAAAAGCCATTTTTAAGGTTCCGTACCTCAAAAGGAAAAAATAGAACCTTTATAGGATGATTCGTGTATCTGTATGTCCGTCTGTCACAGCCGATTTGCTCCCCATCTATTGGACTGATTGAGATTTTGTAACTACACATAATATGAATTTCTGTGACCCAAACAGGGACGTGCAATTGGAGAGGCCTATGTCCAGCAGTGGACTGCTATGGGCTGATGATCATGAAGAAACACGGACGTGTAACGTAAATGAATTTTGGACTTGAGGGCCACTTTTGGGGGCAAATTAGAAAATTAAAAAAAAAGTTTTACGAACTGTACCTACCGTGTGACATAATTATCAATTAAAAGCGCTTGTTGTGAGGGTCTCAAAAATATATTTTTTAATATTTTAAAATACTTAAATAGTTTAAAAGTTATCTAAGAAAATAGATGAAAATTTACCATTCCCCATCGCATATCTCCGAAACTATACTGAGCTTAAAATTAAAAAAAATACAGAAAATAGTTCTTTACTTACTTATACTTAAATTACAGGGAAACCTATAAGAAATCTATGGTGTTAAAATACATGGTCAATCTCTCAATATTGTGCGTACAAACTTACATTTGCAGTTGGAATGATAGGAGAACATGTTTTTCAACTACAATGTTAAGTTTGTTCTTGGGATAAATTATCTTGGAATAAAACACATGGTATATAGATAACGTATTCATTGTACGGAACCCTCACCACGTGAGTTCAGCTCGCACATGTCTGGTGTTTTGAACTCGAAGTCGTATTTAAATGCTTCTTCTTTATTCAACAGGTTTCAATTCTGAGACTAATAATCCAAACAGATCGAAATGAGCAGCTTACCAAAAAACTGACGAACATAAATGTTAGACATATAATGTCTGTGAACGATAATTTTGCCGCTTCCAGCAACTCTTTAGAATTAAACCCTGACGATACTGATTATGAAAATGAAGTTCATCTTGGAGATGTGCAATTAACAGATGGTGATGGTATTCAATCCAGGTACCTAATAGCCGGTCCACACACAAAAACTGAAGTGTGCACAGCATGTTGGGGCTCTCATAATGATAGTGGATGGTGGCGTAGATATGTAACAAAAGATCCTGGGGCAAAAAATAAACTAGGGCCCCAAGTCCCCAACTAAACTATTAAAAATCGTTTGTTCCGTATTCGTCGTTTTCCGAATTCGACGGAGGTACTCCAGATTTGTCGTAATCCAGATTCGTTGAGACTACCTAATACAGTCACGCGCTTGTAAATTCACTAGTAGCGTTTTATAGTCACTCCGCGCCGTTGAAGCGCACCGCGTTTCTCACAGGTCCGCCTTGCGTCAAGCGCGTGCTGTTGAAACGCGCTGTTTGACGGTGCGACTGTGAAACCAGCCAAAGAGGCTAAGAATACAGGGGAGTTCCCCGCAAGTTTCAAACCTTAAGATATTTGAGACTTGTTGGGAATTCCCCTGTATTTTTTCAAATAAGTTGCCATTATTAAAGTTGCGTTCCTGGAGTCTGGTTTAGGTTTATTAATATTCCAAATGTGGGAGAAATTTTAACTAGTTCAATTTATAGTTTCTTAGTCAGAGTCCGAGGGGCCTCCGAGCTTGGGGGCCCCGGGGTACTGCCCCGTCTAGCCCTCCGGTAGCTACGCCACTGAGTGGACGTCAAGTTTTGAATTTCGTTAACTTCATTCGTCGACTAAAGCAACTAAAGTGCACACGTACAATATTGTTTGAGCTATGCTGCGTAGACTTAATTTTATACTTATGTGTGGACTAGCTATAACCGCACGTAAGTTACACTTTTATTACAAAAATGGCGCTTACTGCTACGACGATAGATAGTTAAACGCATCGCTTTAAATAATTGATATGTCAAATCGTTACCATGGACCGCATGGACGACCGAACCATTTTCGTTTTGAGGTTGTACAGTCAACTGTACCACCTCAAATCGAAAATCGTTCGGTCAAAAGAACTATTTACCATCACAACGTTTGTCTTGGCTAAATTCCAAAATAGTATTTGTTTTGTTTGCACTGGTATAACTAGACAATAAATTGTTTTCTTCAGAATGGCAGTAGTCAATCCAGTTACGATCGAAGACCATGGACCGCATGGACGACCGAACCATTTTCGTTTTGAGGTTGTACAGTCAACTGTACCACCTCAAATCGAAAATCGTTCGGTCAAAAGAACTATTTACCATCACAACGTTTGTCTTGGCTAAATTCCAAAATAGTATTTGTTTTGTTTGCACTGGTATAACTAGACAATAAATTGTTTTCTTCAGAATGGCAGTAGTCAATCCAGTTACGATCGAAGACGAAGACTCTGGAAGTCCGAAGTATACAAAGAAATGGGCGGACGACGATGATTAGATTAATGTTGATTTAACTAAGATAAAGTTGTAACTACTTTACCTTTTTACTTAATTACTAGCTATAAAACATAAAAATAAAGAAACTAAATAATAAATAGCATGTATCTTCTATGTGTACGAATTGAATAATGATTACCGTAAAGCTTATCTCTCTTGCCTACTTGTCATTCAGTACCCATTCCATGCCAGAAACGAACTCGTGACAGATGCCACCAGAAAAAAAAACCGCAATATTTAATGAAACGCACTATGAAAAAAACTATACCTTATTAAAACATACACGATACGCATACGGGTGTACGCATACGTTGTAGGCACACAAATAAAAAACACTAAAACGCACACGAGTGACGAGTGCGTTACTGGCATGGAATGGGTTGCGTTGACCCAAGTGTTGCGAGTTTAAGCGAGAAACTCACCGTACGTTCGTACAGTCACCCGCACATCACTGGTAAGGTAACACTTGCTCTGCGCAAGTCACCCTTACTGCTACGACATTAAGGCGCTGTCAATGACAAATTGTTACCAGTAATGTGGTGCGGTTGTACTGGACTGGGGCCTTACTCCCGACAGCATCGAGTACTGAATCAATCGAATTAGATTCGAAATAAATGACGATCCATACTCTTGAAACCGACACTAGCGCACGATCGTGCGGTGGTTCAAAACGACACTAATTTCGATCGAAAGATTCGTTAGAATCGAAAAGTTCGTACTCCACACGCCATCTGACAGTTATGTATCGAGTAGTTGAATCAAAACTAAACGTCAAATAACTCGATAGCAAAGAAGCTACTTTATGAAGATCGAGTGAGATTTTTTTGTGTTCTTTACTGCTTTATTTCTTCAAAATCTTTATTATTATGGCTCGCCTTACTTTGTTTTTCAATGTTCTTGAGAAAACATCGTATGGATCTTCGTGCGAAAAGAAATATGAATCGATATAATACCCGGGGCTATAGAAATGGATTCGGAAGAATTTCGAAGAAGTTATAGTTTCTCGAAGCAGTTGTTTAATGTGTTGGTAGAAGATTTAACACCATACATGAAGAAATTAACCAGACGAAGTGACATTTCCATTAAATGCAAGGCGAGAAGCCCGAAAGTCTGACAACCAGTCTTACCAAGGGGTAAGTAGTTGGAAAAAGAATAGGCAGATTGGTTGATGTTTTTTCATAGGGTTTTATTTGTTAAGTTAAAATAAAGCACTAGGGTATCGTTTTTTACGTGAGAAAGTGATAGAGGAGTAAATAAATTCAACCACATAAAAGATTCTAACCACAGACATAAGACACTTGACAATGACGTAATCCATGAATGATAGGATATAGACAATGACAGGCATAACGACGCTGATAATACTCGAACCTATGTCGATCTTGGTTTACGATTCGATTTGGTTCGGGAGTAAGGTTTTAAATCGAGTTCAGATCAGAAACGAGTTCGAATCGAAAACAAAATCAAACTCGAATCGTTTTCGGGAGTAAGGCCCCTGTACCTGGTAAACTTCTAGGAGTACCTATTAAGTAAACGATTACCGACGCACGACGACCAGTGCGGTTGACCGTAGTCTCATTCTCAACTCTTCATTAGTGGCTTTTGTGGGACTGCAGCCTCTCAAACCATCATGCTCCCTAGTAGAACCACCTTAGCTATAACAAATATAGGTAAATTAAATAAAAAATTGCTATGAAATAAACGCACTGTCAATCTTGCCAGGAATGTGCGAGTCATGGTTAGTGAGACCGAAGAAATTAAATTATACATCATGGCATTTTAATCGTCTTACAACGGCAGCCCACTTCAAGTATCCAATGACTACTAATCATTCATGAAAGTAAAAAAAATATTTATTAACATTTTAATAATAAAAAAATATTATGGATATATAATATGATACATGATGTAGTTTGAAACACTGTTGCGAGCGCGAGCTTTCGTTCCAAGGGCGGCGCGAAATGAAGGTTCCAAAATAAGATGGCAAAAAACTAGTTGTCAGTTCAGAAAATCTATTTTTTTCTCTGTATGTGTGACAGATTAATAACTGACAGAATCATAGCATTTGACATTGACACATTGTGGTAGAAGTAATACGGAGACGGCATGAAGAATAGAACAAATGAACTATCATAGCGACACAGTCATGTCATAAAGCGTTTTTTTCTTTCTAACTAATCAAGAGCTACATAAGAAAAAAGAAACATCTAAATGTTTGTCAAATCAAATCAAATCAAAAGTAATTTATTCAAACTAGGCTGAGAATCAGCACTTTTCGAACGTCAAAAATTACATAAGACAGTCCCCCAAAAACGCCCACCCTTCACCACTTCCTAGTGCTTTAGCTGGGAAGAAGAAGTGGCGCAACAAACTCCCCAGCAGCACAGCTGTCAAGGACTAGGCAAGACTTGTGTGACGTCAAAATCTGTATGCGTCACCGGTCGCATGTTTAATGCCAAGTTTTGTCATTTTGTGGTACAAAACTCGGCAATGTGCTATCAAACCAGTGTCAATGTCAAACGGTTAATTGCTTTCTCTAGCACTCGCAGTAATAACCCTACGAAAGGCGGCCATTTAAATGCTCGATTTTTGTAGGTAGTCACGCTAATTCAAAGGTTCCATCCAAAGGTTGTCTGTAAAAGTTCGCTTTTTTTTTCAATTTTCAATTTCAACATTTATATCTGTAATTTTTATGGTGAACATAATAAAGAGTATTCTATTCTATTCTAATTTTGTAGAGGCAAGGCATTCTTAATCTGAGAGGCAAGTCCATCTCCATAGGTTTCTATGTCAATGATTTGACATAACATTGACATTGGAGGTGTGCCGGACTCCTAGCCGTACTAGGTCCACCTAGTACGAGTATCGGTTTTCCGGTTACTCGGAATAGATATTTGGACTAAGTAAAAATACTTGTAATACCTTTTCCTAGTACGTATTAAGTATTTACTCGACTTCAGACTCGCGTACAGTCCGCGAGGCCTAAGCTGAGCTTTGCATTTGTGTGAGTGATTACCAAAAGTAGAGTTTAAACCGATAAAAAAACCGGGATAAACCGGTTTAAACCAAGCAAAGGCCGCGTCGCGCTCTAGGTTGACGCCACACCTATACTATCTATGTGCACTTACACGAACGCTAAGCTCAGCTTAGGCCTCGCGGACTCTCAGGAGTAGGCAGTGACCTGTCGCTGCCGGCCGTGGTCGAGTCGATGGCCGGCAGCGAGGAGTCCTGGGACGCGGTGGTATCCTTCTGCGAAACAGTCGTGTCGCAGGAGGCTGCGGAAAGGGAGCGGGAGATCTCGTCCGCTCACCCGGCCCGCAGCAGGCGCACCGGGCGTCGGCAGAGGGCAGATAATGCCCTCTTCCGGCCCCCCTAAATGGGTCCAGGAACGGCGGACTCGGGGACGTCCGCCGCTCCCCATCACACTGGACCCGAGGTGGCGGCGCGTAGTGTTCCACGCGCGCCCCTTTCAAACGTCGCGGGGGGGCCAATACCTCACCCCTTCGCAGACTTGAGGTGGCCCGCGAAGGCGGGCCGGCACTAGCCGGGGATCACGGAAGTAATACTAGCTCCCAAGATCCCCGGTGCAAGTGTCGGAAGGGAACACCGGGGTGGTTTTTAGTCAGTAAGAGTCCGTATCGTATCATAATAACTATGGTCCTTTCTTCCGTACCTATTATCTTATGGTCCTTCCCACCGCGTATCAATTGTGAGGTTAGAGCCTCTCTCATGCATCAAATTTATTACATATATATATTTTTTTTTTGTAATTAAGTTTAAGTAGACCCTTATGAATAAACTTTACTTTTGACGTGCAAATTGCAAAAACGTAATAAAATTTGAATTTCGCGGCCTACCTTAGCGCATCCCCCTAATCATATAAATAATACCTAGTCGCATTTGATTTCATTATTAATTAGGTTTAAGTTATTATTTATGTACAGTTCATTTTAATTCCTACGAATTTAATTATACCTAGTCAATATTCATAAAGTTCTCGCTTTGAAAGAAAATACTCGATGTACTCGTATAAGCGTTATACCAGGTGTGGCCTAGTACATAACTCATTCATGTCTATATTTCTAGTTGACACTTAAAAAGAAAAAATTACAGATAGTCTATGTCTCGTATTCGTACTGTGATTTCTGTATTGATTTTGCATTCTTATTAATAATAATTGTGGTTAAAAGCGAAGGTATATCTACATATTTCTAATAGATGTATCTCAAGTGATCACTAACTTGCGGTATTTTACGTATTTTTGTCATAAAAACAATTCACAACATAACCTCGATAATTTCAGCGCACAATGGTATTCCTGACAGTTGCTAACTGGGTCCGTTCCCGTGGTCCTGATGAATTTTGGAGAAAAAGAAGGGTTTTTAAGCTTGCTGCGCATTATATTGGTCGTCGGAGAAATTGTTACTCAGTAGCAGTACGTAATGTACACAGAGCGTTAGTTTATGCAACTAAAGCTAGGAAACTGAAGAAACAAGATATGATTGATCTCTGGGCTACAAGAATCACTGCAGCTTGTGAACAACACAATATTACACCATATACATTAAAGGAAGGCTTGGGCAGAGCTAACATTATGTTGAACCGTAAATCTTTATCAGATTTAGCCTGCTGGGAACCACGGACATTTGAATGTTTGGCTGCTGTAGCTAAAGAGAAGCTGAATTTAGATGGTGTGATTGACTATGCTGATAAACAGTATCCTACAGGGGTGAATCTAAAACTTAAAGATGTTATGCTAGAGGTTTGGTTGAAAGAAAGAAAACAATAACTTAGTTCATCATTATAATAATTACCTATTATCTAGTTACTTTAGTTCCACATTAGTTCTGTAAATAATAAATATTGTCTTAATCAGCATTAATGTATTTGATTGACTAGTTTCCTAATTCTTTTTTCAGTTTCTTAGTTAATTCATTTTGTTTTTCTAATATGTACAGGTTTTCTATTTTGCGCCTTTGTTGCCGTTCAACATCCTTTATTACGCCATCATGCATTTTTTCCCTGAAACAATAATGTGGTTAGTTTACTTATGGAAATTAGGACAAGAACAATGTGTTCAATTAAGAGTTTGACAAATGTGTTTCCTGACTGACTTCCAATTCCTACTGAAAATCTTTATCACTTCTTGTATTGCTACTGTCTCAGCATGAGAGCAAGTATTTTTAGTGTTTAAATTTGAAGTTCTTCCCTCACATTGTAACTGCCTCGTTGGTCTAGTGGTTGCAAGTGCTACTGTTGAGCATGAGGGACCTATTACATGGGACTTAAACATGGGATTACAGGCGTGATAAGTTATGTATGTAATTTTAAGTTTTAATATCAATACCATGATATTTCATACTAGCACTTGTTTATTAATACTACAACCTATGAGGGGTTTTGGTCAGTGAGTTGTCTTAGGGGCGTAGTAAAACTCACACCCTTGGTTTTGATAATCCTTTAATCTTCAGAAGATAACATACCTAATTGGCAATGAAAATACTGATTTGACAAAACGATTTGTGCTCACTAACACATTATTACAAATTATCTTTTCAAGTTATAGGTCACAAAAACTCGAAGTAATATATTTTTAATTCAGTAAATATTAAGTATTGATAAAATAATTAGAGGTTTACCTATCTGATTGTTGCTTTATGTGCACATAGGCTACAATTCCGATCGTGACAGAACATGACAGCGTCAAAGCTAACTTTGAGGTTGGTGACGACATTTTCACGTATATACTTTGCTGAAAAAAGTCCAATCCACATAGTTTAATGTGGTTAGAGATTTATTGAATTTCAAGTGTTTCCATGAAGCAAATTGACAGCCCAAATGTGACACACAGGTGACAGATTAACACTTGACAGCACCTGTTAAAGTTTGACGTCAACCACGGAAACAGAAGGACACAGACAAAATAATACTTTCGTTGAGAAATACAATGGTTTTACAATTTATTGTAAAACCATTGTATTTCTCAACGAAGTTTCCCATGAAGGTATCTATACCTTCAGGTATAGATACCTTCATGGGTTTTACCGAAGGATTATCTTGTGATCGGATGCATTCATATTTAGATGATCTAAGGTTTATATTTCAATGGTAAATATTGAACTTCAAACAGAATGAGGTGAATCCCGCGCGGGACGCATGACTGTTACATGTCATGACAACAATCCCTATAGCTTTTGTACCGTGCGTCCCGCTTCGCGCACGGGATTCGCATCAGTGCGAGTCCAGTTTTACCACTTTAGGTAGGTACCTACTTGACCATGCAGTCTATGCTGCTACTTATTTCCGAAGAGAATGTAGCCTAGAGTGTAAAATTATGAGCAGGCGTCCATTAGTGTTCCTGTAAAGTGTAGGTCGGTAGTACATACAAATTCCATCATCATCATTTCAGCCGAAACACGTGCACTGCTGGATATAGGTCTCCCCCAGGCGTCGCCACCTCTACCAGTTCTGTGCTTCTCGCATCCAGCGAACTCCTGCGACCTTCACTAGGTCATCGGTCCACCTTGTGGGAGGCCTTCCTACGGTGCGTCTTCCGGTACGCGGTCGCCACTCCAGAACCTTTCGCCCCATCGGGGGCATCTGTTCTGCGAGCATTAGCCCTGCTTATGTTTGGCAATACTTCGGGTTATGTCGGGTTACCTTGGTTCTCCTACGGATCTCTTCTTTTCTGATTCGGTCTAACTAATTAACTCTAATAAGTGACTATAGCTAAAAATGAAAAAAAAAAAAAACTTAGGTAAATCTTTATTGGGGGCTGAAATCCTATAGTCTTCCGAATTTAAGTAAGTAGTAGAAGTTCCGAAGACGTAGGCCTGTGCTTATTGCCCAGCAGGTAAGCTACGTACTATTAACGCGCATTGGTGGATGTGACGATGGCAATCGTAAATCAGTTTCGGAGAAAATAAAAAAAACGAGTAAAATTTAGTTTTTATTTCAGAATTTGTGCTGTTTTGTTTGATAATATAAGTAGATAACGTAGTAAATAATGTTGTCTTTTAATAGCTGGAATCAAATTTCTACCTACCCTACATTCATTCAAAACTGCAGATCTATAATAACATGGTAAGTAGGTATCTACATAAAGTTTCATAATATGTATTAACTATCTATAAAACATTTTGTACATTTAGGTACAGTAAGTTCCTAGTTACAAATCTTAAACACGGAACCAATTTCATTGTAGTAGGTAGGTAACTAGGTATGCTGTTAAAATAAGTTGTACTAATATTTTTGTTATCAGTTAACACTAAGGTATTGATTAGATAACAGATTTTAATGAGTAGTTAACTATTACTTTTTTTTACTGAAACATATTTGTCATGTTAAATGTAAAGCTGATAGAGTTGTCTTATAAGAACTTGGTCCCTGTTATTACGAAGTGTTACAAAACAAAACAGGTTTAGGCAGATCTTAGCCTGACTATTACCTAAGGTCGGAGTCCATTGCAATAGCAGTCAACAGTTCCCATGCAACACTGTTGCCTGTTTACATTACAAAAACGAGTTCGAATCAGCGCTGATGCGTCACTTCTTTGTTTACTACTTATTTCGATGTACCTACCCAAATTCGTCATCGAACTTACAAAAATATAAATACAAAACTTAAATATTTACAATAGTTTTTAGGTACTACTTTCTAACTAAGTACTTATATTACAAAGAGTTTGAGTATTCCACTAATCGTAAAATTATAATACTATACAAAGTTATATTCAGTCAGTTACTTACTGTGATTGTTGTAACAATAAACAATAATTATAAATATCTGGAAATAACATGAGAGTTAAAAGTTCAAGATTTTATTTAATTATCTCAAAATAAGTATTCTTTGTTCAAATGCGTAGACTATTTACAACATTTCATGATAATTGATGAGTATTTAATACATAGTTAAACTGTTGTAGTTAACAGTCCAACATCCAAAATTTTGCTCGTGCTAATCTATGTCTATTAAAAACACAAGTGTTCATAATTTAGGTAAACGCAGCAAAATGTTCACCCTGTAACGACTACACGCTTTATATGTTTCACTGAGAATTCCAATTCGACGAATTTTCATCTCGTTACCTACTTCGTCCACTTTTCATTTAAAGCTTTCTCTCAGAGTCTATGTAAATAGACGGTAATAAAGTCTATAGTGGAATGCCTACGTATTATTTATGGCACAGCTACCTGCCGCAGTTGTCGTAGAAACTGGCAGAGCCCCGGTTGGGGATTTCGGCAAACTCACGCTTCGGCGTGCATAACTTCGTGCTGAAGTCAACGTTACGCTTCCTGCAATAAAGTATGAAGAAATATTAGAATAATAAACATGTGGGTAGGTACACTTCATTAAAAAAACAACAACTCTATTCTGTATTCAGACCTGGCTTCAGGTTAACATCTCTTCAAATAATAAATATCATTTTTTAAATTAACAAATGTGGGTAAACTAAAACACTATAAGTACATTTTTTTTTGTATTTTAAAGATAGAGTAAATGATGATGTATGTGCTAGTATTAACTGTGTGATAGACACCGGCAAAATAATTCATGTGAAAAACCATTTTACCCTGTTATATGATTTTAATGTATTTGTAATTAATAAAAAATAAATTAATAATAACTTTACCCTCTGCTTGGCAATTCCATTTGTTCGACAAGAACTGACTTGACGTAGAGGCGGTCATTACACCACAGTATACAAAGAGATCGCGGCTCCAATACATTCATGTCGTACTCCCACGATAACTCCACCTAAACAGAAGAAAAAGATCAAAATATTCGTTGATACTGTAGCATGGGGTTGCATCCAGAATGTGGACGAACAGATACAATAAAACCTAGGTATAGTTAACGAATTCCAATCAATAATATAATGTGGCTCTGGGACAGTGAATTAATTATCTGCAGCAAGCCTAGTGGTCGAGGTCGAGGTCGTAGTCTCGAGTTCGAACCCAAGACACGCTCTGACTTTTCGGATTCATGTGCGTATTGTATATAATCAATAGCTTTTAAAAAGGGTAAAGGAAAACATCGTGAGCAAACCGGCATGCCTGAGAAACTCTGACACTAGGTTAGTCCAGTAACCACACGAAAAAGAAAAGTTATTAGTGAAGAAACAAATATTACCTTTCTAACTTTTCCACCCAAGTCCATGGGGTGGGTGACTACTATGGTGTAGGTAGTCCCATGCTCTAGTCTAAAAATAAAGCAATTTTAGGGTGGTTTAATGAAAATGACTCTGTACCGTGAAAAACCGAATTATAAAGTTGTAGAGTTTGCTTACTTTACGTAGTTATTTGGTGTTAGGTCCATTCCTCGAATTACGCCTCTGTCTGACAGCAACGTTACTTTTAGGAAACCCTGTTGATTGGAAACAACCTAGTATTAATACATTTTCAATAGTTTGACATCTAATGGTATAATCTCTATTGCGTGTTCTTTCGAAGCTTTAAATTAAATTTGTAATTGATTAGCGAATGTACCTGCACCCACGATTCTGCACCTTTGGGATTTGCCAGTTGGATAGCCACTCTGTAGTGTCGTTCTGGAATAAAAACAACAATTAAAATAATTGTTGAAATAAATTAAGATTATAATGAATGTCCTAGAACCGAATATTCGAAGACATGCGACACCCACCAACCCGCACTGGGCCCGAATGTTGGATTATGGCTCACTCCCTCTCACAGAGAGGAGGGCTGTGTCCCAGCAGTGGGAACATTATAGCCTGATTATACTAGGAGTCTAATGAACAAATTTAGCTGAACTCTGCACTCAACACCCGTAGGTACCTACCCGTTTTACCCTAGAACAGGCGTTCTAGTTAGTTCAAAGTGGGGAAATCGGTTTAAAAGTAATATGAAATAAGGTTTAAAATGTAAAAAAAACATAAGCGGTCACGGGGACTGCCGGCAGAAGTGAAAACTTATCGCTCAACGCGCCTAAAGAAGAAGAAGCCTTTGTTTCACCTTACAAAGTTTTGACAATCATCACTAGGTCTGGGCTTAATGACATTGCCTTACAAAGGAGCTGGTTTGCATAATATTCAAACTGTACCAGTTCTAGACGCTTAGGAAATGCATACGCAAATGTCATATGACTAAACCGCATTCTAATTTGGTAAGTATTGTGTTGTAACATGAGGTTGAAAGCAATCAGCCACACGCTGTGATTAGGGAGAAAGGAACCTCATTTAGACGTTATGTTGTAATGAGTAGTTTTCTCATGGGTCAACCCCATCTAGTCGTGTTGAACCCTTGCTAATGAACAGCCATTGCGCAGCAACGTAAATGTTCAAAGCCTGGGCCATCATTATGGCCTTTAGACGTCCACTGTTGGACATATGCCTCTCTAACATTATGTTATGTCTCGATCGCTTTGTTTAAGATACATTAAATAGTTTTGCTGTTTATCAAATACTTGTATAAAATAAAAATAATCAAAAATTGAAAAGAGTATGCACTATGCTTAGATGGTTTGGTCATGTTGAGAAGATGAATGAAAGGCGAATAACAATAGTTATTTATGATACTAGTGCGGTAAGTTGGTTTTTACAAACGAGTAGACGAATAGTCGAGGGCTTACCATAGTCACGAGTTTGTAAATACCAATTTCCGCGCGTGTGTCATACAACGTTTTTCAAGACAATTGCGAGAAAACTGTACAATAGGTAATGAAACAAGCCATTAAAACATTTTAGAGAATGATTGAGTATTTCTTCGAGTCTTCCGTGATATAAAATTATTGTAAATCACTAAATAGCGCTCTCGCGATTTTGGCGGCAAGAGACAATTTTCTTTAATTTGCGCCTCATTCAAGATACCAGGTGGAGGAGATTCCATATTAATATCGGATTCCTCGCTTGAACTCATAATATTATTTTGTTTATATAATTCATTAATATTTGTGTTTATCATTAATTAATTTAAAGATGTTTTAAAATATGGGTTATGTGATACCTGAAATAAATGTTTTTTTTTATATATATATCAGTCGGAAAGTCGCAATAATCTATGACGTTACTAATATGGAAATATGCGCCTGGTGAAAATTAGTACTACATCTTTCGTCTCATTTTCTCTTTAATAATAAAGTAAGATAAACGTATTGAGCAAAAGCGCTTCCAAGGAGGTTCTATCATTCAGTTTATTTATTCTCGTAATGTGAAACTCTTTGATGGAATTCTTATTATTTATTTATAGAAAAAAAAAGAACCGTAAAGGTTAGGCACGGCGCTATACAACGGAGTATGTGGTAAAACATGTACTTTGGTTAGAGTACCTATTTTACCGCACATCCCGTTGTATGGTGCGTAATTTTTTACTTTCGAACAATGTATACAGGCTTCGTAAATACATTTTTTGAGCAAATATGTTGAATTTGTATATAACTAATATAAATATTGTATTGAATATGTCAAATTATTTACAAGGCAGATGTGAGTGGAAACGCCGGGAGGGGGGGGGGGACGCCCTAGGAGGACATAATAGTGACTGGTGATGTTCTTCAGAAAGGTAAGGTAGTACTAGCATAGTACTAGCAACAAGCGTAGTACTAGCAACCGGCGTGCGTGTATGACCAGATGTATGAACGTAAACGAATCAAAAGGAGTAGGTATAAGGAGCGTAGCAGTAACAGGTGGCGCTCTATAGTTTCTGCCTACCCCCATGGGAAGAAGGCTTGAGTTTATGTATGTATGTATCAAATACTTACGACAATACGGGAGGTCTTTGCCCGTGCTGAGGTAATACTTGGCTCCAATCGTATCGTGCTCCTCAGATGGAAAGACCTCATTCTCCGACTGATTGTTCTTGTTTGTAATCAACCCGGGGGAGCTGTCTGCATGGAATCTATGAAATCAATAACCTTTTTAGAAATAGTCCTTAATAATAAGGCGCAACGATCATTCTCCTTTGGAAATAAGAACATACCCCATAATTGCACAACCATGACCGCAATGAAAACACTTCCCTGTCTGAAAATGCTGGAATGACGGGCACTGATGTCCTGAAAATGTTAACAACTTTAAGTCTAATTTCACATCAAATTGAAAAATACTAAGGGATGTTTACATACCTTAATAAAATAGATTGCGGACAGCGATAAGACCGCCGATTCTTGTAACTAAGTATATCATTGTTGGTAATTACTTATTATTTAGTGTTAACAATTTTACACAAGCTAAATAATAAGTTTCCTTACCTATATAAGAACACTTTCCATTGATAGATTCTGTGAAAAGTTTAATGGCTCTGACATGGTTGCAGGCTACGAGGACCCTCGAAGCCTCTTCAAGTCCTTGCTTGACTAGCGTCAGCGGTACGAGTGGTCCTTCAGTAAGGTCACATCCTGGCTGCTCTTTCCCGTTGTTCGGATAGAAATCCAAATGACCCACAGGTTGTGACATTCCATATCCTGCCATAAACACAAAATCTGTCGCACGCGTGAAATAAACCGTCGATTAATTAGTTACCATATCACGCGATATATAAATACTCAGATATACTATACAAATGAATGATGAATTCGAAAAGCAAACAAGCGTATGGTACATAATTATTTACATAATAAATACATATAAAATATATAAATATGGGTTAGTAGTATGATTAGATGGTGAAGCGATGAAGCTTAATTTTATTAACAACAAACATCATGTTATTACGTGTTGAAAAAATGTATACATGAACACGATAGTGCGGTGTGCATTATAAGAAGCATACGTGCAGTATCACGAATATACACAGAGTTACGTCCAAGGCATTACCTAAAAGGAAAATGCTCTTTCCGTCAGTGTGTATGACGTCGACGAGTTGCGCGTCCGACGGGTCTAGTCGCACATGCGTCGGCATTCCTTGGAAGTACGGCTCAGCTGGATCCAGTCCTGTAATTCTTCCTAAGCCCTATGGAACGAGAGGCTGAATCAAAGAAAATATGAAAACGATATGACGTAACATCATGTAACGTACGATTTAGTAAAGAATGTTACAATGGTTTGCACTTACCTGTATTCTTTCGCCTGCATAACCTGCTGTGTGGGCTCCTAAGGAGTGCCCTATGATGTGGACATCTAACGGATCTATTCCGTGTTCTTTCTGTAATGTTATTTATGTTTTATGAAACCTATTATTTATTACTAAGTATTTTCAATTCTTTATTGGTATGTGGGGAATTTACCTGTAAAGTGTTGATGAAGTGTGCTACTTCAAGTCCTACTAGCCTGGTGTTGGCTGTAGCTTGTGTGTACAATGGGAGACTCCCACCGGCCCAGTCTACAATAACAACATTGAAATCTCCTGCTTTCACGAGCTCATCTTTCATTTCACTGACCTGAATGGACAAAACATTAAGGTTAATATATATACTGCATATTCACATTGATGCACGATAAATTATATTCGATAATTATTATATTAAAGTTACCCAGTTCGAGAGTGGTGTGTCGATGAATCCGTGAATAATCATCTTTGTAAGTCTGTTCGGATTGAAATTGGACTTCGCTATAGTTTTGTTCACGTTCACGTTTAACAATTGACCATCAGTTGGATTCTTTTTTGTGTATAAAATGAATCTGAAATTGAAATTTCTCTGTAGTTGTATGACAAAAGATTGATTTAGGTGAAATCTATGCAATATCGTGACGCAAAATTTGCAGTGACGACCTGTCAACTGTTGATTTATCTACCTGTACCGACGATTCCATAGTAGTACGAGTATTTATACATTACATTAATTATGATGACCGGTTATTAGATCCGTGTTTGCATTATAATTTTACCTAGTATTGATGACAACTCTCGGTAGCGGGAAGACGTTGAAGGGTCTGTGAATGAGATGGTACCAGCTCCTTGTGATGTTCAGGCATCCTAGCTCGTCATAGCATCTTGTTTCATTTTCAACTGAAATTATAAAAACAATGACAATCAGATATAGACACTCAGAACGCATAATGGCAGAAAGTGTTCCCACTGTTGGAACAGCCTATAATGTTCCCACTGTTGGAACACAGGTTTCCTCTCGATGAGAGGGTGTGGGCCGTAATCCACCAAGCAGGCCCAGTGCGGGTTGGAAGATGTCACATGTCTTCGAAATTTTGAATCTAGGACACCTTCACCGTTTTTGAGAGCAGTGGTGATGAAATAATTTACACAAAGTAAAGCGCATGTCTGGGTTCCAACCTTCGACCTACGAACAAACACTGGGCCACCACTGCTCCTGCACCACCCCTTTTTTTTTGTGTGGGAATTTATCATATAACTTCTCCCGCTCTGGGCGGAGCGGGAGGGCGTGTCAGACTTGTACTGACTAAAACCCACCCGTGTTCCTTCCGTTACCTGTGTGCCAGGGCCACGATATCCCTTTCGGACAAACTCGCAACCCTGGCAGGTCCTGGTCACCCCTGCAGAGAGTGTATATGGCTAAAATTGAATTGATTTATGTCAAGTATTTTTCAACGTGATCCAATTTTATCATTAATTTATAAATTAATAAAATTAACTTACATGGTAACCAGGGAATGTTGACCTCTATCCGGTCTGAACGCGCCCAGTTGAAGGGGTCCAGGATACCAGCGAAGGCTGGCTGCAACCCGAGGAGAATGCACCACAGCATGACGCGAAGATGTCTGTCTGTCAAGTGAAGCCTTCGCATGCTCTGAGGATCTGGAAACAGACATCTATCATTAGTTACTATAGTAAACATCTATTACAAACTGGACTGCATGTAGACCGGTAAAAGGAACGATCCCTTACTCCTAGCAATTTTAATAAAAATAGTCTCAATTCTTATTTCGTTTATAACTAAAGTAATAATTGATCTAGAGAAAAAATATCTAGTGGCTGGATAATAAACTATATTTTCTGGCTGTGAATATTTATTTTAGACATAAAATACAAACAATCTTTTTTGTTTTTTATAATTAGCCTTAAAAAAAACATGATTTTCGAAAGGCTCGACTGGCTGTTCACAATGGTGTGCTGGTGCCTACGCTTATGTATGGAAGTGAATGTTGGGTGTGGCAAAAGAAGCATGAAAGTAGAATAAATGCAGTGGAAATGCGTTCCTTACGAAGCATGTCTCGTGCTATGAATGATAGGCTGAAAAATAAGGTGATAAGGCAACGGTGCAGTTTAAAAGAAGATGTAGTAATAAAAATTGAAAAGAGTATGCTTAGATGGTTTGGTCATGTTGAGAGGATGAGTGGAACGCGACTAACAAAAGGTATTTATAAAGCAGAGGTGAGTGGAAATGCCGGGAGGGGACGCCCTAGGAGGACATTTAGTGACCAAATTGGTGATGTTCTTCAGAAAGGTCAGGTGCGTAGTACTCGCAATCGGTGTGCGTGTATGACTAGATGTATGAACGTAGGCGAAGCAAAAGGAGTATGTAAGGAGCGTAGCAAGTGGCGTTCTATAGTTTCTGCCTACCCCCATGGGAAGAAGGCGTGAGTTTATGTATGTATGTATGATTTTCGAATAAAAAATGTATTGAGAGAAAATATTATAATTACGTAACTGTCTTCAGCATGGAAAGAAAACGATTCAATAAATCATATACTAAAGTTTCATTTTGCTTCTATGTGTGACTGTTTCAGAATATTCATACAAATTAACATAAAAAGCGTGTTAGAAATAGGGAGCCTCCTCTTAAGCTTACAACAATTTGTATTCCCATGTGAGCATTTTACTCCTTAATTATTTTTCACATCAAGGTTAGCCAAACTTGGCAAATTTTTGTATTAGAGGCACGAGTCTTATTTTGTCGTAATCGTAAAATATCAAGTTGTAAGAAGGATCTACAAACATGACGTTGATATTACGGACCTAGTAAGCCTAGGAGCCTAAAATTGGTTGCTCAATGTGAGGTTTATGCTAAGGTTCATGGCTTGACATACAACACCAAGAAGTCGGAGGTCATGGTCTTTGATGCTGGGGGTAAAAGTCCTGAAGTAGTACCCTCTGTACTACTTTATGGTACACCTTTGCAGAGAGTCTACAGGTTTAAGTATCTTGGTCATATACTGACTCCCAACCTCAAAGACGATGATGACGTTGAACGGGAGCGGAGGGCGTTGTCGGTTAGAGCGAACATGCTGGCTCGCAGGTTTGCACGATGCTCACTTCCTGTTAAAATCACGCTCTTTCGAGCCTACTGTACTGCTTTTTACACGTGCAGCCTGTGGGCTAGATATACGCAAAGATCATACAGCGCTCTCCGCGTTCAATACAACAATGCTTTTAGGATACTGGTGGGGCTGCCCCGTTTCTGTAGTGCGTCAGGGATGTTCGCGGATGCGCGTGTAGATTGCTTTTATGCAACAATGCGTAAAAGGTGCGCTTCCCTGGTGCGCAGGGTGTGGGGCAGCTCCAACAGTGTCATAAGCGTGGTTGTGAGTCGCCTGAACTGTATATACGTGGGTCACTGTTGTGCCGTCTCTCATGGAATGTCGCAGCGGTGACCAACAGTTATTTCTTTTTTTTGTTTAATGTCTGCTTACTAACATAGTCGTTAGTTTTACTAACAATCTTGTTGAGTCTTGGTTACTCGAATAAAGAAATTTCTATGCTATTCTATTCTAGCCTAGTAACCGACAAAGCTATAATCACCACGCTAGGATATGTTACCTACTATCTATGGTAGCTAAACATAACACACATCCCATCGATGACTAATACCTACACCTACACGATCACGGATGTTATTTATTATTTAATTATTGTATTTTGTCTTTATTTGCTTTAATTTAAGATGCGGGAATTCAAAATGTGAGTAACTGCGTACTTACTCCAAATGTTGTGTGTACCGAGTGAGTGAACATGAATAGGTAAAAATACCAACAAGTGTTGGTATTTTTACCTATTCATGTTCACTCACCACCATTATAAAAACCGGCCAAGTTGGATGAATTTATCCCAAGGACAAACTTAGTATTGTAGTTGGAAAACATGTTCTCCTATACAATCCAACCGCAAATGTTTATTGGTCGACTATTACTCGTTACCTTTGTAAAGCCTACTTGATATTTTTGCTTTTCTAGTCTATTACCTAGTGAATTTTTTCACATATTATCACATGACTCTTAACGAAAATTGGCACTTTAAAGCTTAATATTTCACAAACGGATCGAAAAATGGTTTGCACACACGCATTATTTTGAACGACTTTTCTAACGATTTTTTTTCTCATTTATCCCATTGTGTGGAAACACAATGGGATAAATGAGAAAAAAAATCATCCCCACTTTACGTGTAGGAGCGGTAACCCTAAAAGAAAATTATTGTAAGATTTAATTTTACTACTTTGTCGGCGTGATAAATATGTAGGTATATCCATGCCAAATTACAGTTACTAAGAGTCTCTGAGCTAAGCCACAGACAGGCAGACAGATGGATACTATCGGGCGTAGGTACCTCATGTATCCCTTCGTATAACCAAGACAAACAAATGGAAAGTAAAATATATTCAAAGTAGTTCGTGTCATGATCCCTGTGCTAGTAATTTACAGTCATGTTCAGATCGCGGTTCTGATTGGCTTCCTTTGCTTGGGCTCGCGGCCGGCTTCCTTGCTTCGGCGGGCCACGCGGAAGACATCCCCCCTTTACTTCTTATGCAATGGGTGGTATGAGCGATGGTATTACGATGTAATATATAATGTAAATGTAAAAAATGTAATGTAAATACTCGAGAGGGTAGGATTTATGTTATTTGGGTTTGTTAATAATATTTTCTGTATTGCTTAATTGAGAGCGAGTAATAAACGAACTTGCCATCGTAGTTATAGTCGAGGAAAGTGAGAATTTGTCAATGGAACAGTTTCTGTGATCCATGTAAAAAAATTATGTGAAATCTATACAAGATGTAACATATAAATAACGCACAACCTTTTAAGGGGTCATTGTACTCACAGGTACTCATCATTATGAACAACTATGGGACCAAAACTGAAAACGCGAAAAATAAAATCAGCTGTTCCCTAAATTTTGCCGAGTTATGAGACCATAAATGTAGGAATCAGTTTTTTCGCGATTTCAGGTTTGGTCCCATAATATAAGTTGTTCATAATAATGAGTACAATGACCCCATAATAAATAAATAAAATTATTTTAATTCGGACAACTAAAAGATTCATAAAAGATCCTTAAGCGGTTGTGCGTTATTTACCTATGTTACATCTTGTATATAAGCATATTGGTAGGTATAGGAACAAAAGATAAATAAAATTTTGCCCTTAACTTCAGTTCTTTTCTTAGCTTCAAGTAAAGGAGACAATCGTCATTGAAAGATTAATTATCTTATTAAAACTTAGATTACATATTATTATATTATTATCCTAATGCATTTCAAATGAATATTTGTTTTGTGATTTGTGTGAAATAAACATAACACATAATGCCTGACTAAGATGAAGGCTGTACTGAAATAGAACCTTTTAGCATTAGTTTAGGAGCATCTGTATAAGGTGCATTTGCATAAGTATGTATAAAAGATAAATAATGATTTGTGAAAATAATTTCGAAACCTAGAAGAAAAATTCTATCATAGTCACTTGTAGAGCTTTTCGATAAACTTAGATCTAATCATAAAACTCCTGTAGCGAAATGGAGTGTAGGTACCCAAAATAAATGACATCAATACTAGGTTTAGTTTTTTTTTTGTTTTCGAACGCCACAAATATGAACACCATGAAGTAAGTCTTGAAATTACTTTGACATCGCGAAATCTTAAGTACAAAAATTTCAAAATGTATAGTTTTTTCTGTTTAAATTGCATTACCAAATACGAGTGAAGATTTTATGAATACAACAGTTGCTTTTTGAAGCAACCTATATTTTCATCGTCCAAGGCGACATACGTTATTAATGTAAAGGTCTATTACGAAAGTGTTTATATTTACGAATTCGCCGCACGCGCACCTGCCCGTAATCGTATCGCTAATAAATATGCGAGTAGAATCTGAGTGCCTAATGATTGCCAATAACAATAATATCATTAAAGTGTTCGATATGAGTCTGATAGAAATGATGTGTTTCGGGTGTTGAGGTTGAACCGACTTGATTTAGACACATTCCATAGAATTTTGTCTCAACTAAATGATGATGATGGGATGTTTCGGTTCATGGCCCGAATATAATACATAGCAGCGTGTATTTTTTTAATTATTTAAGTAATTAGGGTATGATGGGACTGTCATACGCATTGTGATAATAAAAGTCCCTAAATAAAAAAGAATATAAAAAAAATATATCATTAAACTGCTAGCGGAGTTTTTATTTATCGGGGACATACCTGTCTCAGATGCCTTGTCCACGATAGAGCAAAGGAGCTCTGAGTTTGTTTCGGTCTTTTTATGATACTAATAATGATAATAGATAATTTATTTGCATAAAACATGGTATAAGATGGTGTTAAAATAGGTATAATTATAATAGCACAAACATGTTTAGCTAGGATAAAACATAGAATGCAAAATTTCAGAGCGGGAGAGATCTTTTTTCTCAGAGTAGTCAGGAGACACCGATCTCATCTAGTTTTAAAATGAATGTGTTTTTAGGGTTTCGTACCCAAAGGGTAAAATGGGAACCCTATTACTAAGGCTCCGCTGTCCGTCCGTCTGTCTGTCTGGCCGTCTGTCACCAGGCTGTATCTCATGAACCGTGATAGTTAGACAGTTGAAATTTTCACAGATGATGTATTTCTGTTGCCGCTATAACAACAAATACTAAAAAACAGAATAAAATAAATATTTAAGGGGCCTGCCATACAACAAACGAGTTTTTTTTTTGCCGTTTTTATAGATAGTGGTACGGAACCCTTCGTGCGCGATTCCGACCCGCAGTTGGCCGGTTTTTTTAACCCATTGACAGAAATAAATATTATTTAGCAAGGAAACTATTATGCTCCGTGTGGTGCCGGACGTAAAGAATAGCACCACCCCATTTCTTCCCGTGGGTGTCGTAAAAGGCGACTAAGGGACTTACTAGAGAATGGGCAGCAGCGTTCCCTATGCATTTTAACACCATACTGCGATCGCCAACCCGCCTGCCAAGCGTGGCGATTATGGCAAACATAGGGGGAGGCCTATATCCAGCAGTGGACGTCTTTTGGCTGAAATGTTGATGATGATGAAGGAAACTACAAGAATAACCTTTTAGCTTGATACATCCCTACTCGTCAAAGTTGAGTCTTCTGTTAGCATATGCTGATAGCTAGAGTGATCTGTAACTTTGAACACAATGAAGAATGCTTAAAGAGAGCTGCTTTACAAAACTCCAGCGGGGACAAGAATATCTTCTTATCGACTGAAATTGAATACATTACTTGTGATGCTAGACAGGAAGTCTTAAAGGCTTCATCATGATTTCAGCCGATAGACGTCCACTGCTGGACATAGGCCTCCCCCAGAGGGGGGTTGCCATAATCGCCACGCTTGGCAGGTGGGTTGGCGATCGCAGTATTGTGTCAAAATGTATAGAGAACGCTGCTGCCCATTCTCTAGTAAGTCCTTTAGTTGCCTTTTACGTCACCCACGGGAAGAAATAGGGTGGTGCTATTCTTTACGTCCGGCACCACACAGACAGGCTTAAAGGGCTTCAAATAAAGGGTTGGCTTGAAATGTCTTTGAATGAATCTCAAGAGAGACTAAGACTCTTCTGCTACACATACAACTTTTTAGTAGAGGACAGCTATCAATTAGCTTGGTTGCTATGATCTAGAGAATTATTTATTTATTCAGGCAACCAACAGCCATACATATAGTATGTTACAGAGTATATGTATTACAGTATATTGTATGGCTAATAATAGGTTTCCCTGTTTATCTAGGATAAATATAAAACATGCGAACGGACTACTAAGAAATCTAAATTCAAAAGGTAAACTTTAAGGTATATTGCTTATAGTTAAGTTAAAAAATTTAAAATAGAGAAAAAAAAAAAGTTTGAATAATATGATATTAGTAGTTTGTCATTTGCCTTCACTTATGGTTTTTATTATTAGTTTTTTGAATGTATGTTTATTACAGTATAGATGAAAGAGCTCATCGAAATTCTGGTTTCTTAATGTCGTTGCATATTTTCTTAACAATAATAATATAAATTCTGTTAAATTAATTCAAATGTGTGCAGATCGAGGACGTTCCAACCGGTTACTTCATGTTTCGGTAGGTTATGCTCTATTATGTGAAGTTATTTCAATGTTAAATACGTTACATCAGTGTTGAGTTATCTAAACTTGTCTTATTAAGTTTTAAATAAATCGAGATTGAACAGCTAACAGCCTATTACAACTATTGAACAAGGCAAGTAGAATGTATTGTAATTGATTGTAAACTACTCAAAACTAAATAGGGCCCACCATGTTTTTTTGCCTTAACTTAAAATTGAACGTAATTGTTCAGTTTTTATGAATGTACAAGTGTCAAGTGGGCATTCAGGAATAGTGTAAAAATAAACAATGGAATCATTTGTTTATTTCCTTTAATAAAAACACAAATAACAGTTTTTAGGAAAAATTACACAAAATAAAGGATCAACATGATCTTGTAAAGCACACGTCTTCTGAAAAAAATTATGGTGCTTGTTATTTTTTAATAACGAGTGGGTCCTCCTCTGCTCCGTATGCACTCTCTGAGCCTATTTGGTACACTTTCAATCAAGTGAGTCACGTTTGTATGCGGTATTTGTTCCCAACAGAATTTCAGGGCGTTAATGAGCTCCTGCTGGCTGTTAACATCACTGTAGTTTTCTTTCAGGCTTCTTTTGTGTTGATCCCATAAATGTTCTATTGGGTTGAGGTCGGGACTCATGGCTGGCCATGGCAAAACGGTGATATTGGCTTCAGAAAGGGCTCTTTGTGTGGTGCGGGCTGTGTGTGCGCGAGCGTTGTCATGCATAAAGACAAAATTATTGCCCACTCTTTGTGAAAACGGGATGACATGTGGCCGGATTACTCGCTCGATGTAACTGGCGGCGGTTACGGTACCTTCATTGAGAATTACCAGCTCTGTTTTGCCGTGTAAGCTAATTCCACCCCATACCATAACACTGGGACCCCCCATCGGTCTGTTCCATGGACGCATGGTTCAGAAAAACGTTCCCCTTCTCTTCTCCACACGCGTATCCGTCTGTCATCACTGTAAAACTTCACTTTAGACTCGTCCGTAAAAAGCACATTCCTCCAGTTATCCATGGTCCATTCCAAATGTTCCCGGGCGTACCTTAATCGTGCTGCACGATGAGCCCTCGTTAGTTTCAGTCGAATAGCGCGTACTCTGGAGCGTTGTCCATCTTCGTGAAGCCGATTCCGAATGGTTTAGTCGCTGACTCTCGTCCCTGTGGATTACCGTAGTCGAGTTTGTAAGGTCCGAGCGGTAACAGTACGCTCCCGTCGTGCGGTTAACCTTAGATATCGGTCTTCCTGGGTAGTCGTAGCCCTAACTCTTCCTGTGCCAGGTCTCCTAGCTACACTTCCGGTCTCCTGATACCGTTCCCAAACATTTCGGATTGCTCGTCGCGAAACACCGAGGTGGATAGCCACAGACCTCTGAGACTGTCCCTCTTGAAGCAAGGATACTGCTCTTGCAGCGGTTTCCATGTCCATATGACGGCGAGGACCAGGCATAGTGATCACAACTAACACAGGAACCAAACGAAATTGTTAAAAACGTGAGTATTCCACAACACTGTTTAGTGTAGACTGAAAACTTAAGTGACTGAGAATTTGTGCATTCGACGACTTTTTCGAGTACTTCACTTTTTTAGCTAACCTCTTGAAACCAATATGAATGTTGTCGAAATAAACATTGATAAGGGTTCCTAAACATGTCAGCTTGACGGTTCAATGCATAACTTTGTCAACAACTACTTAGATAACTTTATTTTGACCAAAATAGTGACTGATTCGAGGTGGGCCCTATTTTGTTTTGAGTAGTTTATAATCCAAATAAATTCATGATATAATTAGATGGGACATTTCACTTTCACTCATCATTTGAACAAGAATTGGAGCTGATTGCATCGCTAGATAAACAACCGGAAGACTATACAAGTAACTCATCAAATGATTCGATGAAAAAACCGAACCGCCATCGAGTTACAAATAAAATAAGGCACTTCCCGAGCGGCGCGGGCGCCGACTCGCGCGGAAGTGGCGCCGCGCTCCGGTGATGCAATGCAGCGCGAACGCATTGTACCTTAACCTGCTAACTCTGATATAACTCTTAATGCCAGTGTGCTTGACTTATGGCAACTTTATGTAAGCTGATGGGGCTATGAAATGCCTTCCAAACACATGAGAACGTGTAATTTATTGTTGAACTCCTGTTCATGTTTGGTACAATCCAAGAATGCCAAGAATCACCTCACACAATGTGAGGACTGTAAATGCAAAGCAAATTAATATCCATACTTCAAAAACAATATTTTATTCTGTTTGCACATCATGTAATGTTGTGATTGTATAATATTTTTGCAATTGTCAATGCTTGTATTACATGGAACACAAATACCGGACGGCGACCTTCTTCTGCAGGCGGTATCTTGTTGACCCACATTGAGTATTTTTGTGGTCAATGTAAATTTAACGAAGCGAGTGCAACACCTATACCCGCCAGTTTAAACTTTTAACATTATGACATTTTTATTACCTATTTGGAGATAAATGCGAAAATATTGTGGAAATAGGAACTCGTGCGAAAAACTTGCGTTAACTTACGCACTTAATGTTGTTGTTAAGTGAAAAATGTATGTCGATCGTTGAGTGTTACTTTATTACCTAAGTAAATAATGTTTATTTATGTTGTAAAGATAATCTTTGTATACAAACATGGCATAATATAGGAAATACGTACGTAACACTTGATTGATCTCAAATCTGTTGATTATACGGGCGGTTGCAACAGATGTTACACTTCGCTGTGAAACTATCTTGCAACTCTTTTGCTCGTTGTTGCGAATTACGCTTTCGAGGAGACTATTGAGACAGAATCTCAACGTGAGTGAACTATCGTCGTTCTCATATCGTTTACTTATGTTACGCCAGTAACTGCTTATTTGGGACGCGAAACAGCGGTGCATGCTACATTCGGTTTGCGTATCGAATTCCGCAGTTATATTGTAACTGATTTCTGTAAAATTTTGGCTGTTGTAATGGACTTTCAAAGGCTTGTTAGTATCGTTGCAAAGTCATTAAATAGTCCAACGATAACAACAGAATATACTTATTATCATATTTTCAGTGTTCACGTGATTGTACATTGTTGCATTGTAATTGTTAATTACATGATGATTGTTCATTTTATGCAACAATTAGTATATCCAAGGGAAATGGATAATCATGTCGCTATAATCAGTGGTCCAGTCACCCATAATTATGAATTATACGCAGTGGCGTAGCTAGGTACGAGTAACCAAAGGCCCCGGGGCAAAAAATAAACTAGGGTCCCCAACTAAACTATTTAAAATCGTTTGTTCCGTATTCGTCGTTTTCCGAATTCGACGTACTCCAGATTTGTCGTAATCTAGATTCGTCGTACTCCAGATTCGTCGTACCTAATACATTCGCGCGCTTGTAAATTCACTAGTAGCGTTTTATAGTCATGCCGTTGAAGCGCGCCGCGTTTCTCACAGGTCCGCCTTGCGTCAAGCGTGTGCTGTTGAAACTCGCTGTTTGACGGTGCGACTGTGAAACCAACTTAAGAGGCTAAGAATACAGGGGAGTTCCCCGCAAGTTTCAAACCTTTAGATATTCGAGACTTGTTGGGAATTCCCCTGTATTTTTTCAAATAAGTCGTCATCATTAAAGTCGCCTGGAATCTATCTGGTTTAGGTTTATTTATATTCCGAATGTGGGAGTAATTTCCACTAGTTCAATTTATAGTTTCTAAGTCAGAGTCCGAGGGGCCCCCTGAGCTTGGGGGGCCCGGGGCACTGCCCCGTCTAACCCTCCGGTAGCTGCGCCACTGATTATACGCTTTAGCCGGTTGCTAAAGCGTATAATCAGTGGCGCAGCTGAGTAGATATGACATTGTTTTGTGTAAGTAATTCCAACTTATACTCGTACATGTAATGAGTAACGCAAGTCTGTGGTTACTGGGCACACCTTAGTTTACACCTTCTTAGGGTGCCTTTGTACTAAAAATCTGTAATTTGGCATAGACATACATATTAATCACGCCGACAAAGCAGGAAAAAAAAAAATTGTAGGGGCGTACCTCCCTTATATGTAAAGTGGGGATGATATTTCTTTTTATCGTCTATCCCATGATGTGGGGTATCGTTGGATAGACCGTTCAAAATATTGCGGGTCTGTGAAAGGCTTTTTTCTATTCAGGGATTCGTGCAAATTTTTGTCAAAAATAGCAAAAATTGCCAGCGAAATGGTTGTTTTTGGATAAGTTAAAAAAAATCACAGCGGTAGTATATACAACAAATTTAAAAGAAAAACTATCACAGCTAAGTAGGATTTACAAGTTAACGAGTCATAGTCGATCAACCTAGATTTTAGTTGGTGAACTGACCGTGACGTAGGTATATCGATGTATGGGAGAACATGTTTTTCAACTAAATATTAAGGTTGTTTTTGGGATAAATTCATCTCAACTACGGAACACGACTCGCCCATGGCCGGTTTTTTTAAGGTGTACACACCCCATTAGTAGAATATCGTAAGTACATTTAGTTTTAGTGGAAACCATTTTTTCAACAGTTTGTTGACAAAGGTCAAGCAAAAAACAATGTTCTAGATTATTAGAGAAATCGAAGTGCTTCAACCGCAAAAAACTTGATAGAGCCCTTTTAAAACAAACACGTTTTTCCTATGCCAACCCGAGAAATTCGTTGAACAAAGTAAACACAACCTTGACATAAGGCTGTTTCAACAGTTACGTAAAAGTTCGGAATGAATAACTGGAATATGTCAATAGTTACTCATAGTAAAGTTTAAAGTTAATAGAATGACGCAATAGATTCATACAAAATACATAGTTGTCGTTTATGTAATAATATTTTCACAGTAAAAATAACAAAATTTTGTATTGACAGGTCAAAAGCAACTTATAGTACTTAAATTCTTTATTATAAGTATCAGGAAATTAATAATAAAAGCAGGCTTGTAGGTGAACATTTAAAATGTAAATTAGAGATAGTATGCACCAAAAAACTTTTTAATACGTAACATTAGTATGATTTTAAATGAAAGAATAGTGATTTAGATGTTTCTAATGCAAAGTGGCTGACATAACAACGCTAGTATTCTAAAACTAGGTTTGAGTTTAGATTAGATGAAAATCGGTCAAATTTATCAAAATTCATGACCAAACAAGGCTTTAGAATTGAGACCTAAACCCCATAAAGTAAAAAATACATAAATCGTGACTCAATCAATCTGCCTAGCCTTTTCCCAACTATGTTGGGGTCGGCTTCCAGTCTAACCGGATGCAGCTGAATACCAGTATTTTACTGCCTATCTGACCTTCACAGCCCAGTAACTGGTTAACACGATACCCCTTGGTAAGACTGGATGTCAGACTTTTGGGCTTCTGATGACTTCTAAAGACTGTCAAAGATCCACGAATGACAGCCGAGACCAACGGCTTAACGTGCTTTCCGACGCACAGAGGAGTCTCGGTATGTAAATATGGTCACCCATCTACGGACCGACCCCGGTAAGCGTAGCTTCACCTGATGGATCGACCCGTACAACTGTTATTACTTAGCCACGTCCTACAAAATCGTGACTACATAAGTAATTATAATTTTGTGTAATAAACTGCACATATTGCACCATAATGCATAAAGATTTAATATCTGTTGAATCTCCTACAGTCCGCTAAACATTATGGTACTTAATACTCAACCACTTGTATGAGCAAACAAAGTTAAGCAATGCTGAGCTGAAAAACAAGATATCTATTTTTGGCGCCGTTAACACTTTTGTGTATACATACGCTTACTTACTTGTGTAATTGTATGCACTTAACATTGAATTCAGCCATCCTTTTACCAATAATAAGAATCACACAGCATCAAAAATAACTCATATAATTATAATGCTTATTATTACTTGCCTTTTACAATGCTCAGTGGTTTAGTTCCAGGGTATGACAGGAACACACCATCCTCTTTTACCGTGGGACGCAGGAGTGTGACCAAGGCAGTTTAGTATATGGGAATTAATTTCTTATAATGGTGGGTGCCCATGTCTGGTGACGTCCTGCAGGAGCCGATTTTATTACTAAAATTAACGTTAATTAGTAAAAACGAAAATTTTATCAGCCTAGGGTAATTTAGGAACAGTCGCATGTCGAAAGGGAAGCCGATCCTAACATTAATATTAACAGAATTAGGAAAATCGAAAATTTTATCAGCCTAGGGTAATTTAGGAACAGTCGCATGTCGAAAGGGAAGCCGATCCTAGCACTAATATTAACAGAATTAGGAAAATCGAACATTTTATCAGCCTAGGGTAATTTAGGAACAATCACGTGTCGAAATGGGAAGCCGATCCTAACATTAATATGAACAGAATTAGGAAAACCGAGAACTTTATCAGCCTAGGATAATTTAGGAACAATCACGTGTCAAAATGGGAAACCGATCCTAACACTAATTTACTGAATTAGGAAAAACGAACATTTTATCAGCCTCGGGTAATTTAGGCACAGTCACATGACGATAGGGAAGCCGATCCTAACACTAATATTAATATAATTAGGAAAATCGAATATTTTATCACCCTAGGGTAATTTAAGACTGTCAGATGTGGTATCGTGCATTCAAATAGCTTGCACGAGTGGCGACGTAAATACGCTAAATTTTAGAATAGTACGAAGTTATGCTCTATGCTACCAGCTAGCCGACTAGCCAGCCGAAGATAGAGTATTTCTCGTTACGATAGAAAAAAGTAGAATGGGATCGTAAGATCACATAAATGGGCAGCAGTATCCTTTATTGCGCTAATAAGTAGATTTAGGGGAAGGTGAGGTAATACGATCCCTGTAGGTCAAATGATCCCCCGCCGTAAATCAGAGACAACTAGTGCTATCTATCCAAATGCGCATGAAACATGTTCCCCGCACCCCTGCCAGTTGCCTCTCCAAGTGTCATGGCAGTGCGAGCGTCTGGCGTGATTTTATTAAAAAATAATCAAAAAGTGTGGCTCTGATCTAAGGTAAGCCTGTTTTTGGATTTTCATTACTTTTTACATGTTCGTGTTTATTGAAATGTTGTTTTATTTGCGGATATTAATAGCAGTTTGCTAATATTTAAGCAATGTTCGAACACCGCACGCGGTATTTGAAGGTTATGTTTTGATCGATATCTTGGAATTTGGTTTTTGGGGCGAAATGATCCCTTTCTGTGTGTTTAAAATGATCCCTGGAATCATTTTACCCCATTAGTATTTGTTGTTTTTACAGATCATGCCGAGAATTTATATACGCAAAACTAATCGCCAAAATTGGCCTGAAGAACAAATGCAAAAGGCATTAGATGCCGTCAGAGATGGTATGCCTTACAAAAGCGCAAGTAGAAAGTTTAAGGTCCCTGTTATGGCATTAAAAACGAAGAGCCAAAGGTAAAAATAAAATAGCTGTAGGCTCCGCTAAAAGGTTAGGTAGCAAACAAACAGTGTTTAACCTAGAACAAGAACAGGAACTTGTTGATTACATTAAGGACATGGAGTCTAGAATGTACGGGCTGACCACCACCTGATTAGGTGCGTTGTGTGTCTTAAATGGGGACATGAGGCTTGTGCGGGAGTAGATAGTGACGATGAAGGCGACTTTACTTGCGATATTTGCCTTTCTAGTAATCAATTTGATAGTGTGAAAAAAAAATTAAGGCTATAGGTCTATTTCTAAGTTCCTGATAAGAAAATTATTATTTTTTAAATGAAGAGTTGATTTTTCTATTGCATTTTGACATTGATAAAAACCTTTGATAGGGATGAGTGTTATTTGTGTTTTTTTATTTAGAAGAAGAGTTTATTTGTTTACCTATTGCTTGACTAGGTATGTTGTTAATTTTGCAAACCTTTTAAAAGTTTGTTGCAATGTTTAATGTTTAGTTTTGTTGATTGAGTAGTAGATAATTACAAAAAAAAGATCTCTAATGAAACTAGAAGACTGCAAAAGTTTTGTGTAACTTGCTTACATACTTAAATTGTTATGAACAATACATGTGATTAAAATAAACAGCTGAGTGTTTTATTTCACTGATATTTATTAACTTATGGTATAAAACGATCCCTGGGATTATTTTACCCCTACCCCAGGGATCATTTTCTACATAGGTGTGTATAAAATGATCCTTTACTAAACTTTAACAAAAACCTCTAATACAAAAAAACTACATACATACAATAAAAAATAAGTATTCATTTACAAAGTTAAGTAAATTCACTACTTCCAACAATAGAAATCTTGCGATTTTGCCTTCAACTTTAGCCACAGTTAAGTTTTTCCCTTAAGGGGATCATTATACCTCACCTTCCCTAGGTATGCAAATCTTGAATATGACGATATTCCTTCGCGACTGTCCGCTGCGCCGTGAAGACAATGGCAAGTACTTCCATAACATACGTGCAAATGCTGCAATAATGTATTGAGTTTAAGTATGTTTTTCATAGTAATGTGTAATTGTTTATAGATTGGTAATGTCCCGCGTGCGATTGCTGCATTGACCCGATTCCCTCGATAACTCTTGGGTTTTATAACCATCTTATTACAAATCTGTTCTCATCTCTTTTATGAACATACTTGGATGTAAAATTGTGAAATTAAAGGCTTGACCGTTGAGACGAAGTATTTTTCTGTCATTACTTGATTATCGGGGCCTTCAATTGAACTAACCTTTTCAACTTCAACGGGGTCGTATCGTGTTGCCAATTCGTATTATCGGATCAATTTTTATTATTATTACGTCCACAGTTTTCATTATTATGAATACGTAGTAGGTCAAATTAATCGTTTTTCTAGGTCTCAAATCAAATAACATCTAACTCTATAGGTAAATATATGTGACATAGCAGAGTAAGTTTTTGCATCCTAAGTGTCACAACTTTTAACTTTATTATTTAAATGTAAAAATAATAACCCCGCACATAGCCAGTTAATAAGCCATCGTATACAACTACATGACTTTTCAAAGTTATTTTCTCGTATCGGCACATAATGACAAGAAAGTAGAACATCTTTATCAGAACGTAGCATAAATATTATGTATCCACCAGCGGGCCGAGCACGGGCATGCCCAAGACGTTTGTGACAAGACATGATAAATTATGTCATGTCAATTTGTACTAGCATTTTATGACAAAACAGTTTTATCGCTCAAACTGTGATAAAATGTGTGACTCATGACTCATCAGTCATGCCACAGTAGGCTGTGCTCGCCCCGCTGATGCATTAATGCCGTAGCTGCGTTCGTGATATCAATTTTAAAGTGATTCAAAACTAAGGTATACTTGGTTTCTTAAACTGTGATGGTTTCATGGCTCTAAGATACTAAGTATTATCATAATTAAATGCTTCATCCTTATATGCAAAGTATCGATTAGACATTCTCTGAACAAGGATATTCTCGATACATAAATACAGAAACGAGTCGTTGACATCACACAGTACTTTGTTTACACGCATTGAGGAAATACCGTGTTCTGAATAGTAAATGTATCGATTTAAATACCACTTTTCTTCGCAATCGATGTACAGTCAATTGTTTTTAAAAGCTCACGTACTTAACAAGAATCTTTTAGTGCAATCGTTTACTTAAAATTCCGGATGTTAAGAAAATTGGGTACAAAAATAGAATGTCTTGACCAAGCTTGCTTAATTTTTATTGACCGAGAATTCGTACAACCTCCAGTTACAGTTTATTTATCACATTATCTTGATTTCACAATTATTTGTTACAGTAACAAAAGTGAAATGAACGGCCTTGCCAAAAACACATTCTTAACACAACATTTTTATCGATAAGAAATCTAAATATACGTTCCCATAATGGGACTTACCACACCAGCTCTGTTCAGCTTTTGTCCATAGAAACCAACGATTTTGTATGGAGATGCGTACGCATCCGTTCGACGCGGAAAGCTGAAGCCCTAAAGGCGTGTACGCACAAACGACCAAGACCACAGCGAACACGAACATCGAACACTCTGTTCGCATGTGCGTACCACTATGGAACATCAAACACTAAGTTCGTCAAAAATGTTCATGGCGATCCAATTTAGTTTTTCTGTGTGGACGGTGTATGGTCGTGTTCGCTTTGCTAATTTACGTCCACACGAACGAACCAAATTTTCGGTGTTCGATGTTCACCATGTTTTGTTCGCTCGTCGGCTTAAGGCGCTCCCCTTGCCGGGAGCATTCGCCTGTTGTAACAGATCAGATTCGAGCATTACATCAATGAGTGAGGAGAACCGAGGTAATAGTAACATAGTAATGCTCCAAATCTAATCTTGGATTGTTACTTTAAGGACGGATGCTCCCGGTGAGGCAGCATTAGCAGCTTATAATCTCCTGGCCTCCTCTCTTCGAGAGGAAGTGGGCTGTAATCCACCACGCGGGCCCAGTGCGGGTTGGTAGATGTCACATATCTTTGAATTTTTGGTTCTAGGACATGCCGGTTTCCTTACAATGTTTTCCTTCACCGTTTTTGAGAGCAGTAGTAATAAATAATTAACACAAAGTAAAGGCTGGGCTCGAACCCACGACCTTCAACTCGAAAGTCGTAGACCACTACTCTCTGGCCACCACTGCTCTCTACTCGCTCCCGGAAAGGGAGCGCCTTTAAAAAATAATTAGATTTCATGTTTTGAATTTTCGTAGCGGCTCGGTGTTGGCGTAGCTTGCGCTTGCGTTAATAGAAGACATCAACGCACGCTGAAATCGTTTGCCGTATAATTAATAATAATTAGTTTATTTATTTTCTCTCACAATGTTTTTGTAGCACTTAACAGTTTTGAACTATAAAAATTCACATTGTGAGAGCTGGTGCCTGTAGTAGGTTTTAGATAAAAACCTGTATTACAGGTCACCAGGCCCCACTTAGTGGCATCATACAAATAAACAGGCAGGTAACATGTATTTCTACTAAACAATTAAAACAAAAAATAAATAAATGAAAAGGAAAATTAAAATTCAATTGAATTAAAATAACACAACCAATAATGTTTACATGCTAACTCAATTCATGTAAAGCCAATGTTCTAGAATGAGAACTATTTATGTACTTGCTTTCAGTACCTGTGTTTTTTTTAATCCTCATAGATGTCACAAATCCACATCCTCATAAATGTTGTTCAGTGTGGTGCAGGACGTAAAGAATAGCACCATCCTATTTCTTACCATGGGTGTCGTAAAAGGCGACTAAGGGACTTACTAGAGAATGGGCAGCAGCGTTCTCTATGGTCTATGCATTTTAACACCATACTGCGATCGCCAACCTGCCTGCCAAGCGTGGCGATTACCGCTCGCTATGTCCAGCAGTGGACGTCTTTCGGCTGAAATGATGATGATGATGAAATGTCACAAAATTGAATGAAATTCGTTTTAGTATAGTATTCTGATTAAGTCTTATTTTTTGGTTACTGATCATTAGACAATACAGATCAAAAGAAACCCAACGTGAAAAAATGACTAAATGAAACCTATTCAATAGAACTAAACAAAACTAGTCAACCACAAGACATAACGTAAACCGCTGTACACATACCTCACGCTAACCAATACAAAAAGAGATTGGTATATCACCAATAATATTTATTACTGGCTATGCTAACATAACAAATAGGTGCAATGCAATGACATTAAACTAATACATTATTAGTACAACTCAGGATTGGCACACGAGTGCGAAGGAGATGGTGTAACTGCGCGGGCGCAAGACACGAGTGCACCAATACTTTCTCCTCTTGCACTTGTCAATGCGGTCACTGTCACTTTTGTATATAGCACGAAAGCTCGGCCAGTATGTATACATATATATGTTCATATGAATTATTTTCTTAATAATCTTTGGCTTCAGTAATGAGTTCAAATAACTTCCACTTTACGTCGTTCGTTTAATCGGTCCTTTCTTTTCATTTGAATTCGGAACGGGTTGTTATTGTTTGTTATTTTAGACGATAGCGGTGATTGGTTTAAGAGCAGGCAGTCTAAATCAAATTTCGAACGTAAGCTCCGCCGCTTGCTCCCCGCCTTTCCGTTATGTGCTAAACGCTAATACATCAGTAATAACGTTGAATATCGCGTGCGCTCTTTGATCGTGTTCGAGCACGAAACTAAATAGCGTAAGTCTCAATTCTTATTTCGTTTATAACTAAATTAATAATTGATCTAGAGAAAAAATATCTTGTGGCTGAATAACAAACTATATTTTCTTCCTGTGAATATTTATTTTAGACATAAAAGCCAAAAAATCTTGTTTGATTTTTTGTAATAACCCTAAAAGACATGATTGAATGATAAAAAATGTACTGAGAGAAAATATTACAATCACGTCTTCAGCATGGGAACAAAAAGATCCAATAAATCATATACTAAAGTTTCATTTTGCTTGTATGTATGACTGATTCAGAATATTCATGCAAATTAACATAAAAATATCTCCTCTTAATGGAAGCACCTGATGTCTCTCACAAGTCTATAATACTTATAAGTTTACGAACGATATCAATAATGAAAGCTCAGCTGGACCTCTCGTCTTTAGCAGAGGCACATGACAATGGAATGCCTTGGGCTGTCAATGTGTCTTCTTTGTTTCAGTGACGTTCTTCTCTGTTACCGTCCGGTCCACATAAGACCTGCGTACTGCGTACACGCAGCTGAAATAGTAATACTGCTTCAAACACGCTTTGAATGTTAAGTAGGAGGAAAAACCTGTATAACACATCAATCTTTTTAGTGCACTACAGTTCTATTGAAATATTTTGTAATCAGCTTAAAGGACGTATTGATATATGTGTGTAATGAATTATGTAAATATAATTAAACTGTCGTGACTGCACTAATAAATGTGGGTGGGTGGGGCGAGCGATAATTTGGCGTTTCACTCAATATTCAAGCTGAGTTGTTTTCGTTTTCCAATTTTCTTTCTGTCAGGCTCATATTGCGTGTATTATTGCGCAAACAGCAATTAAACCGAATGCACCGTAGTCTCTGCAATTCATTTTTAGCTGCATACATTAAGCTCGATTACCCCTCCTTACTCTTGTATCTGTGTAATGCTAAGTCATAGTGACGAGACGATTTCGTAAAGGTTCAAACTGCTGACGCTTTATTTATGATCATATTAGAGTATGTGGAGCAACGGTCAAAGTCACGCTAAGCGTTGTGTAATGAATGTTGATGATGTACAGTGACCAGATCATGCAAGGTTATACCAAACTGTCAAATTTCTCCAAATGATTTTAAACCTTAAAATGTTAATGGTCACGTCCAAAATCGAATGAGAAAATTTGACAGTTTGTGGTAACTTGATCTGCTGGTTGTACCTGCCTGTTCTATATGACATCATATTATTTCATTTATTTATGTTATTTTTCAGTTATTTATGACACACAAATTACGTGCCTATGTTGTACAAATTATGTAGTAACAAAACATTAATTCTTTTATGAACATTATTACGTCAAAACAGTTTTAAACATACTTAATACAAATAGTTATAAGTTTTTTACTTTTTAGTCAATTAATGCAGTATGTAGTGTACGTTTACTTTTTTATGTAAATACTTGTTTGTTTTATGTAATATATCATTAAACTGGGTATAAAAAGAGCCAATAGATGCATTGTCTGTATTGCTTGGTCGTTGTGTGAAGTTATGTGCAAATTTCGCTTTACTTTTTAAACCATTAGCAAAAAGGTTCATATTTTTCCCAGGACGGTTTTAACGCCGCATACTATTGCGTTAACAACTCGCGAAATATTAATTAAGGATGCATATTAACACTCGTAGGATTGTTTCGCAACACTAGATATACTAGTGTGATGTAGTTTATAACTTGATATCGGAAGTCTGTAGTAGTTTCATCATTATAATGTGGTTTATGCGAGAAAAATACAAAATGTTCGATGAGTTGAAGTCGACTTGCGAATAGGTCATAGGACCTCATAATTATGTTATTTGAATTGATAATGATAAAATGTTATGTGTCGTGTGGATGCTAAATGTCTTGTATTTTGTATTAGAATCTAGTTATTGAATAATTATACAATATTTCAGCTATAATAAATTAGCCATAACACAGGTGCTTAGCGACAAGTCACTTTCTCCGCACGATTCGGCAGTTTCGCCGCGTTATGCTAGCTTATACGATAACAAGATACGTTGACAACAGACTTAGCTTCGTTAAAATGTTGTAGGAAAAAAAAATATTGTCATAAAAAATGAGAAACGTTAATCACAATAATGATAGCAAATTAAGATGATTTAATTATAATTAAGCAGTAACCAGTTTGACAATTGTCAAAAATGTTAGTTTCTCCATATCATTGTTTAAGTGTAGCTACAATAGCAAATTGTTAACTTATAGTATGTTCGCAAATATATTATTAGTCGCTGCTATAAAACGTAGATCATGCAAGCAGTTTATAAAGCTGCACCAGGTGTGCTCTGTGCTAAAATAATGTGCATATTTGTTCACAATTAGTTGGTAAACATGTTTGCCTTCAAATGCCTCTGTGCTATACAATTGTACATAAAACACCTGCTAGCCACTCTAAAAACTAAACAACGTACGATAGAAAATGTGAGGAACTATGCTAAATATCTATTACTTTAATGAAGATCTGACAGTTAAAAGGAAAGGCTGATAAATGATAATATGATAGTACTTACCCACTTATTTACTTTTGGGTCTTCGGTTCAGCGGTTTGCGACATAGTTCTATTCCTACTGGTGTAATTCTACTTCTGATCATTGACATCGGGACAGACAGAATTTCAACATCATTCGATATTTCATTCTAACGTTCCCATTAAGTTTGTGTTTAACCTGGTAAGTACCAAAACGCCAAGAGAATGGGGGAAAAAGTGAATAAGTGTACCCCGGATATCAATCAGTTGTCGAGACTCGAGTGATGTTGGAATTGGGGTCATGATTTAATAGGGACAGGCTGCGTTCTCGATGAGAAGACGTGTTTAGTAATGGCGTCACAGGTGCAGAGAAAGCTTCCATCGCTTGCAGTAAGCAGTAATTACAATTAAAGTGTGAAGTGTATAATGTTCTTTCCCTTTACGGGGTGAGCAACCTTTCCAAGGTTCTGTAATGTGAAGGAATTTTGGACCAGAAAATATTATTTTAGAGCTGTGATTCAATGTTATAAAATCGTGTTATCTGTAACGAGATTGACCTAACCAAAATATTCAGTTGACCGTCGTCACCTCGGACGAGGTCTCCAATATTAAACGAACTGCATGAACATTCAGACACGGCACGGCAGAGTTTAATAGTTCACCTTTTGAACATGTAAATGACTGCAGCATTCACTAATAATAATTAACATTATTCATGTATTAATAACCACATTAATGATTGATTATTCAAATTAGATCTGTCGATTACGTAATTATTGTTTATGTATTAGAAATTATTTGTATAAAACATATATATCTAAAAATGCTTATTCAAATAAATGCATTTTAATAAAATAAATATTTTGTTAGTGCAAACGAACTTCCTCTTTTTTGCAAAGTTGAACTACTATTATTACCTGTTATTACATTTATTGAAAAAATATCTTTGTGATATATTATAAATAAAAATAACATTTAGGTGTTCAAACTCAAAGCATTTATTTCAAATAAACCAATTACAGGCACTTTTGAATTGTCAAGGGGTCGGTCAGTCAGAAAGATGAAGCTAGTAGCCCATTCCAAAGCGTAGTATTATCTTTTTGCATAGCTAATGTATACGAAAGAAGGCTAATAGTATGTTTTACTGAAAATCGACGTTGGTATCAATGCGAATAAATAGTCCATGAAAGACCGAGCACGGAGGACCATGTAACTGTACTTATTCGTCATCTCTTTGAGTAGACATTCCCCTTTTCCAGCCTAGGAGCCTAGGAGATCATTGCGTCTGACTTAGGTAAATGAGGTTTTATTGTAGATTTATTAGCTGATTATATCCGTCACCGTGTTACGTCGACCATGCTGGAGACCATGCTGTACCTACTTTCCAAACACGTAATAGTTTATTGGTGTTTAAACAATTTGACAAAATTGTTTTTATATTATTATTTATTTGATAATATTTTTATAACTATTCATTAATTAGGTATAAGTATTGTTATTTATGTAGTTTTAAATTGTTTTGAAAAAAAAAACATCTATAATAATCAGCCTGTTACTAAAATCTCGACGATTCTCTCAAATAAATATTTTCAGTTTTGCAAAACAGACTGTGCTTTTAATGTCATAGTTACCTCCATGCAGTTTTAAATAACTATAGGGCATTATTATTAAATCGAATTAAAGTAGCCATCAAGTTCCTATATATATATGTATGTACCTATATATAGCTAAACTACACACATAACACTCATGCATATTTACATCCACACCTTCACCGCATAATTATTATCTCACACACACCTACATACACATACATCACACACACACCTTCACGTTCTCATATACATTCACCACACACACGCACACAACACACACGCACGAACACACATACACTCAATCCATTTAATTATATTCAAACTTTTGTACTTACCCATTTTCAAATTATTTAATTAGTTTACTTATCAACTATATTCTATATATCTGTAGTACTAATGTATATGCCACTATAGCTTGGCACCTATTCTTGTAATTTGTATCATAATACTCGAGGGGAACGGTGCTGATAGCCGAAATACAGGCTATTCCTAGTTCGGCTACAGATGCTAATCTCTTTAGCTTAATTGAAATTGTTGCCACATTTCCATTGTAATGTAGTACTAAGTTTTTTGGAAAAAAATAAACTAAACTAAACTATTAAACTATATATTATATGAAATAAAATAAATAATTACTTATTATGTAATTTCTATTGTTTAACACTGTCATCAGCTCTGACTAGAAACTGTCACAAGCCATTAATCATACATCTTACTGGTAGGATGGCGGTTGATGGCGTTAAAAACCTGCTCCAGCAGTAATCTTGAATGGAGAAAGTATGAGATTGTTCACACAGCGCCTACTTTATTGCCTCGTATTTATTTTATAAATACCCATAGATGAGAAGATTATTTTCATTAGAGATTGTGTTTTTAATTAAGAAATTAACAAAATACTTACAAGTTACGATTTTGACAGACTTAGGTAATCGCATATTTACCCGACTACGGCAAAGCTAAAGGAGGCTGATGATGTTAACAGGCTATGTATGTATATATGTTTGTAAGTATGTTCATCTGTTCCCTCATTCCTAAATTACTTGTCGTATTTTGACAAACGAGGTATCGATGTTCCGCGGGTTATAGGCTATATGACGTCAAAAAAAGGCTTATAACGGACGTAATCTGTACGATTTCATGTATAGACGTGTGAGTCTGGTTATACGAAAACCGAAAAAAAAAAGCGGTCAAGTGCGAGTCGGACTCGCGCGCGAAGGGTTCCGTACCATTATCTATAAAAATGGCAAAAAAATCACGTTTGTTGTATGGGATTAAATATTTGTTTTATTTAAATTTAATTATTTATGTTTAAAGTGAATATATTACTAAATATTCTGTGAATATTTCAGGCAACTACCTGTTGCCGTTATCAATATCGAGCAAAAACTAGCAAAAAAATCACGTTTGTTGTATGGGAGCCCCCTTAAATATTTATTTTATTCTGTTTTTTAGTATTTGTTGTTATAGCGGCAACAGAAATACATATCTGCGAAAATTTCAATTGTCTAACTATCACGGTTCATGAGATACAGCCTGGTGACAGACGGACAGACAGACAGACAGACATACAGAAAGACAGACAGACGGCGGAGCCTTAGTAATAGGGTTCCCGTTTTACCCTTTGGGTACGGAACCCTAAAAAACAATTCGTCATTGTCAAAACGACATCGATGTCTTGTTTATACCATTTTGGGTGGCTTTTTTGTCGTAGTCGGGTTTTAGTTTTTTACTTTTCTAAAGTTATCTTTTTAAATGCAAAGGCACAATACAATTGCTTCATGCTAGCTACGTTATTTTTGTAAACACAATTTCCATGTCAAAATCAACATTAAATAAGTAGCTTGGTTGAGCATTTCATTTAACCAGCAGAATGATGACATTATTAGTTTACATTGCATATTAGAAGTGCTAATAATTCACGGAGTTGGTACAAATGAGGGGTGGTACAGGCGATGCAATAGCTTACCTCGAATGACAATCGATCCTGTGCCTACCAAAGTGCCAGAGTATTAATAGGTTCAATTCAAAATAATTTGGACTTATACCTATGTGTGTACTTAGTTTGTAAAAATTGGATCATGATTAATAATCCAATTCTTTGGTAAAATAAAATATTTTGTTCAAATATCTCGAAAAGATTTAATGTAAAAGTTTACACCAGTGCTCGATAGATGGTGTTGTTCCACCCCTCTGAATCGCGCTATGGTTTCGTTACACGGGTTTGGTATAGTGTTTCGAGTAATTCGAACAAGTATGAAGTATATATACCTAATTTGGGGTTTAAACATAAACAAAAAAAACTTTAACAGTAAACATTATTTTTGACAAACCTCTCCGAAGTAAAATTCGTGAGGTTTTATAATACAACTAGCTTCTGCCCGCGACTTCGTCAACGTGGTCTTCAGATTTGGGTCCAGAGAGAAATTAAAAATGTAGATAGACATATAGCGTTGCTACAGTTTAGTAGATCTTTTTAATAATTATTCCGTAATACATTTTTCATTTAACTGTTGGTTTACGCGGCGCCCGCCAGTTAAGCTCCCAGTCCTCCAACAATCATCGTCATATTTCAGCCAATTTATACAAAACGTTAACTAATTTAGTTAATTATACACCTTAACCTTCCTCATGAATCACTCCGTCAAATCCTCTAAAAATCCGTTCAGTAGTTTTTGAGTTTATCGCGTTCAGACACACGTGGCGGGGCACTTTATTTTATAATATGTAGTGATGATATAGTGATGAAGACAAGGTTGTGATTGTGATTAGCCCAGTAGTTAATTAGTTTAGGATGGAATATGTAATTTTATAATACTATTCCTGATACACCATCCTCCAATAAACATTGACGCTGTAGATAATTATGTGGTATCACCGAGAACGATGAAATAATAAAAAATAATGTTTATCTATATTTTTTTTATATAATAAAAGGCAAGTGTGAGACTGACACATTATTCCCAGCCCAAACCGCTTAGGGTAGAAATACGACACTAGTTTCCTTATGAGACGGACGCATCCACTAAGAAATGATTTTTGGAAATTTTACCCCTATAAGGAGATAAAAAGGAGGAATTTCGTTTGTATGAAAAATCTTATTCCTCCTTAACTTGGTACGAATATGTAATTAAATAAGTAATAACCGAATAAGGTTTGATATTATTAGTTTATCAAAACTACCCCCCAAAAGCAGTTTATGGTGTGTGAAAGATTGTATGGAACAATCGTAACGCGCGGTCCGATGAATTTGAAACTAGGCATTCAGATCTTGACAAAATAAAAAATAACGTTTAATTGTGTTTCTCGAAAAGTTCCAGTAGTTCCAGTAACTTAGTGAAAGCTTTTTTCTGAAAATGTAACTAGCACCTTCGGTCTATTGGTATACAAAATAAGTCAAGAAAAGAAATACTTGAGTAACCTTTTTACAACTTACCTTTACGCACACACTGTTACGTCAGCAGGTGACTAACATTAGAGGTAGGCACTCTTGGGCAATGGTTTCTTTTCCTCCCAGTACTGATTGAATATCGTTCAAATAAAAAAGACGGAAGTGCGTCGGCATGTTGTACCTATTACTTCCTCTTCGTGGGTGGTGCGTAATAATATCTATTGTTGATTTCTATAAAAGCAATCTCAAGTGCAATCATTGAAAGAATCGTTGTCCGAAGACAAGCTGTGACTCCAACTACCTAATTTGAGCAGAACTACGAATGGTTATAAGTAGCGAACGCTTTATTAAGAGACAGTGTGCTTCCTGTGAAAGTCGTCTTACGAGATAGTTATTATAGTTAAATGAAAGCCTATAAGACGAATACTCTCTGCTTAAATAAATAATTAAAGCTTGTATTAATGATAGTAGTAACCAAGCATATAACGTAACAGTCAAATGTACGGAAAAAGCTCCGGTTAGGCGAGTCTTATTAGCTAGTTTCGCTCGTTCACCTAGATTCGTATTAGTTTTTTTCAATTAAAGAATTTAGCAGGATTTATTAGGTGGATAATGATTGATAGACTTTCCGCTGTTGTTTTATATTGCGTGTTGTTGTCAAGTAAATACTTGTACCTACCATTTACCAATATTAGCATTGTTATTTATTTTTCTCCGCACTAATAAATCGAAATTAAGAAAACGTGTGATATTCGTGAATTGACGTGTGTTTTAATAGGTATCTTTACAATGTACGTATTGTGAATTATTATATTGGTCATGTTGAGAAGATGAATGAAAGGCGACTAACAAAAGGTATTTACAAGGCAGATGTGAGTGGAAACGCCGGTAGGGGGACGCCCTAGGATGACGTAATAGTGACGGGTGATGTTCTTCAGAAAGGTCAGGTACGTAGTACTAGCAACCGGCGCGGCGCGGCGGCGTGAATGTAAACGAAGCAAAAGGAGTATGTAAGGAGCGTAGCAGGTGGTGTTGTATAGTTTCTGGCTACCCCTATGGGAAGAAGGCGTGAGTTTATGTATGTATGTATGTGAATTAATTAAGTGAAGTACCTACATATTATTTTTACTGTACGTACTTTTTAACTTGAAAAATAATATGTTATTAATTTAATTAAGCCCAAAAGTCTGTAATCCTTTTTTTAAATGGGGAAGAGTAAATATCTTATGGGATGCATTGTGGCCCAGTGGTTGACGGCCGTGACTTACGAGTTGTACGTCCTAGGTTCGAACCCAGACAGGCGCTTTACTTTGTGTAGATTATTTCATCACCACTGCTTTCAAAACGGTGAAGGAAAACGTCGTGACGAAACCGGCATATCCTAGAACCAAAAATTCGAAGTCATGTGACATCTACCAACCCGCACTGGGCCCGCGTGGTGGATTACAGCCCACTCCCTCTCACCGAGAGGATGTCTATGTCCCAGCAGTGGGAAGACTATAGGCAGATTAAGCTGAAATCCTTATTGTTTTATTAAAGCTTTAATAATATTAATAAATAATAAAACCTTTATTTCAGACCATGTCCATAATAATTACAAGTAGGGTTACAAAGTTTGAACACGAATAAATGTTTTCATGATATTTGAGTCTTGTTTATCCGCAATGATCTGTAGGATGCTGTTAGTGCTACCCCGGACTCTGCTTAATAACGACGCCAGCCGCTTGCGCACGATGGCACTACAAAAGCAGGGCAGCCCTTTTTTTTGCCCTGGTTCTTATCGGACGGCGAGCTACCCATCGCTCATCGTCCGTAAGCCCGCGCCTACGGTGGCCGAAAATCGGCCTGCGACTCCCAACGCCCGGGCGTCTCCTGCGGCGACTACGGCGTGAGGGTGCGAATTTTGCTTCTCCCTCACGCGTTCCGCCTCCTCCGCGAGCATTACGGCTTCGCAAAAAGAGATGACGGCCTCCCTTGCACTTTCGCTCCGAACCATGGTCTGAACCAGGGCTGGACGCGAGAGATCGCCGCCGCGATCCACACAGTGGTGACACCCGGGCGTTCCCTACCGCCTTATCCTGAACAGGAAGCTCCCGAAACAACCGTGTCCGATGAGGACCTGCGTCCGACGGAAGGTAAGGAAGTCGTGGCGCCTCTCTAGCCACACCTCAAAGCGGGGCAGCCCTAACAACATCCTAAATCCATTGTTATATTGGACACGTAGACGGTAACCTGTAGAGAAATCTTTCTAAGAATTTAATTAATTCCTGTACTTGGTTGATGTTATTTTAATTTGTTAGTCATTAGGCACTGTATATTTGCATTGGCAACGGGATATCCTCATGATGGTAAACAAACTACCGCATAAAAATGAAAGTGGAAATCCGGAAGATAATATCATTAAATGAAAATTTCTTGATATTGAAATCAAAGAAACTATTTCATTCAAAAATTTTGCACAACAATATAGATGCTTTATAGTTCATTATAATTCGGTTTACTCTAGTGTAAATAGAGGATGTTTAAAGAAACTCTGAACATGGCTATTTATTTGCAATCCTAGTTTGGAAGCCTGTTCAGTTACAAAGAAAGATAAATGAAAAAGCTTATTTACTGGCTATCATAGTGGAACAAGTGACAAGCGTAAAGAGCATTTCAACCTTTATTGACGGAACAACCCGCCAGGTGGCGCTAGTTGGCTAGAAGTGGAACAAAAAGCACTTAAGTGCAACGGCCTTGTTGGCATCGGCCGCGCTTGCGCATCTTTAACTAGAATAGTAAGCCACGAGGTCACACGTACCGAACTTTATGGAAAATGAGTAAACAAGCGAGCAGCGAGATAAAAAATTTGCCTAGTAGCTTTCTTTAATCACGTTCAGTTCATGGCACTGAATTAATGAAAACGTGCCAATGAATCTGACTCAAAGACTCTATTTCGATTTGGATATTGTTTATACTTTGCACTATAATCATATCCCCAAATGTATCCTATAGCCAAGACTAGACTATCTGGAGTGAAGTCCACTGAGAATGTACTTAGTCCTTATTTTTTTCGATATAGGAAGGTTCAACGATACAGTTGCATAAACTTAGAAGTTTTAAGTTCGTATGCCAAGTTTTTTTTTTTAAATGATGCACGATGACGATGACGACGAATGTTTATCGATTATAAAATACTATTCTTAATTCTCGTGTTCACAAAAATAACAATGGTGGTAATTATGAATTAGATTTGTTTGAAATTGCAGACAGACAGTAGACAATATTAATTGTACAATAAACTCGACGAAACAATAGGTACGACTTATTATACAAGTTTGATTAATTGCTGTGCTCTTGTTAAGTCTGCGAATCATATACTTAATTAGAAATAAAAGAAGTCTGATAAGCCATTTTTCAGACATCGGTTGCATGTTATTAAATCATACGAAAAATTTACATACAATTATAATTATCTTACTAGTGAAATGCACCAGCTGGGTGGAACATCGTATATTTTACGTTAATGCGTTTGGTGAGTACAAAAACCCTGTAACCCCCGAAGGGTTAGGCAGAGGTGTACACACATATTTCGCCAGTTATGTTTAAGTCCCATATAATAGGGGGAGAGCCTATGGCCATCAACCGGGCACAAGACCAACGAGGCAGCTGCAGTAAAAACTTTTTTTTTTTTTGAATGATTGGCGTTGTCGCACATGTGATTATGCCGCTCTGGTTTGCTTAACAAAATCATACTACTATTCAATTTAACATAACCTTAGCGTAGCTAATTTGTAAAGTACTCTGGCAGCATCAGAAAGTGGTACAGCTAGAGCACTATTACAGTAAACCGTCTCTCTAATCCTACAACCTAAGCTTATTTCTAAATTCCTCGTACCGGACGCACTCGGTTAACTCTTAACATGAATTAATTGTCTTTCAATTGTCAATTGTCTTCACTCTTGTAATGTGCTAAACCTTTCCGAAGCTACATAGCTACAAATTAGCTAAGAAGTTTGTTAAAAACAAACATGTATTCACAACAATACACGCCATTTGCATGTTTACGCCATTCTGCTGGGAAATTTCTTTTTCTAGATGTTTTATTAAACAGAAGGTTCTATGGAAAGAAATTAGCTATGGTGAAAGATACACTGAGGAGTTGAGTTGTTATGTAATTAGCACATGTCAAAGAATGGCTGTAAGTTAAAATATTGTAGTAGTAATGTTGTTAGCGTGGGAGGTAATGAATGCAGCTCAGATGCTGTTGTACAGGACTGGGTCAGTTGGCAGTCAGCGAAAGTATTTGTTTTCTCTTGAGAGTCGGTCTGGTTTAGCTTCTCCAGCGGCGACCGTATAGAATTTCTTTTTCCACTAGCACGATGAAAGTTATTAGAAAATTGATTACCCAGCTTTCAGGTTGGAGGTGAAGATTTGACACGGTAATAGGAAATTATAGAATACTTGCCATTTTAATTAAGTTGTGTTTAAGGAAAATATGCAAATAATTTACGAATTACTTTCTGTAGGCTGTGGACCCGTACAATAAGACCTACCTACTAATATGTTGAGCATTAAATCTTTGAATTGGTCGACGGTATATGAACATGTCTGTGTGGTGCCGGACCGAAAGAATAGCACCATCCTATATCTTCTCGTGGGTGTCGCAAAAGGCGACTAAGGGACTTTCTAGAGAATGGGTAGCAGCGTTCTCTATGCATTTTAACACCATACCCAAATTTAACACCAAACATTGTAAAACAAAAAAATTGTCAAATCGGTTCAGCCGTTCTCAAGTGATGCGCTTACTAACGAACAGCATTTCATTTTTATTATAGAGAAGATAGAAACATACAACTGCTTTACTCGTACTTATTCATGCTAAAGCGTTACTTTACAAAATGTCAGTACAACTTTCTTAAATGTAAAATGGCTGCAGACAGCAACAAGTTTAACTTATCAGTGCGTGGTTTCAAGCAGTGTAACACACACACACACTCCTGAACACTTTTCTGCTAATTTCTTACATCGCACTTTTTTTACTTATTTTTTATCTACTGCATATTAGGTATATTGTGTGCCTTTTAGTCTGTGCTAAATAAATGTATTTTCTTTCTTTGTTTATTTTTTTTACAAAAGCAGTAGGCATTGTTTCTGCTACACTGATTTCTATAGAACGTATGATTCATATCGCAATTGCACTATTTACAGATGACAGGGTAGATAGAGCACTAGAAAAGCTTCATGGAACAAGGAACGGTAACGATTGTGTAAACGTCACGGCGGTACTATGAAACGATTGGCACGCAATAGGCGTTCGAGCTGAAACCCCGATCATTGCTATGCGCGACACGGTCTGATAAGTCAAATAATTTATCAACGCATCTAGAAACGTGTCTATCTATGTCCAGACATTGTCACATTGTATGGGAATTGAATTTATGACTGGTTAAAATGTTTACTTCTAAGGCGTCAGGCAAGCGATCGAGATCTCGCACTGCCAACCAGTTACTCTAGTATATACATAGCGCGGTCACTTCTTGTAAAGCAGCTTTTGCTTCATTGGAGGGGTTAACAAGAGCATCAGTAATGTTTACCACTCCCAGCTCGTATTCATTGATTTGTTCCGTTGTTTATTTACACCAACTTTTATGCTAAGGAAGTAAGTTAAGAGGAAGTTTGCTTGTTAGTGGTAAGTAGTTTACAAGATACATACTATTACCGTTTACCTTAATATTTACAATTAGAGAGCAAGGAATTTTCATTAAAAAAGCAGTCGTTAGTAGCTATATTTATGTGTATGACCACCAGTCTAGGAAACCTAACATGAAATAGCTTTAGCTCTACTTTGATGACGATGACGAAGGTTGCGCTGGAATTACGGGAAGTTATATTGTTTTCAATAGAATGAGTCTTTAAATGATGGGCTGGCTAGTTTAGTTTATCGAAACCTCTTTTCTTGCTGATGCAGCTTACGAAGAACACGTTATATAGGTTTAAAATTAAAGGTATCTTTGATGTAATAATTTGCAATATCCTTCAAAATCATTCAGATTGTGTTACTACGCAATTAGGGTGATTCACTGATAGGATTGCAAGTGTAGGTAGGCTTTGTGAAAAACTGGCTATGCAATCATAATGTGTCGGATAAACTATTTGTCTTAAAAATCACTCATTTGCGACTTCTGAAGGCCGTTACATAATATTTGTTATGCAAATATGTCAAATGTCAAGTTAAAAATGCTGAAGTTGCGTTAATTTATTCGAGAAAATCATAGATCCAAGTCAGTAAGTAGTTCAAGGCAAAGCTTTGACTAATTTAAAACCAAATGATGCCCAAACCGTCACAAAGATGTAAGTCGATTAGTCGAGAATAAACGCCACGTAAATCCGGACGATACAAATTAGCTTAAGGGTCAAATAGTCGCCGTCGACCTTGGCCATACAAATGCGCGCCGCGCTCACGCCGCGACACCATTAATTTTCATAGGGAATATTTATTTTTAGTAACGAAAATTAGAATATTTGAATAAAATCACAAATAGAATTATAGATAATACAACAGTAAAAAAAAAGCATGAAAATATCTTAAGTAGTTTGAAAGTAATATCATTTTTTTGGCTTTGGGTAGACATTACTTCCTGAATTTATTTCATAAAGTATTTTACTACAATACTTAAATATTCACATATAGAATTGATGTGTATACGTTCTAGTTTAACATACATTTTTTGCATAATAAACTTGCATTATATGAAGGCGTAATAACAGATTTAAAAGTCACTAAAATCATATATCTGCACCTTAATATGTGAGTTGTTAAAAGAAAATTGTCTTTTGATGCAACAACAAGGAAACGGTTGCAATGCGTTACTGTGTAGGTTATTATGAGACACAACAGTTTGGGAGCATCGGACTAGATCACGAACGTAACACTTATGTCTGTTATGTCACAGTCATATTAAGGTCGCCGGTAATGCGACGCCATTATGCCGCGGTTTTCGAGGTCTCACGAGAAAAAGAGGAACGAGATGGATTACTGTTCCACATTGATGATGTCTTTTTAAATTATTCGTATTGAAACACCAATTTCGCGGACAATTGTTTGTTTTGTTTTGTTATGTAATACATATACAGCACGTGGGTAGTTGAGATTTGGAGGTTTGTTTGTTTAAAATAGCGGTTGTAGGTATTTAATTTGATGCCAAATCAGATTCAAAAGTCTGACTAAAAGAACTGAAAGTCAAGTCAAGTCAAGGTGCCAAATGCCTAATATTCCAATACCCTTGTATTGGAATATTTGGCATTTGACATCTTGACTTTTGATAAAAATATTGAGAAGTCTGTTTGTGATATACCTATTCCCATGATCAGAACTGCTTAGCTATATTGTATATATATATTTATATAGATAAGTGTATTGCTTTATGTATGTATGTATTTATTGTATATGTAAATGTTATACCACTGACTACCTGCAGTATTGTCTCTTCTTCTCTGGTTGTCTATAAAAGATCGCTTTTAGTGATACGACCGTCCATTGTGTCACCCTATGTAAAATTTCAAAATTTATATCTTTAATTTTTATGATGTACATAATAAAGAGTATTTTATTCTATTTTATCTAAAAATATTTCGAGATAAGGGTTTCCGAGGTTGTGTGATTCTTATTAAATCCTTTACAATAAGAGGCCATAGCGAAAATTTATGAATGTTACAGGGAGTAGGTACGAACCTTATAATAACACTGGTGCAAATCTGTACCCAATCGTGCAAGCCACAAGAAACACCGTATCAGTTTTGTTATGGTGTCGGCTAATGCGAAGAACGTGACACAGTTAAGGTTACTGTTAAAGAAAAATCGAAATACACAAAACAGCCTCGTGGCGAGTACTAATAAATTTCTGCTTTTATACTTTTGTTATCAAGTTGAAATGGCTTGAGATCCATAGATTTTATCGGTCCTTAATCAAATCAAATTGATTATCAATTACATTATTTTAGAAATGACCGGATAATTAATCGTTGTTAATATTCGAATTATCTGAATCATTTGTCACAAAAGGCGTTGTTGATAATCGTAAAATTAACTGTAAAGTTATAATTAGCGTAGTTATATAAAAGGCAGACAGGAGTCGATTGTTGAGCGGATAGCAAAACTATAATGTGATATTGTTTCCATCACGCTACGTTCGGTGAGTCGCGATTACTGCTATACCAATGGTAGTGGTGCCTATATCTGCCTATATTAAAAACGTAGCAGATTAATGACCATTGTCCAGGTCAATCTGAACCAAGGCAATGCACTTACATGTAGGTGAACGACATTCTTGTAAAAGTCAATCCTTGAAACCATGTTCTAACTTAATCTATACGTAAAATTTTAACGAAAATGGCTTGATTGCCTTGGCATGGTTCAATCAGCCATTTGTGACTTAATTTATTGGAAACTATGTAGAAAAAGATATAAATGTTTTATTTCGTAATATATTTTCCTCAATGTTTTACGATCTGTCCCATAATGTTTTGTGAATCAAACTCGAGTCACGCTAGCTGAGGAAATTCAGGGAGAGTCATTTGACCTAGAATGTAAGCAAATGAGTGGAATCACGATATTTATTTATTGATTTGTATACTTTCTATGAATAGAATGGACAATAGATTTATCTTAATAAGTTAGTTCCGCAGCTGCTGTAGCTCGCGAAATTCAAATTTTCTTAAGTTTTTTGCAATTTGCAGGTCAGTGTCAGGTTGTATCTTGATCAAAATATGATTCACGACTACAAAAGATATGTATTTACAGAGTTATAATCATTAGAATCATTAATACATCTCTTTAAGTTAGATTTGTTCCATGGGATGACTTTTTCATGAAATCATGACATTGGGGAACAACTTACTCGTTGCGGATCCTCCTTACGATAGAATAGGTTGCTATCAATTCTATCGTAAGGAGGATCCGCAACGAGTATTAGCTGCTTTGTCTCTGTATCTACTCTTCGAGTTTATATTGTGTGGAAATCGATGAACACGTCATAGAGGAAGGGTAAACACTTTTCATTCTCATCACGTTTGGTTTTGCATTACAAACGATACGATGATTGTTGATTGATTCAGTTTATAAACTAGAAGTCGTATATCATTTTATATAGACACAAAGGGAAGTTTGTCTTTGAATAATGTTACAGGAGTTTGAAAATATTTGCAATATGTCTCAGCTTTGACATTTATGGAAGTAATGACACTTATTATATTCAAAGAATAAATAAATGAGTGGTAATATATAATAATTAATACTGTTGTAAAAAACCAGAAAGATAGGAAATAATTTAATATTTAGTAATAAGGACAATCATTGAAACGCTCTTCTTCTTTCCTACTTATTTAAAATGTTGTTCTGCCCGACAGGGTCCATAATTGTTTCTATTTAGTATTATTTAGCACCTGTATATGTGTACATTATGGATTGCAATAATAGTATATTGTTATACAAGGGGCTAAAATGACCCATTATATACGAGGCGGTTTTACTCCCGAGATTTAGCGAGGGAATAAATAGAAACCGAGTTATAATGGGTTTTTAGAGCCATGTGAATGACATGGCGCTAAAAACCCATTATAACTCGGCTTTTCACTACGATTGCGAGAAAATAAAATAATCCAATACACCTAGATGGCAACAGATTGAAAATTATTACGGTCTTATTAATTTATTACTTCAATTTGTAATTAGAGTAAAATTCTAAAGATTTCGCGCCAATGCCTTTTTTAATTTCTTCTGTACCCACAAAGCAATACATGCATTCTACCGAAGAGAACGCCGCTTTTATTCCATTTTCAAAATGAAAATGTACTTCTTTTTTTATGAAACAGTAATATGTCGTATTTTTATTCATGATTGTAATTAGAGTAAAAGCCTAAAATTTTCGCGCCAATGCCTTTTTTAATTTCTTCTGTAACCGCAACGCAATGCACTCATTCAACCGAACAGATCGCCGCTTTTAAAAATATATTTAAAAGCCATTTTCAAAAATGAAATGTTTCTTTTTTATGAAACCGTAATATGTCGCGTCTTTATTCATGATTATTCTACTTATGAATAAAGACTTTTTCGTTTTTGTAGGCTCGTTGGTAGATAACAGACATATTAAAAATAAAGCTTGTTCCCCAAGAGGAAAAAATGCAATTTTATCCCCCCTGCTCTGGTACGCTACAATGACGGACTTTTTGAGCAAGAAGAGTGAAAAGATTATTTAAATTGAATTCAATTTAATATGATACAATACAAGTGTTGGACAACTGTATCGGAACTGTTACCTATGAGTTGTTTATCATCCGGCAGTTATTATGTTGTTACAAGCTAAGTAATATTTAAGATTGACCGTAATGGCTATGTAACGTGCCGTAATGAGTCGGTAAGATCATAGATTACAAGGCACGTAACTTCACTAACTGGCTGTAATCGATACTTAACACCATGTATTTAGTTTTGGAAGATGAATAACTTAATAAACTTCAATCTCTTATAGTTTCCTGAACCTATTTATTTCAAGACTGGTCAGTCGAACTATCTATGTGTGTAGAATTGAATACACTTGTGTGTTTTACTTACTTTGTCGCATCTTGTCCATTTTCTATGCCGATTGTTGTGAAAGACAGTTTTTAATCAAACTGAGTAACCCGGTTTTATCTTACACGGTTGTGTTCGTCTAATGCCGTAATGCAGAAGCGGAGAATTAAAACGTAGGGACGTAATGTTCTGCAACCGTTGTGCAACTCATTTTACATATTCACCTACTGCACTGCACAGCTGCCGTATCAAACGATACCGTTGTGTAATTTACTATGAACTTTCACACTTCACCAACTCTTCCTGGGGACCTTTTGATAGAATCACGCATTAAAATGTTATTAAAACTATATTAGGTTCAGATCGCATGAAGCAGACAAAAAATATTTCGTACCGGTAACTAGCAGTTATGTTATATTACATAAAACAACCCATCCATCATTTTAATGTTATGATAATTATTATCAACATGACAAGTTCATCCTGAAAGTCTGCGAGTGCACTACCGCTTCCTTTTAATTTATTATTTGCAGAATTGATTTGGTTCAGCAGACACGTCAATTTCATAATATGCGGAAAACAGAGATTATTGAATTTCTAGAGCTTGAACCATAAATTATCATAGAGCATAGCATTAATTATCTAGTCTTCTCAGCTAAAGGTTAACATAACACAGTTCGTACAACTTAGCCTGCGTTAAAAACCGATGAAACTCAGGAAATAGTCAGTGTTAATAAGCATTAAGTGTAATCAATTATGTTCACGGCTTTCTAATAACAGTTCGTTGGTTGTATCTTCCAATTATTGACTGAGAATTTTAATAACAGACTGTTGTAGTTTCCTGTCATTCAGCTGTGAATGAATGGACGATGAGAAAATTTGTGGAAAATGCAATGAAGACATTTGTGGGGCGGCTCACGTAACACATGCTACGCTCGTGTTTGAAATGACGCATTGATTAAATCACATGCGCCTACGGAGTGTACTACGATGTATTTTAATTATAGCATTTTCTGTATTTTCGAAGGTTCGGGATTAGAAAGCGATGCGTTTTGCAAGCGGCTGGCCGCTGCGGGCCCGCCGGTATCGGCGGCTACTTGCTTAATGCAACGCACGTGCTTGGCGTGCGCAGCACACGCCATCAAGGCAACACGACAACAAATATTGAGTAACTGCCGACCGTGATAACGATCTATTGATATATTCAATTAAGTGCAATCGTGCACATCTGGATGCTAATCCTTAAGTGAATCCGCAGCTGTAGTCCGCGAAATTATATATTTTATTTACGTTTTATGCAATTTGCAGATTAGTCTGCAGCCACTGCAGGGTCAGCCCTGGCGGCTGAGTGTGTCATGCTCACTCAAATGTCTCGCTGATGGTGGCGTGTGTGTTGGATCATTAAGTTCCCTTCAAAATGGTTGAGCTAAATGGTGCTGATCCATGCGTCATGTTCGTGAACGGGCGCCGTCAGTGGGGACTGGTCATTTCTTGGCTGCCACGGCTTATTTTAACTTATTTAAATTGTTTTTTTTAATGGTTTTATCTTTTTATTGCGGACGCTTTTAACGTGCACGTCTTTCTACATTGTTCTCACATGTATAATTTCAACATGAATGATGTAACCAATACTTTGTTACAATATTTTGATTAAAAAGAGTGTCCGTGGAGTTTCTTGCCCGTTCTTCTCCATAGGAACCTACTACGCTTTGGAATGGGCAACTAGCTTCATCTCTCTGACTTACCGACCCCTTGACAATTCAAAAGTGCCTGTAATTGGTTTATTTGAAATAAATGCTTTGAGTTTCAGTGTCAATTTGTATCTTGATCAAAATAGGATTCGTGACTATAACAGAAATGTATTTACAGAATTATAACATAACATCACGCCTGTAATCCCCGAAGGGTTAGGCAGAGGTGTACCTATAGTACACCAACATTTCGCCGGTTATAATCATTAGAATCATTAATACATCTCTCTAAGTTAGATTTGTTCCCCAATGTCATGATTCCATGAAAATTCAATGGAACAAATCTAACTTAGAGAGATGTATGAATGATTCTAAATCATTATAATTCTGTAAATACATATCTGGTATAGCTGCGAATCATATTTTAAACAAGATACAACCTGACACTGACCTGCAAAAACTGAATTTCGCGGGCAACAGTTTCCACCATAATTGCCTGTTGTGAGATTGCCACCGTATTAATCTTGTTGGTAAAGGCTCTACCTTTCGTTTAATGAGTGCTCAGATATTAATGTTAATTAGGAAGTACTACGTATTACGTAGAGTTTATCAATAAATCGATCGGTGAAGTATCACCGTCGTATCTGAAATTAAAATAACGATCGCTCGTTTAATTTCAGATCTTGATAGTAATGGTATTGCATAGAAAGTTGTTTTTATGTTTACATTTGTAAGTACTTAAGTTAGAAGAAAATATACGAATTAAGTAAAGACAACTTAAGATGCATGTTCTATATAATTTGGTATGTCATTTAAGTTTTAAAATATTTATTTTTGTTTTTATTTGTTTCTGTATCTATCCGTACGTGCGATTACAGCGGGCCCTATCAGAATACCAGCGCACACACTTATTTTTAAATGTCGCATCATCATGCTGAGATAGGAGCCTTTTGGCCTCGGACAGGACTTTCAGATTTTATATTAATTTTGCTATGTTTTTGTTTTTTTTATGTTTTATGAGTTTGTTTTAGTTTAGTTTGTGATCTCATGTGCGAGTCCCAATAAATACTTTTTCTTTTAAAATACGAGTAGTGCTAAAAATTTTCAAGCTATTTTATGGGTTTTGATAGTGGAGTAGGCAGGTATACAAGCTAAAAAGAGTTTTCAAAATCGGTCCACAATTGACGGAGATATCGTTAAACAGTTTTAGTTTAATTTGTGATCTTATGTGCGAGTCCCAATAAATACTTTTTCTTTTAAAATAGTGCTAAAAATTTTCAGGCTATTTTATGGGGTTTTGATAGTGGAGTAGGTATACAAGCTAAAAATAATTTTCAAAATCGGTCCACAAGTGACGGAGAAATCGGTAAACAAACGTAAAAAAAAAACATACAGACGAACAAACAACACAACCTGCTCATTTTTGGAAGTCGGTTAAAAACTAAAATAAGTTTATAATATCATGATTGTATGTGGTAGTAGAATTCCTTCAGTGAATGTCGCAAGACAGACTGAGATTATAACAAGGGAGATGGACAACATCTAAGTGGATTATAAGTAGTGGAATCATTACACAAGTGTGTAATGATTCCATTGTATTGTGATCGTATGCTAAGCGTGGTGAATGTGGCGATTTTGCAAGTATCCTCAGCTGTTCCGGTTCATGGTAGGACACTTTTATAAGTATGATGAGCGTTCATCGGCTGGATAAAGGTGATTTTTATACAGTGTATTAGGTTCAACGAGGGACTGGAGCAGGGGCGTAGCTACCGTCGTATGAGCCGTATCAATAATACGGTCGTCGGCCCCCCAGGGGCCTCTCGAACGAACGTTCGTAAAAGTTATCCACAACCTAAAATTTGTATTGACAAAAGGTCCGAATTAATGAATACTTTATGAGAATAAATGATAAATAACGTTATTAGTGAATGACTTACAAAGGCCTCAAGCTCCAGGTGTGGTATAATTGGTAAGCTTTTGCATTCATTTAGCAAAATCACACAGAAAATATGACCTATCGGAGTCAGGATGCTCCGATTTTCGAACTATGCTTCTTGTATGTTTATATATGTGTGTACATAAATGGTTAAATAAATAAATAAACAGCTTAACCTATTCAATTCAGGATTTTCCAGTTTCTAACTAGTTTCGCTTGCTCTTGTATTCTCTTAGGTCCGTATTTCAGAACGTCACTCAATGCTCAAGCATTACTTAAAACTAGATTCAAGCCATTTGATTGGTTGAAACTAGTTTCAAGTAATGCTTGAGTATTGAGTGACGTGCTGTAATACGGGCCTTAGTACCGTCACAATGACAGCTTAAACTTCTGAGTCAGGATGCCATTTTATTTATTTTGTAAAAAAATAAGGGTCTCTAGAACTAATCGGGTAAAAAGGGCCCCCAAAACATTTTGATATAGGGACCCGTTAGAAATGGTTACGCCACTGGACTGGAGGGACATACGTCAAGGGAGTACGAGTACTGACGCAATCTCTTTATGAGCAAGCTTCGCTCCCAAGCGCATGTACTGTTCTGCGCTTTTCTGCTCCCATTTTTCGTAGTTTGTTGATTATGATTTCCCTTGTGAATCCGTTCAGTGCTTTGTTTGCCCTTTAAGCTTGCGGTTCTAATCAAATAATTGTTTATCAACAGCTTCAACTTTATATTAAAACAACATCTATGTATACCCAGTAGGTATTACGGTAAGTCGAACATCAGTAGACGCGGTCGTTAACCTTGTTTTATTTATCTTTGCATACAAATTCCTTGTGTTTTCTACTTAAATTTTTTTTCAAGCATCGTCTAAATAAGACCGTACATACATAATGTTTAGCTCATTTGTTTTATTTTTAACTTTATGTTTAAGTGAATTTGTAGGTATTCATAGAGCTAATTAGACTGCAGAATAATCTTTATCAAAAGATATTTATTTAAAATAGGTTGAGAATTTGCAATTTTCGAACGTCATAATTACATAATATGACAGTCCCCCAAAACGCCTGCCCTTCACCTTCGATCTTATCAATAGTACGAGATGTTTTTGTTCTTTGATTCTAGAAGCACAATAAACCTCCTTAATTCTGCCCATACTTCGTTCTATTTGTTTAAGTATTTAGAACCAAATGATACGAGACAGGCGTCTTTTGTTTTGATAAAAACTTGTTCTAAGTGATGATAAGAAGTTCGCATGATAAACAGTAACCAGTCTTTCGCAATGAACCCGATAAATGAAGAATAGCGAGTTAACGTAATGATAGTTTTGAGTGATTACGTAGGAACTTGGAAATTGATTGCGGTTCGCGTTCAGGCGTAGATGGTTTTTTCATGATGTATTGGTTACGAACTCGGAAACAGTTCCTCGGAATTATAGGCCTGCGAGTATCTCTTGACATAACGTCGCCGTCGCCTTTGGTATTTTTTTATTATTATTTTGACATTAGACTCCAAATCTGGCACACAGGCCTCTGAAGGAACACGGGTGGGTTTTAGTCAGTAAAAGTCTGACACTCCAGCTCCGCCCAGAGCGGGAGAAGTTATTTCAAAATTCCCACCCACAAAAAAAGACTAAATCGGGTTTCGTTTTCATCACATCGCGCAGTCTGCCCCTTACTTCCAAAATGTACTTTGAAGAACACAAGATTTTAGTGCTTTTTCTTTGGTTTTAATTAAATTTGTGGCTGCGATTCACGCGGAATAAGGGGGTTAAAATCATTCTCGGTTTGGTTTGTTTTAATTAAGCTCTGGACCTATCTTCATGAGATTTCATAAAATATTTGCTGAAATGTGCTTGTAGTAAATAAAATGTGTGAAACTTAGGTGTGAAATAATAACGTCAGTGCGGAAAAGTGTAATTTCCATGAAGGTTTTAATGGGTTTTGTGGGTTTTGATGGGGTGGGTTCTAATTAAGTAAATAGTTGTCAGTTGTTTGTAATTTATTTGTATTGTTAGCAAGTTAATTATTTTTTATTTATTTCTTTGTACACACAAAAAGTACTTTGGTTTTTTAAAGTTTATTTTGCAACGAATAATTTATAGCTGTAACATCGAGAACTCGTTACATATATCACGTTTTGGTGCGCGCTACACATACGCGGAATAATGAATATGTGCAATTACTGAACAGTGAAGCTATTATTTACTTCATAAAACCATACGTGTTTCATAATAACGGCTACGATAAATAATTACGTAGATTTTCTCACTCACCCAAGATCCTGCAATTAGTTTGATTGCCGCTCGCTCCCAGATTTTCCGCTTTTCTCTACTGTTTGTATCACCGCTGAAACTGTCGTGTGCCACACACGAGGCTCACATAAACAACCACGGGATGAGACTGACAAAAGCCCGTTACTTAATAGTTTTATATAACAATTGGTCGAGTTTACTTGTAGTTACACTTTGAATGGGAATGGCTTTAAATGGAATCACGTAATTTCGGAGCGTTTCCGAGTGGAGTGTTGTAATACAGGCGAACGTACGCGCGTGCGCGGTTCGGGAAAGTGCTTCGTGGACTGGCTAGCGAGCCGCCCAGCGCGCGCGCTGCCAGACCGGCTGCAGACGCCGCACCACTTTCATTGTACCTAGTTTGCAACCTGACGATTTGCGAGAAGTCATTTCAGGCACAGATATTCGTTCGTCCATGGGAACTCGGCCTTTATTTCGATGAAATAAGGGCGGTTTTTGGAGTTCAACATTTGACGTGCGGTTGACCGTTGTATTGATGTCTAGATAATATTTCAAGATCGTGAAATTGTTTGATAGCAATCTATAGTGCTGCTTTGTAATTGTTAATGCTTAAGTGCATCCATAGTGAGGGAGACAGGTGAAATGGATATGAATAAGAAGGTCTATGCAAATTTTAAGATTTCATTAACATGTTGGTGAGCATATCTATGCAGGTTGAGCTTTTCTTTATGAAAATTATAAGTTTTGCAGACTGGCCTGATATCGCGGGCGTGACAGGCAGCGTGACTCTTTCCATTAAATTTTCATAGAAATTGTGCTTCTAGTGTTACGTTGCGCCTGTCTGCGGGAACCTTAATGACGCCTTTTTAGGGTTCCGTACCCAAAGGGTAAAACGGGAACCCTATTACTGAGGCTCCGCCATCTGTCTGTCTGTCTGTCCGTCTGTCATCAGGCTGTATCTCATGAACCGTGATAGTTAGACAGTTGAAATTTTCACAGATGATGTATTTCTGTTGCCGCTATAACAACAAACACTAAAAAACAGAATAAAATAAATATTTAAGGGGCTCCCATACAACAAACGTGATGTTTTTGCTCGTTTTTGCTCGATATTGATAACGGCAACAGGTAGACGCTTGAAATATTCACAGAATATTTAGTTATATAATCACTTTAAAAATAAATAATTAAATTAAGATAAAACAAATATTTAAGGGGGGCTCCTATACAACAAACGTGTTTTATTTTGTCGTTTTTGTAGATAATGGTACGGAACCCTTCGTGCGCGATTCCGACTCACACTTGGGCGGTTTTTTGTGTAATACAATTGTTGTTTTTTGCTCGTGTCTGCAGAAATGAGATTTAGAATGTCTTGATTGGTTTAATTTATAGATTGTAAAAAAAATATTTCGGGTAAATAAATAAGTGGATTTGGCTTTTGATAGCTGTTGGTTGGGTACCGTTCTTCTGTTATCCAGCGTAGGCTGATTTGGATCGAAATGAGGAAAGATTTTATTTCTTTTTTTTAATTCACCATACAGCATAGCTGCCTTTTTTCCACGTCACGTCATACTTTAAATTAGCCAAAACAGAAAAAAAAATCAGAAGGTAATAAAAAAAAAAAATTGAAATATTCGTAGCGGCGGGCGCGGAGTAGACAATGGTTAACCACAAGTAGAATTTGGACAATATTTTGCTTTTTTTACCCATAAAGTAGGGAGTAACCAATCAGAGCGGAAAAACAAATGATGAACGATAAAGTCTTCTCAGCCTTGACACAGTGGCTCAAGAGAAATGAGATCATTGTAACGTTTTGGGCAGTTAATTACGATAATTACATCATTATCGTTAACTTAAAAGGAGATGATGTTCTTAATTTACATTAACTTGTTAATAATCTTTCAACTACTAGTGGTCGCCTACTGGTCGAAATTCGACCCCGTCTACTAACAATCTATATAGTACTTACTAATTCCATGAGTACACTAATTCCATGATAAAGTACTTACTAATTCCATGCTCAAGCTGTCACTTCTGTCAACTTTCTATCTTCATGTCATGAGGCCCTCTGGTACTGTGTGTGTGTCTCAAACGCATGATAGTGTGTGTAATTTTTTATAATTTCATTTATTTATAACTAGCTTTACCCGGCTCGGCTTCGCACGGGTAGCACTAAGGATCTACCCTAGCCTACCTACCTAACCTAATTTCCCTACCCTTCCTTCCTACCTACCCTACCTACCTACCTACGCACCCTACCCTACCTACCTACCTACCCTACCTATCTACCTTCCCTACCTACCTACCTTCCTATAGATTATCTTGAAATACTATCTTGAATTTATGCAAGCTTACTTAATGTTAGGTTACTACTATTCAGAGAAATTATTATTTGCAATTTGAATACTTGAAATTTTCCAATTTTCTGCGCAGTTTTCTTAATTTTTCTTTCTGTATGAACCTTCTACAAAATATTAGGAAACTTAAGAAAAAAGATGAAAGAAATCGGTAAAGTCGTTCTCAAGTTATGATCAGAGGAAATAGCGATCCATTTTTATGTTATCTAAGGCGACGATAACCGACTTTTAATGATTTTATACTGAAGATCTCGTCTAAACGAGTAGTGATAATGATTTGATAAAAATATATGTTAAATTAGAGCATTTTTTCAATAACTTTATATACGAATATTTTAGATTATGTTTATATTACATAGTGAAATTAATTTGTAAAGTTATGTCTAACGCGGACAAAAAACTGAGAATGGCGCAAAATCTACCAAGCGTATTTTTCAGAAACCTTCACCAATATAAAGATAATTTAATTCTTGATCTTTTAGTATACGCGTTTTATTAAAATACCTTTTGTTTTGTGTATAATAAATTAATAATGCGTCAAATTGGGGACAGCGCTCCCTGATGGGTGAGTCCTATTACTGGCTGAACGTACGACGCGTTGCGTGAGCTCAGTACAGAACACGCAAGCTAACCACTCAAGCTCACTGGCATATATCTGCGTCTTAAATCAAAATATTAGCTTTCTGCACTCCTCCTCCACATACTCCCGTCCGCGTAATTTTGTAAAAAGGGGTACAAAGTTATCGCTTCACGTATTAATGTAATGATAATAGGCGCCTATACATCTTAGAACAGGTAGGCTACCTAATTAGTTTGCCTCGACATGTTGCAAAATCTAATTTAAAAAATTCATGCTATGCGTACATAGCTAGTGTACCTACATATGCGTTACAAGTTACCGCAAAGTTAATTTGACGTGATTCTTCTATGACGTACTTATTATTAATTGTTATTCCCGACATGCGCCATAAAATTTTGCTATCAAAATGTATGGGACAATCCTGAGGAAAATAAAGGTTAAACTGTAACCTGTAACCAGCGCAGGGGCTCTGACTCGCATAGGGTCTCAGCATTATGCTGAGAGATACGTACCCAAAGGGTAAAACGGGAACCCTATTACTAAGGCTCCACCGTCTGTCTGTCTGTATGTCTGTCTGTCTGTCCGTCTGTCACCAGGCTGTATCTCATGATCCGTGATAGCTAGACAGTTGAAATTTTCACAGATGATGTATTTCTGTTGCCGCTATAGCAACAAATACTAAAAACCAGAATAACATACACACAATATTTAGTTATATATTCACTTTAAACGTTGTATGGGGGGCTCCCATACAACAAAAGTGATTTTTTTTGCCGTTTTTATAGATAATGGGACGGAACCCTTCATGCGCGAGTCCGACTCGCATTTGGCCGGTTTTTTGTCTTTGCGTTATGTTTACCGCAAATAAACGTATTGTCTTAAATTCTTTCTTCTAATAATTAATGATACTTTATTAAAGAGGGGGGAAATGGGGGGTGTTGGTGGAGAACCCTACCGTTCCGTCAACTACAATATTGTGTGCGGTAAGTGGTATACTCGTATACAATATTATTTTTAGTATAATGCGAAACCTGAATATAGTTTGTTCAGAATATGGAACTGAATCGATTTCAAGAATTTTTACACCATGTTTTATTTTGTCCCAAAAATATTTAAGCGTGATGGAAAATGTTATCACCATTTAATTACTTACAATACAATCGCCATACGGTTAGGTACCTACTGCCAAATAATTATCAATGAGCGCAAGACGGCCCTGGAGGCGCGGGGGCGCCTAAAACATACTAACGGCGCGCCGCGCGCCGTTAGTATGTTTTTGTACGGACAACCCGGTAACATAACAACCTTATATCTTTGTGATTTTTCATGATACAGTTTTGAAATTTTTTACATAGATTCATTACATAAAAATACTAGACACGTGTTTCGGGTTTCGCATATACTAAAACTAATATTGTATACCACATTTTTTAATGATTATGTAGGTATGTGCAGAGAAGAGATTGCTCTTTGCACATATTCACTCTACATTTCTAAGTAGCATCCCGGGGTCCGGATTTGTGCCCGGTTGATGGCAATAGCCTCGCCCCCTATTACATGGGACTTAAACATAACTGGCGAAATGTGGGTGTACTATAGGTACACCTCTGCCAAACCCTTCGGGGAATATTGGCGTGATGTTATGTTATTTTTAAGTTCAGATTTTCAGTCTCATTTTGAACACTTACACCTAAAAATTATAAATATTGTTGCCAAAACCCAAACGTGCAATATTCGAATCTATCTAGCTGGTCTATGAGAATAGCTAATATAAGTTGTTTTTATAAGTAGTGCAAATATTATTCAGCTAGCTTAAGCGCAAGTAACTTCTGGTGCTCTGGGTCCTGTATCCTGTAAGAGGTTCAGAGGTTCTGAGCTTCATACCAAATAGATAACTAGCATTAGGTATCACTTTTTCGTTGTGGTTCGGATGTGCAGTACCTATTTGTAAAAGCACGGTTATTTTTTTTTAAATAAGGCATCTCTTTGTTGACCTTGTGAGATCGTTACTACTTAACCGGTCAATCCTGTGGCTGCCTTAAGCTAGCTTAAAACCATCAGTCAGGGGCGAATTCCTTAAATTACTAAGCGACTGCACGCTAAGGGCACCCTCTGTGGGGTACGAACCTCGGCTTAGTGCGTCGCTGGGAGATATAAAAGAAAACTTGACGTATAAATAGTGAGTTAATGTCCTACGACTTCAGAATTTGTCTAAGTTTCTTTGATGTAGGTATTCAGCCTCCTGACCGACCCACATAAGAGTATTTTTCGCAAGATGGTGGGCACCGGTACGTTTTAGATAGATTTCGTAGCTAAGCTAGACCAGGCTGCCCTCTCTATTTATTCTGCAATACGTGGGCAGACGTAATTATTATTATGCAAAGAAGACGAAAGATTAATTCGCCAAGCTGCGGACGCACGCGATGCAGTTGGTTTAACACTTCCAGTATTTTTGCTATAAATGCGAGTGTTTGTTATATAATATAAGACGTACCTTCAACATATTGCTACAGCTATTATCTGTCTAGTTCAACCTGTTTGCACGCAATGTCCAGTAATTTGCACAACAATCTGATAAATGGCGCCAGTCTGCTGTAAAAAATTGCAAAATTTTGGTTAGGTCACTCTTAACAGATCACGCTCTTTTATTAGCTTTGCCAGTTACTGTCTCAATAAAATAATAACATACGAATTGAAATCATAATTTATGTGCATGTATGAAGTAATGCAAGTATTATGATGCTGTATTACAGATTTTTATGTCAAATAATGTAACCGGAAATGGTTATTAATATTAATGTACTTATTTATAATTTATCGATTTATTTAAGCTGAAGGCATGAGGACCAGGGTGTAAAGTTCACTCATCCTCCATAGAAAAGGGATCCGAGGATCCTCCGACCAGACGGGTGTTTTTTTCTGGTGGGCAACTGCCCGACGGTTGATGTCGGGACGTTGTATATACGCTAGTTGCGCGGTAAACTCTGCTTGCGCGATGCAGGATTTGCGTGACGTCAGTGTGACGCGTAGTTCACATGTGGCGATGTTGATGCCGCTACAAAGCGAATCACATTTTATTTGTAAGTAAAGTAGGTACCTACTCTGTTCCTACCTATATTTTTCGGCTGTAGATAGCAATTGTTACCTACCTATCAATTATACTTTCTCCTGTTTTATTTGCAAGTTGCTTATTAAAACAACCTAACAATTATGTAGTTTGAAATGCGTAGTCGTAATTAAAGGACCTACTTACTTAGTATTATAGTGGTAATTATTGGTATTTCCAAATTGCTGTTAAAAGATCATAATGCTTGTTATTACATGCGGTGCTTTCCTAAGATGATGCTAATTGCGTAGATACCTTATTTAAAACAATTACGTACGTGCGAACAGCCAAAAATGGTTCTTGAGCGCCAATGTTGTTGCGTGATCAAATTTATCAAATACAGAATGGTTCAGAGGGTGACGTGGTTTCTTGGTAAAACGTCTAATGGTGCGGTGATTATTGTCAAAATCAAAATTACATATTTGGTCTACATCTTAAGGCCCACAATTCACTAAATGCTGAAGTAATGAATGACTGAATCACCGAATGCTAAGGGATATTACAGTACATATCGATGAGTTCATAGATGACAAACGACAGCCGCGATTAAATGATCTGTGAATTATGATAAAGTGTGTACCTATAAATGTTTTCCTTTTTTTTAAATACCTACTGGATAATAATTAAATTTAAATGCAATGTTGGTGATTATTTTATTATTGTTACTGAATTATTGACATACCTAATTATAATTATTTATTTAGTGAATTATCGATACTTTTTAATTATAATTTTATATTTATTTTAGTTTATCATCCCTGATAAATTTTCAACACAATGTATTTTGATATGAAGTAAATGACTTATGAGTTTATGACATAAGTCTATGACTTAAACGCATTTAGCGCTAAAGGAATTTAAAACATCGTTCTATTTCTATCAATCGTTTGAACATGACAGGGACAGAATAATAGTAGATTATTAACCAAGGGGATAAAGCAGTGTCTTCTGTCGCGGATGACGATTTAAATCGCGAGCACAACGAAGGACTCGAGGTTTACTCCCGAGCGTAGCGAGGGTGTTAAAGACGAGTCCTGAGTGTAGCGAGGGATTTAAGTTCACCCAAGACTAATACAGCTTTATCACCGAGGAAAATACTCTACTTTTCGTACCATTTGCGAAAAAAATAACACAATAATAATATGAGATAGGTAAGCATTTATTAAAAATAATGACAATTAAAAATAAACTTAACGTTTATGTATTTGAAGAAAACAAAAACGCGGCAAATTCCTAGTCTAATATTTTTTTGTCTTTGCTTTTCCGACAAAAAAATATTAGTCTAGGAATTTGCCGCGTTTTTGTTTTAAGCAAGCTCATCAAGCTCATACGGCCTCGTCGGTTTTCGTAATTTTATTTAATCATAACTGCATAATAAATGCGTATTCCTTTTTCAAAAAGATGTATAATGCTTTATATACAAACTCAATGGTGTAAACACAGATGTAGTTCAATATAAATTTCGGTAAGTATTCTAAATTTAAATCACATTCTCCCCCTAGAGGATGAATGAGATTCAGTACAATTTTCTTTCCCTGTTTTTAACAGATTAAAAATGACTATTGTTATGTTCGCTTTTTGTGGCATAGAATGTCACTTTTTTGAGCAAGTGGTACGAAAATACGTTTAAAACATCACGCAGTAAATAACTCCGCGTATTAAATTGCTTAAAGTGAACCCCTTGACTTTAACCATAAACGTTTTTTGACTAAAATGGTGTTATAGTATACTGGCCTCTCACTCCATAGGCATAAAAACGACAAGGACAGGTGATAATCATTTTTTAAATGTTTATGGCCGTAATCATACCGCATTAATTACTTTGACCCCTTAGTTAATGGGCAGGTATCATCAAACTGGCTCTGTTGCCATAAGTCTGTAGATTCAGATGGGCAGCAACAGTTACATAAGTAAACATTAATGATACCTAGGTACTTGTTGTGTTAGGATTACGGCACCTGCCTACAATTTCGGTTATATTTGGCTTTTTGCTAATATGCGTGTAATTGATACCTGTTGTCAATTATAGATTAGGTATGATAGATAGATTGAAAGAGCAGTTTTTTTTGCAGTGCGAGTTGAATTCCAGCGAATTTTTTACTAGATGGTTAAGCCACAGTCATGGTTTTAACTTTGTGCTATGTCAACTTAGTCAACAGCTGGATACAGGACTTTCTTCAAATTAGGCCAGCCAGACCTGGGCACGCCACAATTTGTGGCGACGAGTCCTTTCTTTGAGGAGTGGCTAGAGAGGCGCCACGGCGTCCTCACCTTCCGTCTGACGCAGGTCCTCAGCGGACACGGTTGATTCGGGAGTTAATGTTCAGGATAAAGCGGGAGGGAACGCCCGTGTGTCACCACTATGAGGATCGCCAGGAGGACACGGTGGAGCATACAGTGGAGGTCTGCCCGGCTTGGGTGGAGCACTGCCGTGTCCTCACGGAGGCGATCGGCGGCAGCGACCTCTCGCGTCCAGTTTGGTTCAGGCCATGGTTCGGAGCGAGAGTGTATGGGACGTCGTCACCTTCTTCTGCGAAGCAGTAATGCTCACGTAGGAGGAGGCGGACCGCGAGAGGGAGGCAAAATTTGCGCCCTCGCGCCCCTAGTCGCCGCCCCGGGCGTCGGGAGTCGCAGGCCGGTTCCCGGCCACCGTAGGCGCGGGCTTGCGGACAGTGAGCGATGGGAAGCTCGCCGTCCGATAAGGACGAGGCCCGGGTCGACGACGCGTAGTGTGCCACGCGCGCCTGAAAGAGATGTCAGCACGAACTGACGGGATCCGTTAGGGCCAATGCCTGCCAGGGTTACGAGTTTGTCCGAAAGGGATATCGTGGCCCTGCAACACAGGCAACTGAAGGCACACGGGTGGGTTTTAGTCAGTAAAAGTCTGACAGTCCCGCTCCGCCTAGAGCAGGCGCCTCTTTACTGATGAATAATAAATAAATAAATAAAAAATCACGATTGAAGAGCACTACAACAAGCAAAATGATAAAGTGTACGCTCACAGTTCTAAAGAAGCCGCCCAAGTGGTCGGAAAGGTACAACGTGGTCATCATCCTGCGTCAGTAATGGTTTGGTGGGGGTGTCTTATCAACGAGTCACAAAGCTTCATTTTTGTGAAAAAGGAGTGAAAACTTCAGCCAAAGTGTATCAAGAGACCGTTTTGGATCGTGTTATGGAACCTCTCAGCAATACACATTTTAAAAATGTACCGTGGACTTTCCAGCAGGACTTTGCACCTCGTCACAAGGCACGAAATACTCAAGCCTGGCTCGAAACCTACGTTCCAGACTTTATAAGAGCTGAAGATTGGCCCTCGTCTAGCCCAGATCTGAACCCCTCAGACTACAAATTATGGTTAGTTCTATAGGAAATGGCCTGCTCTAAACGACACGCCAACATTGTGTCTCTTAAGAAATCTCTGGAGCAAGCAGTGGCTAAATTTCCCATGGAAACAGTGCGTAAATCCATAGATTCGTGGCCAGACAGATTAAAGGCCTATAACAAAGCCAAAGGTGGTAATTTCGAATAGTTTGTTTTTGGACGAGACTTCAATAAATATGTACCTACTTATAAGTTTTATTAATAAAAAAATAAATGTATTTTCATTTGTAACAGAACATAATTATGGCCGAACTAGGTAGAATACATTCTGCCTCTACTTATCTACCTGAAAGTTTTGTGCAGACCTTGTTTTAACGGTTTTTTTACGTGTTGTTTGAAAATCGGCGCTACTGGCGAGATAGATAAAGTTTAGAAGTTCCTAGTTACATCTTGTTGGATGCTAAGGAATCGCTCTAGCTGGGCCATCACTAATCACATTATTTTCAAGTCTACTTACGTTCCTCAGCAGTTTTTTTTTCTTTATCGCTAGTTGGCGACCCGACGTTTGACGTGAAAATGTTAATTAATTAGTTAGGTAACACGACTATGTAGATTAATGTATTTCTTGTCACACTCAGGTGTTTTCTAGTCAGGCGCTGCCGCGCTGACCATTGTAACAAGTGACTCGTAAATCTCGTTTTATGTAATTAAGTAAGAACTCAATAGTATCTAGGTAAATGAGTAGATATTTAAAAGAGAATCAAGCTTCCTACAACAGTGTTTCATGACACGTAACTGTTGCTACGAGCATTTGACACACATAAAACAATCGATCGAAATGCCTTTAATTTTGACAGTTCAGCCACTTTCATTGCGATAACTATGAAAGCGAGCAGACTGCAGCAAAGAAGTAATGGATGTCAAAATGAAAGGCATTGCGATCGATTGCCATTTTATGTATGAATTTCTCCACAGGGCATAAAAAAGTTAGGTTCTCACATAGCTGCTGGATAGGTAGGTATGTAGAATGTACCTACAACAAAGCTTGGTATCAGTTGCTATTTAACTACTCTTGCACCAATAGATAGGTACGTTGTGTGGGTTTCAAGTGTTGGTAATCTTCACTGTTATACCTTATGACATCGCTAGCTAGAGAATGTATTCCTTGTTAATATTTAAATTTTATAATTAATGTCAGACGACATTGATTATAATATATATAATTACTACGTAATTCATAAGGTAGTTAGGTACACGATGACTTAAGGATGAATCTACGTAGGAAGGTACGTATTTTATTACTTATGATTTTTGGTTAGGTAGATACAGTCGCCAGCACATCAGGGTATACCAAACTATCAAACTCCAAATGATTTTAAACCTTATATTGTTGATAGTTAAGTTCAAAATCAAATAAGAAAATTTGACAGTTTGTGGTAGCGAGTTGGCGACTGTACCTATCTATAGACCGCCCTCTACCTGGATACGCGTTCAAGAAATAGATAGGTAATGATGACTGAATTAAGAAAATAATTTAGGTAGGTAGGTACTTACTTATTTTAAAGGGTATATAATAATAAAAGGTTTTTTTTAACCGGCATTAAATTGAGGTCTTAATTCCGATTATACGATACGATTAGGCTCGATTTTACTACGGTTTAAAAGCGCGCCGTAGAAAAAAACGGGCGGGCTTATTTTTCCCGCTTATCTCCCCGACAGAGGAAGTTAGGGGTCTAAAACTAAAAAGCAAACTTTATACATAAATCTTTTATTTTGTACATTATGTAGATAATTTCAGCCAAGTGTGATCATATTGTCGGTGGTCTCGGCGTGTAGTTGGTGGTTGCTCGAGGAGGACGGGGCAACCAAGTGGTGTGGTCCCACGAGGCAGTACTGTAGGTTGCATGCGGTGTCTACTGTCGCTCCGGTGTACACCACGCAGTCTTGGAGAACACAACTGAAAACAAAATACATTTTTAGCTTTTTTATTTTTTTTGAAGCTTTTCGTTGAAAGTGGTTATAGCTGACAAGGGGCCATCCATAAATTACGTCACACGAATTTCAGGATTTTTTGTCCCCCGTCCGTGTCATAGCTGGTCACATTTGACCCCTCCCTAGTGTGACGTCACATATTTTGCAATTTTACATCTTGAAATGATTAAAGTAAAACAGGAGTTCCAAAATTGTCTTACGTACATAATGCTGCACAATGTGTTCTTAGAATTAAAGATTGCTTAACCGCAACCCCCTAATATACGCTAATTTCACTTACCGCGAGTTTTTGCGGAACAAATCCCTCGCGTAAAGCGTACTGTTACTGTACTTAGATAAATAAGATTTTGAAATGTGATGTCCCAATTTTAGGACCCCTCCCACCCCTTGTTACACTACGTCGACCCCCTGGGATCCCCCTTAACGTGTGACGCAATTTATGGATGGCCCCTTAACATCACATAACATAACATCACGCCTGTAATCCCCGAAGGGTTAGGCAGAGGTGTATCTATAGTACACCCACATTTCGTCAGTTATGTTTAAGTCCCATGATGACCCCATAGACACCTTAAAAAGCTTTGCTAATCAATCATAGATTGTGCATGTAATTTTACTAGCGAAAAAGGTTGATACCTTTACCTACCATACCTACACACCTAGATATCTCCGAAACAAGGCATCTTGTGATTTACCTAACACCATAGGTAAATCTCCAGATGACTTTTTTTTGTTTCCAAGAGTTTTACTGCTGTTAACTGTCATGCAGGTTTAGTAATTGACAATCATTATTAGCCTTCAGCGAGGGTTTTTTTTCCATGTGTGGTATTATTAAATATGTTACGGTAAGTGTGATTAATTGAAAATTATTAATAACTGTTTATCATTATTAATAATTACCGAAAGTCGAGGTTAAATTAAGAAGTTAATCAAATTTATCGGTGATTGTATCAATAATATAACCTTAGTACCGATGAATGTAATAAATTATCAAAAATAACCGTTAAGCGTCTTTCTGTTCGATCGAGCAACAGAGGTGAGGACGGGGGGGGGGACTCAAATTTGGGAGGACAAGGCTTTCAAAACTGCAATTGCACTGGCGAGTGCATCTCCAACCACTGTAAATGCAGAAAAATGCGCGTTCTTTGCAATTCGAAGTGCCACAAGTCTTTCTTGCAAAAACAAATAATAATTGTTTATATTAGGATTGTAATGTTGAGTTTATGATGAGCCATGATTGTTTCATTTTAATTTTCTTTTAGTTTATTTAGTATTTTAGTTATGTACCTATACTACCTACCTATAAGTATTGTGGCAGGTATTATCAATAAATACCTATTGAACAAAGAAATAGAAGAAAGATTTTAATTTTTAATGTCGATTTTACGGGCTCTATGATTGTATAATTTTTATTTTATATGTTCTTGTTTGATTTAAGCAAAACCATGGACCAAACGATTTTGCATGTAAGTTTATTTTAGTTATGATTTGTAAGTACTGTGGTATTTTATATTAATAAATATCTACTGGACAAATAACTTCGAGTCTTATTTTATTACTTTCAGCGACGAGAGTAGTGAATAATTAATAATAACTGCTAAAAGTGATGAATTTCACTTTATATTCACATTTACCAAATCATGAGGTAATTAAGAATGATGGATAATTAATAATAATTTTCAATTAAATCACATTTACCGTAACATATACGAGGGCCACACTGATTTTTTTTAGAACTGGCCACTTGTAAACGATATAATAAAAAAATTAGTACGAAAATTTTTCGTAGGTACAATGATTTTTTATGACTTTCGATGTCATTTAAGTCAACAAGAAAGTTATGATAGACTTCGATTGGCCTTTCACGATGAAGCCCCATCTCGTGCCACTGTTTACAACTGGTTTAATGAGTTTAAACGTGGTCGCACTAATCTCACCGATGATCTGCTCGAGGGAGCTTCTACGGCGACGACTGAAGATAACATCAGTGTTGTGCGGCGTATGATAGAGACTGACAAAAGAGTGACTTATCAGCAGATTCGGACAAGCTTAGTCATCGGTATGAGTCAAGTGCACAAAATCCTCCACGAACATTTAGCGGTCAGGAAGCTTTGTGCCCGGTGGATACCTCATAATTTGACAGAGACCCAAAAAGTCCGTCGTGTTGATTGGTGTCATGAAATGGTTCAAAGATTTAACGGAGGTGACTCAAATGCTGTGTTCGACATACGGGTGACGAAAGCTGGATTTATTGTTATGATCTTGAAACTAAGAGACAGTCTGCTGTTTGGATGTTTCCTTCCGAGGAGTTGCCAACTAAAGTGAAGAGAGGTCGAAGTGTGGGAAAAAAGATGGGGGCCTCGTTCTTCGGAAGGACAGGTAATTACGCAACAATTGTTTTAGAGGATCGAAAAACAGTTACTGCAGTACACTAACAATTGTTTGCCACTTGTCTTGGAAACAGTTCGGGAGAAACGACCTCGCAGTAAGATCCTCCTTCACCACGACAACGCCTCGTCGCACACCGCCAAGCAAACAATCGACAACTTGGCGACGTCAGACGTGGAATTACTGGGTCACCCGCCCTATACCCCGACCTCGCACCTTACTATTTTTATTTATTTCCGAAAATAAAAGAAATACTTCGAGGAAAACGTTTTATGTACGCCGAGGAAGCAGTGGCTACGTTTCAAAATGCCGTCGAAGAGACCCCTAAGGACACTCGTCCTTAGGGGTCTCTAAAAGCACTTTGCCCACTCGGGCAAAGTGCTTTTCTCAGTGGTTCCATCAGATGCAGCGATGTATTGATGTAAATGGACACTATTTTGAAAAGATATAATAAACTGATAACTTGCTAGTTTATTCAGTTTTTGATTTTCTAAGAACTTTCAGTGGCACCCTCGTATATGGATAATTTTTTAACACAGCCTCACTTATTTTATATACCAAGCGGCCTACTAGCGCCATATAGTTTTAATTTTGAGAACTGGACAGAAAACAATGCCATGTGCATGAGTGCTCCATTTATTTCATTTATCAAGGGGAAGAAACTTTTTTACATTCCACTCATGCTAATATTAAATGACCTCATCACAATAGTTTTAATTGTATCACAAAAATATAGCTTACCCTTCTTTGATAGTCACATTGTTCATTAAAATACAGTTACTCAATCTAACTTTGTTCTCAACTGTACAATTGGCACCAATGAATGTATTTTTGATTGAAGTCTTCTCACTGACAAGGCTTTTTTCTCCAACTGTACTCGACTCATCAATTTGCTTGGTCTTCACTTCACTGTCGGGATGGAATCTATCAGTTATGGGAGTTCCAGTTAATTCTTCCCATTTTGATAATATCTGGAATATTTAGAAAATATTATACTGATATTACAAATAAATTATTTCATAGATTACATTACTTACATCAGAACATCATCATTTCAGCCGAAAGACGTCCACTGCTGGACATAGGCCTCCTCCAAACGGAGTGGTTTGCCATAATCGCCACGCTTGGCAGGCGGGTTGACGATCACAGTATGGTGTTAAAATGCATAGAAAATGCTGCTGCCCATTCTCTAGTAAGTCTTTTAGTCGTCTTTTACGACACCCACTTGAAGAAATAGTGAACATAACAAACAGAACAGTGAATCATTTAAAGAGAATATTGTAGTAGGTACCTTTTCATCAAAGTGGTACTATCTAATCATTTTGCATACCATGCATGGACTATGATGTTGATGATTTAGTGCTGAACAGGACTCAGTCGTACTAATGATAAAGAAACGCTAAAATTATAATTAATTTCTCACCTTATTATTTGATAGGTAAAAAGATGAAAGTGTATTCACTCTTATGCCAAATGTGTTCTTACTTGGTATATGGGCATAACATCTCAACAAGTCATTGTAGAAGATTCCTTTACTTCCTAGTTTATGATCATTGTATGCTGTCATCTCTCTTATTTTACTCTCATATCCATTCTCTACTGCAAAATCAAATATATCTTTTGTGACTTCTACATTTTTCTCCGACGTGCACTTTTTCTCTGCTGGGTTTTTAGGCTTTGACAATTGCTTTTTCACTATGTGGGGTATCAGTTCTCCTTTAATAGATGTGAATTTGTCAGATTCTACCAGATAGTTCATGACCCATTGCTTCATTACGTACACATGGGCATCTAACAGTCGGCTGTACATACTGATCGCATCAAACTTCTTCACTATCATTCTGGGTATTGTCACATTTTCCTCAAAGTCACTGGCACTGGCCAAAAAGACAAGTCTTTGTGTTTCTTTATCAATGCAAACAAGATCTCTGTCTGGTTTAGCCTTAGTTTTTGGTCCTGGGAGTTCAATCCATTCTTCTGGGCCATTGTTAAAGAATAATGTAGTGAGTGCTGCATCATACTTTCTATGAACATTCAAGACTTCATTGAGATTGATGTTAGTGATGAGATCTCCAGATATCACTAGTAGGTCAGTGGTCACTCTGCTACTAATATGTTTCAGTGAGTTTGCCGTGCCCCAGTCCTCATCCGAAGGGATTACTATTAATTCATATTTAATTTTTAAAGGACATTTTTCTAGAGCATTCAAAATGTTAGACTTATCTTCATCCAGTACAACCACAATCGTTTCTGAAAAAAATTAAATGATGTTATAATTTGAAAACTTTCAGTTTTTTAATACTGAAATGTGTTATATAAACTGCATAATAAACAGATCATGATAACATAAGGATAAAAATAAAAGAATAAAAGCACCTTATATAAATATGAACAAAAACGTACCTTGAAACCCGATTTTTTCGAGCAAGTTCAATGAGTACCACAGCACAGGGTAAGGCCCTACAGGTAGGAGACACTTGGAGACGGAACCACCAACATCAGGCAATCGGGAGCCTCTCCCTGCAGCCAGCACAACAGCTTGAAACTCAAGTAGCATTCTTACAAACGTCGTATCTTGCTGAAAAAGAAGTATAAAATATCACTTAGTACCTAGCTATTAAAACATAGAGATAGACAATTATATATAAATTTAGTTACGGTTGAATTAATTTACCTTTTAAATGGGACAGTAGATAAAATCAAAACAGTTTTCTTAAAGGTTTCATCATAACCCCACAAAATTCCGCAATCCTGCAGTTTACGTCAGACGAATACGTCAAAATTACAATGACGGTGACGCTGACACTATATATGTCAGATGACTAGCACAGATAACTAATGTACAGTCCAGATGGACTAGTCCGTCTATGGTCTTCGCGTTGCCACCTCTGGGTTTAATGTGTACTGTTGGGTTTTGCTTTGGCTTCCACTATAAATCCCGCCAAAAACTGCCAACGGCTCATCTCGGCGCCAATCAACGTGCGCGAGTTGAAAAGTTCCCGATGCGCCCACGACCGCGCGCGTGGCGCCAATGTCAGTCGCACAACCGAACGAGCGGAGCCTGCAACGCCGTCATTGCATGCGCTCAAAATTAACTAAACTAACAAAACCTGAGTGCCTGAACCATATAACTTCCCATTAACACGGCGTAAACCTTGTGAAACCCGTAAAAACTATCAGCCCGTCCCGGGACGAATCGGAGCTGCTTCAACATCCTGGGCGCAGAGCTGGTCGGCGGCGGGTAAGTGAGGCCACATTTCAAATCTATTCAAATACGACACATTTTTGGTCCTTCGAGCCGGATAACCCAGTTATATGGTCATACAAACTCAGTAAACTCATTACAATAACACATTGTTATTTCGTAGCCGCCTTTGGTACGTACCTACTTGTTCTAGAATTCGAAACGTTTGTCATAAATTGTAATATTTCTATGTGTGCTTCAAATAAGTCACTTTATTTAATTACATCGTGTTATTAGTAAACTATAGAACCCTAATCTATTACGTAAATAAGTCAAATAAAGTGGTTTGTTGCAAATTTCTGTAGTAGGTATTAGGGTCATTGACTTTTGATTCTAGAAAAGTTTTAATTTATCGATGTTTTTATGCATATTTCTGTTATATTTACAGGAAAATCTGTTGTTGTTAATATTTACCAGTGTTAAACAGTGTTTTAGTGCCTAAGTGTTGTGATTTGCGTTCGTAAAACATTGTTTTTGGCGCGCAGGCCGGCCGGTCGGGCGTGTATAATAGACGTCGTAACATTCGTAAATTTACGTATGCGTAATATTCACGTATAAGTAGTGTTATTTCGTTTGCTTTTTTTAATTTAACGGGATCAATTAGTCAAGTGAGTTCGTTATTTTTAATACGTGTGCGCGTTATACATTTTAGTACTTAATCAAAATGGAGGACGCGGAATTCGACAGATTAATGCAACCACTTCTGACCTCAAAGGAGATGTGTTTTATTCGCTTGCAGAATTTATTCGAAATGTCGAAAACGGTATCTATAGACCCAGACACCGTAGGGTGGTTTATCGCTAGAGTGCAAGATTTGTCTAAGATTCGGGATGAATTCGATAGGTCTGTCGCGGCAATTAACTCGTTGAATAGACAATTTATAATCTGAAATTTAAGCCAACTTATAAGGAAATCGAAGCATTCGATGATATTTATTACATGATTCGTACTGTCGCGGATACACTCATGTCAAAGAACATTTCGATTAAAACCGAAAGAAATACGAACGAGAATAGTGACGGTGACTTCCAGCGCGTAAAGTTACCCGAATTACAACTTTTTAAATTCGATGGCAAAATAGAGAACTGGTCCACTTTTCGTGATACATTTTTTTAAGTCTCATTCATAATAATTCCCGTATAACTAAAATCGAAAAATATTATTATTTGCTGTCGTGCGTTAGTGGTCCAGCATTGCAAATCGTGAAGTCGATGCCGGTCAGCGCGGATAATTACGCGATTGTATGGAAATCGCTAGAGAAACGCTACGAAAATAAACGCGTCCTAGCAACAGCATATTTAGATAAGCTGTTTGGTTTCAAACCGAATGCCAGCGAGTCCGCATCGAACTTTAAATACGTTTATGAATACCTATCAAGAGAATATTAGTGCACTAGAGCTTCTTAAAATACCAGATTTGGCCAGTTTCATATTATTTTACGTATCGTTGCGTAATTTGGATGCGGTTACTAGGCGTGAGTTCGAACAGACCGTGGCCCCGGGGCATATCCCTACCGTTACGGAATTATTGACGTTTGTTGAGAGTCAGGCGTGCGTACTTGAGATGTCGGAGTGCAAACCGGTGCCCGTCAACCCGTCGACACCAGGCAAGCAAAACCCATCTAAGTCGTCCCCTCCCGCGGCGTCAAAAGCCTCAAACTCAAATAAATCGCGTAGTCAAGCGCATACATTAGCGTCTGGTGTGGCCAGTACTGATAAGAGTGAGTCAAAATCTTCCATCTCGTGTCTGTATTGTCAAAAGCCACAACATTTCATATATAGATGCACCGACTACAACGAACTCACACCTGAACAACGCAACGTTAAAGTTGCGGAACTTAAGCTGTGTGCTAACTGTTTGCGGAACAATCACGCCACGGAGGATTGTACGTCCAAACATTGTTGTACGGTGTGCAAAAAGAGACACCACGTCACGCTCCACCTAGATTCGACTAAGTCCGAGGAGAAAGCGGTAGCTCTTACGTGCTCAACTGAAGAGACTGTGTTGCTTGGCACCGCTGTCATACACGTCGCAGATGCATGGTCACAGTATCACCCCGTACGTGTTCTGATTGACAGTGGCGCTATGTCAAGTTACATTACTAAAGATTGTGTTAGGAAATTGGGCCTATCCCGTCGTAAGTGCGATTTCGAACCTATAGGTTTAGGCGGAAATAGGGTTCAGCATTTCGGTTTGACAACTTGTACCATAAAGCCACGTGGCACCAGTATTGCAGTGCTTACCACTGATGCTGTTGTTGTGGCCAATATTGCTGGCAACCTGCCAACAGTACATATGCCAGACAAGATATTTAATCAATATCAACATCTTGCCTTGGCAGATCCTGTCTTTAACAAACCGGCACCAGTCGAAATGCTGATTGCTAGTGATCTTTTCCCATATATTTACGGCGGTGACAAGATGTTACCTTCTCAACCTGGGTTGCCTGTCGCTATCGAATCCATCTTTGGATACGTAATTACCGGTCAAGTAGTTCTCGACCAACGGAATCCGCGGCACTCGATGACGTCAGCTACCTCTGCCAGCTTGGACAATTCTTTCTGCGGTATTACAAGTTCAACTAATCTCGATCAGATCACGAGCTTTCTGGGATACTGAGAACATACCGTCAGAAAAACCCATGAAACCGGACGACGCCTTAGCTGAAGAGCTGTTCGCCAAAGATTGTCGTCGCGACGAAACGGGTAGGTTCGTGGTGAAATACCCGCTCCGACCCGACCATGATCTTGGCAAATCCAGACAAGGCGCAGTGCGTCGCCTGGTCAACTTAGAGGCAAGACTTAATCGAGAGCCTCAGCTCAAGTCCGAGTATCATAAGTTCATGGCTGAATACGAGGCTTTAAGGCACATGACATGCTTAGGAGAGATACAAGACGTGGATTCCAAATATTTGATCCCGCATTTTTGTATCCACAAGCCATCCAGCACTACGACAAAATTGAGAACAGTGTTTGACGCGTCATGTAAAACCACCAATCAAAAATCTTTTAACGATGTAGTATTGGCGGGCCCAAAACTTTAAGCAGACATTAATAACATTTTGATCAAATTCCGACTTTACGAAGTATGTCTATCAGCAGACATCTGTAAAATGTATAGGCAGATCCTCATTCACCAAGAGCAACGGCCGTATCAGCACTTTTTGTGGCGAGTCTCAGCTGATCAACCCATGCAGGTTTACGAGCTCAACACAGTCACATACGGTGTAGCCATCAGTCCGTACCTAGCCATCAAGGTGTTGCACACGTTAGCAGATGCTGAAGCGGACACGTATCCGGCAGCCGCACGTGTCTTGAAGACAGCATTCTTCATGGATGATTTGTTATGGTCTGAGCCTAGCGTCGACGCTGCACTACAGCTGCAGACGGATCTTCGAGCTATACTAGAACGTGCAGGGTTCATACTTCGAAAATGGTCGAGTAATTGTCCTCAACTATTAGCAGCCGTACCAGAAGACCACCGTGAGACACCTATCGAATTTGATGATGAGGAGAATCTGTCACTTAAAGTACTTGGTCTCCAGTGGCAGCCGGCTATTGACTGTTTCTCGTTTCGGACTGCACCATTAGATCAAGAGGTCACAAAGTGATCTATTCTATCGCAGATAGGATGCTTGTTCGACCCACTAGGATTCGTAGCCCCTTGTGTGTTCTATGCCAAGTGCTTCATGCAGAAACTTTGGGCTCTACAGCTTCACTGGGACCAACGTTTACCTGCGAATCTTGAAGCAGAATGGCTTGCATTCGTGCGGGAACTGCCTCTTCTTTCAGAATTTAAACATGATAGACATGCCATGGTCAGGCAAACCTTCTGTCGAATTCTAGGATTTTGCGATGCGTCGACCTTTGGTTATGCCGCTGTAATATACTTACAAACCACAAATATAGAAAATGAACAGAAGGTCAACCTTCTCATAGCTAAATCTAAGGTCGCGCCCTTAAAAACTTTATCGATACCCCGCCTAGAGTTGATGGCGGCACATTTATTGTCTAAATTAGTCAAATACGTCAAAAATATTTTAACAGAACGCAAGTTGACAATCGACGAGATTCTGTTGTTCACAGACTCGTCAGTTGTTCTAGCATGGCTGAACACTCCTGGCTATAAATTGAAAATATTTGTTGCGACCCGCGTGACCAAGATACTGGACATAGTTCCCAGTAGCTGTTGGTTCCACGTCAGTGGAGTGAGTAATCCAGCCGATGTGTGTTCTCGTGGCACGTTACCTTCGACCCTTCTCACAATGCCAGAGTGGCTCAATGGTCCACAGTGGCTCTCTGAAGACAACTGGCCAATTCGTTCCATAGAAAATTTCAGGGACGACCATCCACTGGAGCTTAAGCCTTCTATCGAGTCAAAGAGCTTGGTGTCCACTGAAGCTTCAACCGACGTAATATACAAATTAACCGAGTGTTATTCCAGTTTCAACAAACTGTGACACGTGGTCGCACGTATCCACCAGTTCATCCGTAACTGTCGACTACCCAGAGACAAACGTACTGGGCTCACGATAGTTGATCTGCGCAAGGCACATGACAGTTTGATAAAATCGGTACAGCAACATCACTTTACTGAGGATGTCATAGCGCTGTCAAAAGGCTTGAAACCTCATCAGAATGTACGAAAGCTCAGCCCTTCTTAGACGCGAATAAATTCCTCAGGGTGGGGGGCAGACTTTCGCAATCTAGGATACCGTATGATAAGAAGCATCCAGTGCTGCTTCCTAAAAAATCTAATCTCACGTATAGTCTTATCGATTATTACCATATTCTTTACTTACATTCAGGACCGCGATCTCTTCAAGGTATATTAAGTCAAAAATACTGGATAGTATCAGCTAGGAGTGTAATAAGATCGCGAACTAGTAAATGTATTGCGTGCTTTAAGGTCAGGCCTAAGTCCTGGCAACCCATTATGGGCCAACTGCCCAGATTTAGAACTCAAGATATACATACCTTTCACACGGTCGGTGTTGATATCGGTGGCCCTTTCTATACAAAGGAGTCAACTCGTAGGAATACTCGTACCGTAAAATCATATCTATGCGTATTTGTTTGTTGCGTAACTCGTCCAGTGCACTTGGAGAAGCTCTCGATTCACCGCCAGGCGTGGATTGTGTAGTGCTGTAGTATCTGACAACGGCACAAACTTCGTCGCAGCTGGTAAACAATTGGCAGATGTGTCTCAGTTCCTTGAAGCTAATACTGATGAGATTTCTTGCAACTTTACGACACGCAAAGTGACGTGGAAGCATAACCCACCCACAGGCAGCCATTTTGGAGGCATATACGAGGCAGCAATAAAATCCGCAAAGACTCACCTGAAAAGAACTGTAGGCGAAAGAGCCCTTAAATTCGAAGAGCTTACCACCCTTTTTTCACGCGTCGAAGCAGTGTTAAACTCACGACCGCTGTGTGCATTATCTTCAGATCCCAGTGAGTTCGAAGTGCTCACACCGGCGCACTTTCTGATCGGTAGAGAACTTCTAGAAGCTCCCGAGTACTACTTGACGAATTCTCCTCTATCGAAGCTGAATCGTTGGCAAGCGGTACAACAGATATCGCAGCAATGGTTTGGAGACTCTGGCGGAGATACTACCTGCACACGCTCCAACAACGCCAGAAGTGGTTGGATGGTTGTCGCAATCTGAAAGAAGGAGACCTGGTACTCATAAACTCTGAGGCCCCTCCTCTTCAATGGGCCTTAGGTCGAATTATTAAACTATATCCGGGGCCTGATGGCATCGTACGCGTGGTCGGTCTTCGTACCAAGAACAACGTCATTACTCGCCCCGTGGTCAAGCTAAGTCCGCTCCCTTTGGAGCAGGAATAATCTTAAATATATTTATTTGTATTTCGTTAGGCACTCATTCGGAACATTGAATGAGTCCACTATTTAGTTAAGTAAACTATAGTTTAACGTAGATAATTAAGTTTATACAGTCCACTACTCACACAATTATATATTACACACTATCACATGTTTTCAACAATGCTTACCTAATTAAATATTGTTATTCAACACTTCAACACTTTGACAACCCTGTCAAATGACCTTATAACCGGGAAATCCTGGCGGATTTCGTTGGGGGGAATGTTGGGTTTTGCTTTGGCTTCCACTATAAATCCCGCCAAAAACTGCCAACGGCTCATCTCGGCGCCAATCAACGTGCGCGAGTTGAAAAGTTCCCGATGCGCCCACGCCCGCGCGCGTGGCGCCAATGTCAGTCGCACAACCGAACGAGTGGAGCCTGCAACGCCGTCATTGCATGCGCTCAAAATTAACTAAACTAACAAAACCTGAGTGCCTGAACCATATAACTTCCCATTAACACGGCGTAAACCTTGTGAAACCCGTAAAAACTATCAGCCCGTCCCAGGACGAATCGGAGCTGCTTCAACATCCTGGGCGCAGAGCTGGTCGGCGGCGGGTAAGTGAGGCCACATTTCAAATATATTCAAATACAACACATGTACTAACTAACTGGTGGATTATTAACTATTATGTGTTCATGAACGTGCATTAGTGTAGGCAAATGAAACAAAACAGTGCAACATATCGCTTCAAGTTCTCTCACGAAGTCCGCGTTACAGTAAAGTGCCACATCTTTACTGAAACTCAAGTGGAGCGGACGGGCGAGGATATCATCTATCATGCATTGTATAAAATTCATTTCATCAATAATTAAACAACGTTTCTAACTAAATAATGACTTGGCTAAAAGGTCCCAGCAACCAGGCCATTAAAATATATATATAGGGTGGAATTTTGTAATGCCACCTGGAGGGAAAGTACTCTTAATACTGCAGATAGAAAATTTTACTCAAAGGAAACATTCCTTTATTTTTGAATAGAAAGCAAACTGCATTCAAAGATTTTCGAAAATTCTCTTCTCCCACACCTGGGAATCGAACCGGCTAAAATCTGAAAAAATTATACCCTGTACTTTTATTGCATCGATCGTTAGGGTCAATTATAAGGATGAAATCTCTCTAACAAACATGATAAATTAAATGAAAGGAAAACCAGGAAATCTGAAGTTACAAATTCAATGAGTCAAATTAAAGCTCTAACTAACATCCATCTTTTGTAATGCAGACTCCTTTGCGACATACTCGTAGCTGCGTGTATGAGGTAATTTAAATATGGAATGTTAGATTAAAATTTGAAAATTAGATTGTCATAGTTGTTATTGACATTTGATTGTTTTTGCAACTCATTTCACATTTTGTCTCACGGTGAAAATGGCTTATCAAGAACAGTTTGATTTAATGGAAGCTTATTTTTTAAATAACAAAAACGTGAATCTAGCTAGCTCTGCGGTGGTATGGAGAGAGATATCAAGACCGACAGGCACCAACTCGGTTCGTATTGAAGAGAATGGTAGAAAATTTAAAGAATACGGGTGGTTTCAAGAAGAGACGGCAAACTATTCAGCAAAACTATTTCGATTTTGAACTAGATGTTTTAACATACTTTGAATCTTTTCCAAAGGCTTCAAGTAGAGATGCTGCCGATTAATTAGGAACAACCCACACTCGCGTACTTAAAGTGCTGAAAAAGTTTAAGTATAAATGCTATCGTGAAGGTCGGTTGGTGCAAAAATTGCATATTGGGGATCGTGACAGACGATTACAATTTTGTGAAAACATGCTTGGAGAAATTGACCGAAACCCTAATTTTTTGAGTAACATTGTATGGTCTGACGAAACCAACTTCAGCAATAATGGCATGTACAACCGCCGCAATAACCATTATTGGTCTCGAGTGAATCCTGTTCGTGTTCATGAAACTAACAATCAAGAAAGATTTTCTTTCAAATTTGGTGCGGAATTATGAGAAATAATGTAGTGTTAGTCCACGTGTACGAAGGTCATTTAAACACTGTCAAGTATATTGAAATACTGGATCTCTTAAGAAACGAGTTAAATGGTTTCCCCGAGGAAGAGCGAAACCAAATAATTCTACAGCAAGATGGTGCTCCAGCACATAACAGCAGAATCACTACTGCCTACATTAATAACCATTTTAATACCTGGATTGGTACAAACGGCACAATCAGATGGCCTGCGAGATCGCCAGATCTCACCCCATTAGATTTTTTTTTGTGGGGATATGTAAAAAATCAAATTTACATGAAATCTTATGCGAATGACAACGAGTTGAGAGTTGAAGTTCAGAATACGATTTATAATATTCACCACAACACTTTATTAAAGGTTACTAGAAATGAATTCGTTAAAAGAATAAATTTGTGTATCCAAGAGAATGGAGCCCATTTCGAGCAACTAATTAGTTAGTTTACCATTTTTTGTAAATAATTAAATTAATTTAAGATTTCCTGGTTTTCCATTCATTTAATTTATCATGTTTGTTAGAGAGATTTCATCCTTATAATTGACCCCTATAGTTTGCTTTCTATTCAAAAATAAAGGAATGTTTCCTTTGAGTAAAACTTTCTATCTGCAGTATTAAGAGTACTTTCCCTCCAGGTGGCATTACAAAATTCCACCCTGTATATTAAAAAAAATGTTTGCCTTTTAGTCTGTGTCTGTTGCATCGTGGGTGCGTTTAAAAACATTTAAACTCACATACAAAAACAGCCAGACCCGGAACAACTACTTGTAGGTCATACAAATATTTGTTCCGTGCGGGAATCGAACCCGCGACACGCAGCGCAGCAGTCAATCGCTTAACCACTGCGCCAACCGTGCCGTGATATAAACTTCTACTGTACCAAGATCCTACATTAAATATATGTTCTGTGGTACCAAGTTCATACTCCTTCCGTTCGCGTAATTTTCGTAAAAAGGGGTACAAAGTATCCGGATCACGTGTTAATATAATCATTATGATGTTTTTATGTGACTTTACTTTGCTTATTGAAGTAAATAGTTTGTGGATACGAGTTTAACCGCAGAAATAACTCATTTTTGCGGTCCATAAAAACAATCTAAATGCGATAAACTCAGAAAATTCTGAACGGATTTTCCGACGGTTTTGTCCAATGTACGGAGTGATTCATGAGGCAGGTATATGTGTATAATTCATTAATTTTTTGTGTAAATTGGCTGTAATATGACGATTATGGTTGAAGATGTCGGAAATATCATGCCGACTGGGAGCTTTACTGCCGTGAGGCCCGTAAACCGTAAGAGATACGTAAAATTAATGTTCTACAGGATTGTACATCATATAAAGGTTAACAAAAAAGTCTACAGTAGCATATCTTCTAAGGATTACCCACAGCTACCATTTATATCTTTTACAATTTGATAAAAAACATATTGTTATTTCCGAAGCTATTTTGACCAGTATATTATTAATCCCTATCCAATAAATTATGTCATTTAAATTAGGCATTTAATTTAATTATAAAATAGACATTTAATACTTTAAAAGATATCACAGATTAAAAATGACTGTAACAAAATAATTATGGTTGATTGCTACGATAGAAAAAACGCCTGAACGGAATTGAATAAAATTTGGCACACAGTGGATTAACACATAGGATACCTACATTAATACCGGTAGGTAGTACGTTTAATAGTACTTTTCCGTGGGATAATTTACGACCTCCACGCGAGGAAAGCCGCGGGCAAAAGCTAGTAGAAAATATCATTATATAAACGTCAGTTATATATAGACATCAGTTATAGAATCATTCATCATTATCTGTCAGTCCAATCTTTTCCCAACTATGATAGGTTTGGCTTCCAGTCTAACCGCAGATGCAGTGGAATAGCTACCAGTACCTAGGTATTTTTAACTATTCAAACGTAGAACAAGGTGTTGTAAAACCAGTTGGGAGTTTTATTTTAGTGACTGTTACTTGCAGCAGCACCTACTCAACATCATCATCATTATCTGCTCAGCCTGTTCCCAACTTTGTTGGGGTCGGCTGAATTCCAGTATTTTATAACAATAAGGTAAATAAATAAAAGTGTGTTTCTGATTTCATTATTTTTTATTAGTTTAGAGAACATTAAAATATATTAGGCCAAACAAATCAGTTGTAGGATAAGTCAATTGCGGGTGGAGTTAAAGAAATATTCCCAAATTCGTCAATACTGTCAATTGGAGCTGTTGACGAGACAAAAAATACAATTAAGAGTTTGAAACTTGGAAGTATGGTGTACAAGATACCTACTATACCTGCCAGAGTAAATACCAAGAGAGCAATTGTTTTGTGAAGCTGGTTTAATTTATGAACCACAAAGAAATCGCTTAGAAGGTGACAAAGACTAAAGAAGGAGGAGCAGAAGGTGATTTTTTTTTCTAGTTACGGGGATTGGCCAGCTGATCTACCGGTAGGTACCTAATTAGGATAACCGATGACATTACAAGCTATCAAGAAAGTAAGAGAAAAGGAATAGTAGACTGTTATACAAGGGTCGAAAGGAATTGGTGACTTTCACCCGTGTTAAACACTACTTTACATTTCGAATATAAGGAAAGTAAAAAAAAAAGTTTTTCTAAAATATTTTACTTTCTTCTTTGCTCGCCACTTCATAAAATCATTGTATGTCAATCTTTCCTTTGAAATTTCTGGCAAAAGATTTTCGATTTGCCTCGTCTTTAACCGAATCTGGGGTCAACATTTCAGAATCGCTTGAACTCATTTTTAATCTAATATTAGTGTACATAAAACACAGATTATTAATTGCGGTACAGCTTACAGAGTTAGTATTCCGCCAAATTATACAGTTTAAAAAAAAAATGGAACCCCGCGTCACCGCCTTCCCACTGGCTGTTTATACACTCACAAGATTGCAGCATTTTTTTAAATCTATATGTTTCTTAATTATGTAGCAATTTTCGTAGCCGACTACCTAACCAAATTTAGTTCTATTTTTAAAATTCATTCCCGCCCTAGAGAGGGAAGCAATTACTATGAGTCTTTCCCGCCCAAGGGTGGGAAGCAGCATCTTCTACCCGCTACTCTAATCAAACACACACTACTTTCCGCGTATGAGAAATTAAAAAGATGTATAGGCACCTTGTATTTGAGGCTCCGGCTCCGAAGCAATTGGAGAGGGTTGTGGCATATTGCATGCCAAGCATGGTATCTTTTTGCTTTGCTCATCCATCAAATACAACTAGAATGGATATTATTTTTGTAAATTAAATTACTTATAGTACGCGTCAAACTTAATGACGTCTCTGAAGTGCGCTACTCGCTGCTCAGTGCCCCACCCATCACCCCCGCTGATATTATGATTTCGTTACTGCGCAGGGACTCGCCTCATGTTCCTAGCCGCCATAAAGTTTGAATCGGGCTTCTTGAATGCAGTACCTAATAGTACCGACAGCACGTCAGTGGTACCTAACACTTTGACCTTGACCTGGCCTAGTTTAGTACCTACGGAGTTTCAATGGAATACAAGGCCAGCTTATACTGGTTTGGTACCACTGACGTGCAGCCTCCAAGTACAAGTGAAAATGTTCAAACCTTTCCATCAGTCCCAGGTGCTGCGTTGATCGTCCTTTTGGCTTGTTGTACAACCAAGCCTGGTAGAGCCCGGTTTAATCCTTCAGTTACCATAGTATGTGAACCGCCGCAGTATCGCTTACATATATGAGCTCTGTTGAATATACCAGTTTTGAATACAAATTAGTAGCTATTATTTTTATAATGTTTTATTGTAGTATTAGTTGGGGTGCAATAAAAGAGCCTCCAAGAGTGCCCGTACTGGTCCGTACCAAGCGTCCGCAGACCCGTATTAACGTAGGCTGGGAGTCCCTGCCAGGGTTACGAGTCTGTCCGAAAGGGATATCGTGGCCCTGGCACACAGGCATCTGAAGGAACACGGGTGGGTTTTAGTCAGTAAAAGTCTGACACGCAAAAGGCTGGCAGTCCCGTTGTACCGACCTCCTGACTGGCTAATCTATTTACCACAGCATGACCAACACATAATAAACTCTTCTAGTACAGTCAAGTCTTTTATATCTTCGTCAGTTTTAAAATTATTTGCTTTATCAAGTCAGCAGGGCTAAGATGACAGGCGCGAGAACGCTCTCTTTCTCGATTTGTGACAAAATGGGTGCACTAGAGGTGAGACGTTTATATACTGGAATAGGTTTTTGGCTGGACGCGTAAAGACCTATTCTATGTTCTCCACATAAACGCGTCTCGAGTTTTTAAATGTGTGGCGTTTGACACATACTACCATACCCGCGTCTAGTAGCGACTTGCGACCCACAAATTCGGTAAGTTCCGGTGTCATTCGGAGACGTACGGTTCGGCAGTCGATGTTTGCTAGTCGATTTTTGTTTTGCGTTTCTAAACCTAATGTACAGACAACAGCACATCAAGCTACTACAATTTGTCAATTTCTTTAATAGATTTTCAACTTTATACCTACAGCTTAAGGTTCAAGTTTGATTAGCAAAAATTGACAGTTTCGGGTAGCTTGACCTGCTGGCGTCTGTACATACTCGTATTAATAGAATAACTATTACTTTGGGAAGCAACGTGCATTATTATTTGTTTAAGTTTGGTAACTACTTACCAAAACAATATTTTGTGAAAATATTTAGCAATATTTGTTTATTAAATCAGTACGTCACAATACGTCACAGGAATGGTACCTATTGTTTATGTGAACGCATGTTTTAAGATTTAAAGTGACTTGGTGTATAAACATATTATACACACTTCAAAAAATCCAACAAAAGTAAATTCTATAACTTACTTTTGTTTGAAGTGTTTAAGTATTGTGAACTATTAACTAATTTGCTACTACACTTCTCATCAGAAAAATCGAAACACTTCCGTTTTTATGGTTTCTGTCCTAATTTAACACAAAAGAGTTTTCATTCCATAAAGACAATCACATGATTGTATAGCTGGCAGTTTGGCCATTACAGTGATAAGCGAAAATTCTAAATTCAAAATTAGAATTTCATTTGTTTATCCTATAAATGAAATGATTCACTGTTTTGAGACAAATGTGTGTTTAGAGTTGGAGTACATTTCACCTTTAAAAACTAAAAATTAGCGCTTATCTTAAAACTTTTGTTCTGTGTTCTGTGTGTGTACTGTGAGTTTGGGACGTCTGAAAAAGTTTTTTTTTCTAAAACATATGGATAATTTGCCCGCAGAAGCCGCCCAAGTGGTGGCATTGCTGGATTATGGACTTAATCAGCGGGCTGTGGCTGAAAGATTGCATATAAGCCTGTCGTCTGTTCATAGAGTCTACAGACGCTATCGGGAGACAGGTTTGTTCACGCGCCGTTCAGGATCTGGCAGGAATCGGGTCACTTCTGAGCGAGATGATCGATTTATTGTAACAACATCTTTACGAAATCGACGCCTTAATGCTTTTCAACTGCAGCAGCATCTTCATGTTGTACGTAGAGTGGCTGTAAGTGACTCTACAATTACAAGAACAAGGTCTACAGAAGAGATGGAGAACGCTTTGCACAATGCTGCATTGAAGAAAAGGTCAGCTATGGTGACGGTTCGTGGACGGTTTGGGGAGGAATCAGCGCCGACGGTAAGATAGAGCTTGTCTTTGTGTCTGGGCCACGTCTGCCTGCACTAAACAGTCATCGGTACATCAAACAGTGTCTTGAGCCTCACGTGATGCCCTATGCACATTTTATTGGCAACGGTTTCATATTCATGCACGACAATGCTAGAGCTCACACCGCGAGCGTCGTACGAGATTATGTTACCGAAGTCGGTATCTCCATTATGGAATGGCCAGCAACAAGCCTGGACATGAATCCGATTGAACATCTATGGAATGAATTAAAGAGACGAATTCGTGCAAGAGATCCTGCCCCAGAAACACTTAGCCAGCTGCAAAATGCAATCCAAGAGGAATGGAATTGATTGCCACATCATTTGATCGTGACTCTCATCCGATCGATGAAGAACCATATGGAAGCAGTAATAAGAGCTCGGGGAGGCAATACGTTTCAAAAACGTTTCTTAGCTTATTTTTTATTTACGTGTGTTGTTTTATCAATTTCCTTCATACTCCATACAGGATAAAATGACTTGTTAAACAAAATGCGAAACCTATGAAAATTTAATTTGAATTTAGAACATAACATTAGGATTTGAAAACCTCATATTATTCACTATTAAACGACATTTGACATATGTTCCTAAATATACATATTTTTCTGATAATCCTTACAAAACAAACTTGCAAGGTGTTTCGATTTTTCTGATGAGAAGTGTATTTCACTACCACTATTTATAGCCAACAAAAAAATTATACGAAAAAACTAAACTACTAAACCTCACACAACTTTACACATATTACACCTGCATTGTCATAAAAAAAAACACAACGAATTCTGTGCAATCAAACATACAACTACATAAAAAAAACAATAACATACAACGCAAGAAGTAAAAACAAATTCCAACTAATGAGACGGCAAAGAAAACAGTATTAGTGGAGGGAGCACAGCTGTTCAATGATTTACCGGAAGTGTAACTAATAATATTAACATATTTAGGAGTAAACTCAAAAAAACACGTATGTACCCTTTAACGTCACCATTGCCCCAGAGGCAAATGTTGTAATTATTATTAAGAAATAACTTTGTATCTCATTATAAGTGAACTATTCATAAGTTCTTATGAGAAATAAATATCTTTAAACCTAATTTGTAAATAATTTTATATTTATCTAATTCTAAATTTAAATTAACAATGGCTCCGAAGAGAAGTATCGCATGGGATCTTAAAATGTAGAAAAGATACGAAAACCTACGCGTAGTCTAATAGACGTTAACAATCCATAAACGCATAAACCGAAAATACTCAATTACTCGATGTCGATGTTACGAAGACTCCTAATCGCTAGTCAAGGAAGACGCCTAAATAATCGTGGACTTCATTTTTGGAATAAGAATTTTGGCGGACGCTTATGGTACTTCTTAGACTCAGTAGTACGCATTTTAAATGATAAATGATTTTTATTTCTGTAAGTAGGTTTGTACAAACACTTTTACACATCAATCATATCTTAAAAAGTAGATGAGGTCGGCGTTTCCTATCTGACTACTCTGAGAAGAAAGGCCGAAACAAACTCAGAGGTAAGTCTCTAAGTCCAGACATAATCTAGGTCAGATCATGAGAAGGCTATGTAGATTGGTGTCTGAAATGGTCTTTTGAGGAAAGAACCACACAGATTGAGTGGACCTAACCAGTCAGTGCACGCATTTGTCAGTAATCGTGCAGCTCTATTCAGAACTTAATAAAAATAAATTTAAACTTAAAATCAATACCAAAGAAAGGTCATTTGAGTAGGCCGCATAAATGACTCAAACTGCCAGACCATGATTAAAACTAACTGAGAATAAAAGAAAAAGGAAAAAAAAGAAAAGCCCCACATAGTCTTCACATTCACAATAATTAAAATAATATAATACTTTACAAGTTTCCTTTTTTTTACAATTCACGTCATTGTGTATAAAATAATAATCATTAAATGTCACTGTATACAAATAATAAAAGTTAGCAAAAAAAAAAAAAACCACTTCAGTATCAATGTCAATAAAAGGCTTTCTGGCGCAACTTTTGTTTAATGAATGATTTGAATTAGGCTTAGATCTTGAACGTGGCTTGGAAGTTTATTATAAAAGCTTATACATTGACATCGGAACGAGCCACCCATTTTCTTGAGCCTTGTTGTAGGTACACATGGCTAAACATCAAGCCACACATGCCCCCAGTATACGCCGACCCCTCATTGTACGGAAATCCTACACAATGCGAGATCAGCTCATATTGGAAATGTACAGCTTGATTTGTAGCCGTCTGTACAACTTTATGTTTGTTCTTAGTATTTATATTATGTATATCACTGTATTTTTTAAACAATTTTTTATTTTTATGGACATATAAAAGATTTTCAAAAATATACTGAGAAGGCACAGTCATTACATTAATCTCCTTAAATTTCTCTAGAGAGTGTCTTGGACTTAATTTATAAATTGATCGAAGTGCTCTTTTCTGCAAAACAAAGATAGTCTGAATGTCGGCGGCATTTCCCCACAACAGAATACCGTTCGACATTACACTATGAAAATAGCCAAAGTACACTAAATGGGCTGTCTCTATGTTAGTTAAATTACAAATTTTTATAACAGCATATGCTGCGGAGCTTAGGTTTTTTTGACAGTTTATCTATATGTGGGCCCCACTAAAGTTTAGCATCCAAAGTTAAGCCTAAGAATACTGTGCTATCTTCAGGATTCAATTCTTCGCCCTTTATCAACACATTAGTTTTCACCTGCCTAACGTGAGGTAGCGTAAACTTAATGCATTTGTTTTTTTTTTTCATTTAGAAGTAAATTATTATCAATGAACTACTTTTGAGATCGCGCTATTTACATCGTCAGTAACCAGCTGCTGACGTTTCAAAAGTGAACTGTCATCTGCAAACAACACTATATCATGACTATCCTTTAAGAGGTAAGGCAAGTCATTAATATAAATAAGAAACAAGAAAAGACCAAGAAGTGAGCCTTGTGGGACTCCCATTGTTACTATAGATCCGGGAGATCTTTTCCCATTGATGTCAAGGCTCTGAATCCTATTACTCAAGTATGAAGTAAGAATATCCAGAGCGGTGTTCCGGATCTCGTAGTGGCGGAGTTTTCTGATTAACGTTTCATGAAAAATGCAATCTAATACCTTGGACAAATCACAAAAAATGCCCAAGGCATAGCATTTATTTTCCCATGCATTATAAATATGTCCTAACAGATCAACACCTAGTACAGTTTTACCTAGTATCTTACCTCTAGGGTGCACCCGTATTAGCAATTAGGACATAATGAGTCCCAACTAAACGTTAAGAAGTTATGTCACATGTCAAGAAATTATCTCATGCCGCCGTGCTAGTATTTAAGATAAAACGGTATTATCGCCCAAACTGTGATAAAATGTCTGACTCAAGCCATGTCACAGTAGGCCGTGCTCGCCCAGCTGAATCGGTAAAGCAGATTCTATCGTGCAATAAGCAGATAAAAATAGCCCTTGGTAACGAACATAATTATTTTGGCTATGACTGTACCTTGGGTCTCTTGGGTGTGATATAGGTAAATTAGGATAACAAATTCCGTAATCTCCGCCTCCTTTGGTTTGTGATTCCGCTTCAGCCCCTTCAGCTGGTTGTCTGGTCGAAGGAAACTTTGGCAGTGCTGGAACTTTGGCCGGTTCTTCTACGTCCATGTGTGCTGGACTACCACAAGATAGGCATGCAGTGTCTCGGAATACTCTTTTGGAGACTATCGCACTTTTCGGTTCCCCAACAACGTCCGATATTATTTGCATGCGGTCTTTTATCCTTTTAATATACTTGTGGATTTCGTCTTTCAAAGAATGTACTTGAATCAGATCCGCTTTTTCGTTAAGCACTTTAACCATGTCATCTATGGCTTTCTGAAAAAATATATAAAGGTGAGAAGGATTAACTAACTGTACACAACGGGTCCAGAAAATTAAAGATTTTCGTATATTATGTCGATCTGCAATCAAATACCAATAACTAACCTGCCAGATATTCTCCTGATTGTTAAATTTATCATATGCTGCACGAATACGCTTTAGAAAATCACCCCGTACAGCTTCAAATTGTTGTAACGAAACCAGTCCGTTGAGCTCACAAATACCAGCCTTGTCGCGAAGAGCATCTGCTACTTCTTCTCGATCCGATTTCGTATCTCTCAACATTTCTATCTCTCTCCATAGATGCTGATGACGAAGACCAACATCTTTAACACTTGTGTTCAATCATACAAAAACAAAAGTAAGGCTATTATGTACTAACTTCGAGATCATAGGCTATTGAATCTTGAGCACCTTTCAACTCTTTTTGTCGGAACGATATCATTTCAAAGTCCACCTGAAGATTTGTAAAATGCGAATGCAGCTCAGCCACTGCTGTAAATAAATAAAAAACATTATTATCTATACTAATATTAAAAATAGGTAGAAATAGAAATATAAATAATATTTATTTGCATATAACATGGTGTATAGAGTTGTTAGAAAAATACATTAAAGAGCATAGCATGCAAATATTATTGGTTACATTACAAAATGTTCAAAATTTGTTTGTTTGTAAGTTTGTACGTAATCCCTGGAACTCCCCTTGAAAAATCAATTTAACTACGGCTGCGATGAATACATACCCTCGGTGTCTCCGCCAGAGTTAACTAACACTTCAGCCATAGTATCCAATCCAATTTCTAAATCATGTTGCATTTGTGTCAATTGTTCTTGGTAGTTCGTCATCTAAAAACCGCACATAATGCTGAATTGTAAAACTATCATTAGGTAAAAGTATAATAATTAAAAAAAATATAGCATATTACCTGAGAGGATAGACCAGTATCGAGTGAATTTATTTGTTCTGCATACTGTCGAACTTTTTTTTCCAAATCTACCATGCGCGAAGAATCAAGTACCGAAGCCTCGAGTCTCGCTTCTGTTGATTAAATTATTATAGGTACTTTAGTTAAGTACTAGAAGCTCTTTGATAAAACATAGCCTGAGGTTCGATTGTCAGTTCCTGAACCACAGATTTAGAGTAGGCTAGATATCACAAGCCGTCCGACCAAGCGTGCACCGAAGTTAGTGCTGTCACTGTGCACAAACTTCGGGCATTATTGCGACTTCCTATTGCATGTCAAATGAAAAAAACGCACCTCCACTCCTGACGAAGTCTATTAGCTCACAGACGCGCTTAGCGATTGAACAGATTCTGTTTACGTTGAGCACATAACTAAATGGCTGGGGTGACGTCATCATAGGTATAAAAAAGATGACACACTCGGTCAGTTTCGAGTTGGGCAGAGAAATATGCCTAAGGCCTGCATTATTCTATAATTATTAGGCGTCGATGAAGACGAATATAACCTCGACCAAGGTCCTCAAGTTAAGAGACGAGTTACAGGGGGTCTACTCCGAAGCGTTAATCCGAAGTATCGGCCGAATGTTCGGCTGTTTCATGACTACGGCTGACTATGACTAACAACGGCGAAAGAAAAAAAACGACAATTAAAGAGATAAGTCAAAGTCAAAGATGTGACTTGAAGTCAGGTAAGGATTCAAAATCAAAAAAGGAAACTTTGGAAGTCAAAAGTGGCCGAATTTTCGGCCGATACTTCGGATTAACGCTTCGGAGTAGACCCCCGAGTTTAAGGTTGATTGCGCTCACAACAGACTGCAAAAGAGAGCTTATTGATTCCGGCCCATTGGGTTTATTGAAGTTTATTTTTTAATTCAAATATCAAGTTTTTAGTACTTTTTTTTTGTTTCCGGGTGGAAAATCCTCATGGATGTCCCCCGCCAGGGGCGGGCGGAGGGGTCTGTCAGACTCTTACTGACTAAAAACCACCCCAGTGTTCCCTTCCCACACTTGCACCGGGGATCTTGGGATCTGTTATTACTTCCGCTATCCCCGGCTAGTGCCGCCCGCCTCTGCGGGCCGCCTCAAGTCTGGGGGGTGAGGTGTTTGACCTCCCCCCGCGACGTCTGAAACGGGCGCGCGTGGAACGCTACGCGCCGCCACCTCGGGTCCAGTGTGATAGGGGGTGGCGGACGTCCCCGAGTCCGCTGTCCCTGGACCCATTTAGGGGTCCGGAAGCGGGCATTAACTGCCCTCTGCCGACGTCCAGTGCGCCTGCTGCGGGCCGGGTGAGCGGACGAGTTCTCCTGCTCTCTTTCTGAAGCCTCCTGCGATATGACTGTTTCGCAGAAGGATACCACCGCGTCCCAGGACTCCTCGCTGCCGACCATCGACTTGACCACGACTGGCAGTGACAGGACGCTGCCTACTCCTAAGATGAAGGCACGGCGCGGCTCCCTAGCGGCACACTCTGCCAGCGTATGCCGCACCGTGTCCAACTTTTAACTTAACATAGTTGCGAAAATACAGGGGGGGGCAAATTCAGGGTTTTCCCCGGGTGGCAGAAATAACCGTTACGCCACTGTCTCTAAGTACCTGCCTACAAAGCTCTTGCGCATAAATCTCATACCATTTTAGCTCTATTGCTCTGTTGAAGACAAACGTGAATCTATTTTGTTTTTAAAGCAATGATAACGTGATAAGTAACTAAGTATGTACAAAAACAAAAATGCCAATTTACCTAACTTCATTGACAACTTGTACGCGTTTTCGGCGGTGGCGCTAGTACGTACTGTTATGGCTTTCACTTTTTTTATCATTTCGTCATACATTTGTCTAGACGCTTTCCTGAAATAGATAAATCATCATCATTATAATAATCTCATTATTTGAATTTTGTTATCATTTCTGTCTACACCGTACCTACGCCACTTGGAACTAAACCCTGGCGTATCTAAAGCCAATGATGTAAACCACAATGGCCACTCTAAATGTAGTATTTTTAGGGTTCCGTACCTCAAAAGGAAAAACGTAACCATTAAAGGACCACTCGTGTGTCTGTCCATCTGTCTGCCTGTCCGTCTCTCCCCGTGTGACCGTTCTGTGGAACACTTTTTAATCTAAGAGGTCCCCCGACTGCGATGATAATTTTATTTATCTGTTATTGGTTCATGTATATTATGTATCTATGTGAGTTTTTTTGTGCCACCATAACTTTAAAATGCCTGAACAGATTTAGATGTATGGGGTATCGTTAGAATCCTTAGGTACATCATCCCGAGTGATATAGAGCTATAGGCTGTAATTAATATTTTTTAATACAAAAAACGCTCTGATCAGCTATACAATAGACATATCAAAGAGATTTATGTTTATAATATGAAGCGAAGTAATTAAAAAAACTAATTGGATAATACCTACCCACCTACTTATGACGACACAGAGGCGATAAAATTTAACCCTACACCTAATTAATGGCTGTACCATTCTTAACCTCTTGCATACACTCTGATTTATTCGTGTTCACATTCACACAGCCTCACTCTCACTCACACACGCGCATGCGCGTGCGTGCTGCATGTTTAGCTTTAGGTAATTCTTTCTTTTTTATATTTAGTACATTTGCATAAAACAAGTAAATGATACTTATTTAAGGTATGGAAGAGCGGAGTCTTCTAACACAGGCTTATCCGTTTAAAAGGAGGCTTCAATCACTAGTAACAACTTTTACTTGTTAAAATAATAAACCATTTTCATTTAAATAAATACTCTTATTGTCGATAATTATTATGTCACATCACCTATGTATTACTATGTCAAAAATAAATTTCGACGAGGCAAAAAGGATGTCAGTCGTTTGATGTTTTTTAGGCATTCTAAAATCGTCCCAGATATTCGCTGTCATTGATATATTAGTATATATAATAGTTTTGTGGTGATCTACATGATGAAAAAGTGATTGTGAATTATCACAATCACTTTTTCATCATGTGGTATAGGCGTGTAATTAATCAGCGACGCGCCAATACCGCGTTCTATTCCTAGGCAAGTTCAACGTTATTGGTTTTGGATCCTGGGCCCCCCACCTCTTGTATAACAAAAAATGCCCTTACTGCTGTGATGAAGGCGAATGTTGTCACGGGCGTACGGTTGACTGTACCAACATAGTTTGGCTGCGTTGGCCAAAACCATTATTGAAGAGTACAATATAGTTTTCTACGCCATCTTAACAGGCTCCTAGTAGCCCGGGAGCCGCCACTACTTGCAGCCACTGCTCGATGCCCTAGCGGACAGTTTCGTTTCACTGATTAGATGTTTGTCATTATATTTACGGCCTGCATGGTAATATCCAACCAACCCGCACTGGGCCCGCGTGGTGGATTATGGTCCACTCTCTCTCACAGAGAGGAGGCCTGTGTCCCAGCACACTGTGAACTTTATAGGTTGATTATGTGTAGAAATATCATACAGTACTGAACTGCAAGTACTAAGTGTGCCCCTCCCAGAGCTTCATGGGTTTTTGAGGCAGACTTTTAGCACGTCGCGCGTCGTATTATCTTACTGGGTAGCGGTATTACTAAGAAGCCTTAAAAAAGAAGGAATGATAATTATCTATAAATGATCATAACTCACTGTAAATCTGAAAAAGTAACGAAACGATTTAGATCTGATACGGTTTCTGCCGGTTCTTGCGCAGCGCCCGTTGAGGCCCCAGCTTCAGTCATTCCAGTTTCAGCAGCTCCCGACATTGCGAATGTTGCCTCAGTACTATCAGTTTCAGCAACTCCTGACACTGCGAATGCTGCCTCGGTGGAGGGGGCGGTCATTCTTTTACTTCCCTTAGAAACTTTTGCACTAAGGTCACCGTCAGAGAATTTACCTTCAAACTCTTCACTAACTTCAGAGGAACCAGCATCTTTCTCCCACGTCGCCGAAATACCTACAAGAGCTCGCGTCTCACTCTGTAATTGGGATACACAACCACGTTTTTAATATAATCCTTGTCATTTTTTAAGATAAAATTTATAATAATAAACTTACTAACAATTTGTGTAATGATTATGAGGGGGTTTGGTGGGCGAATCTAGCCTACCTTAGAAATAAACGATATTGACCATGGAAATGTATTTTATATGTCAAGCGTCTTTTATCCGTCTAGGAACTTGGTTTTTCTCTTTTGTCTAGTTGGTGGAAGGACCACTTTTTCAATCATCAGATAATTTTATCTAATCTAAGAGCTAGCGCGCAAGTGCGTTTTGTCCTCAGTTTTGTCACCGTTACAAAAAAAAACCTGTCATCACCAAAGTGGTACAGTCACGAAGGATGACAGTCACCAAACTGATTTGAAATCCAAGCGTAATTTGTCGACATGGATTTGGAAGAAATGTCAATCTACGAACTCTTTGGGGCATGTTACATTGTCAATAATACCACGATACCGTGTAATATTGATGATGTAATAGGCGGTATCGTGATAATATCACATATTATTAGAAAATCTTGAAACATCGCGATAATAGGATCATGATAATATTGACAAATGTAACATGAAAGAAAATATCGTAAATAGAATTCTGGTGGCACCCCCTCAAATGACAGACTAATAAATGGAAAGTTTAACATTATCTACACATATTCTACCTACATAATTAATTAAATCTTAACGAATTCAAAACTGTACATTGAATATTAAAAAAAAAGTAATTACTACGAGGTGTGAATGATTCTGATGCCGAAAATATAGTTTTTAGAATTTTTGTCTGTTTGTCTGGATGTATATTCCGGATTGGCGCAAAAAATACTGAATCTGTTCAAATTTTGTACAAATATTACGCCTCGAATAAGCCATTACGATATTTGCGATGGTGGATTAGCAATATTGCATTAAGTCCGTATTCCTCAACAGTTTACGGCGAGATTTAATTAGACAATATTTTTTTATAATATTGAAGATAGATACGGATTTAACAACTGAAATAAATATCATCGCGCTATGTAACCTACAAGGAGCTAAGCAGTACATCTTGACATGTGAAAGAATGGGTATTTTAGTTGCATTTTCAACAAAGTAAACACTAACGGTTCCAGGTTCGCCTGTAATGCAACAAAAACAAAATCTAAAGTTATTTATTCAAACTAGGCTAAGAATCAGCACTTTTCGAACGTCAAAAATTACATAAGATAGTCCCCCAAAAACACCCACCCTTCACCACTTCCTAGTGCTTTAGAGCTGGGAAGAAGAAGTGGCGCAACAAACTCCCCAGCAGCACAGCTGAAAACACATAAAATGCAAATAGAATACAGCCACATGAAATTTCACGTGAACGAAGACGCGGGCAGTAAACTTCGACCACACCCAATGAAATATTTTTGACTGAGTGTTGGAAGTTTTGATGAATTACTTCGTCTTATACCTACAATAAAGTACATATAAAATAATTTTCAAATGAACGTCAGAATATTCTTTCACTTTTTGTCAAAAAGGGTGGTTCTTTTTTCAACTTCGCCTATCAACACGTCATTATCTATATCGTCCTTGTGGACAGTCACGCTATGAAAAGACGCTGACCTGACGCCATGTTTACGTGTTACCTTGTCGATAGTTGGAAAGCGAATAGGGAGCGCGAACGCAAGTGGTGCGCGCAGAATGGAGATTAACAATTTATTCATCTGTGTGCTCGCGTCTATTGAAACCTAGCCGCGCGGTGACAGTTTTGTCACGGGCTTGTTCTCGGTTTGGCAGATAAAAATGTCACTCATAACGTGCGCGCATCTCCATACATATTCATAGACCATACAAGAGTGACAAAACAGTCAAAAGTCACTCGTACGCGCTAGCTCTAAGGAATACATTTGGCGGTTTGACAGCTTTATTTGAAACATAATAAGTCAAACTGGCAGAGTCTCTTTATACTTCAGATAAAAGTTATCTGACCATAGCAAAATTAAGCCCATATCGACCGTTCGAGTTTCGTTTGACAGAACCAAGTTTTATTGTTCAATGTGTGGATAAATTTTTACTTACATCTAATTCCACACCAGGTGTTTGTAACGCTAACTTGGTGATCATTGAAATCAAGCAAGCAAGAGTTTTTTCCGTGGCTTCTAGCCGAGCAGAGAGTTGTAATGCTGCCATAGCATCAGTAAGAGAGGCACCTTTCCGCAGTTCTTCCATAAGCTCAGCATTCTCTAGGAATCCAGGAGTGCCAACCGGTAAAAGTTTTTTTTCAAGTTGACGAACAGCATCTGCCACTTGCTCAAATTGTTCTTGAGTTACCACGGATATCTGAGGAGTGCGTCTATGTCCATGCACTCTTTCTGGTTTTGAAAAATGTAGAATTTAAGTAACAATTTTTGGGTAGGTCAAATAAGGTATTACTAATTATTTAAGGATAATAAAAAAAATTACCTCCTAATCTTGCTTCAGAACTAGGCACTTTTTTTACTGTAATCAATAACTTTCTTTTTAATTTGATTATTTCTATAGAAAGGCATTTAATGTAAAATATAATACGGATATCATACCAACAAGTAATTTTTCATACTCTGCAAAAAAAAATAACGTTAATTAAATTCGGATTTACAAAATGTATTATAACTTCATAAATGCACTTATACTCACGCATAGAACTAACTGAGGCCATTGGCGTAGGTGTCTTTGTTGTTTCTTCGAAAGAATCAGTTCTCTAAAATTTCGTGAATATTAATAAAAATTAAAATTGCGGCGAATTGTGTAATACAATACACCTCTGTTCAACCCTTTGGGAAAAAAGGTGTGCTAAGTTGCTGTTAATAGGTATAATGTTTGGCGAAAGTGTTAACCGTATGCGAGTATTTCCAAAATTACCTGAAACATTAGGGCACCACCATATTTTATGCAGAACTGATAGTTTACAGTATTTTCTCCTAATATTTTACAGCAAGTGCAGGTAATGGAATTGTTTATTAAGACTATTTTGAAATTACGTTCAAACACATCCGTTTTATAATTTTGTCATTACTTACCAGAACACCACACGATAAACATTAAGCTCCAATGCTAAAAAATAAAAATAAAACGACAATGAAAAAATCTTTTTCTTAGACGGTGAATTTTACTTCACCTGATGAATAATACGAAGCTCTCTCTCCTTCTGCTCCTCCAAAGTGTCCAGGATATCAGGGTAACTGTCTGGCTGCAGAATACACATACTTTTTATGCTGTATTTTTTCTTAATAAATAATGTTTATTTTAACTCCTTTATTGAAAAACTCGGAATGAAGTGACACAATAATCACACATTTTTTGTGGTTTAAGTTTGGCATACCTACCTTTTATTGATAATGGGGTAAGGGTTTAGTTTTGAAAGCTAACCAACAAAGTTACCTTTTGTCTTCCAGCTGCTTCTTTACTAGATGATGTCGTTCTTCTCGTAAATGTTCTATCCGAGGATTTGCTTTTGCTTGAAGGTTTATCAGTTGAAGTTGAAGTTGTTTTTAGAGTCGAACTATTATCAGTAGAAGTTGTTTTTGGACTCGAACTTTTATCAGTAGAAGTTGTTTTTGCACTGAAACTTTTATCAGTAGAAGTTGTTTTTGCACTCTGACTTTGATCAGTAGAAGTTGTTTTTACACTCTGACTTTTACCAGTAGAAGTTGTTTTTGCACTCTGACTTTTATCAGTAGCAGTTGTTTTTGCACTCTGACTTTTATCAGTAGCAGTTGTTTTTGCACCCTGACTTTTATCAGTAGCAGTTGTTTTTGCACTCTGACTTTCATCAGTAGAAGTTGTTTTTGTTCTCGGACTTTTATCAGTAGTTCTTTTTGGACTAGAACCTTTATCAGTCGAAGTTGTTCTGTCAGTGGAAGTCTTTTCATTTGACGACGCTGTTTTATCAGTAGAAGTTTTATCTGAAGAACTAGATTGTGTGCCTCGACCTGTTTTCTTTCCTTTAGCGGCAGCACCAGTTCCTTGTTTTGCTACACCAGGTTTTTCTCCACCCATACCCCCTTTCTCCCTATCTTTAGTTTTCGTCTTTTGCGTTGCATGTATTTTGACTTCAGTAACAGTCAGAGTAGTGTCTGAGGGTAATATAGTTAAAGGACCCACTTCTACTATTACACGTCTCTCTAGTAATCTTAATTGTCTAGCAATAAGGAAAAGTACCGTTTGCACTAGTTTAAAATTCACGGTGTTTTTCTAAAACAAGAAAAGCGTTTTATGTCCTCAGTTTTTCTATACAAAATTGTTAGTTCTAATTAAAGTAAGAATTATTTACCTTGAAATCGCCGAAAGCAAATTCAATTATTTCTTTAACATTCATAATATCAGGAGCTGGCGCATCTTTAGACGCCATGATTAAATCAATTAATAAGTAAATAAATATAAATGTCTCGAATTAGAAAATTACTTCAAAATTGATTTCAATTTTTCAATCTTGATTTGATCCAGATGGACTTGCTATAAAAGAAAATATGTTACAGAAACTAAAATAATAAACTTTATTAAAACCTTATTTTTATAAACTATGAACATTGGGACGTGACAGATTGTTAGATACAGTGCTACAAGGATATTTCGGCGCCTGAATGACATTTCCAGTTGTTGGTAAACATTTGTCAAATTGTGTCACAGAAATAGCAAGGGCAAAACGAGATGGCGACGTACAGTGGTGCAGGTAGTACGGGAAAATATTATTTTTAAATGAAAAGACGTTGCGTTTCTTCATAATACTTTATTAAAATGATATAATGAATGTACCAGTATACAAAGAGAAAGATAATAAACGCGTAATTTTTTTATTTTTATTAACATGAAAATATTCATTATATTTTTTCACATGAATTCAATTATAAATATTATGCAAAATATACAGTCTTTAAACATTTCTATATAAATAAATCTTAATAAACTAAATAATAAATAGAGAAGACATAGTTTTAGAGATAGTTGCAATGCATTGCACTGCAGGTGAATGCACTTTTTCTTAATTACAGAGCGTCATTAGTTAATGACCTGGTATTTCCACGACCGCAGGTTATCGCAGTAACTATTTTCAGTGAACAACAGATCCCTACTGATGATAGACAGTATAATTCTATCTATCCTTGAATGACGTCTCACAATCTTTGACATAGGCTATCTATTTACCGAAAACAATAAGTAGAAATCTCTATTTGGCCCTCCCGTGCGTTCCGTTACAACCGACATCACTTTAATAAACAACGTGTATATTTAACCTTATTATAAAACCTCTTTGTTTCTTAATTCTAAATAAATGACTGGATTAAGTTATAATTTATTTTAAATTAAAACTCTTTACGTAAGTAGTACATGTTACAAGATTTTATTGAATTTTGCTGAAATGTAATTGTTCTGAAATGTAAATACATATCTGGTAAAGTCGCGAATCATATATTGATCAAGATAAAACCTGACACTGACCTGCAATTTATTACAAAAAACTTAAGAAAATTTGAATTTCGCGGGCTACAGCTGCGGATTCACATTAAATTGGCCAATTGTTTTATTTAAATTAATGACAACTTAATTTGCTCATATGGTCACTGCGGCATTTATAAGTAAGTTATCTGTGAACTAAGTGACTGGAACCCAAAACCACTTTCAGAGTCGATAACTTCTGCTACCATTTCAAAATCACCTCCAGATAATGCGAACATGTTTTATATGATTATTTATAAAGTATTTTTTTTTAAAGTAAACAATGCTTAGTTAAATACGTTTATCCCTGCAATTCGGTGAATAGACCAATCTGTCATCTTTAGTAACTGTCCTGTCAAACAAATAGTTATTGGGACGCATACTTTGGCATTTTCATACAAATAGCTATCCGTAGTAAGCCATACACTCTCCCATCGGTAAATAGTATGGGCCGGTAAGATTCCATATTGTCTGATAGATTATTGGGACGTTAAAACCATCGATATATATATTTTTCTAACTCCAGTATGCCAGAATTGGTGATAGATAGGTTATTGGGTTCGGCCGATCTATAGGGTCTAATTAATCTCCGAAAGTATATTATTACGCATCGGTCGATAACGGAGATTAGTCATGATCTCATGATTGAAAACACAAGGTTCCAAATGACCTTCTTCATTAAAAATGCAAGTAATTACTCATTATATCTTAACATATGTTTACGTATTTCATTAATACACACAATAAACTTATGACTAAACTAAAAATAAAAGATGATTCAATCAACTCAGCCTATCGCAGTCCACTGCTGGACATCGACCTCTCCCAGGCTGCGCCACAACACCCTGTCCTCCGCCTTCCACATCCATTCTGACCCAGCCACCTTCTACGTCGTCGGGCCATCTAGCTGGGGGGGTCCCACACTACGCTTGCCAATACGCGGTCTCCACTCCAGGACTCGTCTGCTCCATCGGCCATCGGTCCTTCGACAAACATGGCCAGCCCACTGCCACTTCAGTTTGCTTACTCTGCAAGCTATGTCGGTAACTCAGGTTCTTTTCCGGATAATTTCATTCCTGATCTTATCCTTCAAAGAGACTCCAAGCACAGCCCGCTCCATAGCACGCTGGGCGACCTTGAATTTGTGGACCGGCCCGACTGTCAGTGTCCACGTTTCGGCACCGTATTTCATGACGGGCAGGACGCACTGGTTAAAGACCTTAGTCTTCAGACATTGCGGGATAGGCGACGAGAAGACTTGACGAAATTTTCCAAATGCCGGCCCAACCAACTGGATCCTTCTGTCGGCTTCTTTGTCAAAGTTGTGTCTACCGAGCAGGATGACTTGTCCTAGGTAGACATACTCCTTCACAACTTCGAGAAGCGACCCTTCGATGTGGATTGGACTCGGCAAGACGTGCGAATTGTACATGACTTTTGTCTTGTCCAAATTCATGCCGAGGCCAACCCGCCGAGAGGCTCCATTTAGGCTGTGCAGTATCTGGTCTAACTGTTCCAGCGTTTCTGCCATTATGACGATGTCATCAGCAAAGCAAAAGCAAAAGTTGATTATTATAGTATTAAGGTTCTAATCATACTTGAAATAACAATATTTAAGCACGAAACTTGATCACCCTACTTTGGCATCATATAATTAAATACTGTATAATTATTTACCCGTATTAATTTAAGGACTTGTTTCTACTAAAATTCTAGTAGGTATGTGTGTACCAAATTATAGACATTTTAAACAAAGTCGAAACAAAAGACTTTTTTCCGCCCATGGACCAATGTGGAAAGAAAATTAAATTATTTCTCTAATATTCATAATATCAGGAGCTGGCGCATCTTTAGACGCCATGATTAAATCAATTAATAAGTAAATAAATATAAATGTCTCGAGAAAATTACTTCAAAATTGATGGCAATATTTCAATCTTGATTTGATCCACATGGTCTTGCTATAAAAGAAAATTTCCAGTTGTTGGTAAACATTTGTCAAATTGTGTCACAGAAATTGCAAGGGCAAAACGAGATGGCGACGCTAGATTCGATGTTGGTTACGAGCCTCAATAACCTTGTAGTGTTGTACACTGGATTGTTACAACGGCAACAGCTCACACAGGCTATAAGTACGGATTATATAATAATAGGCTTTACACACTCGCTCAATCCTCATCTGCCTAGCCTTTCCCCAACTATCGGCTTCCAATTCCGGATGCAGTATTTTACATGGAGCGACTGCCTATCTGACCTCCACAACCCACTCCAAAAAACAATCCTACGTGTAAGAGTGCGTGTTTAAAAATGTTGAAAGAGAAGGGAATCAGCGCAGCGCGATTGCTATAGGTACAGCTTTGCCGCGCACAATCCTGTACGCTATCAAGCATTCGCTAAAGAGCTTACGTCTTAAGTGGGCTAATGGACCATGCTACGAGTATAGCCTTCTTTCTTGGCAAACAAGCCTCTCATATTGTTTACGCCTGTGTTAATTGTAAAGACGTTCAGTGCGTCGCGTTTGCTAAAGTAAAGGACCAGGCGCCTGCATTTTTTGTTTTGCTCATACCCCAAAAAACATTGTCGCGAACTTGTACGCTCTGTATATTTTTAATGTAAAACATAGTTTTTACCCAATTAAACAACCATACCTCGATACGGGAGTTTCATTGAAGGTCACTGAAGCCCCAACATCTGGCGACCTATGACAAACCTGCAATTTTGGCGTAAACCATTCGACCTTTGCGACCACGTGCTGCCGGTGTAACCATTGCGCCGCAGCTACCTTTCATCTAAATCAAGCATCATTTCTGGGTTCCCTGAAGGTGTACCAGCCATTGGCCAAAGGCCGAAGTTCTCACAGTAAGCCAACTATATGACCTTCGTTCAGTCCTGCGGAGACACTCCTATCTTCCTTTAGATAAAACGCTGCTTCTAAGACGCCACAGTTTCCCTATATGTAAAACAAACGCCTGTCGTTTTGCATTTACAAGTCGACAATTGTTGGCTCAAAGTTCACGAACGTATAATAAAAAATAAAAAATATTCCGTTGTACAGATACAACTGACATGAAATTAAAAATAAATTAAGAAAATGGCTCTTATCCTTAACTTATGCTGAAATAGAAAATATATTGGCTATACAATCATAACTTAATCAAACTTACCTTGTATGAAAACTAATCAAACACTCACACTTCACATACACACCTCCCTACACACACTACACTCAGATACACACTCCTAGATACTCAACCACAATCATTCACTCTATCTGCTGTGTTAACAACCACTGTACACAATCAGAAAAGTCACGGTTGTATTTTATAAATTGAAGCCGCAAAAGTTCCGACTCCTAAGATACAGGTCTGCGCACCTAGTTTAGGAGCCCGGAAAGCTAACTATAATTTTAAACTTGGTAGTACAACTCCCTGTTTCCATAGGCTATGTACTGTGTTGTGGTTTATGATGTACTAATAAACTTATATTATATTATTCAGCATCGTACCGCGCGTTTTCGTAACGTAAACGAACCTCCGTTATAAATAGCTCCGCTAAAAACTTTCGGAGGCGGAGGTACGATTTCTTGCGGAAGTTCCGCATTTGCGGAGGTGGATGCGAGGTTCCGTTACAACACTAAATATAGCATAATTATGTATTGGCACGGCATGTTCGTTCCAAAGTATGTTAAATTGTTGGCAATGCTCGATCCTTACCTGCATCCTGCACGAGTAAAAGGTTTTGGCCTGCAGTGTTACAAATAAAATACAATTAGTCTCAGCATGTCCTAAAAAGGAACACTAACAATCTTGGTAATATTGGCGGACTAGAGTTTGAAGTAGTACAGTCGATGACCAGCATTACCAGACCCCTCTTCCATTATTCTTCTTTGTAAGAGGGGTCAGTTAATGCTGGTCATCGACTGTACCTTCCCACCGATATTGCTTGAGGAAAATTAAATAAAATGCTATAGAAATATCAAGTATATTTTACGATATTTACAAGGTTTCCTTCATAAATATCCATAGGTACTTATAAAAAGACATGAAAAATTTAAAAATAAAATGATATCAATAAATCAAAACTCGTACATATTTACAATGTTTATAATAATTAGAGAATATAATATAAATACTAAAGCTCCCTCCGAACTGGTCTCACAAATGAAATATTTGTGTTTGTTTATATTATAGCCTGTTGTCGGTTTAAAATTAAATTATATACCTATATGACATGACAATGGACCTTATGATCCAAGCAGAGATTCTCTATTGATCATCTTAAGCACCTATTCGGAGGGAGCTTAAAAAACCATTTTCTTTTAAGGACACAAAACTTTCAAGACTCTCAATTTTGATTTATATTGCAAATAAATCCATTTACTTTGTGACTTTAACAGTGCGCCTGATAAATTGTTAAAATTTTTCTACCTATCTAAATATGTAACTAGGCATTATCTATTTATCGTATAAAATTTGAGTTGCACGAAACCAACATTAGTTTAACGGAGACTTTAAATTCATGCTATCCCTTACATTTAGTATCAAAAAGAAAATGACAGCATCAATTTAAAGACTCCGTTAAACTAATGTTGGTTTCGTGCAACTCACCGAAAGTGAGCTAATTTAATTAGGCACGAGTCCGACAGTGAGTAGAGCGCGAGGGGGCGCAGGCACGCGCGGGCGCCTCGAGAAGCGGCGGAGGCGGCGGGGGCGGCGGCGAGGCGGCGGGAGCGGCGGGGGGCGCCCGCTCGACATGACTAGAGGTTGTCTGCAGCGCAGACGCCGACGTCGGCTTGGATTGTTCGTTATTACCAACATTCGTTTTGTGATCTCTGTGAGTCTTCTTCTCAACTAAATCGTTCTTAGACAGCCTATCGTTTTTCTTATACTTGTTGAGCTCGTGAGGCACTAGCACTGCGAGTGGTGGTATTGGTGGAATATAGGCGTGGGGCTCGTAATTGTCGTCGACGTAGTCGTTGGGGTTCCAGACGGCGGTCGTGGTCGCTAGCGATGCCTCACTTGCGATCCTCGTGGTCGTCGCTCGAGATGTCACTGGCGAAGTTGTGATTGTCGTTTTTTCTTGCAATAATTCGGATGCCACAGTGGCTGTGGACGGAACTGTAAATACATTTCTATTGTTATTAGATCTAGTTTTTCGTCTTTTTTGTAGTTTTGGCACATCGAGAAAGAATGGATCAAATATAAGATCAGATTCTTTATAGTCGTCATAGTTTATCGGCACTATTGGTTTCACCGCGCTGACAACGTTACCAACTGTATAGTTTAGTCTTTTACCATTGCTATCACTGACTGACGCACTAGCTGTAACAATGACTCGCGGGGGGCTTTTCAGTTTGATATGCGGTTTCTTGGTCACATTTGGCGGAGCAACAGATCGTGCTGATAGCGAAGATTCTGTTTCTGGTACCGCGTCATCACTTCGTTTGCGGTCATAGTAGAAAGGATTAAAAGGCAAAGGTCGTTGAGGAAGTGATTGGGGATAGTTCTGAGGTCTATTTTGCTTAACAGATGTTTCATGCCACTCAGAGGGTTGAGAAGTAGGGCCGGGACGTAGTAATTGATCTCGTGGATCCAGTGTAGTTGGTCGGAACGGTGCTGGTTGAGGTCGTTGTGGCGTTGGCCTCGGAGCGGTTCTAGAGGACTCATACTGGAAGTGATCGAACTGCTGCGGCGGAGCGTGCGTTATATAAACTCCATCAGCGGGCCGGAAGCTTTGGCGCTGAAAGGAGATAGCTTCGGATCCTGGTCCTCGGTGACGGTATATGAATTCTTGTGGGGAAAGAAGGGAAGGGTCTAGTGTTGGTAGAGATGGCGCTGAGGGTGCAGATGGGGCAGAAGGTGCGGACGGGGCAGACAGGCCGGACGGAGATGAAGGAGCATACGGTACAGAAGGATATGAAGGCGACGGAGGAGACAATGAGGATAGAATGGGGGAGGGCGAAGAAATTCGATGTGGTATTGAAGACGGGTGACGAGAAGATGTCGACGGCAATATAGTAGTCGTGGGCGGTCTGGGTGTGGTTGTTGTGGTCGTAGTCGTGGTTGTTGTTGTCGATGTTGTGGTTGGTTGCGCCGTCGTCGTTGTCGGATGATGTGCGTAATCTTCGTATTCCGTGTCTTCGTCTTCATCTTGGTACTCTGAAATCATTATTATCGAACTTAAGTATATATTTTATAAGCATTTGGTTTAGTTTTTCTCTCTTTATGAATACCATAATATTGAAAAAAGCTGAATTTAAAATGACGTATTTTTTTTTGTTTTACGTATTTTCTAAACTTGTTTATAATACACCCAGTTTTGTGGATGTCATCAGAATTTATTTAAGCAGATTTTTTAATCTATATAGATACTATCTTATCAGTGCATACCTTCAGTAAGTTCCTCATTATCTGAAAATGGTAAAGGCGGGTGTGTAGGTTTAGTTTGTGGGTATTTTGGCTCATCTCTTTTTATATCCTGAATAGGATCTTCCGTTGAGTCTGTGGCGTCTGTCGAATGTCCCTGTGTTTTATCTTGTGATGTCGTTAGACTATCATCTATTGACGGGTCGGATTCTTGGTTTGGTTTAGTATGTTGTTGTGACTGTTCAGTTGGTTGTGCTTGAGGTTTCTGTTGGTCTGGCTGTATGGTGGGTGGCAAAGTGCTGCCATATAACTCTAAATTTAAACCGTAGAACTTTTCAGACTTTGTACAATCTACTTCGTCGACTCTCTCACACACTCTTGTCTCCTGGAATGAGAAATAATATATTCGTTAAACAGACTCTCTAGAAATGTATGAATCTGCATCTGCATGCATCTATACGAGCATGAATTTAAAGAACTCAAATTGACTTTTTTGGTTGCATAATTATGTTATCAAATGCAGCATCAACTTGTGTGTGTCTCGTGGAATATGCAGTGAATTTAAATCAGAAATTGTAAGCAAGAGTGACATTCCAGGACACACTTCTTAGGATGTTGCTGTCAACGCACTGCTTCTTGCTGGTGGGGTCAAACTTTTAACCATAATTTGACAGCATGTAAATCAGTTAAAATTAGTTGCAAACCTTCCAAAAAGATTAACATGATAATTAACTGAACAATTCACGTACTTCTCAACTCACCTGATCAAAGACGGTGCCATTAAGGCAAAGGAACTTGATGTCCATGGGCTCTTCATTCTGGCCCACTGTGCACACGTGGAACATCTGGCACGAGGTCTCCAGGTCCGCGTAGTACCCGCCGATAACCTTGCCCGTGCACGTGAAGTTCGTTTCGGGCAGGTTGTCAAAGTCCAAGTACTGAAAATTATAAAAAAAACGAGGCATGAGCAAAAAGTTTGTGGGGCATGTTCACTTGTTCAGTATAAAGCGTTGCTAGGTAACAATAGAGTGGGTTCATGTATGATTGATTGAAGTTTTTTATGTCGGTAAAGTAGATAGAGAGTTGACTTTATTATGGAAAAAATATTAATTTGAGTCACAGTATCTACGCGCATTTTTATATTTCTTCAATAGTTTTGTTTTTACTAAGTTTTCATGAGTTGCTTTCATAACAAGATCATCATTGTTACCTATCTAAATTTATATGGAATATGGGTTTAAGAATATGTTCACAGGAAAGTTCTTATTGTACAAAATACTCACACCTGGTTGAATTGACCTGGATATTCGAAACTCGTTCTGGAATATGAATATCAGCAACCACAGCCATACTGAAACAGAAACATCATCCAATATTATCATAATTATATTCATTTCTCAACATACTACATAAGGTAGTCCCCTTGATGACTGCTGCTACAACTAGCCGATTTTAACTAAACCACGCACATCTATTTGTGATATTACTGTAATCCAAAACATCGTTATAAGCAAGCACAGGACACCCAACGAATATCCGATCTCTTGAACCTTTCGTTAATAACCTCAAATAAATCTTAGTCTTAATCCTGTAAAAGATTTAAAGGTTAAAATGTCAAAGAAGCGTAACATTTCAATATACAATTAACCTTTAACAGTTTATAGTAAGAACATTAGTCGTGATAAATGAACGAGAATTATGATAAGTAAAAGTTTAATTTACATAATTATGTTGAAGGTATCTTCACTAGAAACTAAGAATATTGAGCAGTGAGCTTGATTCTACAACATTGCTGGAGAACGCAGGAAACGAGTTGGTCATAAAAGTCGCAACTTCAATGCTTTAGGTACAATCATGACTATACTGCGAGAATCGGAAGTTTCCAGCTACGAGTACAAGTGAAAATGACTATTGCGCGAGAAGCGACATTTTTTATATGATTATTACGGCTAAAGATGTTTATACGAGTATCTCAAAAGAATTACAAATTCACGTAGAGAGAAAACATAAATAGGTTTAAACAATATTATGTGCCATTAAGCGTAGCTTAAAATAAAATTTTGCTACACATACCGAATCTTAAAACTAACATTATAATGACACTTTTTAATAGTTTTGTCTTAACAATCAAAACAAATCAGAAGTAGATAGTTCTACACAAGGAACAGCAGAAATTTAAGTTATTATTATGATCACTATCAGTGACACCTTCTTCAAACAAATAACCAATTGGTACCTGGGTATTGATATGGTAAATCATAATAATTTAGAAAATCAATGGTATTTTGCTACCTACCTCAAAACATACCTATACAAAACATGTCATGTACCTACAGACACTACGCGACAAATCTCGTGTAAATCACTCGGTACACCTAGGCAGTTTCGATCAAGCTTTGTGGCCATTACAATGACTTCGTTTTCTCAGTTCACCGTGCATAAAATATTTTTCATTGTTGCCTTTAAAATAATTATTTATCTAATGAAATAATTGGTTTAGTTATAAAAAGTAGCGAACCTTGTAAGGCAGAGGCGGTGCGTACGACAAGCGCGCCGCCGCCTGAGATCCGAGCCTGCCGCCGCATCTGAAATCAACGGAAGTTACTCTATTAATACAGGGAAAAATAACAAACTATTCATAAACACAAATAAGTTATTGAGTGGCAAACAAGCATACAGCCCACCTGACGGTAATTGGTCATTAACGCCTATAAGCATTCTGCTATATCAGAGTAAGAGATATCGATGATAGACGACGGATTGTATATTTGTCTTGTCTCTGGAGATAAGACAAAGACAAAATACATCGACAGATCGTTGTCATATTTGTCATTCCAGAAGCCTAGACCTGGAAATCAATATTTTCTCCTTGTACAAAAGCAGAGAGTGTAAACAAAACAAAGACAAACAATAGGTAGGTCGCGGTATTCGCACGCGCATCCACGGAACAATCGTGTTGCAGCACCTACAATTAGCCATCCACAGTGAGCTGTTCCGATATGCCTCATCTAAAATTACATAATTTTATAATTACATACTTCGATGCATAACAATGATCCAGTTTTCTTTGTTTTATTTGTTCTTGTATCATTGGGCATTGAACATCTTTCATAAAGAATTGTCTAATCATGTCATACTCCAATAAGAACAGGCGACCACATCTCAATTATGATTTCAGGTTATTAATGAGTCTTCTATTAAACGGCCTTTTTCCTGTAGCAATCAGACTGGCGTTAAGAATATATGTATATACGGTAACCAACTGCATCCTGTTGAAGTAGAAACCCTGACTATAAAAAAGTCTATGAAAAAACTATGAAAAATCAAGGGTATTCAAATAGACATAGGAAATAATTGCTGAAGTCATTTAAATAGAATTTATCATGTTATCAAAACATATTGATTTCCGGGTCTTGACAAGCTCGAGTAGGTACTTTGCTCATAACATTTATATCGATGAGAAAAAGTGACATGGACATAAAAAATGTGATCAAATGTCAAGGTCTTGCAATTCGATGTCAATGTTAAAGAAAACATGTTTAGGAATGATGCGACATAATTTATGGAGAACATACTAACTCAGCATACAAGATTAAAAAAATAATATAGATAATGTTGGGGACTTTTCTAATGATGAACATTCCATAATTGTGAATAAAATTTTTTAAATATTTCAAAAAGGTAAGTTTATTCTAACTAAAAACTTTTATAGCCACGAACGTAAGATCTAGCAGCTCATTTGTTTAGTATTACATGAGCACCTTTCTACTCCAAATAATTTTAAACGTACCTCTGCTCTTAATATACGAATGCTGCACGTTGATCGAACATAATAGAAAGTAAGTATGCCCGACATTTATTAATCCCTTTTTACAAATAAAACCATTAACAAGGCGGTTATTGTGATGTAACGCCCATTTAATTCGTAGCAAACCGATACGTTTATTTATTACAAAGTATGGGCATTGAGACTGCGTGCTTTTGAACTGACGGTATAGTTTAATCGTTACGAAATTCCATTATGAAATAAGTAACTCGAATCGGATGATATTATTCGGAATCTAGATCCAATAACTTTTTGTTTGTCACAGTTACTTAGAATTCGGCTGGGAATTTTGACTTGATATTAGATTCTGCCACGAGTTTTGTGATTTAGCGCATAAGTCATTCCTTTACCTGTATCGAATTCAGTTGTGAGCTTCATTTCGGTAACTATTTGACGTCCTAGTCCTTGTTTTTTTTTGTATTAATTACGTTAATCATGTTCAATAGAGCAAAGTTAATTAGTCAGACTAGAATACTGGAAACTTTTAGTTGTCACATTATTCTGCCCTATGAAGCAATCATAGGAATTCGAAACGGACTAGAATATTACTATGAAATGTTGTTCTGTCAGTATCATAATGTCAGTATTTGCGTCGAAAGAAATCACCGATTCTCGGGACAGACTCCTATTCCTATAATAAAAGTATTTAACAAAACCAGTGATTTGCTCACTGGTGTCTGCGACATATAATAGCGTTGAATGTTATTCGATACCGCGAAAGCTGTTGCAATGGGCAGTTGTGTCAGATTGTTCTAGGGCGTGGTTTCCTTGATGTAAGCAGTAAGACCGACGGCCGGTGGACCGGCACGAAACTGGAGCACTGCGAGTACTGCGATACAAACACTAAGGCTATGTGCAGATAACGTTGTGCGTTTAGGACAAAACTGTGAATAGAACATTTGTAAACTGAACACGTACCAGCTGCCTCCATATAAAGAAAACTGTGCAGATTTTTATTTTGTGTGGGTTACAATATTTTTCTCTGCTGCCTAAATTACTTCATACTCGTAACATGCTACATGACCTTTTTCTATTTTCATGGCAATCATTATTAAAACCCATATGAGTATTTCAGAATTTTAAATTGCTATACGTCTGTGGCTCACCCAGCGGGGCGAGCACGGCCTACTGTGACATGACTTGAGTCACACATTTTATCACAGTTTGAGCGATAAAACTGTTTTGTCATAAAATGCTAGTACAAATTGACATGACATAATTTATCATGTCTTGTCACAAACGTCTTGGCACGCCCGTGCTCGGCCCGCAGAACAAGTCGCGACAGTATTTTCACAAAATCATATGTCACAGACAGCCTAGAAATCTGTCTACAAAACCAGTTTTATAAATTCGTATCTAAAAGAATTGTAAAGAATGCTTGACAGATGTTAAGTGTTCCTAATGGCGTTGTAATGTCTTAACCGGAAGAAAAATTAGGGTTGTAATCATTATAATCGCAGCCCGAGGTGCTTAGTAATGGAAGCAATTTGACATGTCGTAATCTGATACCATTAATTAAATTGCAAGGGAATGTATGTATGGACGCATGTACTTGGTGCCACAGAAACGAAAATTGTGAAAGGCATGTATGTAATCGAACCTCTAATAATTCCCATTTTGCGTTCCTAAAAATATTATTGAATACTCTAATATAGTGATTGCACCTCTTTTTGTGAACCTCTAATAATACCTATTATGGGGACCTAAAAATACCAAGTTAACTGCGACCAACTTGGATGTAGCGCTTGATCAAAGTTTGAACCTAACTTAGCCCATTTGGTCTGAGTGGCCTGGCTTAGTTACTGCGACCAATTCGGCTCGCGAGTGGTTGATCACAGTTCGAAAATAAGCAAATCAAACAATTAACAACAAAAAAACCTAACCCTTTCAATTCTAAAAATATAAGCAAACCAAAAAAGCAACAACAAAATAAGCGAATCAAACAATTAATAAAATAAAAAAACCTAACCCGTTTGATCGGGGACCCGTCCAACTGTGAGAAAAAGCCAGAAAATAAAAACCAGTTTTTTTTAGTTTTGAATTTTAAAAGGTCAATAAGTTTTTAAAGGAACAGTTAAATATTTCCCAGTGTCAAACGGTACATCTCTATGTACGTGTGTACGTAGAGGTATACAGTACCATTTGACAATGGGAAGCTATAATTTCCGGTATAAGCTGATCTCGCATTGTATAGGATTTCCGTACAATTAAGGGGTTAGCGTATAATGGAAATTATAGCTTGATGTGTAGCCGTATGTACCATAGATTTTGCCTAATGCCATGAAATGTGCCTATTTAGTGTGCTTGTGTGCTGTTATTTCCGTTTACGACAATATACGGCCTAAATGCGAGCACCCCCGGGCCATACGCAAACTACGGTAAAGTTTCATTGTCGATAAAGTGCAGAACAGTGGCACAATATTGCACTTTAATGTAACAGAAGTTTATTGATTGATTGAACATAATAAAGAGTATTCTATTCTATTGATTTACAATTGAGAGTCGAATACTAATCGACAAACGTAAGTTATCCCGTCGTGTACGTGGACCTAACACTTTATGTAGAAGGATGGGTGGAATAGGTCCATAGCCAGCTCTGAACTGCTAGATATTTCCTGATTTTGGTTTTCTTTATACCACAAAGTTAGTACCTAGTTCACAATGGTGAGCTATATGGTAAGTGAGCAAAACAAAAAGATGATTTTTTCCTGGCGCCACCACCGATTTCACTTAGACCAGCCATACTCAAAGTGTGCTCCGCGGAGCCTTGGGTTCTGGATTTTGACCAGTATTTTCGCGCAGCCCCAACAGAGGCTTGTTGGGGCTCGGCGAAAATACTGGTCAAAATAAAAAAAAAAAATACTAAAGTGGTAAGACACGCACTTGGCCAGTTTTTGATTAATTTAGGGCTCCGTTAAGTGTTGTTTTCCAAAAGGATTCCGTCGCCAAAAAAGTTTGAGAAACACTGACCTCGACTATTCTATGTCTTTAACGGAAATCAGGAAGCTTCTACCAAAACATAACATTACGCAAGACAACAATGATATATGACGAGAACTTTTATTAAAACAATTGAAGCAAATTGCTGATTGCTTATCTATACGTATATCGTGAGTACAATTATAGAAACAATCTGTTGAAAAGATATAATGGCTTTTATTATTGTTAAACGCAGTTGAGATCGTACAGTAACTAATATGAACTCGTAATTGTTGTGTCCGTGACTGTACTAATCATAATTTATGCGCAGTCTTTTAACTTTAGGAGTACCAAGTGGAACGACCCCCACTTATCGTTCGGAGTATCGAAAATACTACGATGTAAAATCTTTCGAAAATTATTGTTTGATTGGTCCTGCCTGTTAAAGCAAGCGCAACTGTTGAGTTCCCAGGATTTATTTATAAGACAGTTTTCATTGGCAGCTCGGAAATCAGGTAAAATTCTGATTGCAGACCTTCGCATTTCATTGTTTCATTATTTAAAAGGATGTAGACTACTTTTTGCTTCTCATAAAATGAATAGAAAGTGATAATGACATTTTCAGACATTCAGAACTTAGTTTAACTTACTTAAAGCGATACGAACGAATTTTATGATGCTGTATAATTCTTTTCCCTCTTTTTTATGTACATGTTATGATTATTATTTTAAGTCTGTTAATTATATATATTTTTTATTATATTCCGAAAATAAATGATAGGCCGAAAAATTATAACGGTGTGATTTAAAAGAAGATGTTGTGACAAAAATTGAAAAGAGTATGCTTAGCTGGTTTGGTCATGTTGAGAGGATGAATGAAAGGCGACTAACAAAAGGCAAATAAACAAGGCAGAAGTGAGTGGAAACGCTGGGAGGGACACGCCCTAGAAGGGCATATAGGGACCTAATTGGTAATGTTCTTCATAAACGTCAGGTGCGTAGTACTCGCAACCGGTGTGCGTGTATGACCAGGGGTTCTAATCCAAAGCGCTAAACCGAAGTATCGAATGTTCGGTTAATAACTTTCATAGTTTCCTTTTGTGACTTTGAGTCCGTACCCGACTTCAAGTTACAGTTTTGATTTTGCCTTATCTCTTCGACTGCCTTTTTTTTTCGCCGTAGTCAGCGATAGTTAGCCGTAGTAAAGAAACGACCGAACATTCGGCCGATACTTCGAATTTATGTTCGGAGTAGACCCCCAGATGTATTCAGAACGTAAACGAAGCAACAGGAGTATAGCAGCGTAAGGAGCGTAGCAGGTGGCGTTCTATAGTTCCTGCTTACCCCCATGGGAAGAAGGCGTGAGTTTATATACGTATGTATGTATATTCCGAAATAAAAGGCAGATTCGAACTTACTGACCATGTAATGTTTGTTCTCCAGGGTTCAATGTTTGTAATAGCCTTACTAGTTACTGTCCTCGGTAAAGTAGATAATTGAAAACATGGTGTGGTGTGTTTATAGCGCCTAATGGTGTTGTGGTCAAATTATAATGATTTCAACCACGAGGGGTATTACACTTTGTGGTCGGTTTCTTACTTGACGTCGGAAGCTTAGAATGGTATTACAATACTATGAGACACACCTGTACAGTGTACACCACCACCTTACACCTGTGTGTGTGTGCGATGTGAATAGTGCGTATTTTCGATATTGAATATTTATTACGTTATCTATGTGTGTATTTGTTGAAAGTTGTATGTGGATTTACCTTTTATTTCCAGATATATCTGGAAATAAAAGTTTTTTTTTTTAATATCTATTTTACAGGTAGACTATCTAGTAGAATGTTACCGCTCATGGAATGTTTACATTGGAAAGAAGAAAAGAAAGTCAGAAAATACGTTTATTTGCGGTAAACATGACGCAAAGAAAGAACACAAATACAAAAAAGAACAAGTTGGGGGAAAATATGCGTCACATCCACGCAAAACGGCCATCGCTCAGCATAATGCTGCGACCCTATGTGAGACAGAGCCCCAGCGCTGGTTTTCTGCAACAGCCGGCGTTGACGTCATGACGTCGACCGGTGCAACATTCAGTGAGATTATAAATAAGAAATAAAATAAATACAAACTACTTAATTCTACAGAAAAAAAAACAAAAAATCCTAGTGTTTGGAATTCCCAACCCCTCCCACCTACCACCTACCTACCTACCCACCCGGTGGTAGGTACATACTAACTTAATCAAACATACACAACACACACGACAGACACACATGACACACCCAAATTCACACTCAACTGGAGAGAGGTTATACATTTATTTTATTTTTATTCTGTTTCTAAATTTAATTTAGTAGAAATTTTCGTAGGATTTATTTGCGTAGAACATGGTGTGTAAAGTTTTTTTAAGGGGCCGTGCACAAAATCGACTGATTTCGATCAATTTTGTTCATTGTTTGTGAGAAAGGGAAAAAGAATTTATACAAAATTATGTGTGATTTGTAAAGCCGAGTTCTTTGTTTTGCATGTGGCGGAAAGGGATTTTTTCAAATAAGTAAGAATTTCTGGAAAATCACAAAAATTCGCAAAAGGTTTTCCGCGAGACGCAAGACGCGAGAGTGACGTTCATCTTTTTACAAGAAACTACTTTTGAGTTTGAACATTAAACAATATTCAATGATAAACATCATTATATGGTCTACTTGCACGTGGCGGGACCAGTTTTTTCAACTTCCATACAAAATATAGCAGAAGTGAAAACCTTCTTTTTTTTAAACCCAGCCTGTAATGTTTTTTCTCCTATTATTTAGCAAACATTATCAAGAAATTTAAAAATCACACACTGGGTTTCAGCTATCTTTGAAATAAAATCAAATTTTTATTTTATGAATTTGCAATATCTTAATTATTATTTATTTATTTAATATTTTAAGCACAAAAAATGTACAGAGGCGGACTTAATGCCATAGACATTTTCTACCAGTCAACCTTTGGGTGATGCAGAGACAAGCAGTGGTAGGTGCAATTACAAAAATTGTGAAATCAATATTCATTTAAATAAAAGTAAATCAAAGGCGAAATAAACTATATTTTCCAGAGCACACAAGTGATAAAACTATTAACAGGTGCTATGACTGACACGAATGGTTTAGCACCACAAAAACTGTACTTTTAATGTAACACAGACTTAATGTTTCAATTATTTCAAGCTTTCTCACAATTAGATAAGAAATTGACGAAAAAGGGTTTTTATCGTGTACGGAGCCTTAAAAAGATCATAAAGAGCATAAATGTTTTGCTTATATCACAGCATGCAAATGCTACGTTACAAAATGTTTGCCGTAAGTAAATTCTTTTATGCTGTAAAAATGATTGGTGTTTAACCATTTTTAGTAATAAATATAATTCATTTTTGTATTCAAACGATAGCTAGGTACTAACCCAACACAACTACTTACGAGTTTGTATAAATTGGATTTTTTTATTAAAAGAGAGTGCCCTGGCACCCATTACACAAGTTTAATCGTAGCTTGGTGCCTTTCATCAGTTAATTATGCAATTTAAAAAAAAAACAATATTTTCCTAATACCAACCTTTGTGTAAATTGTGAATTTGGGAATAAAGTTTATTCTACTCTATTCTAATCCAGCCCAGTGCGAGTGTAATATGTATAATATATATAAATGATATATAATATGTATGATTAGGCTAGTTGTAATATTTCCTTACTTGAAATTGCCTTATTCTATCATTAATGTAAACTTGCCTTTCCTTCAAGTATTGCGTCTACAAGAGTATCTAAGAAATAATTTAAATTAATATAGATCGAAAGATAGTAAATGAGGTATTAATTAAAAACACTTTCTTCAACAATCAGTATTAATAATTCACATGTGAAAAAGTATCAAACACTTCTAACGAGGAAGCAGTGGTTCATTATTACGACCAATAAGGAGTAATTAGGCAATTACGGCTATTGTTTTGTTAATTAATTTGATTCAAGCTGACACCTAAGTATAGCTTGTCAACATTTTGATATCGTTACCTCTACTTACGTATATCGGGATCGAATTATCGCAATACTATACCGTTTATGTAGCTTTATTACCGTCGGAAACAAATCGATTATCGTTTCATAATACTCGTACAATTAAATTTAAATCGAGACGTGACTGCGTACTTAATCTATCCGATTCTATTAGCATTCATGCCAAAGTATGGACTATCACCGCTATGTCAACTGGTGTAGATAATTTGACTTGCAGGAGGGCAAAATACCGTTCACTAAATCGGGAACAAATTAGAATTTTAACGGTAACTGGAGCTAAACGTAGAGTTTTTAATACTATTACCGACGAGGAGAAAGAATATGGAACAGTATCGTCGGTGACACTTATAGATATAAATCAAAACAACCTTACGGATATTTTGTAAGAGAATTCCACCGTGAAGGTCGTATCTCACTTCGGGTTTATCGCTGATCATTTCATTAGCAATTTAGCTTTATTTAAATGGATGTGACCGAGATTGATTAACGGTCTATTAGTCGTGACTTAATCTCGTAAGTTTGCACAATGCCCTACGTCTATTAGGAATGGTAATAAGTGTTACGTGGAGATACAACAAAAAGCTACGCATGAACGGTGCACCGATGTAACGGGCCCGAGTCGGCCGCACTCCGTTATGTCATTAAGTATGTTGAGAGCAGCGTCCGAAGCACCTGGTAGCTGACAGAATGGCCATCACTACACTACTTCAGATTAAATGTATCACGCTTCATCATCAACTCGGTTACGGTACTCGATAGACCCAATTAATATTCAATACAGAGGTTTATGAGAAATATATGATCTATAATAACGTTGTTCGTCTTCAATTGCGCCTTGCCGACATAATCAGTCTAACCGCAGTAGAGTTACATAATGTTTTTAGTCGAATAAACCCACAAACGGGTACAATATCCTCGCGAATTGAGATGTCACGTCTCACATTTCTCGTAACAATTGACACCACCGAAGTACTGACAATCGGTGACAGACACTCACGAAACCACTCTGATTCTGACCCACAAGATCCTTTCAATATGATAATGTTACATCAATATATCGTATCGTATTTAGAGCCGATAAACACAATGATATTCAGGAAGACAATCGTGACGGGGGAAATACGATAAAAGAATCATTGCATAACAATAAGAGTGGCCTTTGATCGACGATATGTTTTGACCACATTGGCATGTTAAAACGGTCTCAGTGGTCCAGTTTTTAGGGTATTACGATTGGGGGTCTCGTAATATTGCGACATGATCTGTTGTATAAATAAGGAATAAGCATGAATAAGTCAGATCTTAGATAGAACATGCGATAGTAACAAAAGCACAAACAATGAGTCGCCTACTCGCTAAAGACAATTAAGTTAATAATTGTGACCTATGTCGACACGCGTGGCGAGTATTACCTGTGCCGTATTAGGACCATTTAACTACCGGTTGTGTACTTAATCCCGGGCCTGATTCACGATGCGATTATCCTTATCAATTACAGAGACGCGTTCTCGCCTACACCACTCGTATGCTCAATTGTGTACGTTTATGGCAGTAAGATATTTTCATTGTTAACTCATCTTATATCACATCTGTTGAAGTTTCGAAACGTGTCTTTAAGGTCGGAGTGTAAGCAATTGTATCAGGGCACGAGTAAAAGCTCTCTACGTACCTGACTGGTCTAGTGTGGTTGTAATGTGTTGTGACGGAGCTCCGAGAGGCACTGCTTGTACAATAATATAGAACGTGAACGTCTGTCCTATTATGGTTGGGGACAATACTAAACACGTGTCGGGATTGTTTATATACTTATAGCAGTACTAGACGGTTTGGTCTCCAAAGCTGATTGACAGTGACTCACTTATTACGCACGAAACTCACATTCACAGGATGTGGAACAATATATATATAAGTAAGTACTGAGTATTGTTTTTGTGATGAGTACCTATGTTTATTGTTACGTAAGGTCCTATAAGTACATCTCATGAAAATTTACTATTCATAACAAGCAGACGTGGAAATGAAAGTAGAACGGCATGCCTTACATATTCCTGCATTTATAATTACCATAAGATTGCGAACTGCGGAATATGTACTAGCGATAAGTACCTAAGAGAGTGACTGAAATTAATATTGTTGACTAAACACGGATTGAATGACTCGAGTCGAAACTGATACATGAAAAATTCTATTCACAGGACTGAATCGTATTGTAGAAAAAAGGTGACTGTCTTAGAGTTAACTAGCAGAGGTCATTGTCCGCCAACGACTTAGCAAATAGTGCGTATCCTGGATGACTGGATGGCTACATGAAAGAATGCGGGATGAAGGTCGGAGAAACACTCGCGATTGTCGGGATGAGTAGACGATGTGTGGGACCCACCGAGAGTGAGACGACGAGCACACTGATGAGCGATAGCGGAGTTAAATTGAACATTCTTAGGAATAAAATCTTATTTATTTTCTATAGAATAAGAAAATTTATACACATAAACCGGTAACTTAACTCTTGGAACTCTAACTTATAATTAAGAGGTTAATAGATATAGCAACATTTGCCAACATTAGAAACATTCTACTTGCATATATGGCTAATGGCAATTATAATTTGTTTAATAATAATTTGTCGTAATTAAGGAAAATTGAATCATTATAGTTATTGTATGAACGTAAACGAAGCAAAAGGAGTACCTATGTAAGGAGCGTAGCAGGTGGCGTTCTATAGTTTCTGCCTACCCCCATGGGAAGAAGGCGTGAGTTTATGTATGTATGTATTAAAGTTAGGTATAAAGTTTATAAATGCCTTGACTTCTTGCGTAATGTAAATTATTTTGCATACTATTGTATAGAGTCAATATTTTCTAATGGAACAGACAGCTGTGCTGCTGGGGAGTTTGTTGCGCCACTTCTTCGCAGCTAAAGCACTAGGAAGTGGTGAAGGGCGGGCGTTTTGGGGGACTGTCTCATGTCATTTTGACGTCGAAAAGTGCTGATTCTCAGCCTAGGTTGAATAAATGACTTAGGATTTTGACTTGATTGTTAATTTATAAGAAACAAAGAACGCCAGCCGTGTGCACTAAGATCGTCTCCATTGTGCCGCCTCCGTCGCATTCCTCGACGTTTCCTCTGTCATTCACAAGTTTTTTGTTTGTTTATTCCTCAATTTACAATGATGGGCAAAATCCTCATTGAATAATTGCAGTCACGTCGTCGTTATATTGTTTTATTTGTCTGATGACAAATAGTGAGATTGAAAACGGATGACAGTGCAAGCGAGCGTTGATACTGTCATAACTAAATGTCAACTGTTGCAGTCAGTTTTACTTCACTGTTGCTCCGATCATCTTCACGCATAATTTACAATTATTATTCTTAATATACTTAGTTGTTTCGTACATGTTCCACTGCTGGCATTTAGATTCTAGTAGCAGTTTCGACAGAAAAGTTCCCATGCGTCCGCTTACGGTTATATAATATTTTAGAAGAAGACCACGTCAGACATTTGACCTCACTGAGCAATACCGAGACATGTAGTGCTTACACACGTATATGCCTGCGTTACTAGCAAACTTTATGGAATAGGACACCGTCTGGGATATATTGGTTTATCTTTCCATATCTAAGTAAACATTTTTGAATTAAGTGAGGTTAAAAACGTCGTAAATAGTTCTTGACATTTGAATTGGGTGACAGGTCTTCATTGTGTCACACCTTTTATGGTTATCAATATTTTTATCTGTCCCAGATTTGTGGCACGTAAATGGCGTAGCGATTTCTAAGCCTTACTGTCATTTAAACTAAACGTTTATTATCATTATCTATATATGTTAATAGAGTGTTATAGTCACATGAATCTTTGACGTAATCTCTGGCAAAATTAATTATATGTACCTATCAGTGCGGCAAATCCGGCGAAGGATATTATAAAAAATGTTGCTTAATTTAAGATTAATAGTAACTAGTTACCTACTGGCTATTGTATGGCTGTCATCGTATATTTTATTAATTCTGAAATCACTATAATAAAGTGAAATCATAGAAATTGTTTTGAATTTTATCACAACATGTGGAGAGCAGTCCGCGGTTCTTACGTAACTTGTCATTTCCTTCGTCAGTTATATTCAAGTTTCTTCCCAAGGATTGTTGTTTTTTTTTGCTCTATTTCTTCAAAATATTTTTGCGTCGTTGTAAGTTCCTGTGTACCCGAAGTGGTAAGAGGAACACAAAACTATTTGCTTGTGCAAGTTTTTTTGTAACTTCATACTTCCATATGACGCTTATTGTGTTCTCCCTATATTCTTTTTAGTGTTCCGTAGTCAACAACGAAACCTTAAAGTTTCGCCATGTCCGTCTAACTGTCTGTCCGCGGCTTAATACTAGAAAGCTGTAATTTGGCATTAATCACGCCGACAAAGTGGTAAGGTGGTAAAATGGGGATGATTTTTTTTCCTCGTCTATTCCATGGCGTGGAGTATTGAGAGTCAATTGCCCCCCGCCAGCGAAATGGTTGTTTTTGGATATGAGAAAAAATTCAAGACAGTAGTATAGATAACGAAGATAAAAAAAAACTATCACAGCTACGTAGGCTTTACAAGTTTCACATTTGCAGTTGGAGAATTATTGACCATGACGTATATCGATGTATGGGAGAACATGTTTTTCAACTACAATGTTAAGTTTGTTTTTGGGATAAATTCATGCCAACTACGGAACTCTTCATTGTACGTGGTCCGACGCACTTGTAATATTCTTAAAATCGTTCTCAGTTTTTTCATCTCTTGTCTGGGATTTCGTACATAGTATGTCACCTAGCCGTAATAGCTATCGGCTGTTTTCTAAAAACTCCGTATAAGCGCGTATGACATATGTGTGAAGTGAACACATGAATGTAACATAGAAAGTCGCATGTTTTTATAGCGATATATATTTCAGAAATATACATTTCGTTTTAAATTCCGTGTTGGATTTATTATTTTTTGGGCTCGTTTTCATTTAATTATGTTTTGCAATACATAACGAAATAAAGCCCTGGCAGTTATTTGTGAATTCGTTACAAACTGCGTCTGCATAGCGAGGCAGATTTATAACTACACTAGGTAGTAATTAAAAGTTTTGTCATTCAATCCTCCGCGTGATGTTCGCTCCTCAGCGGAAATCGTTCCCATGACCTTTTATTTCGTGGCCATACGCTAATCTTTTTTACTTACGAGTCAGCCACTTGCCTTCGGTTTACGTACATATGTACTTATTAAATATCATTTATTGCGCTTTTGTAAATAGGTCGAACAGTTGTTAATTTATGTTTCAAATAATATCATTTAATATCCTGTTTCCTAACAATTTTGTATGCAAAAATTTACGTATTTAATAGGAGATTATTTAACTAAAATGATATTATGTTAAATATGTCACATGAACCGATCGAAATCTAATAGGTTTAACGCCCTTCAAGTAACCTAAGAGCCTGGCGAGGTCTTAAGTTATAATTTAGACAGTTTATTAGATCACAACGATAGACAACAAATTTCTGTTGAACCACATTTTATCATTAATGTATCTAGCGCAATAATTTACTTGTTTGATATTCAGCTGACAGGTTAAGTCGTCAGTAACTAATAAGTAATAACTTTGTACATTCAATTAATTTATTGGTTGTGGATACCTGAGGTCACCAGTGTCACGGAAAATTTCTCAATAAATCTACAAAGTTATGATTTCATGTCGATCTGTGAATGTAAGAAATTCGTGTTCACACTATCACAGCTGATTGTCGCTTTGCGCACAATCTAACAGATTCACGCAAGTTCTAACAGTAATTGAGGCACTTCCATGAATAAATAGGGCTCAGAGAAGATTTTTAGGTAATTGTAATTATTAAATATTAAATAAAATTACATTATTAAATCCTTTGCTCACAATGCTCACGTCTATTTTAAAGGTAGCACACGCTGTTCTATGAATCAAGCTGGCACCGTTTCATGCTTCATTGAAATAAAAAGAAAAACATATCACCAACAGAATGCGTCTGTCGCGCACGTACACAAAGTAAGAATGCAATAAAAATACGTAATATGATATAATTAACGTTCTACAATTTGTGTTGCAGGAAACTTCACGGGCGAGCAAACAGCGCACGCTACGTGATGGTAGACGGTAGACCCACCACGACTTCCGTGCTCGGTGAGAGCGCAGGTGCACACGATCTCATCGGTAAGGGATGACGCGCAAATTGCCTCACATTGGCATCATCGCATGCAACCAAAACGTGAATGAGTGCACACATGAAAGACAAATTATACATTACTGTATCTGACTCATGCTAGACCTTCTTCATTTCGTTGCTGCAGCGTAAATGGCAGTTCAAGATGGATATCACATTTCAATAAAATTTTCCCACTTAAAGCACGTCTGGGAAGGCCCTGCTAGTTATGTATGGTCGGCAAACATATTTGGCACACAGGAAACACGTAATGAAAAGCAATAATGACACAAAATGTGCGTAAGAAAAGCGGAAAATGTTCAAATTAACGGGAACTTACGACCCTATTACTTCGGAAAAGTATGAAACTGTACGGAAAATGTTCAAGTCCGGACATTATTCCTGTGTTTATTGTATCGTTGTTTAGATATTTTATAATATGAGAGGTACTGTTTACTTTGTCAAATCTCAAGAGACAATGTGTGACGATATGTGGGGCGTGGCTTGTCTGTCGGTGGCGGTGTTACACAAACAATGGAGAAAGCAAAGCATCAATCGAAATCATCATCTAGTTGAGAACATAGACACAACCACGAGACACAACACACATACATAGAAGACAGACAGATAGTGCAATCATTGTCATTTGAAATTCGGTTTCTAATTGTAATCACGAACAAATATAGGCTTATAATTAAATCGGTAAGTTCCTGATCGTAACTATTCATTTGCCTGTAATTAACCAGTAATTAGATGAAAGCATAGTTAGTTCGGTATGTAAAGGCCATTTACGTCTTGAAAAACTTGCTCACTTTATTTGGTGAATGAAATGTGAAAACTTTAGGGTTATAATAGTATCTACCGTGAAATTTAATTTGGACTAAATTAAATAGGTACCTACTAGCTTTTTATCGTGTAGGGCATACTATTATGTAATACCAAAACTGAGGGTGAGAACTGTGTAAGAAAAATAATGTGTTAAATAATAATTTAAAAGAAAATGCGAACTACAGATTCCACGATATTTTAAATATCCTGACCGAAATTGATTCATACATTTTTTGCCGCATGAAAAACTGATTTTCAGGTATAAAATATTACAATGAGAAATAAATTGAATAAGAAATCTTGATCTAACAATTCACTCCATAAAAGCATGGGTCTTCGCTTTATATTCACCAATAAACAACCAATTCCACTAAGTAATTATTCAAGCGGCCACAACCACAACTTGAAGTGTACTGAAGCGGCGAAAGACCCACATCGAATAAACCTTCAGCTACCCATAAAATGACAATAAAACTTGAATCGTGAAATAAAGCGCTTTCATGTGTACATCAATGGAATTCCTATGATTCATTCATAGGATGCGGGGTTCAAGTTGTAGGCGGTGTTGTGCGTACGCGCGCATCTACTGCAAATCACTGTGGCTTTCCAAGGGCACAGTATTCTATGTCTTATTGTAACCTTCAAGGCCGTGTCACATCATGTATATACGTAGATTGACAGATAAAATGGCTATGTCTAGATGGATGGGCCCGTCAAGTGTGAAGATGAAGATACATGAGTACAAGCTAATCTATGCACAATGGTAAGTGTTAATAAAAAAATCTGATGTTTGTTAATTTACTTTGTAATTTAATGCCTAAAATGCGGCTTACGAGTATGACACGAAATCCTTAACTTAATATAAGCTATCCACGTAAATAATTAATATTTTAAAGCTTGGTGATTGTCAAGGGGGTAGAAGTTACATAGGATAGCGCATAAAATCCAGCTTTTCTAAGGCAAAGCTGGATTTTGTGCTATCCTTTCATCCTCATCCGTGTGCTGTTTATTACTACGGAATAAAAGGGTCCACTGGACTATCCTATATAAATCTAGGATAGTCTTGTGCGTGAAATATGTCTGGAACTTCTCTGTCGTCACAAATCTACTTGCATTATGTGTTGTTAACTATACGTACTTCGTTTTTAAAATGGTAAAATGTGAGTATTCATCCTATGGCTATTCATTGCGTTTTTAAGTTATCTCTGTTCCCATCCGTGGGCTTCAAATGCTGAAGACTGATCTGTGGGCACGTCTGGCGCAGCAGGGCGTGCGCGTGCGCGGGCGCAACGTTGCGCAACAAACGACGTACTCAGCCCGCTTTTACTCGCCGCTCGTTTACATGGAACGCGTCAATTACGTAAAATTGTATCAAAAATTGTATTCACGTACCAACTACCACTGGTATGTGCTCGCAAAGAATCGTTGCCACATCTCTGTATAAATTCTGATAAAATGATTGTTATTTAATTAGCGGTTCACAATATCTGATACAAGTGCAGATATCGGTTGTGAAATTGTACATCGCATTGTAGATGTGCGTAGAGGTCTCATAATTATAGAGAAATACAACCAGTCATTAAAATAATAATAACATGTTGTGTAGGTAATGATACAGCTAAGAATTGAGTAACATTCCTTTTAGGGTTGCGTATTGAAAAGGAACTATCACACGAGTATCATATATCTATATATTGTGCATCATCATCATCATCATTTCAGCCGAAAGACGTCCACTGCTGGACATAGGCTTCCTCAAAGGGAGATTTGCCATAATCGTCACGCTTGGCAGGCGGGTTGGCGATCGCAGTATGGTGTTAAAATGGATAGAGAACGCTGCTGCCCATTCTTTAGTAAGCCCCTTAGTCGCTTTTTACGACACCCACGGGAAGAAATGGGATGGTGCTATTCTTTACGTCCGGCACCACACAGATATGGTATTGTGTATGAAAGCCTTAAATTCCGGAAACGTTTGTGTGACTCCTGTAACCGACCTATATTGATCTTCCTTGCCCAACATTGTACATATGTAAGTTAACATGCTTTATTGTTTCCTTGTAAATGAAAAGCTAATTTAAAAATATTTGCGCTACTAGATCTGCTCGGACAGCGCGAGTCTACTTATGCAAGACAACGCTACTTTTACTTTCAACGCGACGCGGAATAAGAAATAAAAACAAACGTTTTTCTTACAACAACACAGTTTTAATCCAAATAACACGGTTATAAAACTGTTAGGCCTCGGCCCGTTGAACACACGACACTATAGATTGATATTGGCCCTGAATTTTGAACCGTAGTTTAGTGATCGATTATGTCTCGTGTCGCGGCTTGTATGCAGCCTGGTAATTAGGTAGTCGTTGGGGCCCGCATGGTTATAATTTTAACATAAGTGTACATGACGTCACTTGGTAGCCGGTTATCACAACACAACCCACTTCACTGCCTCATAAGGGTTTGTGGTACAAGGCTCTTTAAAATTCAGGTCGGGATCATTTTAATGGAAATGGAATATACGTCTGCGAAACGAAAAGCGTTAATATTTTGAGTGTAAAATTAAATAAGGTAGAATTCACTCTTTTTAAACTATGTTGTTTTTAGGGGATGTTTTCAGGAGTGTTAAGGGATAGCGATTGGCTACAATAAAAAAAATACTGAGCGTCATGATGAAATAATATAATATAAGCTTTATTTCAATAATTTATTTATAGCTGTTTTAGTTTCGATAATTTAACACAATTTAATATTTTTTTTTGTAAATAAAAACAGTAAGTTCAATTATTAATACGACCACCAATAAAATAGAAAAACTTAAATTAATCAATATTTCTAACGGTAGGCATAAATTAAACGTATTAGGTAAACTAACATTTCTGCAGTAGAACAAACAGTGCTCTGTGGTCGCCGCGTCGCCCTTGACATTTCGTTACACTTCTCCGGTCGCGGCATAGACAACAGACCTTTAACTGAATGCCTTCATCTTCAAATGAATACATTTCAACTGAAACTGTAACTAAATTATTCACGCTAAATGCCTCGTTGGTCTAGTGGTCAAGCGCTACTGTCGAGCACGGGGTCCGGGGTTGGATTCCCAGGTCGGGCAAAGCGTTATTGGGTTTTTCCATAAGGAATTTCTCAGTAGCATCCCGGTGTCTGGACTTGTGCCCGGTTGATGGCAATAGGCTCGCCCCCTATTACATGGGACTTAAACATAACTGCCGAAACGTGGGTGTACACGTCTGTCTAACCCTTCGGGATAACAGGCGTGTTGTTATGTTATGATAATTACGCTAAAAAAATATTTTTATTTTTGGTAGATAATACCGGTTAGTTTTCTATCTGACCTACGCAGTGTCTAGATTTTTTCTTCGTTTAAGTACTCAAGAGCCAGTCTGAGTGAACGGGTTTTGGTGCTGCTTTATGATGCAGCAAGGTTTCTAGATAAAAAATTGATACCCACTAATGTTGTAAACTTTTAGTTTTGATCTAAATAAGGTCAAAATCAACTAGTAACTGTTATAGTCACATTTTATGAGCACAGCATGAGATTAACATTTTTAGCTTCAAGGTTATTGGAAAGTGCAAGAATGCAACAATTCTTCCAAAAATACTCGGATCGCGAAACAAAGTTGATTCTTTGGCAATCTTTCAATTTACTCTTAGTCGCGTATTTTCGAAACAGTTACTAAAAGCTTCTTTCATACCCTTTTACCTTTACTGCTAAGTAGGTTCATGTAGATTTTATTATCTCATTAAACCACAGTAACCGTCCTATGCTTAACATGGATGTTCCAGTCTCAATAAACTGCTATGCTTTATTGGAGTCGAGAATTAAAACATTTCGTTACGTCTAAGCAGCGGCTATACGGCACCTACATGCTCTTAACAAGGCCTACACGGAAGCTACGCGGAGGCTACGCTGCGACGTTGAGACTTCTACGCAACGACTACGCAGCGCAGAAGCGGTCCCCACACAGAGCCTATGCAGCGCAGAAGTGGTGTCTACGCAGAGCCTATGCAGCGCAGAAGTGGAGCCTACGCAGAACCTATGCAGCGCAGATGCGGTCCCTACGCAGAGCCTATGCAGCGCAGAAGTGGTGCCTACGCAGAGCCTATGCAGCGCAGAAGCGGTCCCTATGCTCAACACTTTGACAGATCTTGTTTTTATTAGATTTACGTTTAAACAGACTTTCGGCCACATTCTGGATAATTATGTAGCGAGAAGTTTTAGGAGCGTCCTACTATTTCTCGGGAATTTAAACAAAGTAAACAGCTATGGTAAACACTTACTAAGTGTATAATACACGTGCTTTGTTCAAATAGATATGATAGTGATTAAGGACAGCGGTGCTGTACCGGTATGTGAGTTCCGGTAGCCACTCAGTACAATTGAGCACACAAGGTCGGCGCCACTCGCGGTGTTTTGTTGCCTGTCAATCACTACTCACACCTCTGCGTTTGAACAAAGTGCCTTTACGTTTGAACAACGCGTTTCAACTGTTTGTTCCAGTTGTACGGTTGTCGGGCTCCAATGTTTTCTGTGTTGGGATTACCTAAGTTCGAAGCTTTTTGGGTTGTCAAAAATGCAGTAAGATTAATCAATCTACCACACGGGCGCAGTGCGTGTTGGCAGATGTCACATGTCTTCCAATTTTCGGTTCTAAGACATGCCAGTTTCCTTACGATGTTTTCCTTCACCGTTTTGAGAGCAGTGGTGATTTTTACACTAAGTAAAGCGCCCGTTATTACTAATATTCGTGTACGTAATGATGTATATATTACAAGTCACGACATACGTCGCTACATACATAATATTATGAACCTTCATGTCTCCTAATGCTGTTACATGAACCGCTATAATAAAAAAAAAAAAAAAAAAAAATATCTTTATTTCAGACCTAAGCAGTCCATACGTTACGTTAGTGGTTAAAACAAACTGTGCTTACATGCTATGTTATTGTTGCTATTACCTTCGTAGAAATGAATCCCTCAAGTTTCAGAATTTCCGATAACCCTTTGGAAAAGCCCGGCTTTTGAAAGTCAGATCATTTTAACTGTTGTCAAGGCTCATGTGAAGTGATTTGATTGGCTTTTGTTATCACGGACAACCAGTCACGGTTAACACGAGAGTTGGCATGAATTTACTGATTAGAGACTTGTTCAGGCTTTCAAAAACCCTTGGTGTGTTGTCAAGAATAAGGTACTGCTATGTAATGTGATACAAAGTATGCAATATATAAATATTCTATTATATAAATAGTCTATTAAATAAACAACTTACGCGGAATATATTTTAATGTATTTAATACATATTCATAGTGATTTTCAGAGGATAGCCGTGGTTGTATTCACTTTACCCCAAAGCTTATGATCGCTTACTACTGTTAGAATATATTTAATGTAATAAAATTGTTTTATGTAATTGTTTTTTTAGTATATTATGACTTAATATGCTCTATAGGCCGCTATATTCAATTTAATGTGACGTTATAATAGTCTATAACCAGCGGACTATCCAGAGGCTTTCAACGGTACCTCATATGTCAAATTATGATAAGTAGTTTAGAAGTTATGAGGCAATAGATGAACATAAATACCCACATACATAAGTACATACTGGTCAAAATCATAACCCTCCTTTTAGCTTCACGCTTCACCGTAGACGGGTAACACCTCAATCTTATTAGTATATAATTTTTTTAAAACAAAGATTGACATTGTTTGTTTTATACCAACATTACAAGCGTATAAATGATTTCTATTTCTAGAAATGTTGCTGTTAATATTTTTCTTTAGTAAACTAGATAAAGCTTGTTATTGTATGTACTTATTTTCCGATAGTAGAGTATGCATTGAGACTAAATCAATGCACCTTATGCGTCAATGCGTACATTAATAAACAATTGTGTAATAGGAAAGTGGTATACTTTTCATGTAACAAGTTGCTAAACATGCGACGCTGTGGCATGGTGTTTGCCTTTTGAAATAGTTGAGAATACAATTAAAATGTCTCAAGAGAAGAAAACAAACGGCAAAGGCAAAACAACTGCAATATCGGTGTGCTTTTAGTAGCCAATACAATAACGCATTCACGCTGGTAACACACCTCCGTCGCAAAACCATAGCAGCGAAACCGCAGTAGTTCAATTGCACTGGTTCGCGTCATGTTCCGCTACTCGCATCCGATTCGAGTAGCGGAACATCAGCGGAGTCAGCGTCAGGGTATTGTTGCGATTGCCACGCTTCTGTAGTGCCTCGGCGATGTTTGCACACGTACGCACTTACGGCTTTGATGCGCTCGTGCTGTGGCGTAGGAAATCAGAGGGCCTAGACAAAGTAATATTCGATTAGCGATAACGATAGTAGAAAAGCCATAAAATTTTATTTTTTATCATCAGCAGACAGTCGAGCGATAACTTCCATAGAGATGCGTAGCCAAGTGGCACTTTTTGACAAGCGTTATTGCTAGTGTTCGATTCGTATGAAGGAATTCGAATCGAAAACTAGCGATAACACTTGTCAAAAAGTGAAATAGCGATTGTAGAAATAAAATCGCTCCGAAGCGAATGCCATTATTGTCTAGGCCCTCTGCCTCGCTATCGCTACTCTGTAGGCTGCGTGGCATTCGATAGCCGCCCATGTAGACAGCCCGTGAGGCCCGCACCCGATCTGTTTTGGTTATTAAAGTTGTCAAAAAATAATAGGCCCGTTTTGACATTTAACTTGAATCGATTTATCGTAAGTATCGAGTACCGAGTCGTATGATTACTTCACTAGTTACGTCGCGATGGTCAATCGCGACGTAATTCAAGTTAAATGTCAAAATGGGCCTATTATTTTTTGACAACTATAAGTATCATAGGCTAATTGTTATGTTTTTGTTTATTAATTATAATATTACAGTCGCTCCATGTAAAATACTGGTATTCAGCTGTGTCCGGTTAGACTGGAAGCCGACCCCAACATAGTTGGGAAAAGGCTAGACAGATTGATTGATTGAATAATAATATTTTCACTAGCTACAATCTTTACCTACTTAAATAGACAAGAACAACTTTCTTGAATTAGGTACATACGCACAAAGAATACCTTATAATAAGGTCAATCTACGAAGAAAATGCAGTGGACATAAAAACAAAACGTAAAAACGTAGTTGGACTAAAAGAAAATTGTTCGCAATTGCTTGCTTCATAAGCTTACGGTTTTGTGCTTAATAAAAATCACCTAAGTGCGCCTCGCACACGAAGGGCTCCGTACCACCGTACAATATTTAGCAAAAAAAAAACGCCAAAAAATAAACGTTTCTTGTATACAATATTAGTTTTAGTATATGCGAAACCCGAAACACGTGTCTAGTATTTTTATGTAAAGAATTTATGTACATAATTTCAAAACCGTATCATGAAAATCACAAAGTTATAAGGTTGTTATGTTACCGGGTTGTCCGTACAAAAACATGCTTACGGCGCGCGCCCCCGCGCCTCCAGGGTCATCTTGTGCTCATTAATAATAATTTGGCAGTAGGTACCTAACCGTACGGCGATTGTATTGTAAGTAATTAAATGGTGATAACATTTTCCATCACACTTAAATATTTATGTGACAAAATATAACATGGTGTAAGAAATATTGAAATCTATTCAGTTCCTTATTCTGAACAACTACATATATTCAGGTTTCGCTTAAACTAAAAATAATGTTGTATATACCCCCGTTTACTATAAGTATATACTCTTTAATTTTTTTTTTTTTGTTACTTGTTGTTATAGCGGTAATAGAAATACGCAATCTGTAAAAATTCAACTGTCTACCTATTACGCTTCATGAGATACAGCCCGCTGACAGAAATACGGACAGCAGAGGCTTAGTAATAGGGTTCCGTTTAGCACCCTTCGGGTACGGGACTCCAAAAAATGATTGTTTACAATTTGCATCACTGTTGCCACACATAATATACGTAAAATTATATTTATGTTCCAATTACGGTTTATTTGCTGTTGAACTTGTACAAAAAATACTAACGATGTGTTTTTTTTATAAGCATAATGATTAGTCCTTCTTTCGCAAACCAGTCGACATTATGATAAGTGTCTGTCCATGGCCATGAAAATTAATTTATAGGCGGTCACTTCAAATTAATTGCGGGAAAGTGGATCAAATCCTATCTTAGGACGGCCCTGGCACACAGGCAACTGAACGAACTTGGGTAGGTTTTAGTTAGTAAAAGTCTGACACGCCCTCCCGCTCCCCCCAGAGCGGAAGAAGTTATTTGATAATTTCCCACCCAAAAAAAAGGAGGTATATCATCATCAGCCTACATGCTGGTCATAGGCCTCTCCAATTGCACGCCATTCAGCTGAGGGCGTCCTTAGTTGCGCTTGGCGCGGTAGGCAAACGCGGTAAGAGGTATATCCTATTATATATATATAGATATGTCCATTTTAAGCTGATCTCGCATTATATAGGATTTCCGTATAAGGAGGTCAGCTTATACTGGTAATGGCTTGAGCCGTGTGTACATTAAAGTAGCGAAAGACATCTGTACAAATGTAGGTGTACAATCTATACAAATAAATTAAGTTGAAGCGTCGATTTCTAATGTCAAAATAACAGCTAAAAATAAATGCATACGAAATTATACATATACGGTACTTATTACAAAAAAACAATTATTAAAATTGTTGTCTGTTTGTTCCAGCTAATCTCCAAAACGGCTGGACCGATTTTGACGGGACTTTCACTGGCAGATAGCTGATGTTATAAGGAGTAACTTAGGCTTTTATACTAGAAAAAGCCATGCAGGCGAAGTCGCGTGCAGCAGCTAGTAATAATAATATTAAAATAATGGTGGCTCATTTCATTCAAAACGTCCTAACGGGCTTCTGCGAGTTGGCTTCGGCCCCTCGTACGACTTCCAAAGGTCTGGGATCCCTGGGTACTGAGATATCTCAAGGTCATTTTTAATAATAATAAATGCACATTTGATTGAAAGAAAATAATGAAAGAAAGGAAGAAATAGTAGATTGTTATACGAGGGTCGAAAGGAATCAATTCCCATACGAGCGAGGGCGGCTATAGTCCGAGTAGGAATTGGTGACTTTCACCCATGTTAAACACTCTATTTTTCATTTCGAATGGAAAGTAAAAAAAAATTGTTATTCTAAAATATTTTATTTTCTAGTTTGTTCGCCACTTCATAAAATCACTGTATGTATTTAAATATATTTCATTTGAAATTTCTGGCAAAAGATTTTCGATTAGGTACTGTATTTGCCTCGTACATTTTTGCATCGCTTGAACTCATTTTTAATCAAATATTAGTCCATAGATTTATAAATTATACTCTATATAAAAACCTTTGAATTTCGGTACAGCTTACAGAGTTAGTATTCCGTCAAATTATAATAGTCTTTTTAAATTTAAAAAATGGAACACACCGCTTCACCGCCGCAGGCCGTCTGTCTTAATAGGTTTTTTTTTTAATTCACACTGGCTGTTTATACACTCACAAGACCGCGGTTTTTTTTAATCATTGTTTTTAAAATTTACGTAGCCGACTAACTAACCAAATTTAGTTAAATTTTTAAAATGCATTCCCTCTCTAGAGAGGAAAGCTATTACTTTGAGTCTTTCCCGCCCTAGGGTGGGACGCAGCGCTTTCCTCCCGCTACTCAGATCAAACAAACACTACTTTCCGAGTATGAGAAATGAAAAATAATTTTTCACTACTCTTGCTCAAAAAGTCCGTCATTTTAGCGTACCAGAGCGGGGCTAAAATAACTTATCAGGCTCTAGGATAAAAAGTTTTTTATTTTTTTCTCTGTTACTGACGACAATGTGCCTACAAAAACGACAAAGTCATTATTCTTAAGGTGAATCCGCAGCGGTAGCTGTTGCTGTATAAATTTAATTATGTAAATACATATGTGTTATAGTCGCGAATCATATTGCGATTAATATACAAGCTGACACTGACCTGCAAATAACAAAAAACGTAAGAAAAATTGAATTTCGCGGGCTATAGCTGCGGATTCACCTTAAGTAAAATAATCATGAATAAAGACTCGACTTATTACTGTTTCATAAAAAATATATATTTTTTTTTAATATGGAACTAAAAGCTGCGATCTCTTCGGTATAATGCGTGCATTGCGTTGCGGCCTCACCGTATTAGAGTATACGCTCCTTGATTGTGGCTACAGAATTCAGCGCGCGAATTCATTAGAATTTAATTTGTAATTAGAGAAAATCTCTATTTAAAAATTAAATTGATGACTGTAATTTATTTTAAAACATTGAAATTAATGCCGTCATCTAGTGAGAATGTATACTATACCCATATTTGCAGATGGAAGAGAAAGGAAAATAAATAATTTTCAATCTGTTGCCGACTTGGATTATTTTATTTTCTCGCAATCGTAGTAAAAACCCATTAAAACTCAGTTTCTATTTACTCCCTCGCTGAAGCTCGGGAGTAAAACTACCACGTATAATGGGTCATTTTAGCCCCTTGTATAACAATCTACTATTATTAAAATTTGTCATAGAAACACATGCGTACGAAAATGTAATTGATTGTGACTGCCGTTTAAGAGTGATTGATCCAGATTCCGGTTGAACGGTCGTATGTGGCAAAACCTCGGTTATCCGCACTTTCAGTATACAGTGAAAGCACTAAGGTAAGTGTGTAAGTAAGCCGAAAGCCTTGTGCTAATTACCTACAGTTAAATCTGGTTATACGACAGGTGCTAAGTTAAACAACTTAGCCGGACATAAAGTACGATCATTTTTGAGATAAACAATTCCATTTTATTTATGATCTCAACTTAATTGTGCTGACAGAACGATTTACTAGGCGTTAATTACAGTGTGCAGTTTCGTTATGTTTAATTTTAGTGTCCACTTTCACAGAAAACATTTTAATAAACGTCCAACAATAGTTATATATATAATTACGCAAGTTGCTCTTTTGATGATAATTAATAGAGTAGGAAATAACTGCCTATTTCGGATAGTATTGGAAAGTTTTGTACCTGATGTTGTTACCTGAACATCAATTTGACGGTGTTGGTTGGAAGTAAAAAACTTAGTTATATATGCAGCAGAGTTTGTCAGAACGACTTTTGAAACGATCACGGTGTGGTTATAGACGAGCGCCTTGGTTTTGGAAGCGGAACAAATTGACAATCGAATTACGAATTCCTGCGACGGCGCCACAATTTTACAAACATTACACTCTGACTGTAAAGTAGGTCGTGACAATATGGTTTTGAATGTCTGATGTTAGCATTCGCGGAGAGTCATTAGTGATCATTCGTACAGCGCCGGCCATGATTGATGACTTTGATGAGTATCGATCGTAATAATATTGCAATCACTTGCAATAGAATAGAATTATTGCTTTGTAAAGTTGTATGAACATTTAATAAGTTCAAGCGAATCGTAACTGTAAGGCGGTTACAAAATGTAAAGTCTAAAGTCAAGTCTGAACACTGTTGCAGTAAATTAAAATCATTTAAGATCATTATAGCTAGCTGTTCGTTTGGCAGTAAGTGAATTATCTACCGATGTAGCTAACTCAGATAATGTAGCACCGATAGTACAGTTAAAGTAATTCCCAACAGTCGTGTCTTACATCATATTATTTATACATTGTTCTGGACAAAAAAGCTATGCAATTAAGCTCATAACAAGCTGTAGTTTGTTAACAGTAAGAAGCTTATTAAGTGGGTATATTATCTACAATGTGTACTTAATACGTGACACGAAAAGGGGTCAATGAGCAGCTTCATACAATCATAACATAATATTGTATTGAATACGGTTTTATAATCCCACAAAACGTTATGTGCTGTGTTGTGACATTTGTTCGTAACAATTCAAATCACTGTGAGTAGAAGTAAGGCCGCCTGTTCGCGGTGCAGCTTTGCGGGGTATCATGGTGTGTGCAAATGCGTGCAACGACTCCGTTTTATTAATTGCACACATGACGAACGCTCGCGTTGCAGACCATTTACCAGGCTCTTATCAGAAGACATTAGTTAATGGAGCTAATTATAGACCGGCGACGGCGCGACCGGCTCGTTGACCTATCAACTTGCAACTGAGCTATTGACTCGTAATATTCGATTTCAATGTAATTAGATGTCGTCGGGCACTATTGCAGTTTCAGTATTATTATTTTCTACTTCGCCTGAAACATATTTTGAAACGCTGTTATAATGAATCGGTTACAGGCGTCCACTCGTAAGAAATACTTGATATCGGTGAGCGCTGCAGTCGCATAAAAAACTTGATAAACTGCGAATTTGTAAGCGCAGTTCGGTGCGGCAAACTCTCTCTAGATGTAATATCAATTTGTTGGGTGGCCTTGACACACTAACGTATTAGAGTTTCTCTCGTTAAATGGGGGCAGAACGTTTTGTTTGTAACTTAAGGTGACAGCATGAATCGTCCGGGAGGTCCTAGTTGCAGCCGTCGCCGTCGCGTCAACGTAATGTTTCATCGAGCCACTCATTAAACTGTCTGTGTGAAGTTTGTCGCAATGGCTGTTCACCTAGAATAGTTTGTTTACAATGCTTCTTTGAACGACTGTGGTTTGTCAATATAACAAATGGGCGGGTGTGTGCTTATTTGGTGACTGACGGTATTAGTATGGCGTAATTAATTAGCAAGTTGTTGGTAGAATCAAAGCACTATTTCTAAAATACGTGCTTGTAAACTTAGACGGATACTGACATATTAATTGCCTGTTGCTATTATAACAATGCCTTGGCTCTCAGCGAACAAAACCAATAACACGTGGCTTTCATAATCCTAGCCTCATTTCTATTTGATAGGTAGATAGATGTGGTTGACTCAGCTCAGTCGAACAAAAAGCGTTATGAGGTCGTGTGGCTAGTCGGTGAGAACTCACAAGCTACTATTATATGGATAGACTTATTAAATCTACAACGAACTACCCACGATGAGGAACATACAGAGATGGCAGAGATGAGCCTCTGTTATGAAAGATTGCTCCACGACAATAAGGAACTGCAAATATTAAAGAGCAGAGCTATGACTATGGTTGGGTTTTCAATACTTGTCAAATACCAGACGAGCTCGAACCGTATACTGTGACCGCCTTAGTTCCTTGGTCAAGCTTATTCATAGGCTACAAAGCAATAAAATATTAAAACTGTAGACTGTAGAGCTTAATTAAAAATCTATGATATTGGTATCTACCTACATCTTCAATCAGAAATCTCAAACACTGTCTCAAACACTGTGTTTGAGGAAAATGTGAAAATTGTTGAAGGAATTTTTGCAAAATATACTAATCTAAGATGTTAGTATCTACCTACATCTTCAATCACAAATCTCAAACACTGTGTCTCAAATCTGTTTGAGGAAAATGTGAAAATTGTTGAATGGATTTTTGCTAAATATACTTTTAGATATAGTGAAGACTTACCTCAGTATAACACAAAGCGCAATGATGCCGTGAGGCTAGTCCGAGGCCACTCGAGAGCCCGCCCGCATGGTGGTGGTCTTCACGTCATAGCACGACCGCGCGACACCGATACTCCCGGCGAATCATGTCCTGGAACACAATGCACTATGTTAATTAACAATTTATTCAGGTTTAGATTTACTGAAACGTTACGTGTGTGAATGAAATTGATAAGAAGTAAATTCCTATTTATTTCTAATCAATTTAAGTTCAACATTATTCTTGAAGCAACTTCTTTGAAGCAACGCATGTCGAATAAGTAACGCATGGTTACAGTTACAAAGATAGAGTCAAGCGTAAACTCAGGGGGTCTATTCCGAAGTATCGGCCGAATGTTCGCCCGATTCCTGACTACGGCTGACTATGGCTGACTACGGCAAAAAAAAAAACGACGGCCAAAGAGATAAGTCAAAGCCAAAAACGTGACTTGAAGTCGGGTAACAATTCAAAGCCAAATAAGGAAACTTTGGAAGTCAAGAAACGGCCGAATTCGAACTCGGAACTACTAATTAAACTTATAAGTTTAATTAGTAGTTCCGAAGCGAGACCAACGAGGAAATTAATATAAATATTAATTTCTTCGTTGGTCTAGTGGTCGCAAGCGTTACTGCTGAGCTTGAGGTCCTGGGTTCGATTCCCAGGTCGTGCATCGGGAATTTCTCAGTAGCAACCCAGAGTCTGGATTAAGCCCGGTTGATGGCAATAGGTTCACCCCCTATTACGTGGGACTTCAACATAACTGGCAAAATGTGGGTGTACTATAGGCATCTCTGCCTAACCCTTCGGGTATTACAGGCGTGATGTTATTTATGTATGTGTTAATTTAAATTATTATTTTATGGTGATCTCTTAGCATAATAGCTGCAGAAAATAAAAAAATACCATGTTGGTTTTCCGGGAAAGTCTGAAGTAGCATTGTTACCATGCAGAATTTCAAATAGTTATTTGAAAACAAATATGAAAATACCATGAAATAAAGGAAGTGACAACCGAAATTGGGTCTTTGTGATTTTTTCCGATACTCTGGTATTGGAAAACGATAAAATCAAATTGTCTTTATAATGTGCATATGGACCAGCACCGCGTAATTGCGTAATAGTTTGAATCACAATCTTAATGATTTTGTAAGTACGAGTATACGATTGCAAATCCAGTGCTTCATAATATGCTCGAAAAAGGACGATGGGCAATTTACTATGGACCCCGTCATTACGGCCTAAAAAATAACAAACCGTTTGTTTCTAGTCTGAATATATCTAAGGGATTTCCTCAAAAAATCATCTATCAGTTTCATTTATCTGTAGATAGATGTTTGTTTTCTATTTTTCATTTTTTTGTCTGCTCAACAACGTAAATAACGCAATGAATGTTGTTAAACTGTCAAAACGAAACCCCATGCTACGGAGAGTGTGTTACACAATTACCTACCCCGCGGGCGGGTTCAGTTATTTGTTTTACAAAATAAAGGTAGACCAGAAGTTGTATTGAAAGGAAACTAGTTTTACTGGGCAGTCACCCTGCGACCGTGAGCAAGAGAATGAATTGTCGGAAAATGGATAAAAGTTGCACCACGAAACAAGTTTCATTTAAGAACGAATAATGACGTAAAATGTGATTTTTTCCTATTATTTTTAACTAAAAGCAGTTAAAATAACTATTGCACACAATGCAATTAAGGACTATGAGGAATTTCACGACGCGGATGTTACTTTGTTTTGTCACTGCCAGACAAAAGCAGTGTTAATTTTTCTGCCGATGATCTTACGTGACATTGTAAGGTGAGTATAAACATCACGTGCTAGCTCAACATATTATTGTGAGCACATTTGGTCGTTTTATTTTATAAATTTTAAAATTTTAGAACCTTTTATTTTATAAATTCTATCTGATAGGTTTCCTGTAAGTAAGTCGTGGTTCATCATTTCAGCCGAAAGACGTCCACTGATGGACATAGGACTTCCCCAAGGGAGGGTTTGCCATAATCACCACGCTTGGCAGGCGGTTTGGCGATCGCAGTATGGTGTTAAATGCATAGAGAACGCTGCTGCCCATTCTCTAGTAAGTCCCTTAGTCGCCTTTTACGACACCTACGGGAAGAAATAGGAAGTCGTGGTTATATTTCTGGTATTATACCCCCACAGTAGGGTGCTCATAGAGAACCTCGGCGAAAGACGACACTTTATTACGTCCGGTGCATTTGCGGCTCGATCTTAGAATACCAGTTTCTCAAAATACCTGATTCTCAAAACACCAGATTGCAGTCAGTCCAAATACCTTATTGGTTGGCTTATCTTTTTGCCACAGGGCTATAATTCTCGTACTAACTCATCACACGAGAGAAGATTGCCTAGCAATAATACTGTACAGAAAGGAAAAAAAAATGTCTATGGTCGCCACCCACAGAGTATGAGCATAAAGCGTCGACGGATATTCAGGATGCATCAGAAACACAGGGGTTGGTTTACTCGTGTCGATATCGTCCGTACCTGCTGTGTAGCAAGGGCATCGCCAGCCGATGACCCAGGGTGGGGGCAATTTGATATATGGAGGATGGGAAAAGTATGAATTGTAGGTATAGTCAAGAGCACATGGAGCTTTACGCTTGTAGCGCGAGTCTTACCAGTACGGCGATTGTAATAAGAACGGTACAAAGTCCAATGTGTAACTCGACGAGCTCTTTACTGTACAATAAATGAAATTTGTAAACAAAGTTATTACTTATATTTATTAGAAAAAATATACAGACAAAACTGCCCCAAATGGTCTAGCCATGAATGAGCGTACACATATTTTTTTTTTTTAATTACAAGATTTTAATAAATAAGTGGTCGAGCGAGACCCTTTTACCAAGGTTCTATTTAGCTAGAAATTTAATTGTCAGAATATTGTTACAGAGTACTTAGTTTTAAAAGTTCATTAAATTAGGATAACATTCAAATGGAAAATTAGTCAAGTAGTAGGTATGGCAATTTCAAAAAGGTTAAATTAAGTCAAGCCTTAGCCTTGTTAGTTAGCTATTTGGTTAGTATGTGTGAGCCAAATCTTGCAAGCTGAGTTGAAACCACGTCTTCTTATCCTACGGAGTTGAAATTTTGCATGATGATTCAGTTTCAAAGACAATGCATTTTTATTATGCATGAACGGATTCTACACCCAGGATTGGCTCCAGACGAAAGAACTCAACGGTCAACAGTACAGACACGAAATTTTGTATACGCATTTAATTATGATATTCCGTTCTAGAGTCCACCGTGACCTGGCTGCTGTGACCAGGATTGGCTCCAGACGAGGCAACGCAAATTATGCAGGGTCAAATTAAATTTGCTAGCAAAACTCCGCAGACGTGATGGGGATCGATATCTAAACATAATAAAACGATAACAAACAATAACGACCGGAGTTACTGTAGATACTTGAAGTATCAGGGAAGTAAAATCAGTTTTTCTCAAACATGCTTGGAAATTCGAGCATTATTTTGACAACCTTCTTCGAGATAAATCGAAATTGTCGTACTGGCCGAATACATGCGAGCAGCGACCGCCAAAAGTTGTATGAAAATCCATTTGTGTCGTGGTTTAGCGGCCAAATAAATTACATAGTAAACTCATATCTATCGTGTAATTTAAAAATGGAACGATCTTTTACTCCGAAAAATGGCAACCAAAGAGGTAACTTATCAAAGGTTTTATTTAAATTTCGAACTGACAAAAAAAACAAAAGAACACATCGTGAAAAGATACCGTTATTCGTTATTGAATCTGGAATTTATAATTAATTTACTTTGTTTGAATTTCCGCACATTATTTGAGAAAAGCGCTATACAAGCCTTGACCGCAACCAGGCATTGATGGACTCACGTATAAGTGCCTCGGATTCGCCTCGGCCCACATTTTCACGTTCGACCTCATCTAGTTTTTAAAATATGATTGACGTGTAAAAGTTTTTATAGAAACCTACTTACAGAAATAAAATCATTTATCAATGCCCCGTTTACAGGCCGCTGCAGTAATGTACTATTTTTTGTGTAAACTTCACCTACGTGATGGATGTGTGAATGATTTCCCAAACTCATACTTCAAGTACTGCAGTCGTTGATCCCAAAAAATCATCATATCATTTTCATTTTAACGTGTACCCATCCAATCTGCTGAGTTTCGCTAGTCAACTTAATTTTACCCTGTACGAGTATATGTGCATTCAATTATGATAGCCCGTTCTAAAGTCTGTCTGTCTGTGTTGATATCACTATTCTAAATCTATTGATAAGAGATATATCGACTCGACGACTGAATGTCAAACATAAAACAAATTGATGTACGTAAGGCCAAAACTAATAAGAAGCAGTAATGTATAATTTTTATTGAACTAATTAAGTACTTCCTAAAGGTCATTTTAATTATAATCACCTGTAGCTGGTGATCCTGATGGTGGTTTAGTGACTGCCTCGTTGGTTTAGTGACTGCCTCGTTAGTTTAGTGACTGCCTCGTTGGTTTAGTGACTGCCTCGTTGGTTTAGTGACTGCCTCGTTGGTTTAGTGACTGCCTCGTTGGTTTAGTGACTGCCTCGTTGGTTTAGTGACTGCCTCGTTAGTTTAGTAACTGCCTCGTTGGTTTAGTGACTGCCTCGTTGGTTTAGTAACTGCCTCGTTGGTTTAGTGACTGCCTCGTTGGTTTAGTGACTGCCTCGTTGGTTTAGTGACTGCCTCGTTAGTTTAGTGACTGCCTCGTTGGTTTAGTGACTGCCTCGTTGGTTTAGTGTCTGCCTCGTTGGTTTAGTGACTGCCTCGTTGGTTTAGTGACTGCCTCGTTGGTTTAGTGACTGCCTCGTTGGTTTAGTGACTGCCTCGTTGGTTTAGTGACTGCCTCGTTAGTTTAGTGACTGCCTCGTTGGTTTAGTGACTGCCTCGTTGGTTTAGTAACTGCCTCGTTGGTTTAGTGACTGCCTCGTTGGTTTAGTGACTGCCTCGTTGGTTTAGTGACTGCCTCGTTAGTTTAGTGACTGCCTCGTTGGTTTAGTGACTGCCTCGTTGGTTTAGTGACTGCCTCGTTGGTTTAGTGACTGCCTCGGTGGTCTAGTGGTCGCAAGTGCTACTGTCGAGCACGAGGTCCAGGGTTGGATTCCCAGGTTGGGCAAAGTGTTATTGGTATTTTCCACCAGGAATTTCTCAGTAGCAGCCCGGAGTCTGGATTTGTGCCTGGTTGATGGTTATAGGCTTGCCCCCTATTACACGGGACTTAGACAACCATTCTTCTCCATACGAAACTACCTTTTGGAAGGGACAACTAGAATCAATTGATTTTTTTTGTTAATATTGACGTTCAAAAGTGCCTCAGTGCTTATTTGAAATAAATAATTTGACTTTGACTATAACTGGCGAAACGTGGGTGTACTATAGATACACGTCTGCCTAACCCTTCGGGGATTACAGGCGTGATGTTATATTTTGTTATGTTATGTATGATTCAACTTTACTGGAAAAGATTAATTTATGTTTTTATGAAATAACTTTATTTTGTTTTCCTTTTATAAACTTCAAGCGAGTGAACAAAGAATATTAATTGGGATTTGGTAAGGTAGGTAGGTTAGGTATAGGTATATCTTTCAAAGGCATTTTGTGCACCTGCCTTCAATTAAATACTTATATTTTTATTACTAGTCAGTAGCTCAATAATTGACTACTGATAGGTATTTATAGCACAATCATGCCGTCTTTGTAGGTCACAGAGTCGTTACCTATGGCCTCAATGGGGGTCAACTGTCGAGACTACAATGCTCAACCTGTCAAATCTATTCACTGATTGTTGCCTATTATCTGATGACTTTTACATAACTCGGAATCATTATAAATTATACCTCTAATGTTAACGGTGACAGCGGACAATGGCAATCAGATATGCCTGCCGTTCATAAGTACCAAATGGTAATATTCTATACGTACAGACATCGTAGGTACTATTCTAACTTTAATAAACGATGAAATCCTTTCAAAGGTCACACGACTTACGTAATAGGTCTGCTGAGCCGACTTTTTGGCAGGCGCACGGGAAATGCCAAATAGTCAGAATATCTATGGGGACAAATAATTTGCAAAAATCAGGTTATTCTTAATGGGCGATGGCGAAAGAGGTTGGGTCATCTCATTAAGGTGATTGAGAATGTTAAAGTTGATAACTCGTCGAATGCCATCCGACCGGTTAGTTTAATGTCTGCTGCGCCCGCGTACACGCACGAAACTTGATATCAGGGGTCTACTTCGAAGAAAAACCAAAGTATCGGCCGAATGTTCGGCCTTTTCCTGACTATGGCTAACTTCGACGAAAAAAAGAAACGACGGTAAAAGAGATAAGTCAAAGTAAAAAACATGACTTGAAGTCGGGTAAGGATTCAAAGTCAAATAAGGAAACTTTGGAAGTAAAGAAGCGGCCGTACATTCGGCCGATACTTCGGATTATCGCTTCGGAGTAGGCCCCGTGTTGCTAACAACATTATTATTTTTATCCTCTAAATTAGTTTCTACGCAACTGAGTGGCTGTAAGCGAGTGGGCGGACAGATATCGTGAAAGTCGTCAATGTGTCAATAGGTAACAGGTACAGACAAGACGACGAGGTCATAATTAAAAGATCTATAGCTAACATATAAAGGATCATTGATCTTAAAGATATACAAATGAAAGCGAGTCGGTTTTCTGGGTGACCAAACTGTTGTCCGGTGGTACAAAAAGCCCGAGTTTCAAGGCATGCCGCGGGGTCGCGCGCCTCACGCCCCGACCTCGCCTGCCAAATAATAACCAATCACAGACTGCAATAATTGTTCACCCGCCGTGAGCAGCTAACACACAATATGTAAACATCACTATGAAAGTTATCTCGGCTTGTCTACCACGCGGGGTGCCACAGACATGCCATAAACACGACGGCTATACTTAAATATCTTAATCACAATAGCAAAAAGTGTTAACGGGAGATAATGAAGTATTGTTCGATTTAATTTAAAACTAGGGCACATTGTTACTTATAATTAATCGTATTATTGTGCTAATGAAATTTTATCGTCTTAATAAGAAGACCTCGTTCTTAGGATAGTGGCCAACTTAGGTATAAACACGTTTTGTAGTTTTTGAAGTTCCGAAATGTTTTGTTAGCTAATACGATTTAGCGTAAGTCAATCGGATTGTTTGTAGTTACCTTGCACCGGGTTTTAAGACTTGGTCGGCTGTTCAAGTGGATTATGTGCAAGCTTACCGATTGCTAATACTAGGTATGTGTGCACTCCATTAGCGAAACGAATCGTAATTCATGTTATTTGCACGTTCCATCCTCAATGTTGGGCCTTCAAACCTTGACGAAACAAGATTAAGGCTATTCTTTGCACAATTCGGTAGGTGCGTTACAATCATCGAGTTTCCGCATTTCAAAATCAAACAATAGCATTTTCGACTGGTAGGTAGCACTGCAAGACACGGCTAAAATAAAAATTGTTTGTTCATTTTGTATCCAAACAGGTTATAAGGATAACAAGTTTGTCGTTAGCTTATTCGATTTGTGTGTGCAGTCATTATTTTCGCAGTTTTCCTGGTGCGATAATTTCTTTTAGGGGAATTTAAACAACGTCGCGGGCGCCGTTTTCACTTAAATGGGTCTTCGTTAGGCGATGCACGCATTGCTTAATCGTCGTCGTTTTATTACGCTGAATGCACACACACCAACATGATGTCACGAATCGTAACGTCCACAATCTAATACCTACTTGCTACAACAAAAATCTGAATGCCATATAAAAATGTGTCAGTCAATACGTTTTTCCTGTATGAATGAAAATTGACGATAGAAAAGAAAAGTCGTAATCTGATTTTTTGTCCCAAAAAGCAAAGTGTCTATTTATGTACATACCTAGGTGCTTTAGCATTTATTTGGATCCCTAAACTTAAAAAGATTAAAAAAATTAAAAAAAGATTAAAAAAAAACAGGCACCAGAATTTGTCAACTATTCTATTCTAAAACGAAAAAAAAATCTAGTCTAGAAATTGACATACAAGATGACGTACCGCTTTTATCAAAGTATGCTCGCCTAACTGCCGTAAATACCGGACTTAATTATTGAACTAGACATACAATGGGCGCAGAATGCTGGCCGTGGGAAAGGAGCTGGCATTTAGCTGCGAGCGCGACCGAACATCTTCGGTTACCTAACGACACAGAGACACCACGTAAGGGCACGCCAATAATTAATATACTTAATGGTTTCACATTTACGTCTTATTTCTGTAACATAGATCTGCACAAGTACGGTATAGATTAACTACGATAATATGGCCCGCCCCTCCAAAATTCAAAACGTTTGAAAGTATTTGTACGCATGTATGCGTAATGAGACGGCCGTCAAATAAAAACAAATCACGGATTTGTTGCTCGACTAGTGGCGTCATTAATCGCTCATTATTATTAGTATGGCGCTGCACTGACGTACTCTATGAAAACGACACGTGCGTTGTCTTGGGCGATCGGCTAGTTATGATTAGTTGACCAACAAATCTGGTAATAAGTGAGATATTACGAGCACTTACAACTACATACAAACTCTTTCTTAAGGATGTGACTACACACATTGAAGCAGTAATTTGGAGGGGCGAGCCATGCTACCGTAGTTTATCTCTACCTAATATCAAATGTAACAAATGATACTGCAGTACCTGTCATTTGTTATTTTCATGTTTCACAAATTGAGCAGCTATGTAGTTTCTGAACAAAAGTAACTTTACAAACGTCCAACTTACAAATATATGTTCTCCAGAATATTGCTTGGAAACTTTGTCGATTTATTATACTTTTCGTAACTAATGCACAATACAGGCTAAATAATTTGAGATCGTAAAGAGCATGGTATTTACAAGCTAACGATTGTAAATGTGTCTGGTAAATAACAATCACTGTATTCACTGGTATTCATTAATAGTTCGGTAGCTTGTTCGGCGACGTCATACACGAATGGTTGAATAGCAAGTTTACGAAGTAGGTCTCCGTAAAACAGTGGCTCGTCCCCTCGTGTCTATTGTCACGGTCACGCTAAGATAATGTCAAACATAATTTGTAATAGTTGAAAATATTTTTACTAGTGAAGTTACAAAATGCATAAAGTTAACAACTTATGCGGCAGTTTGTAATGCTTCGCGTGGCTTGCGAAACGTAGGCCGTCCGTAGATGGAATGCGTTTGATATGTGCTAAGTAATATCGTACTTTATGTAAATAGAAAGGTACGCCATTAAGAAGTTTTTGATGTTCATTCATTGAAATATTGGTTACTACGTCACGTTTGACGTCACTTCGGAGTTATTTAAATTAGATAAAGTCATATGAATTAGTTTATTTGGATAGTGGAGCACAGAATCAATTATTTGTCTAAAGGAAATTGTCTACAATTTCAATAAAATTGGTTATAGTCTCAAGTACATTATTTTTTTCAGGAAGATTTCAGGCGTACCATGTTTATTCAAAAACAAAACTGTCATCCATTAATGACATTGGCTATCAATGGATCATTGGCTATCCGTTGATAGTCAATTTGGTTAAGTTATGGTAAAATGATGCGAATCACGTATGCAAACATTAAAAAAAAAGCCGGCCAAGTGCGTGTCGGACCACGCACAATGAAGGGTTCCGTAGTTAAGATGAATTTATCCCTAAAACAAACTTAACATTATATTTGAAAAACATGTTCTCCCATACATCGATATACGCCACGGTCACTTTTCCAATTGAAAATTTAAGTTTGTAATCGCAATAAATGTTTTTTTTATTAGATTTTTTAAAATTTAATTTACACGGCTTAAAAACCAATTACATAAATCAAAGTACATACAAACGTAACACATAAACTATTATCAACACAAACGATATAAATATCAACATAAACGATTATACTACAAGTTAACAATTTTAGGACTTTTTCCTTTACTTGTGCTGTGAGACCTTGCTTCTGCCCAAATTTCATGATTCTAGGTCAACTGGAAGTACCCTATAGGTTTTGATTTATGTGCGAGATATTCGCAATTTTTTTTTTTACGTGATAAAACTACAAATTTACAATTTTAGGACTTTTCCTATACTTGTGCTGTAAGACCTTGCTTCTTGCCAAATTTCATGATTCTAGGTCTACGGGAAGTACCCTATAGGTTTTGATTTATTTGCGAGTATCAAAATATGTCGCAATGATGTCGCTTGTATCCCCGTATTTTTTTATTGAGTTGACTTGGAAGCTTGAATTTTTTAGAGCTTCAAGAGGGCATAGACTTACGTATTTGATATTAATTTCAACTTGATACCTCTACACGTTCCTGAGAAAAATGGTATTGACAGACTGACAGACAGACAGACGGACAACGAAGTGATCCTATAAGGGTTCCGTTTTTTCCTTTTGAGGTACGGAACCCTAAAAATAGCGAATTGATACTAAGGGAAGGAGCTTAACCTCGTTAACAGATCTGTATGCCCCATGCAGTGGCGTAGCTACCGGAGGGTTAGACGGGGCAGTGCCCCGGGGCCTCCAAGCTCAGGGGCCCCTCGGAGTCTGACTAACAAACTATAAATTGAACTAGTGAAAATTTCTCCCACATCCGGAATATAAATAAACTAGATTCCAGGAACGTGACTTTAATAATGGCTTTGAAAAAAAAATACAGTAGAATTCCCAACCAGTCTCGAACATCTTTGTTTGAAACTTGCGGGGAACTCCCCTGTATTTATATATACTTCACAGGACTGTATTTTTTGAACGGTAGATATTTTCTTTTATTTTCATAAAATAGTTTTAATTTGTTCATTAAAATAAGTTGTAGCGGCAAATTGTAAACAATTTGGTTTTTAATTATATTATGGAGTAGACTGTATTACGACGAATCTGGATTACGAACGTCGAATTCGGAAAACGACGAATACAGAAAAAACGATTTTAAATAGTTTAGTTGGGGCCCTATTTTATTTTTGCCCTAGGGCCTTTGGTTACCTAGCTACGCCACTGGTCTCATGTTGTTGTTTATTAATCACATACATTAGTTCCTAGAAGACTTTGTAATGAAATACTTGACACTGGCCGTCTGTAGCTCCTCTAAAGGAAAAAAATATGTGTTTAACAGCCATTATGCACGCCAAGGAATTTTATTAATTAAGTTTCTAGTATCTTTAGTATCTTGGGCTGTGCTTGCACATGAATGATACATGTATAAGGAATTAGATAATTCATGGAACTTCTACCTACCTACGTAGTGATATTTAACTTGAGTAGAGATTCGTATATCTGTTGGCCTACCCAAATGTCCTTTCTTTGGTTTTGTTCGTCGAATCGTTGAGCTCCTTACGTTATGAGTTGAGCTGCACGATTACTGACAAAAGCGTGCACTGACTGGATGGGTCCACTCAACCTGTGTGGTTCTTTCCTCAAAATACCATTTTAGACACCACTCTACATGATCTGACGAAGATTATGTCTGGACTTTAAAAGAGACTGTGACCTCTGAGTTTGTTTCGGCCTTTCTTCTCAGAGTAGGCAGATAGGAAACGCCGACCTCATCTAGTTTTTAAAATATGATTGACGTGTAAAAGTTTTTGTACACACGGCTACACATCAAGCTATACATTTCCAGTATCAGCTGACCTCTCATTGTACGAAAATCTAAAATAATGCGGGATCAGCTTATACTGAAAATGTATAGCTTGATGTGTAGCCGTATGTACAAAGCTACTTACAGAAAATAAAACCATTTCATTTCATCATCATTTAATTTCATTGTTGTCAACTTTCGAAACGTCAAAAGATTTGGTTAACATAATATAATTGACAACGGCTACAGGTTCATTAAAATAACCAATGATATCGAAGTAAAGTAAATTGTATAAAGTTACTAAAAACTGATTTCTTAATGTAAAATTGCAATAAAAATTCTTCGAACTGCTTGCATTTAAAACTGCAGTCGTGATTCATTTGTTTCTACAATTTTGTTGATGCTACATTTGCTTACCATCAATAAAATGCATTGGATCCAACTTGGGGGCTTAATCAATTAATTTTAGTAAAGTTAACCGGAACTGTATACTTTTCAGATATGGTGTTGTGTAAAATCCGTTGCAAAATGTAAACATGATCAGTAAATTACTAGCTTCGGCGCAATTATGCCGCACGCAACAGTTTTCTGTACCTTTGCTACACCCCGCCTTGATCGTTGTTATTTCATTATGTTTTTTTTATGAAATTTCTTGTAGTTCACTAAAATGGTTATGTACTAATTGCAGTTTTGTTACAGTCTTTCCGATAAACAGTTACATTGGTATTCAATTATTTCGCACCAAAAGCGTGAAGCCATAAGAGAACGCTCGCGATACGATGGTACATTTTTAATGCTTGTATTGATATGATTTTAACATTTGTTTTTGAAGCAATCCTGAGGTTTGGGTCGAATTATTTGTTTTGCGAAACAATTATCCGTGGGACAATAAAATTTTGCCTATAGCTATTTATTTTGTCTCCACTACTTTTAAAGGTCGACTTGAATCGTCTCTACAAAGGTCAAGTATTTAAAAAGTTATTCATTCAGCCACATAAAATTACTTATTCAGCGCATTAAATGCGCACCATTAATAAATTGTGTAGACTGGCCCCCCGGGTCCTGTTAAGAACTCTCAGACAATATAAAACATTGTAGACTAATTGACACAGACAATGCAGTAAGTTTTAAAA